>BNCR01000006.1:17213867-17855914 GCA_014656515.1 Oryzias celebensis
CTTCAGTAATGCTGACACTGTGAGTGGTTAGGGTAATTCAATGATAGTTCCACAGTGTTGTGTGATGAAATGTGACACCTCGTGCAGCCCTGTGGCTCACCTTTCCTCATGCTGGTGAAGGGCAGCGTGTACTGGCCCACAAACTCGCTGCTGAGGAGGCCGGTCTGATCTCGGACACAGAAGCGGATGAGGCAAAGCTCGGGAACGCTAACGGGGAAGTTCATGTCATTGTCCCAGTGAGGACTCAGAGCTGTGAAGGCAATCGGAGGGTTTGCAAAATGTTAAACTGTTTAACCAGGAAAATGTTCTCAGACGACAAGTTGTTTCTGAATTATTAACACCGTCTCATGCCTGGCTCTAATATACTGCAAAATCTGATACCTCGACCATGTTGTAGAAGTTGAACTTGGAGTCACATAAAGACCGTTTTGCAGTGCGGTTACTTTTCTTATCGACTTTCTACAAAACTCCTGATTTGGGAAAAGATGACTCCAAGAGCTTCCTCCAGGTTCTCAACATAGGTTAAATTTGGATTCTGAGGAGACTAATCTGTGTAAAAAAAAGTCATGTTTTATGTCCTCTGAACCTCCCTTCCCTAATTTGAAGTCGATGAGCCCTGGCATTTTCATCTTGGAATACGGCTATGCTATTAAGGAAGAAAATAAGCATCTATTGAAGGAAGAACCTGGTTAGAATATGATGGTGGGCTCACAATTTCTGTTTTACAGCTTAAACATACCATTTTTTGCTGACTTTTAATCAGGATTTTTTTCTTTAAGATTAGTTTACTGTTTACTCAAAATTCTGCTTGAAAAAATAAGAAAAGTTTTGTCCTTCAATTCTATTTGTGCAAAGATTGAAATGATCAGAGATCATGATTCGTTTTAATTGCCGGAGAATTTAGAAGATGTAATGTTCCTTTGGGTAAACCGTTTACATACTGAATTTATTATTATCTGTAGGCTATAAACACAAATTCAAATTAAGGCAGATTCTAAAGCTTCAAATCTGTAAACACTTAAAATCTTCAGATACAAACATACACTCACTGGCCACTTTATCACGCACACCTGTCCAACTGCTTGTTAACGCAAATTTCTAATCAGCCAATCACATGGCAGCAACTCAGTGCATTTAGGCATGCAGACATGGTCAGGATGATCTGCTGCAGTTCAAACCGAGCATCAGAATGGGGAGGAAAGATGATTAAAGTGACTTTGAATGTGACATGGTTGTTGGTGCCAGACGGGCTGATCTACTGGGATTTTCACCCAAAACCATCACTAAGTTTTACAGGGAATGGTCTGAAAAAGAGAAAATATCCAGATAGAAGCAGTTCTGTGGGTGGAAATGACTTGTTGATGCCAGAGGTCAAAGGAGAAGGGCCAGACTGGTTCCAGCAGTAACTCAAATAATCACTGGTTGCAACCGAGGTCTCCAGAAGAGCATCTCTGAGCGCCCAACACGTCCAACCTTAAAGCAGATGGGCTACAGCAGCAGAAGACCACACCGGGTACCGCTCCTGCCAGCTAGAAACTGGAAACTGAGGCTGCAAATCACACAGGATCACCAAAATTGGACAATAAACGATTGGAAAAGTGTTGCCTGGTCTGATGAGTCTCCATTTCTGCTGCTACATTCAGATGGTAAAGTCATAATTCAGATTTAACAACATGAAAGTCTGGATCCGTCCTGCCTTGTATCAACGATTCAGGCTGGTGGTGGCGGTGTAATGGTGTAATTGAGCATGGTTTCAACACCACAGCTTACCTGAGTATTGTTGCTGACCATGTCTATTCCTTTATGACCACAGTGTTCTGATGCTACTTCCAGCAGGATAATGCGCTATGTCATGTGGCTGGAATCATCGCAGACTGGTTTCTTAAACATGACAATAAGTTCACTGGACTCAAATGGCCTCCACAGTCACCAGATCTCAACCCAATAAATCCCCTGTAGGATGTGATGGAACGGGAGATCGGCATCATGGATGTGCAGCCGACAAATCTGCAGCAACTGTGTGATGCTTTCATGTCAATATGGACCAAACTCTCAGAGGAATGTTTCCAGCATCTTGTTGAATCGATACCACAAAGGATTAAGGCAGATCTGAAGGCCAGAGGGGGTACAACTCGGTACTAGCAAGGTGTGCCTAATAAAGTGACTGGTGAGTGTATGTGACAGTGTGTTAAAATGTGAAAAAGATTCCTGTCCACACACAGAAAATCAACTATAAAGCACAAAATGTTTTTGTAGCTCATTAGATTCAGAAATAATATTTTCAAAATGTCAAATAATCTGCTTTTTGTTTCTTATATTAAATCTAAATCAGAATAAAGGAAAAATAATAAAATGATGTCTTGACTTAAAGAAAAACGTTACTATTATGTGGGTTTATGAAATCAACGGTTGTAAGTAATTACTTTAAAAATGGAAGACAAATGTTCCTGTTAAATAAGTCTGATGCAGAAATTGTGTTATGTGAAGGTTAACCCAATTGTCATTTTGAATTGTGGCACTCACAGTTGTTTTTGACAGTCTGAGTGTTTTTCTTGCGAGAGTCTGATGGTATCCCATGAATCTCCACTCTCACAAAGAGGTCCAGGCTTTTATTGCTCCTGGTGACAGGTAGGTTGGATCCACTGATAACCTGATGGCACACAAATGCAAAATAGAGAGGTCTGGAAAAATGTAGAACAGAAGTGATGGAGCTGTAATTACAGCACTCTGGAGAAAAGCTGACTTATCTGCAGTCTTCTCACACGAAGGGCTCCCCTTCACTGGCCTTGATCAAAGACAAACCTGCATGCACTTACCACGACATGCCCCACTTGCCACTGATGAGGGTTTACAGTGTCCAGCCTGAAATTACAGTCCTTTTTTTCGTTTCCCAAAGTAAAGCCATAAAACACTTGCGGTCTTTTCTTGTATGTCGATGGCAATTTAGACCTTAAGTCACACAAAGCTTTTTGTAAAGGCTGCTGTGACAGCTTTATTCAAAATTTACATAAAAACAACCCAAAGGAAAGCAATGCCTTTTGACAAACACAAAATACAAGCAAAAGTATTTACCAAACACACTCAAAGTATGAAGCTTAACAGAAAACGACTAATAATTTGAAGCTACAGAAAAAAGGCCCACAAGTGACGCAAATAAGCAACATGTCAAAAAAATTAGGTCTGTTTGCCCTTAGCAAAAACTTCTAGACTTGAAGGTTATTGTATCAAGTATGAGTAATAGAAAATCGTGTATTCTGTAGACCATGTACCAGTATGTTTAGTGTAGGAAGTATACTAACTAAATACTTCTTCAGACTAAATTGGAACATTTTAAGTTCACAAAATAGAGAAAGTATATAAAAAACCCCTCAAGTTTACTTCCTCACTTTTAATAATAATAATAATCATAAATTTTATTTTTTTTGACATCTTTCTTGGAACCCAAGGTCCTTGTACATAAAATAGTGACATTTAAAAGAAACAATTAAAACAACAGTAAACTGTGCAGTAAAATATGCACTACTAAAATTGGCCACGTAATCCGGTGTGTGATAGGCTGCCAGTGGAGCTGCTGCAAAAAAGGTGTGTAGTGTTTGTGTGATAATTCTAGCAGCTGAGTTTTGAACATAGTGTGTCACAAGCTTTTTTCTGAGGAAGTGAGTTGCAGTGATCAAGGTGGGAGGTGACAAGCCTGTGCACCAGGATGGCAGTGGAATGAGGACTGAGGTAAGGGCAAAGGTGGAAATAGGCAGACCTGTTGATGCTATTGACGTGTGAGGTGAAGGAGAGGGTGCTGTCAAAGATGACACCTAGATTCTTAACCGGAGGGGAGGGGAAAATGGATTTGATTTAATTCACTTTGCTGTAGACTAAAGATACATGCTGTAGCTACGCTTAAATAGACTCCTTTTTGCTAAGTGTAGCATCATGCTAGTCATAGGCCTACTGTTCCCTTGACATTAACACTAAATTGAAAAAGATAATACATTCACAAAAACAGGAGTGGCAATAGTATTTAGTTTGTTTGAGGAAAGCTCTTCTAAATGATAGCAGTACACAAAAAAGTACAGGTACTCTACTGTGAAGCACAAGCTAGTAGCAGTGAGCAAAGCTAATAGCATTTAGTGAACAAGAGCTAAGGTTAATTAGTTTCAAATGAAAAGAACACTTTAGTAGTTGGCTTGTTATATCAGCAACTTTATAAAAAAACATTTACAAAAATGAAATAGATGGAAGCTGTGTGATTTATACATATATATATATATATATATATATATATATATATATATATATATATAATTTGAAGCACCATACATGTAGAAACTAATTAAAACAGCTCATCCTAAAGATGTCATTATTCTATTTGATTGTTATTTGTATTGTTCACACTATTTACAATCAAGCATGTCAATAAAAACCCTATTTGCATTGGAGGTTTGCTAACTTTAAAAGGTTACTTTCAGTACTGGTTAATGCGTAAAAAAAAAGAGTTATTTGCTTAGGAAAATGCAAGTTTCCAAAGCTCAAAGCTGTGAAAAACTTTAAAACAATTCTCAGCCTCACACAGCTTTATTACAGCCATAATTTTAATTTTAGTTGACACTCATTCAATTTTTTCTCTTATCCATTTTTCCCTGTTTCATAGATGTGAAGATAACTAATGTTAGTTTGGCTCATCTGTAATTTTAGGCTGTTGCATACTGGCACTACCTTATCAGTCTTGGGTTTGAGAAAGAACGCCTTCATAGATTAGAAGCATTTCTTTTTAACGCACAACTTAAAACAAAACTCACACTTTCATATCACATTTGGCATTATCAGAGCTGGTTTGATGAGGCACTGCTCTGTTGTCTTTGCAGTCAATGGATGAGTAAAATCTCAGAAAAGCTTCAGCCCTTGGAGTATGAGGGATGGGGGACCAGGAATAGAAAAAATGCAGCAGAGCTCCACACAAAGTAGGAGATCCGGTCACCCTGGGGTGAAGCACGAGCTTAAACAGGATATTCAACCGCAGTTCAGAGCTGAAACTAAACTACTTTTAGAAGAGTAAATTCTCTGTATGTGATCATAAGAGCCTTTATAAAAAAATTTAAACATGGCCCCTGTAAAAAACTAAAGAGAGTAACTTTAATTCAGTAATCTTGCTCTTCACAGCTTCTCAGCTTTGTTTGGTATTAGCACTGAAGCTCATGGTTAGGCTCTGAAGGTGCCTCCATAAACCTAAGATGCTTAAAATAATTGTATAAGATGATTTATTAATTGGACTTAGGCTCTAATTACATTAGATCTCCAGAGTGTCTCTTTTCCCTTTCATTTCAGAGTGAGATAATCTAATTAAGCAGACACTCTCAGGGAGTTTTGCATCATTGTTGGTTCACTGCATCTGGCAAGAGAGTTTTTATCTAGAGGCAAAGAATGAGCTCTGCTAAGCAGCGCCCTAGTTTGTTAGCCATAGACACACACACAAGCTCCAAAATAAAAGCAAAAGAAAAAAAAGCACTCCCACTGATAGTCCTGTAACATTACACCTTAATCCATGAAACCAACATGAGGGGATTATTCTGCGTTCCCTGTCTGTGAGAGTACCTTAAGCAGCAGGTGTGTGGGTTTGAGGCGGTGCTGGCTGCAGATGGGATCAAAGCTCCTATCACTGGGTAGTAGCACCGCTGGCTTCAGGACGTATCCGCAGCCCCCGTTGTCTTGGAAACGGCCGTCATTAAGGTCCATTGGCAAACCCAGAGATTGAAAATTGAGAGCCACTGCAAAACAGGGCGAGATAATCTCGAGAACAATGACAATGAACATAACAGAGGGACAAAAACGTAGAGGCTAGAGATAATCCCTGCATTTCCACCGCAAAGCTCCTTTATTTTCAATATAGAGCTAAATAATACAACAACTTATGCAACAAAGGGAGCCCCACAGGAAAATCTCTTTCAAGCAAGTCTACTGCGATACACCGTGCCTTCAGTGGTCACACGTTTGACACACACGAGTAAACTGCTGGATAAAGAGCGAGACAGATGTGTTCCTGCAAGCAGACTTCCATCATGCCTCTGTCTCGTTGGTGAGCCTGCAAAAACACCGATGAATATTGCAAAGAGAAATGTGTTGTTCTGAAGCAACGTGTTTACTGCCTGATCTTATAGCCTGCTCTGCTCCTCTCATCTAACTGCAGCTGATCCATTTAAGCCTCTGCTTTGTTCTGTAGTCTCCCACAACGATGCAATGCACAGATCCCCAGCTGCACAGCAGCCCCCACAGTGTGTACACAGTCTGCTCAGCAGGGCTGCCCTTCACAGACAGCGGCTGACTGACTTACTGAGTGATAAAGACGGATAAAGAGGATGTATAAAGGCAGACAGACAGATGTGCGAGAGCTAAATTACATCATACATACAGTATTCAAGATCATCACAAGAAAATGTACTTCTACTAGCTAATTTGACAAAACAGTTTCAGCTTCTTTCTTTTAACACCTTAACACCTGAGATGTCGCTGGCAACAACAACGTAAAACACATGTCATAACTTTTCAACCGTTTTCAATGTAATTCCAGCAGATTCTGAAGCAGAGAAAACGAGCGTTTTGCTTCAGAATCCGCTGGAACTACGTTGATTGTGTAAACTGTCGTAAAGTTCCAGTAAAAGCTGATTTGCACTGATCTGTCTACAGTGCGTCTTAGTTGCATTGCATTAACAGAACATTAATTAATCAATTGGAATGTTTACATCGCCTCCGTCATGTCTGCGTCTGATATTTCTATGCATCTCTGTCAAATAACATCAACACTGGAGCTAAAGCTCCGGTGTTAAAGGGTTCAAAAGTGTTGATCTGGGATAAGGAGTCCTAGTCTTCCCATTTCCGCAACGCTTTCATATTTTGATGAATTAATTTGATTTGTGTATCTAAAAGTCTTTGATTTAAATTGGCTGTGCCGACACAACAGTTGTAATGGACCGTTTTAATGTATTCTGGCATCTAACATACTGATTTTAGGAGTTTTAATATTGACTATGCGAGAAGCACAGATAGATTTTTTTTTATCTCCCCCTTTTAAGATGACACTATTGATCTGATGAATATGCCCTGTAAATTGTTTTAGTGATCTTTGTTATTGATCATGTAAATCCCTGTAATTTGTTATTATTGATTTAACAATTAAAATTTTGTTGGATCTTTGAGGGTTTTTGCCAAATGAAGAGAACACAAGATAATGTTCATGTTCAAATGGAGATAAATCATTTAACAAAGTATATGAAAATCAGCATGGACTATGGGTTACATTGTGTTTCAGTTTTGCGGTTATCTCTGTTTTGGATGTCCAGACTCACCAAGCTGTGAGCCAACGTTCCAGAACTCCTGGGGGTTGTAGTTGGAGGAGGACATCCTGGAGCCTGCTGGATAAATCCTGGTGAGAAACCGCTGGTTGTGCTGAACAAAATGCAGTCCTGAGTAGGAGGATGGATGCAAAATGTAGCAGAAGAATATTTTTAATATGACATTTTCTGTGATTTCATTGCACATTTGAATGTATCTGACAAAATCACAGAATGGAGACCAATTCAAAAAAACACTTTTGACCCACTGTTTGTAAATTCAACATGAAAAAAAGAGAAAACTCGTCCCATTTTAGTTTTCTTATGTGTTCACAAAAGAGTTCTAAAATGGTTTCAGATTGTAATCTAATTTTAAATGGTAAATTATGAAGCAGGACTTGATTTAGTAACACAACTTCACATCTTGAGCATAGATTGGTCCAAATATCTTTGCCAGTCTGTCTACTCATAAAGTCTATCAAGTGTCAGCCTGCCAACAGGAAGAGGTTTCGTTTCGCTGCATCACTATATTTTTCAGGTAAATCTCAACACAGCAGGATGATGACAGTTGTACAGATCATTCATCCGCCGGAGCCTCAGTGGGCTCTTAACTCTGAAACACACTTCAGAGTTTGTGCCTCTGTGTTGTGCGTGTCATATTTTATCTGCTTCCACTGTCAAAGAAGCTTACGGCTGAAAACAATAGCACAAAAAGCCTATTGGGAGGCTGTATCAAGTGCATCTACTGGGATCACCAACATGACAGCACAGGTTTTGCTGGAGAATCATCCTGAGCTTATTTCACCTGAGGCGCTGGCCAGCTTGCGAGCCATCTTTTCTGCCATTGACGTGTTTTCGAAGTAGCTCTGATTGTCCCTGGAGTTACTGAAGCTGATGAACTTGACAGATTTCGTGTATATGACCAGGTCAGACAGAGCCTGGGCTACCACCACCTTCTTCTCCTGATACAGGTCAGAAAGGACAAACCGAAAGCTCGTCAAGGGTGAGACAACATGATAAGGCAAAGTGAAAACCCAGATGACAAAATCCTTTTTTTTTGTTAATAAAAGTGATGCTACGTTCACACCTGGCCTGGAAACGCATCTTCAAGTGACCACTTCTGATAAAAAGTCCATGTAAGTGTGCATAAGTGATTTTTGGGCTTCCATGTCACAAACCCGTGTTAACGCGTCACTACGCATTTCTTTAAGTCCCTATTCAGCCTCTACATACAAAACGTGCAGCCGTTGAACGTTTGTCAAAAGTTAAACCAGTTCAACTTTGAAAAATCAAAAATCAGGGCTTCGGATAAGATAGTGGCATATGGGTAGCGCCCTTTTCAAAACATGAAAGTACCAACCGTTTGAAAAGTCGTTTGTGCCCAGCTGGAATTGTATGACCCCAAGTCTTTCATATTTCAGAATAGAGCTGTGAAAGAAAAAGCCTGGAGCAAGATTTGTGACATTTGTACCACTTTGACATTTTGTTCCAAGCTTCTTCCATATGTGAGAACATGTGCTAGTATCTGGTAGCAACAGTCCAGTGTGAACACTGCATGCTAAAAGCACGTTCAGGAGCCCGCATTTAGCACGTTCCTGAATGTGGATCACATGCCGGGTGTGTATGTAGCATAACAGTGAAAATAGGAGCCAATTTAAAACATGATAAATGAGATAAATGACGATAATTGATTAGTGAATATTCTTTCATTTAAAAAAATCGCGTGTATCATCTTTATTTTGATTAAGTAGTTTCAGGGACTTCTTACTCAAAAGCATCAAGAAAATTAAAATAAGTTAAAAAGATCGTCTTCAAAATGTTATTCATTACTTTCCTGACCTGAAAATCCTCACTTACTTCCTTCTTTGGCCCTGCCTTTCTGGGAGACCAGAACTTTCTTTTTGTTTGATGATCCTCATCGTTCTCCTCATCCTCCAGATCATCATAATCCTCCTCTCCCTCATCTGCACTCTCCTCTGTTGCCTGTTCTGTCTTAATCCGTGTCTTTTTCTTCTTATTCTTGATGAGAATCTTATACTTCAAGTCCTGACATTCCCACAAATAGCACAAAGATGTGTCACATATTTTCATCTGCAGAGCTGGTTTTGAATCAGCACACACACACAAAGGGAGGGCTTGGACAAAACAGCCATTCTATGATTTCCCACAAAGATGCTATTCTTCTGAGAGTCGCGTCCATATTGCTCCCGTACATGAATAGCATTTGGAATGATAAAAAAAGGGGGAGAGAAAATGAGAGAAGCAACAGCTTTTTCCTCTCTCGTTTCACTGTGTTGACCTCCAGGCTGTTAGTCCTCTAAAGGCCTCTTAAAAGTGAAGTAGCAGCAACTTATTTAAAGGAAAACCTCATTGGTAGGGGGCAGCTCAGTGGTGAGCCTCACCACAGGCAGTCAGATCTGTGTGCACAGGCATAATGCGCAAAAATAATTACAGAAATGCCAGAGTAAACAACATTTTGAAACCCTACAGGATAAAAATTGCATGCCTTGTATCTTCACTTGGCACATCTTCAATGCATGTTTTCACTTTTTATCACTGTAACACGAAATTATACATTTCCCAGAGCTAAAATACAGGCTTTGCTTTTTGAGTTTTACCTCATTTTCACCAAGGGCGATTAAAATAAAACAGTGTAACTGCACGCTAATTAGGGAAAGGTTGGTGTTTCTAATCCTACAATTACATTGGGTAATGACAAATACTGACTTTAGTAAACAGTTTTAAAACCTGTTAAAGAAGCGTTTAGAGAAACGTTTTTTTTTTTTTTTTTTATATAGTCTGGTTTAAAAACGGCATGAATTTAAAAAGAATCAAATTGGTTTCGTGCAGCAAGCGTCCCGAAATCTTTCAGATGAAATGGAATTTTGAACTTTTAGGAAAAATGGCTCTTTTATTATTTTGTGGTAAATTCTAAAGAAACGGCAAAGAGGCTCTGCCTTTGCAAATGTGCACCCTGGGACCAAAAAAATCCTCCTCGGCGTGTTAACAAGATGAGTAAGTGAGTCAGTGTCTTTCGTGGCTACTTAATGAGTTCAGACAGATCTTCCCGAGGAGATGTCAGAGCCCAAACTGGGGATTCTAAATGATTGTCTCATGTGCCTTAACATGCTTCAAGTGATGGGCATGTCTTACAATCAGCTGCATTGCCTCACATTTTTGACCTTCTAAGGAAAGCTTGCATCTATTTGACCCTATGTGTCATTAGAGGGGAACAGGAAGTCTCTGAGAAAGACTGATGAGGCCTGTTTATGACGACAAAAAGGTCTAGTTTTTTGTTTCATGTTTGGAATTGACAGCTGATGATAAATTGTTCATATTCTCTTTCATTGGCTCAACTAGCACAATGCCAAACATCCTCTGAGCCTTACGTTTGGGCTTGGAAGCTCCCCACTGGCCAAGTGATCAAGAGGAGCCGTTAGTAGCATGTCACCCAGGATAGACAGGAGGTGCTGAGCCATGACTTCCTGCTGCTGCTGGCTGCAGTGGTTTTCCAACGACAGAATCACTGGGTAAGCTGATACCTGTTGCAAAATATGCCAAGAGATACAGAAAGTTAAAAAAAACTAGACTTAGTAAGCATTCAAGACATATTGGAATGTATGGACCAAAATTGGGATTAATTGGAGCTACAGTAAGTTCAAATGCAACAAACTATAAGCTGTTACCTCAAAGGCGTGTTGTGCCACTGTGGTGATGACGTCTTTAAAAAGTATCTTGGTGGTCAGGGTGTAGCCATGGTAAACTATAGGCTCCATATCCGGACCGTCCCAAGTGTCAATTTCCAAACAGCGACAGCCTTTCCTCAGAGCCCTGTTACTCACAGAAAGATGCACCCAAATCCCTGTCAGCTGCCACACTGATGCAGATTAAAACAACACTGCTGCTTGCTAATTCCAAAAATGTTGTCCAAGTGTCTTGTTGCACATTATTCCGTCATAAACTACTTGAAGAATCCCACTTAACCATTCAAATCTATAGCTTACAGAGCTCACAGCAGCTTCTGTTCATGCGTGTTAGTAATACAGTGAGAAAGAAATCCACACATTCAAAGATATTCAAGTTTGTTGCTCTTTTTTTTAAAGTGATGCAGTGGACCAGTTGTTGCATGAATATTGCACAATGTGTTATCATCCTGGGCTCTCCACCAGGAACATCCAGCCTGCCCTTCACCCTTCTTGGCCAACTCTAAAGTCCTAAAACAAATGTTAAAAAAAGAGAGAGAAAGAGTGGTGCAAAGAAGACATTTAGCCAAGGCCAAAAGAAACATATAATAAAAAATATGAAAATATTGACTCATCTTTCAATAGAACCTATTTTACGTATTTGTTTACTTGTCTAAAGGTCAAGCATACTTTTTTAAGAATTAAAAAAAGCGAAAAAATAGGCTGTCGTATATATTATTGCAATTAACATTGTTTTGCATGCTGACTTTGATCAAACATTTTATATTTAAAAAAAATAAATCTTTATTGTTAGATGTCTGTGCAATATAGAAAAGGAAATCCGGTTGTGTCAGATACATACTAGCACTTTTAGAAAGTGACTATGAACAATTATTACAGATGATGATAAAAAACACTTCTTACTTATTAAATCTTATTTGACACTTTTTTTTTATCATTGTTTCATTCATTTGCCACGATACAGCTGTAAAAGAAGTATGTTGCTCTCAATAATCAAGCATCAAATGTTTCTATTGCACAAAACTAAATCCAAAACATTAATAACAAAGTAAAAAAAAACGGTTCTGCTGAATTTACTTTTACTTCAGAGTGGGTAAGTACATCAGTCTTGCCCTGACACTGACTTTTTTTGGCCCTGGGGAGACGTGCAAACATTAATGCTGAGCCCTGTTTCAACTTGAATTAACTTCTTTAATGTGTTAGAGATGAACGGTAAAAGAGACGGATAAAAACATGCCGTTATAATGTTCCTGCTAACAGGTACTCAATCTAAGCAAGTAAATACTGAATATCACTGCCAAAGGAGCAAAATCTGATCATGAAAGCAGCATTCAGTACACATTTATTAGTTTAAATGCACATATTATACATTTATTGTGTATTTTTTTATGCTAAAATCAGCCATGTCCAGCAAGGAGTGGAAAACTGCAACCCTCTACAACCTGCCTTCAGTAGTCTTTTGTGGAAGAGCAAAATCTGGTTGCTCACTTACTTTGTTTTCCAAAATGTTTTTTTCATTTTTTTGTTTTTTACATTTTGGTTTCTGGAAATGTGTTTTTTTTTTCTAAAATGTAATGCTGTTTTACTGTTATTTGTTTTGCTTTTTTAAATGTGATCTTGAAAATGTTTTTGCATCAAGTGATTTGTTGATGTCATTTGCACTCCAGGGCTTCTGTACTTTCTTCCTGGTTTGTGTCAAATTCAGAACAAAAATGGGGAATCAGTGTTTTACAGCGAATAAAGCCAAAATATAAGGAATTGACCAACAAAACAGAACAAGAAACAACCTAAACACTAGAGAAAATGAGTTTAGGAATTACAGAACTAAATCAACACGTAAAATTCAAAAAGTAGCAGAAAAAAGCTTTTTTTTTTTTTTTGCCTTGTAACTCTTAATAGTATTTGCAGAAAACCCATTTTTGTTACTTTTATCATTAAAACATTGTTTTTGTATTTACTTTAAAGGCACAACATCAAAAATATTATTGGTGGAAAATATGTGCTTACTAAAGAATGTATTTTGGCTAAATTAGAGGTGACCTTTCAGTTGTTTAATTGCATTTTTTCCTCAGCATACACGCGTCATTGTCATAGTAAAGCTTAACTGTCAGCCGGATGGGTGGAGGGCTTCCCTCTGCTAGCTGACCAGAGCATTCAGCATGTTCACTGGATCCATAAATACTGAACTTCTGCTGCCATCAGCTTCTTTTGTAATCGCAGCCATTGTTCCACAAAGGCACCACAGCAGTTTTGCTGTCTGCCTCAGCACATGAGCCGGTCAGTCAAATGAAAGCATTTAGCATCCCGATGATGAACGTGCATGTCTGTAGAGACAAGGCAGCTTTGTACTGCACCACAAACTCAATTTAATCCAAATGCTTTTCCCAATTGGCTTTATAGCCTGTTTATGTTTTTCACACAAACAGCAGATGGATGGATTAAAATATTCTTGTTAATTTGCGGGAAGAATGTATCTGAATGTTCTTTTTTGTGCGCTTTGAGGCTCTCTAAATGTTTCAAAACCCCTTCCTACCAAACATAGGCGTCGAGGTGACTCTTTCCTATGAGCTGATCTCCAGTCAGGTAGGTGTTGTGTGATGTGGAGATGAAGTAATTGGTGAGAGGCTGGTCCATGTCTTGGTAGACAGATGTGTGAGCTTGGTTAAACACGCAACAGTCTTTAGACTCCATGTATCTGAGGAAGCCTTCAAATGACATGGATCTGTTTTCCCTTGCTGGAAGAGGAGAAAACAGGAAACGCACAACTTAAACTGACCGTTACAACACACAGCTCAAGCACACTTCTTTTTGTGTAACACAAAAGGAAATTTTAGCAACATTCATGGGAACAGCATAACAAATGTGGCACTAAATGCAGATTGCTTGAGTTATAAACATTGACTGTACAAGAGAACTGTGCTGAGTGACCCCTGCTCCCTTGCGTTCCTAGTAGGAAGTAGCCAAAGTCCCATAGACTTCTATTTAGAAATAAACAGCTATTGCTCAGTCATTCTATTTGTCAGAATAATCCTTCTTGGTTTGCTACTTTTATTTAAAATGTTCTTGCTAATCCTAATTTTGTCTTCATTATATTTTTCTTTTGTGATCCAAGTTATTCAAGTTGTAAACTGACCAATCAGATGTCTTAATAAAAGTATGTGATGTCCCGATGAAGTGTTTGATTGTCCGGTTGTCGTGTAGCCGGTGTTTAAATGGCGAGACTGGTTGCCATAGATATGTTGACTTAGGCCAACTTCGACTAATCACTGCTTACTGATGTCGTCTGGCTCCAACATAGTGGAGCTGAAAGCAAGTCATTTTGCATGGGTGATGTCACACTCATTTAGTCCAGTTCTCTTGTGCAGTCAATGATTGCTAACTAATCACTGCAGTTTATGTTAAATTTAAGGACTCAGCTCTTAAGGATTGCAGTCATTTTTAAGGCTGGTGACATGCAGTAAGCCGCTCTCTTTGCTCACCCGTCTCTTCGATCTCATATCTGTCAATCAGACTCTCTGCAGTGTCTTTATTTGCGGTGAGCTCCATCTGCTCCTTCTGCAGAAATTTCAGGAGTGCAGAGGCAGGCAAAGAAGTCATGCCAGCACAGTAGCTTTGGTACAGCTGCTGGATCTCAACTCTCCTGGAAGTGGGGGCTTTGCTTTTCTTCATTTTGACCTGGACACAATAAACAGACTTTCATTGTTAATACAGAAAACTTTCATAGATTTAAATTTGGGTTTCTTACAGGAACAAACTTTAAAACACTGTTTTTAGACTTGAGGTTCAAAAATTTCAAAACATTTTTGTAATTATCTTGATGATATTTGAAAATAGTAAAATAATTTGATATTGACTGTTTCCTCTTGTTTTCTCGAGAAGTAAATTAATAGAAATGTCACCCTAAAATTTATTTTCTGAGTGGTACAAATTCTTCTTTCTAGAATAAAAAAGTGAAGACGTCTCGCCCTCCGCTCCTTCGTCCCTCCTCCTCCTCCTCTCTCTTTCCTTCCTCCCACAGCCAGCATCTTTTTAGCTGTCTAATGTCAGCCCGTCTCTTCTTCCTGTCGCTTCTCTCAGGCAGTGACACACACATTTCTGTGACTTTCTCTGTTTTTTTTTCCATCTTTCTGTTCTACAGCCCTTCACAAAGTCAAACATATGCCCTGATGCCATGTGTTGTTCTCTCAGCAAGCCGCAGTGGGCCGGTCTCTCATCTTGTCTGTTTCCACAGTGTGAGCAACACAAAGAAACCGGATCTTTCTACATTAACTTTCACTGCTATTGCATTAACTTTTTGCATATGTGTGATTAATAACTTAGGATGAACAGTTATCAATCATAAATCAAGAGACCAAAAGGAAAAGCACTTTTTTCCTGAACAGTAACAGCTGAGATGATGCTCTATTAGGCCTATGGTAGGATTTTTTTTACAGCTTTTTCATGAAAACTTATTACTGAATGTAAACAACATCCTACCTCAGACAAGGATGCACCCAAGTCTCTGCAGTGAAGTTATTTGTGGACACAGGAGAAGAAAATAAAATCAAATACGTAGACTTTTTCCTCCTGGTTCCTTTGAAAGTATGCAAGATTGTTGCCGTGGTTACAAAACATTTTGATACAAATAAAACAATGACTTTTGTTAAAAGGATGCCTTTTTTTAAACATGTGTTTGCCAGAGTACGATGGAAAAGTTGATTCTCCTCGTTTTTGATTGTCTTCAATTTTTTTCACAAACAAGAGTCTCACTTTTTGAAAAAAAAAAAAAAACATTGCGTTAAACTGGTATAAACTGACAAGTAGGTCTAATGATGCATTGTTTTATATATATATATATATATATATATATATATAATATAGGCATATTCACAAATTAAAAAAAAAACATGGGGCAAGCATGAGTTTCAGTATTTTTAGCTTAAAAGATCTGGTGTCTTTTATTTCTGCATGATAGTAATGCAAGGAGAATACTTATTTAGACGTTAAAGCTGGAAGAATTCATTTTCCCTAACAGGTATTTTTTTTACACAGTAATAAAGTTTGAGACTTCTTTTTAAAAATACAATTTATTAGCTTTAAAAAAAGTTTTAATGAACTAAAACTACAATCACACTTTGTTTTATAGCTTTATTGACCCAAGTATTGGAATTTATGATACTCTAAAAGCTTTCTCAAGAATACCAAGCAGAATTAAGAGTTAAGTCAAAGTTGTTTGGTCACAAACTACAATCCAATGCCAGACAAGCCCTCAAAAAAAGAGCACAAAAGAGGATGCAAAAACAAAAAGCTTGTTAAACAAAGACCAGATTTATAACAATAAAGAACAAGAAAAGCAGGTTAAAATGCTGGAACACTCGCAAAAGATCAAGTTACCAACAACAGCAGAGTTTAACTTAATATCTTTAAATACTTGCCAAAAAGTTTTTTTTTTTTAGAAAAGAAACAATTTGTAAAGTTTTAGATTTTAAAAGTCATTCTGATTTAAGATTTGGAACCATTCAGAAAAAAACAAACCTTTTGGGTTGTTTGTAATGGTGCATCTGGTAAACATTAGAATGCTGGCACTGCCCCTGACATTTACACAAGTACAGCTGTCTCAGAACATTTCCATAAAGACAAATGTGCATTTTGGTCATTTCTTTTTTCATATATCGCAATGTCCTGTTTTTTTAATCTGTAATCAAACTGAGATATAAATCACAATTTCCTTCAAATTCAATGAGAAACAGAGTGCAGCTACTTTTAAACGGCCATTGGTTTCCTTTATTTAAATATTGCAGCTGGTGTGTGATAACTCTCCAAATGTCTGCTCTTGGCAGATGTGTTTCACAATTTGATCTGGACCAAATGACTTTTTGCTTACAATTTCCTACAACGGCATGGCGTTTTAAAGCTCTGCCGTCTCGTGTGTCTTTTAACTTGTTGAGCCGTTGTATGAATACATCACGCAAATCCTGCTGATAGTCCCCAAGCCACCAAAGACCAATTTCAGCAGTCCTCATTTCATGGAGTCATCCCAGTATGAAAAATCCCCTGTGGCTAAAAGTCTGTATACAACATCAAAAGATTTTTGCCAATTCTTCATTATGACCATTGCCACTGACGCTGATATTTAGATATGGATTTTTTTTCTTTTTTTTTTTGGTGTAAACTGCCGGTGCAAAAGAGCAGCAGAATCACTTCTGCCCACACAGGGCTCTGAATTTTTTTGGCCTTGAGCCTGTCAGAACCATCAGGCACGCACATTTGACGTGATAATTCTTTGGCAGTGAACACAAAGCCCTGTGTGCAGCCCCTGCCTCTGCACCACTGCGCTTCCTTCACCACCCTTGGTTAGCTAAACTCATCTGAAGGCACAGAGAGGTGCCAGGTCTCATTTCTACTCTTGCATGCATCTGTGGACAAAAGGCGGTTAACAGCAGATCAATATGTGTGCACCAGACGTCACAATATGAAATATAATTTCCATGGATCAAGTCTTCTCCTAAATCAGATCCTGAGGTCTTAAATAGGTCAAATAGTCTTGATCAGATGCTTATAGAGGGAGCATCTGAGGCTCATTCACCTTCCTGAAAAGCAACTCACTGTGGCCATCAAGGTAGAGCTCCATTTACTCCAACCTATTATTTAGAATTTTTGGAGCATTTCAAGCTTGGAGTCAGATACTTGGGTGTCAATGGTGATCTCTAAGTAACTCTTGTCAGGAGATACTTCATAGTAAAGAGCTGAGGTTGCATGAAACACCCTGTTTCAAAAAAAGAGAAAAAAACGGACACGAGATTAAAAAGAAAATCAGAAAATGTGGTACTTTCTGCTGTCCTGAATGCAGAATGGCTAACAAGTATTTTTCAGTCTGCAATGTTCATTATGGCTATACTTTAAGAAGACAGAAAGTAAAGAATCCAAGAAATCAGATTGTATGATGTTTTTAAGTTTTAATTTTTATAAGGGTGTAAAAATAAGTATTACTGGTGCAGAAGTATTCATCTCCTACAAACAGGTAGGAATTCTGTACATCACAGATCTGTCTCTAATTTGAGAAAGTCTTTCTAATCTCAACTGTATTAATGTCACCTGTTTGAACTGGTTATACGCATAAAAGACACCTGTCCACACCCTTAAACAGTCAAGACTGTTAACTCTCCCCTTTGATAAAGACCAAAGAGCTGTCGAAGGACACCAAGGACAAGATTGTTGACCTGAGCAAAACTAGGATGAACTGATCTACAATAAGCAAGCAGCTTGGTTGGAGCAATTACCAGAAAATCGACTCTGCAGCTCCATGCAAGACCTCAGCTGGTGGAGTACAAATGATCTTGAAAATGAAAAGGAAATAGCCCAGAACTACACGGGGGAACGGGTCAATGACCTAAATAGAACTGGGACCACAGTAACATGTCATCATGGATTCAAATCCTCCCAGTGATCCTAAACACATCGCTTGGGCAACAAAGGAGTGGCAACATTAAAACCATTTCAAGGTTCTGGAGTAGCATAGCCAGTCTCCAGACCTCAATTCAATAGACAATCTGTGAAGGGAGTTGCCCAGGGACAACCCCAAAGCAGTTACATTGAACAAACGCTAAAGCTTGATTTTCTTTTTTTGATAAGAGAGAGTATTAAAGTGTGTAAAAAAAACAAACAAAAAATCAAACCCTTTTACATCAATTGTCCTCAAATTACATTAAAGCAGAAACTGTCAGGATTGTGAACTTTGGTTTGGAGTTTGTTGTGCTTTTTGGTCATGTTCTGTTGAATTATCCCTCAGTCACTAGCTTCAGGTTCATGACCACAGCTGTCATCATTTCTGTTCATTACTCTCAGCCTATTTAAGTGTCTGGTTTGCACTTAATCCTTGTCAGGTCATCTGCTCTGCTTTGTCACCTTTTTGTTGCTCCATGGTTTTTTCCATGTTTCAGTTTATTTATTAAATGTTTTACTGTAACGCCGCCGAGACTGGTCGCTTGCATTTTGGGCCCTCCGCCACAACTCCCTGACAGAAACTTAGAACAGCACCACTGAGACACAACTTTATGAAACCTAACATTCCGTCAGACAAATCAATTCTTTTTCTGTGACTCTGACATAAAGTGAGAGGAAAAAGGAAACTTATTGTTTAGGGAATGGGGATCTAACTCTGAAACGAGGCAATATTTTCCAAATGTCTTCACTCAATTTGAACTAAGGTTTATTATGCCTTTAATTACAAATGAGATAGTAAGACAACAGTTTAAAGTTGCTAGTTCATACACAGCTTGTGAAACACAATTTTTTTTCAAAACTCAGTACTTGTTTGGCATCAACTAAACCTTGTTTTTCTATCAGTAATAAGAGCAAAAAGAGCATTTGTGCGCTTACACTACCAACACACACATCAGTCATTCTGTAATGTGATGCATCGTGTATATTATTTGTAGAATGTTTATAATTATGACCATGAAGAATAAAAATTACCTGAGGGAGGACATCAATCGGAGGATGAAGCAGCTGCTACTCTATTAACACAGCTCTCAGAATTCAGGATAGTAATATATTTTACTGCTGTTTCCAGACACACAACGTTTGATATCATTGTATTCAAAATTATTTTAATAAACCAGTTTCACAAATGGGCCAAGATTGGAGAGCACAGACGGATCCTTTTGAAATGTAATTGTTTGAGTTTTGACCTGAACAAAAGGCAGGAAATTGGACAACATTCTGGCTCCCAAGGATAAGGAAATTCAGTTTTTTTTTTAAAAAAAACAACCCATATTTTTATCATAAATTGGTTCAGTACAGTCCTTAATTTTATTAGATTTTATTTTGAGACAGCAAATGGTTCAACAACATTCAAAGCCAATAGAAAAGGCAGAAACAAATAAAGAAGGTTGAGAATATGTTTGGAGTATTTGTGAAAGTGTCTGTACGTTATGTGTATTGTTTTCAGTGTTTGTAACAATACTACTTAAATAAGGGCAATACCCAATGTAGTTATGTTACATTTTTCAGTGACAGGGTGATCTGACTAATAACCGCTTACTAGGGTGTAACGATTAATCAATGAATCGCCTTCAATTACCACGATCCAACCAGATCCATCTGTCTCAGGCAAGTTGTTAATTGAATCGAATTGATCAAAACCATTATAAAATCATTTCAAAATGGGATAAATCGACAATCAGTACTGGAAAATAGCAGTTGGACTGCAGCATGGTATGTTTATTTTACTACAGCATAAAAGCCACTATAGCAATCACAGCACACATGTGATGGCAGTAAAAAATGATCAAGCCATCAGTACAGTCCAATGTGTGGAAACTCTAAATTTTGCGCAGACATGTGACCAGACAGTGTGGTATACTGTTCTAATAATCTTCCATTTTTAGGATTTTTATGTGGAAAACAACAGTGGGTGGAATTTTATGAAACTAAAATGTGAATGGATTTTCCATTAATTCTTGTTTACTTACACATATTTAATTTACACTTGATTAGGTCAGTTAATCAGATCAAATGGGATCGTTCAAAATGAACCAATATCAACTATGTCAATCACGAATTATGATGTGAATTTAATTGTTGTTAAAACAAATCATCTTTGCATTTTTAAAAAGGCGTTACCGTTACTGAATTATAAGTGCAATGTGCTACTATGAATTAATTTTATAAATTGTGCAAACCAAAGGCACCTATGGCCGGTGTTGTGTCATAAAGGGAATCAATGCAAAGACAGTTTTTCTCTTAGATGGTTTACCAGATACAGGGTTGGTGGGTGCACAGGTGGTGTAGATCTTATTATATCCTTTCTGTGAAATTTGATTCTCAGGGTTTCACCTGAGAACTTTGTTCATAAACATGGTTGGCAGGTTAAGGTGTGAATGTGTGTTGTTGTTTGTTTCTGTGTGGCGTGTGGTCTGGTAAACTGTCCAGGTTGTATCCAAACTTTTCTAAACAGTTGGTAAATAGGCTGCAGTAACCCCTGAACAGAAAAAAGCAGGCATAGACAATGGTGAGGATGTGTTCCATTAGCAGAAGTCCACAAAGACGTGTTGTGATAGAGAATAGGTTTCTGGATGACCAAGTTTGTGCAGCTGTGCTTCATATAGCTCCAAGGGGCAGAACACGACATTTATAAACTTATGTTGGTTTATCAGTCTGATAGGCCACACAACAGACAACATTTCTTTGTTGCTCCAAGTCTGTCCACAGCTCATGACTTTTAGAGCGACTTTGATAGTTGTTTTGTTCCCCTTATGCCTATCTATGGAAGCTTGTTAGTTCCAAAAAGACTTGTGCTGTTTGGAGTTGGGCTGTTTCATATTAATACTAACTGTGAACCAAAGCAAACCAAACCAGAGTCTGTTTGGAAGCAGAGCTGAGAACACTTCTTCAGACTAGTCTCACTTTGCTTGATTAGTCCAGACCAGATGTCACATAGGCTAATATTCACTTGAACACCTGGTTCTGACTAATGCTACAATCAGACAGTCAAAATGCATCTGGGATTACGCTTTTATGAAATCAGGCGACAGCTGGGCAGTCACAGGGTGATGGCAGCCAGAACCCCAATATAAAATGTTAACTTTTTCTCAAAAACCACAGCGGCTGCCGCGCGGGGTGTAAATGTGACTGTCACCTGCCAAATTTGCAGAAAAACTCAAATTTAGGTCGCCGCGCAGGGACATTTTCAGATAGGAGACCATAGGCTAATGAGAGAAACTAACGTTAGTCCAGTTTTACTGAACCAATCAAAGTAAGTGTAAATATTTGGCACGATTGGAAGCAGGTTTTAAATAGAAAGTGCATGTTGTTTCCAAGTAAATAAAATATAAGATAATCTAAAAGATAGAAGCAACATTTGGTTTGTGCCTTTTTCACTAATAACTTGTCTGTAAGAAAAGAAAATCTCATTTTTTAAAGAGTTTTTTCTTACTGAAAAGGAGGGTCTAAGGGCAGGGATGCCCAACTTAGCTTAGTTTAGTTTAGCAACCAGCTATTGTTTATACTTTACGATTTTCTTTATGTTCTTCTGTACAAATACCAGTGTGAAGTCTATTGAGACAACTGTGCTGTAATATTGGGCTATATAAAAAAAATTGAATTGTCTGAAACTTTGCAATAATGTGACGGAATGTGCTGCTTCCTGTCCACCCATAGACATCTACTAAATGTTATCAGAAAATGAATCAAGTTCAAAACTACTTGGTATTCTTGCAATTTTGTTTCAGAGATATTGCAGTGTCCCAGAACAAATGACCATCTGTTGGAGAGCAGAACTGTCCTGCAGCATGCGTGATGTGGAAGAATTCAACTCAGTACTTTCTAAGAGTGGATTTGTTGTCATGCAAAGCCAGCAGTTGATTAAGAGAGAAAACTAATTAGAGGGAAAATTTGCAAGTCCAAGCAGCAAAAATGCTTATTATATATCCCAGAATCAATACAATGGCTCTGATCTTGATCTATCTCAGGAAATATGTAATGCTTATGATTCATCTGTTAAGAGAGTAGACCTACATGTAAGAACAGGTCAGCCCCACCCAGCTCACCCATACTGTACAGCTCGTTTGACAAAACTAACAGGATTTCTTTGGTTCTAAAAAAAAAAAAAGTGTGGAAATGTTGCAGCTTCTGCAGAGTTCCACTTATAATGGTCTGCCTTATCTCGTACCAGATTTAAAAATATTTGTTAAATATTCAGACATTTACATCTCAATATTGCTCTTTAAATAAAGTTAAAATTAAAAGAGCTGGTCGTTAATTGTGGTTATTTAATTACATTTGAAACAGTTGTGCCACAAATGTTAAACATTTACTGCAGATGGATCCAGCCAATAATCCTGTGATCCCCCCACAAATAACCCATTCTTTTTCTGTCCACGAGAGCCTTCCCAACCATTTTCTGAGCCAACTTACCCCATAATGGCGGTGGGAGATTAATTGGTGTCTGTTAACCTCACTGGCTGCCAAGAAATAATTTGAGAAAAGGCCGTTCCTATGACAGGGAAAATTGGACCGTTTAACCCTCCCATCATGGTTAATATAGCTTCCTCCTTCCTACAGCTGGTTACTGAACCCTTATTAAGCTCCATGGAGTTAGACACGGATATCAAAAAACATCAAAATAATTTACCATTTCTTTGTAGGAACCCCAGTCTCACTGTTTTTTTCAAAGTTTATGGTCTTCTGTTAAAATCTTTTAATATGTGATATTCTTTTTATTAAAGTTGCATGTGCTAAAGGGAAACTGAAGATGAAAACTAGTGCAGGAAATGATTATTTCACCTTGAAGCTCAATGCGATGTAAATGTTTTATCAAAACTTAGAACTTAAAAGAACAAATGTTTTAACATTAAATTATCTATTTCATGCTATTCTTAAGCCTTTCAGAGTAAACTATATCAATATAATATTTTACCTTTAGCTCACTAAAATATTATTTTTTTTAATGAAATGAGAGTTATTTTTGTGAGCTCTTTTCAGACGACTCAATCTCTGAGGCACCGTCTTTCGTTTCTTGAGGGTACCGTCTATTTCATGATGTCAAACTTAAGCTGGCCTCGACAGCTTGACTGTGTTTCGTCCACGAAAACAAACAACATCTGAACTGTTACAAAGATGGATGTGCATATTGTACATATAAAAGGAAATCAGTTTGCTCATCACTGTTAGAGCTGCTGAGAAAAAGTGGGTGTGGTGTTAGCCTAAAGGCGGTGCTGGCACCACAGACTCTTCTTTGAAGCGGCTGTTCTCATTTGTCTGTCATAATGTGAGGACCCGCTCATTTTTGAGGATTGGGAGGAATTGGGATTTGATCGAACTTTTTTGAACTTCCTGTTGCGGACTTCTGGTTCCAGTTAATGATGTGTGTGCGCCATCTTGCTGTCTGCAACCCGGTTCTATTGGAGAGTTCTACACACTGAAGTCTGAAATGGGGCAGACCGGAAATTGCTCCGGCCAGCTCAAAAATATTCCAAAAATAGCTCTTAATCAGGAGAAAGGAAAGTTTGATTAACTGTTGTGTCCCACCACCAGCCAATCAAAATACATTAAAATTTGAATTCAGACTTTTCAACGTGTTCCTTTTGTAATCTGCCACCACTGCTTTTTGGTGGATCCCATTGTCCAGACCCAGTGAGTGTGACATCAAACATAGAAAGTTGCTTACTTCTGGCTTCAACGACATAAAGTGAATCCATTCTCCATTTTTTGTCGATATGGACGCCGCCATCTTGAACCCAGACCTCATCAGTAAACTGTGATTGGTCTGAGACGTTGGCATCCAGCCTCGCAATCAGGAGTGAGCTTGTTGGAAGTCCACTTAAGAGTGGGCTTGGGAGAATCTGTCAATCAAGGATTTTAACGTTTGATGTGGGGTCAGCAGGCACCACATACTTTTATTTAAGGTTTCTGATTGGTCAGTTAATAACCTGAATAACTTGCACTGAAAATATGAAAAAAATGGGAAAAGGAAGAGCAAATGTAAAAAAAAAAAAAAAAGGTAGGAGAGCAAGAATACTTATTCTAACAAATAGAATGACTGAGTAATAGCTGTTTATTTCTTAAAATCTTTGGAATTTAGGTTTCTTGAGACAAGCGAGTACTTCCTGTTTGGAACGCAAAGGTAGAGGGGATCACTCAATCTAGTTCTCATTTACAGTCAACGGTGAAACTTAAACATTTGATACTTCCTGTTTTTCATTAAACTGGGAACAAAAGTTCCTTTGAACTCCTTTTAGCAAGGTTAACCAATCAGATGGAGCATCTCAGTCAGACAGGTTATAAATTTAAAGGTCCAGGACTTGTCAAACAGTCTGTGAAAAGTGTTCTCCACATTTGACCCACGGCCTGAAGAAGCACTGATCTGCAGTCACAGCAACACTCAGGAAATGCTTGGTGCTTTACTCCCCAACCCCCCAATCCAACCCTTAATGCTGATTAGCAAACAGGAAAGCATCCTGTCCCAAGTTCAGAGTATCTGGAATGACCAGACGAAGAAAATGTCTTAATTCCAAGGCAAATAATTTATTCCTAGACCGCTGATTCCATTAGCTTTAGAGCAAACAAAAAAGTTCTGCAGGTTTAAAGGGAAATATCATTGAGACTTGACAGAATTAGAAAACATTATCTGGCTAAATATCACATAACTCTTCCTCACTTATGCTGTGCCCTCATTTTTGTCAAGCCCAACTCACCACCTTCTGAGTTCCCTGGGGACAAAAATGTGTTGAAATCAGGATAAAAAGGTGTCACATGTAGACACCAAGCATTTATGTTCACTGACAGCCTGTCAAAAGAATCCAAAGCGAGCAGAACCAAGACTCACTTGTCAACTGTTGATATCAGTCAGTTTCCGCTCTCTGCTTCCTCCTGTTCCGTCATGAGAAGGCTCAAAGCATTATTGAAGGAAAAAGGCAACATTCACCGAGGACAATTCAAATAGCACAGGACACTTAGAAACAACTTCATAAATCCTTATTTTCTTGTGATAAAAAACAAATATCGATTTAAATATATCAACACAGTTAGTATCCACTGTTGGGCTGCATGGTGGTATAGTAACTTGAATTTCTACTTGGAATGTATTGTTCCCATAACAAGAAGGGTTTCGGAAACCCCTGGCCAGGTCTTTTTCAGCGAAGCTACCGTTTGGATGTTTTATAAAAGCTGAGATAGACAAAACTGTTTTTTGAGAAGTAACCAAATTAGGCAGGATTAGGATGTCAGAAAGTGATGAAAAACATCCCAAAAAATAAGGTTTTCCCCTGATAAGTGTTGAAAACTCAGCCATCTCCTGATTATGGAGCTCCTTCTCCAGTCTTTTGTACTGTTGCAGTGGGTTGCATATTCTTTTATTCATATTTCTGGACCTTTAAAGATCAGGCAGAGATGGAAATATGTTTTTCAAGCTTGTCTCCACTAATGATCTATAATGCAGTCCCGAGAAGTCTTTAAATGGCATCTCCTAGTAACTCTAAAGGGTAGTAGTGGTGTTTTGTTAATATTATCAATCTTTTCTAAAAAGAACATCTGCTGTTGTTTTATGGGATTAAGTAAATGGGGATTACGTCAATCTGGCTTGCTTAATCATGATCCCAAATGTTTTCAGATTTCTCTTAATTTGATTTTTTATAAAATAAAAATTGATAGTTGAAATTTAAGGTTGAGAAATGAATACTTCCTTGTCTAAATAAAAGAAAACAATATATGACAGATGTCTGGGTCTCTGGTGTGAGTTACCACAGTAGCAGTAGAGAAAAGCCAAACAAATCTTTCATTGCTCATCAGATAACTCACAGCTTAGCAGTTGGAGCAGAAGTATGCAAAACAAATCATAGTACAGCCAAGATAAAATATGGCTCTGCAGATTCAAAAATGTTCCCCGTGCTTTCTCATATTTAAACAAAGCTGAGCTTTCCAGAGGGTAACTTTCATTTATTACACCCAGTAGCATCTAGATCTTCACCACCACAGCCTGAAGTAACTGGCGTGCACCTGCAGGGAATTGGCCGTCGTCCAGTTAATTCTGTTGTCTTGCTTTGTTGTGTTACTGTGCTTCAGACTGCATTCCCTGTGCTCTGAGACTGAAAAACAGACCGGTCCACATATGGCGCATAGCCTTATCCAACTCTTCACATGACACAGTGTTATTGGCAAACAAACTTTGTTTCCCTTCAGAGGACAGAATTTATTCACTGTCTGATAAGGCAGGTGACTCCTGTGATCTTGTTCAACATGGCTCACTACATAAACATGGGAACCCATTACTTGCAGTTCTCCGCAGTAATCATCTGTTAATTAGAAATCAAGAAGCTCATTTTGTGTACTTTGCTGCAGAAGTAACTGCTTGGTACTTAATCATAAATGCAATTATCAAAGTCCCTTTTGGCTCCTATTCTGTACAAGTTTTCACTTCTGTCACTGTACAAATACAACATATTACCACGAAAAAAAAAGGTTTAGTTACATGGCATCATTGTGCTTTCAATGTTGTTCCTTCTGGTATTTAGTTCCTCTGCACAATGTGGTTTTTATGTTGTTTTCAGACCAATCAGTTTTGATTGACTTAAGTAAATAAACTTTGGTGACTTCACAAATAAACTGTCTTTTGCATGTCGATTCAACCATGTCAGCCTTTTTAAAATTACTCAAAGGAAAAAATAAACATACTATATTTTAAAACATGATGGAAATTCTGATGATGGTAGTTCTTTATTGTGTTCTTTGGTCAGAATAACTATGCTGCTTTTGAATTAGAGTAGAACAGTTGACTGTACAGTGACAATTTATGAGTGAGATGAAACAGGCCCAACTTTACTTACTGTACTTTAATTTGGAGCATCAGTCAGAGCTTTTAAAAAATGTATACTAAGGATGTAAAATAAAACTATTTAAATAGGGCACAAGAAGTCAGCAGGTAGGTTGAAAAGGATTTGGTTCAAGTTTTTGGGTCTTGGTGAACCTCTGAGAAAGTGAAAGAAGTTCTCCGCTTTTGTGTAGCTCTAATACTTGTTTTTTTAAACCGAAAGTGATACTCAGATGAAGAAATTTGAGGAGGCGCATCAAGCCAAGGATCCAGCAGGAGACCAAGAAAAGTATTCACTCAGACTCATTTTCATTGTGTTATATCAGTTTTATTTTTTAAAAATACAGTTGGACACAGAATGTAATCAATTAAGTCAAAATATTTTTTAGATTGCAGAAAATATTTCTTAAAATGACACAGCCTTTTTGATTTTAGCTAAAAACTGCATACTCATAATTAAAAGACTACTGGGAACAAGTTTTCAAAAGACAAAAATATAGTTGGAATGGCTTTAAATAGCATCAAACTATAAAATAATAAAAAAAAAGGTTTCTGTAAGATTGCCACTGGTTCCATCCATGTTAGTATAATCTTACAGGGATTCCTTGCTCCTTATTTGTTTGACCTTTTTTGCTGAGCACAGCAGCTGCAGAGAATGAGAGCCATCCAGCCAACAAAGCACTGATTAATTGTCAGCCTGCGGTGAGTGAGAGCTGGTTTTGAGGTGGACAGTAAAGAGAGCAGCATGGGAAAAACTGTCCGTCGCAGGTGATAACACGTCCAGCTGGACAGAAAAGATGAGATATTGTTCGGCTTCAGCTGCGTGAGCTGTATTTGTTTGTCTTGTGTGTGGTACAGTATTCTCATGTGGTAACTCAAAAGGAAAAACAAAAATTGGCAATTGTTTTTGCTTTCATTTGAGGAGAAACTCCATAAAGTCGTGTCAAAACCTGTTCCTGCTCTTGCTGGAGGAGGCCAGAAGTGCGACTACGCTGGAGATTATTGAGGAATCAATACTGACTCCTGATTGATTAGGAGAGTTGTCAAAAGAAATTCCTCCCTTTTCTTGTAGCTTTGCCTGGGCACTGAGCTACAAAAAGCAGATGGCCATTGCCCAGTGGTGCTCAGCACAGTGGACATGTTCAGTGGCCCAAACGCAACCTCTCTGCAGGACTCAGCTGTGTCCTGCACTCCTTCCAACAGATTGGCAAATTTAGATTGTGACGCAGACATGTGCACACTGCAGCACTGTCAAGCACGAGAATTAAGGATTGAAATTCTGCCATCTCTTATACCTTTGCTTCAACTGTTTCTGTTTTTTTTTTCATCACTCTAAGTGCGTGTAAACCCTCCTTTTACAGCCGTGTGATGTGCAGTAAAGGCCTGAATGTTGATGTACAGCCCTTGTGTTTACTGGACCTTAACCACGGAGGAAATGAGCTCAGATTTCCCGGAGCCCTCCCACTCATCGATTCAGGACCAATTTGCTGTCCCAGCTTTTTCATGGCTGCTGACACTTGTCATCTTGCCACATGGCTTCCCTACATTCAGTCGTGACTCTTCTTCAGCTCACTGATGAAAAACTCAGCCATTAGGGGAAAGAGGCCCATTCGTCAGCTTAAGGAACCCCACTATCTGAACAGAAATAATAAACCAGCAAGAAGGAACAGGTATTACAACTAAAGCATAAAGCTACACAGAGCATTAGATAGGGGCTTGACTTCATTCCACAGACATAACAGAAAATATCCGAAACGGTGTGAGATGATTTTTTTTATCTGATTTTAATTGGACGATACAGAAATGGAACATATGAAACGGATGCTGGAAAATAAATTAAATACGTAAAACTAATTTGAAAATATTAGGATTTCTTCTGAGTCTTTCATCTTTGTTAGGTTTTCCTTTGAAGCAACTGCAATGAAACTTTGAGGAGGGATTTCACATACGTTTCATGGAGAATGACTTCAAGTCCCTGTTGTGTTTGCTTGTAAGAACTGCAACAAACTACCACCCTAATAGGTTCTCTGAGGACAGATATTTCCTGAACAATGCAGATTTTTCTGCGCTCTGTAAACAAAACTTCATGGCTTTTATTAATATTCATTTTACTCCAGATTAAGATCAATTCCATCAAAAGTAGACAGCACTTTTATTTTGACGCACTTTTGGAAGGAAAGAAAAGTTTCTTTGTCTCCCCTGCAAAATCCTGTAAAAGATCAGTGTTTGTTGACACATGAAAAAATGTTTTTGAGCTTCTCTCCTTGTTGTTTCATGTGGGAGATGAAGATCTGTCTGTGGTAGACGGTTGATCAGACTGCACAAGCTGTGAAGCTCACCAGAGAAAGTGTTGCTCAGCTGCACTTGCACACAGTTTGATGGGAATGTTTTACAGAACAAGACTGGGGTGTGGGCAAGAACTATTCCAGGAGTTTTTATTGTATTTGATTTAGAACTGATTTTTCAACACCATGTTAGGACCAAAATTAAACTGAGAATTCTCTTACGGAGGTGGGCTTTGCCATTGAGCTTTTTTACAGCAAGAGCCATCTCTTCAGAGTGGAAGAATGGTTTCTTAGACTGTGTATGGTCTCTTTAATCTCTTTCACGCTAGACTGTTTTGCCCGTTCAATAGTTTTGTTGCTTGGATGGTCCAATTTGTTTGGAAAAGTGTTCCAGCTCACCTGAACTCTGCCTAAATCTAGTTCACCTAGAAATAGGGGTTTTAAGATGCTTGCAAGTGAATCTTGTTGTGATTCATCAGATCAAAGAGTTGAAGCAACACAGACAGATAAACAAAATGTCTCATCAGAAAATGTGGTGTTGTGAGGATGATGGTCTTCTGACCAACATATTTTGCTATTTTTTTTTCTTCCTGGTCAGTGCTTATTCAAAGAAGGCTGCCCCCAAACAAGTATCTAATGCATGAATTAGTCCATTTTTAATTCTTAAAAACCAGAACTGTGGACAGGCAGTAAACAAATGCTCTTTAAATTACTGGAACTCTATTGTTTGTGCAATTAACGTAACATAACATAACAGTCCAGTCAATTCAATTCAATTTTATTTATATATACCAATATCCCAATAGTCGTCTCAGTGGGCTTCACACCGGTATTTGTACAGAACAGAAAGTCAGTCATAAAACAATAGCTGGTTGCTAGACAAACTAAAGAAAGTCAAAGAGTTACCGTAATTCAAAGAACAAAAGTTTCATGAACCAAACCAAAAAAGGTGTTACATTTTGCAGCATTTCTTAACTAATTCAAGCAAGATCATCTGACTAGCCCAGTGACAATCCGTAAAAGCATCTTAAAAACGAAAGATGAAAAAAACTCTGCTACAGTATACCTGCTGAAGAAACATGTAAACAATATTTACATCTGCTTAAGTTTATTTGGTTTTTATTTCAATATATTTACATGTCAGCTAAAGCGGAAACTTGATTTCCCATATTGCTCTTTTTGCCATAAAATTCAATTCCCCAACAGGAAAGCATGACAAAGCACTCAGCTTTCAAAGAAAAGAAGCAGCTGGGTGAAAATTGTGATCACGCCCATGTGAAACAACAGAGGTGTGAAAATCTGCTCACTGCTGTTAAATGCTAACCATTGTTTATATACGGTCTATGGAGGGACCACTTTCACACCCACTTTAGAGAATGGTCTAAAAACAACCTGGAGCCAGATAACTTTATCAAATGACCACTACTTTTACAAAATAAAATAGCTCAAGTTTACAAATAAATTTTTGGCAAATTCACTTGAAAACCTCATTAGAAAAAAAATACTTTTTAAACTTTCTTATATTATTTCACATTTGAAATCAAAGTAGAGCTTGCGTCTCAAAAACAGTTTTACTTATTGCTTGTTGACACTGAAACAAACAAAAAAAATGTAAACTTTATTCTTGACCATGATAAAGTGCTCTTTCTTTGCATAAATGTAACCATCTTGACCATTCCTTTTTGTAAAAAATAGGGGTGTGTTTACCATTCACATATATCTTTCCCCTTCTATTCACTGCTTGAGTATGCTGCTAAAGATTGCTGTATTAACAATTGATAACTGGAATGGTTGCAGTTCTCTGAATCCTAAAAATTTGAAAACAACAAAGAATTGTACTGTTAGTTTGGCTTATTTTCTTCATTTTTAAGTAGAGCACTTGACAAGCCAACAACAAAGAAGCCTAAAGAAGAAAAACATTTTAAATGATGATGGGAGATGCTGCTTATTCTCTTGATTCTTTGCTAAAAAGTCAACAATTCCTGCTTGGCATTCTCAGAAAGTGAAATGTATCCATTCCTGATGGTTCCGTCTGGATTCACAGCTCTTTGGGAGCATAATGGAAGAAATGGAGTGAGCTCTCCAAAAGCAAACCACTCCTAACAATGCTTAGTCCTTGGTTCCCACAGAGAGAATTGCAGATCATCAAAGACTGCAACTCTCAAAAGGAAAAAGTTACAAGGGGTTTTCATTTACCAAAGGAAAACCCGTAGGCTACCTTTTAAAAATTAATATAAATAAGCTTTCTTTTTTCTTTTTTTTTTGCTGACTAACATGTGACAGAATTTCACATGAAAAGCATTTTCTCAAAAATCCTAATCAAATGCACCGCCACAAGAACCCAACATGAGGAACTGTTTTTTGGCAGACCAAAGAATTTGGTCGCTGCATGTAAGAGTTCAGGATTTCACAATTACTTCCTGTCTGCGTGGTAAGCATAAAATCAAGAAATTCTTATTAAAGAAACTAATATTAACAAAACAGCCTGTCATACAAAGCAAAGAAGGAAGTCACTGAAGCAATTGTGATGCTCTGATCACGAGAATGTATTGTGATAGTTGCAGATTCTGCCTGACCTTGAATTATAAGAACTCCAGGCTGAAAATAGCCCAAAGTGGAGCAGATGTTCATGCATAAATATGCTGGGATGACAAAGACAACACCGGTTAAAATGCTTCCACCTTTTTCCTTGAATCATTAAAGGCCAGGTCACTTCAAGAGGACGGAATACTCAATGTAATTTTTAAATATCTGTAGTTTACTGACTTTTTGATATATGTGACGTACCATATTTTCTTCACTATACGCATCTTCAGTGAACGGCCTATGTTCATTTGAATGTCTTCTAAAAGGCGCACCGAACTACAAGGTCCATTAAGCGAGACAAAAGAGCCAGAGATGAATCTTTCAATTGGTCATCAGACTTTATTAACTGCGTTCACAGTAACTCTAAAACATGTTTGTGAGACTATACACGTTAGCTACATTAGTGTCTTCACAATACTTGTAACTCCTAACCTTGTTTGTAACATGTAAAAACACAGACCTTTCTACTAAAACAAACATGACTGTGACTACGCTAACTCCCAACCTTGTTAGTAATATCGGTACGTGAAAATAACACAGCCTGACACGCTACACGTTCACTATTTTAGCGTATATACAATAACACCCAATCTTGAGTTTGCAACTCATAAAATAAACAGACTGTTCCGCTAAAACAAACATGACTGTGACAACACTAACTTCCAACCTTGTTAGTAACGTGTGAAAAAAACAAAGTCTGTTTGCCATATTAGCATGGTCACTATAACATCCAACCTTGTTTGCAACTTGCAAAAATAAACAAACAGAGAGAGCACTGTGTACTTACTACCACATCAGTAAACATAATCAGAAATTATTTATATAAATATAAGGTGCTCCAGATTATAAAGCGCACTGTTGTTTTTTAAAGAAAATGAATACCTTTATATGTGCCTTTTAGTGCAAAAAATACAATAAGCTACTTCTTTTTGTCATCATTTTGAAAAAAGGTTGGGTTTCTTTTGTACAAGAGGTTCATTTTTGGGCACAAAGCCGTGTCCTTGCAGTTGGAAACACAACTGTCTTTAAGTTAAACGTTCCTGTCTCAAGGACCAGAGTCCTTAGGGAATGTTTTGTCCTTGTAGAACTCTTACTGCTCTTTTAAGACTTTTTCCAGGAACTGAGCCCTTCTCTGTGACACTAACATGACTCCCGCTGCCCCGAGACGAGACTCATGACCTGTTCATCACAGTGCTCTGCTTTCCCATCATACACAGGATATGCACATCACGAAGGGAGGAGAGCACACTAACACATCTTCACTACTGCAACCCACATTCAGTGCTATGCAAGCGGCACATCGGATAAGCTTCTCTCATATTTTCCTAAATTAACACCATACATCACCTCAAACGTTTAAATGCAGCTTCGTCCTTACCCCTAGAGCAATATAATAATGTCTTTAAAACACCAATTTACAGCAGCACTCTGGCCTAAAGTAGTCCTCCATCAACCCAATCTATAATCTGCTACTTAGGCATAAATACACTGCAGGGAGAAGGTACAGACATGCACTCATGAAAATGAAACCAGGAGGATCTGCACATCAGACACACTGAAGTCAGCACATCTGATGGGGGTTAATGAGCAGTGCATGCTGAGAAATCACACCCATGTCAGGTTATTTATACATTCCTGCAAAGTGGACCTAAGACTCCTGATCAATGTAAAGTAGGGTTTTATCTTAACAAAAATATGCTCCATTACTGAAATGACACAGCAGGATATTTCAAGTAATAGTATCATCTATGATCAACACAAATCTTGTATTCATGGAGGCGTTGGTGCATTTTAATAGTCTGTGGAATCATAAAAGAAAAACGTGTTGTTTTTATTAAGTTTGAGTTCATTTAGGTCCATCTTAACTAGGAATGCTTTAAATTAGAGACTTTCAACTCTGAGGAAAATTTTTTTTGTTGCTGTTTTTAACATGTTCTTTTATTATTTTCTGATGATGGAGAACATATATAAAGAAAGTGTGACTTAATATTGCATTTCTGAGTATTTCTTTATTCAAATCAATGTGAATTAGAAGGGGAGGAAAACACTGAGTTTAAAAAAAAGCTTGTAGATGTGATGTAAAAGGGCACAAACTCCTTGCTCTGCTCCACTCTAATGCATCCTTGCAGACAACTAGATCTACGAACATCTTCGTTTTCTTCATTTGAGCTGGCATCTGGCTCAAAACTGTGTGGCAGGATAGCTCCAGTATTTCTTGCCAGTATTTTGTTGCAATGGCAATGTTAGATTTGGGTTGTGAGGGACTGTAAGCTAGCAGGACAGTGTATAAACAAAGGGATGATGGGAAATGTTGGCAGGCTTACCCTGCGCAATGGTCTCGCCCACAACTCCGAGGTGAATTTTTTGATGAACTACTGCTGCTCTGCAGAAACTATGTCCTAGAAAACAACAAAGGTGTTTTGATTTTGGCAAAAAAATTGAATAATAATAATTAATAGACCACTGGGAACGCTTTGCAAATAGCTCAAAAGATAATCCAAGTGGGACTGTAAAGGAAGAGTGCTCTGACTTTCAAAGATGTGCCTTTTTTCCCTTAGCTCTGCTGTCTACAGACCACATTCTTCAAAACCACAAGAATCACAGTCAGCCTTTTCAGTTCTCACAGCATAAGTGCACTCTATGTGTGCAGTATCTTTTTTTTTACTTAGAAGGGGAAAAAATTAGAAGATTTTTGGCTTGGAAAAATAAACCATTCCTTTCACTGCTAAATAAAAGTAATTTACCGGAAGCTCTAATTATGAAACCAATGATTAGTTTGTTTAGTTTAAATTACACACATCATTCATGGAAATATCATAAAATTTGGAGGGAAAAACAAACTGGATGGCACCCAAGTTTGTAATGGATCAGTGAGCGATATCCCGGTGGTGAACAGAGACCTGTTTGTGGGCTGTTTGTCAGCCTGTGACTAACACTTGATTCAAGGTTTGGGGTAGGCACTTAATGATTCAGAGGTGAACCATACTTCCCTTCTTTCCACAATATTCTGAAACTTTCAAACCTTATTCTGTGATTCCAATAAATTAGGATCTGTAAGATATGCTTAAATTTGTCTCCTAAGATGATTTATTTGGATGGTCTTAAACAAATGTAGCACTTTGTGGTTAAATTTCTGCCTACACTTCCACCTTTACAGTGAAAGTATTATAAATCATCTGTCAGATTATTATTGATTACGACTTGAAAACGTGCTGCTGATGCAGAGAGACAGCTCCATCTGTGCAAACTTCTGATCTTAATCAATGTGAGCTCTGTATAGGCGGAGGGCAATGCTCCTCATCAATAGACACAAGACTACTCCTGTCCTGGCACCAGAACAAAAGCCTCGAACAGCTGCTTGATGAAGACGCCAAGCCCTAGGGCTGGAGGCTGACACTGAAAACCTTTGCTTTGCTGAACATGGAGTAATTATGTAAGAAAGTATTATACAATGTCATAATGTCAACCACACAAACCAGCCTACGTAAATAGACTTCCTCTTACATTAATAAAGCCCCACCTGAATCTCCCTTAGGAGATAAGTTTGTGTGAAGTTACATTCACACCGCCCTCGGCACTTCCAGTGAAAAGTCGATGTAAATCTACTAAATGTTTTTGATTTGGGCTTTCAAATTCTGAACTCTCACGTTCATGTGTAGCTATACGCATGTTTCTATGACCGTTTTTAGCCTCACGTAGAAAACCTGCACCCTTTGAATGAGCATTTCAAGTTAAGCTAGGTTGAACTTTGACCTATCAGGAACTCGGATTTGGCAGCGACATTTAGATGGTTAATCGCTTTTACTTCAAGGAGGTGCCAATCGTTTGGAAATTGATCATGAAGAAGAAATTATTAATTGCAGTTTTTGCCCACCTGGAATTATGTGACACCAAGTCTTTTGTTTGTTGAGCTCTGTGAAAGAGAGCCTGAAAAAAGAGTTACGACATTTGCACCGCTTCAGTATTTTACCCCGAGCCTCTTTCAACTGCAGGTGGTGGACATGCATGCGCTAGTACACAGTAGAAAAATAAAAAGAAGCCCCTCCTTGCTTGTCCAGTGTAAACACCATGGGCTAAAAGCGCGTTCCTGAACGCAGGTTACTTGCTCGTGTATCCGTAACTTAACCCGAACTGGAATTGAGCTCATGAGTGGCTTTTTGTGTGCTGCTTCTCAGCTGTTCCCTGTTTTGTTGAAATGTGTTTTCCCGTTTTTTTAAGGTCCCCCACTTCAGCTAAATGGTTTTAGGTTATTTGAGTCTAGATGAAAGTAAAGCTTTGTGCAGCATCCTTCACCCTGGCAACGGTGGGCTGCAGTTAAGTAATGTCTGCTACTGCCAGAAGAAGAGCTGTGGACCCTCAGTGTGTTCAGTTATGTCAATACTGTCAGGCTTTAAATCAAGAATGCCACACACTCCTCAGCGTTGACTGGGGCAGCTGTAAAATTCCACCCAGTGACCTGTAAAATATGCTATATTCTGGAACTTTTGAAGCAATGCCCTTAATGTTAATCATCAGGTGATAGTCTGTCATTTGAAAAATCCCACAGAAAGAGAGACTTCTTCTGCAGCGGGTTTCACTTTTCAGTTCGGAGTGGCAACAAAATAGGACCTCTGAGCAAATTTTTGGCTGAGAAGCAAGCAAACACCCATGGTTCTCATGCACAAACTCCCCTTCAAATCCCACGGGTATACAAGCATACAGGTAGGTTTTAGAGAAGAAAACCAGTCAATTCCACCTGAATGGATTTCATTCAGATATCATGAGAGAGAGACTAATGTGATAAAAAGCTTAGGTGTGGAAAAACAACCCATACTTTAAAAAAAAAACAACTGAGCAGTTAAAGGCTTTCTGTGGTTGATTCTATTCCATCCTTTATTCAAAAATTATATATATATATATATATATATATATATATATATATCTATATATATATATATATATATATATATATAGATATATATTATTTTGATGTGACTGGGGAAAAAGAGCAACTTCTTTGTATGTCTTTTTTGATGCTCGTCCAGGTCAGTCGTTGGTGCCTAACATTTGCTCACCAAATAGATGACCCGGCAACTGGCAGATATTCCTGCTTCCCGCTGTCGCCGAAGCTCGCTCAAAGCCAAACAATGGAAAAGGGTTTAACAACACAGTGGGCACAGTGGTGTTCAGTGACTTGCCTTTGTGAAGCTGTGAAAGGCTGATGCTGCAGTTTCAGTTGGCCACAACAGCAGGTGGAGACGCAGAAAACCTGAATGTAGAGTTTGAAAGCAGTGATTTGCTGGTAAACTGTTTGTCTTTAGGCTAGCCGCTCAACTAATATGAAAGCTAACTGTGTAGCATTTTTTCATAATGAATGACAGCTATGTTCACTTTCTGATGACCAAAATGGAAAAGGGAACAAGACTTGCCATCACAAGGCACCACCATCCATTATGTACACCTGCTTCATCGTATATAAAGTCAAGTTGATTGACGAACCCTATCACAGATATCAAAGATCAGTAGAGACAAACAATCACACAGTTACAGAGTTGGTTTGGAGTGACCAGTTAACCTTTGAATGGTGGTTTTTGGTTCTGAGAAGCCAGAGGGAACCTACAGTATGGATGAGCGGGAAGAACATGCATCATAACAGAAGAAGATGCAGTTGATTATACAAACCAGGACCTCATTGCTTGGAGACAATGATGCAAACTGCCACACCACCATGCATCCCCCACTTCCTGCAGTATGATAAAACCTTTGTCTCCAGAGAGAACTGAAAGAACTGTCTTGATAGGGCCCCATGTGCTTACATCTCCTTTGGAGATTTTCTTTTTTTTAATGTTTGATGTGAAAAAGGCTTTTTGGAGCCCAGCAGATCAATATTACCCTGGGGGGCCTTCTTACAGAATAATCTATCTCGGCCCCCTGTTGTTTTTATGCTTCTTTTGTTACAAACAGAGGTTTTTAGTTACATGTTTTCTGTTACATTTTGTTCAGTAACTTCGGGTGTAAATAAAAAGTATTTGTAAGTTTACAGCCCAATTATTTTATTTTTATCATTATTCTGTGATTACTTTTATTTGAGATTAATTATTAAAAAATACTCATGTGAACTGAGTATTATCTGTCAACTGATGTGCTTATAACATTTGTACTATTTCTTCAAAGGGTGCAGGACAATGTAGTACTTGTTTAGAAGTAATTGTGTGTGTGGATGGGTGGGGGCTAAAACAAAAAAAGATCATAAATCTCTTGAAGTCAGAAGAGACTTGATATATTCCCTTTAGTGATGATGATGATTATATTTTATTTTGGACATATACTTTTAAAGAAAAATTAGGACAAGATTAAACAAACACACAAACAAATAAACAATAAATAAACAAAAAAAAGAATTAAAGGTCTTATGAGCTCTCTTCTTATGCCATAGACCGGTTTGTTACTACACTCACTGCACTCACTATTTATTAAAGTCATGGTTACTCACTAATGAGTTACACAGGTACCCATTTACACACAATTAACTACACATATTGATAAAAGATAGCGTTTGACTGACAGATACTCCCTTGCCTGCTTTCAGTGGAAGGGGCGTGGTCTTTGAACAATCTTACTCATAATTGGCAACAGCAGTGGCCATAGAAACGTTGACTCAGACCAGTATGGACCAGTCACTGTCATCTGCCTCCAACTTGATGACGTCTGTATCGCAGAAAAACGGCGACTGAATTGACTTAATTTGGCTGGAGCCGCAGGTAAGGCATTTTCAATGGGTGACATCACACATGATCAGTCCAGTTCAATATATACAGTCAATGGTCCTACGTCACACATACAAGCTTTTTTCTGACAGCATGTTTTTCTCTGCTCCTGGTTCACAAGGATTTGAATACAGAACTACTCAAAAGTTCTATTTTAAACTTAATCTACTTTATTTATGTTATCCATTGTGAGAAAAATACCACAAAAACTTTTCATCAGAGTGAGTCTTTAAAGCCATTTTGCTAAAAGGGCTCCATGTGAATAAAAAAATCTAAATAATGTATTGAAATATATTTTATTTTATTAGCCAGAGTAAAAACGACTTCTCATGTTTTTCAGTTTCTAATGTGAGTATTTATTCAGATGTCTATATTATTGTAAGTACCGGTTTATTGTGTGCATGTACCTGGTAAGCCACTGCAATGAAAATTGCGGGAAATTGGCGGAAGAAAAGCAACTTTCGCGGTCGACACTCTGGGCTAGGTATGTTTTTACCTGCCTGGCGTACGCTGGGGGCAGTTCCTGCCCTCCTCCCAGACACCCGCCGTTGCCAAGGTTTCCGTGTACGCGCTGTCGGCGCGAGCGGAGCGACGCGGTTGTCATACATTAGTGCCAGACATGGCGGCGGAGCTACAGCCCGAGTGGATTTCTGCTCTCCCGTCTTCCTGGAGTTATGGGGTTACTCGGGACGGACGCGTCTTCTTTGTCAAGTAAATATATCTGTCCTGGGAAGGGGGGACACGGCTCCGGCCGCCCACGAAGACGAACAAAAAAAAAAAAAGTGGCCGCTTTTCGTGTCTCTCACGCGGGTGTTTTCCCCCTCTCTCTCAACAGCGAAGAAGCGAAGAGTACAACCTGGCTGCATCCCGAGAGCGGCGAGGCGTTCGTCACCGGGCACCGGATAACTCCAGGTACTCACGTCCGCGCGCCGCTCTTCCAACTTTTCTTTTCTGCGCAAACGCACGTCTTCCCGCGCCGGGAGAGCTGTAAATGTTGTGAAAAGTGTGCCCCCCAACACGACCTGCTCTTTGAAGTTGACGCAGTGTCTTACAAATCAGGAATAGTTCCTTCCGATTCCAGTCCCCCGTCGAGCCTGGGGTTCGAACCCCCGACTAAACGACAGCTTCCGCCCACTGCCACCCTAGCAGTAATTATTATTTACTCCAAAGCATCCACAGAGGTGTTGTTCTCCTGCATCTTTTGCTACCTTGTCATTGAGTTCCTGCGTGACAGACAGACTGCCTGAGTGGGCTGATAAGCTTCCATGTAGGAGATGAACTCATTGTGCTTCTGCTTCCACATCCCTGCAAAGAGCTTCACAAATCTTTAAAAACAAGGTATTTCATGCTAAAATTAGCTCCCCCAGCCGTGAATGATGCTGGTATCATGCAGCTTCACCATGCATATGGCTGCAGTCTGCTGCATGAGTTCATGCTGCAAGCATCTGATCTTATGGTTGATTCATTTTTTTAGTGGGTCTGCACCCTGCTAATGTTTTAATAATAACTCAATCGAAATAAAATCTGATTTCCGAACAGAGATCAGCCTTAATAATTCAGTCGCAGTTAACAAAAAATGTAAAGTTAGAACCCCCGCCCATGAATATGTAAAAGCTTTGTCTTTATATGTGTTAAGTTATGGCTTATGTTTCGTTTTCTCATGCAGAACTAAGACAAACTACAATCTATTTAGAATATATGGGTTGCAATCCTACAAATCAGAATTCCGTCTATGAGGCGTATTATTCATCAGTGACATGTCAGACGTGGTTTTGGAGGAACACATTTGGTATTTAACACTCCAGCTGACTCACTGGATCACCATTGTTTTCCTAATTTTCCCTATCAGTCTGGCCTAAGTCAGTGATCCGGCATTCCGTGGTATTTTCTCTGCTGTGGATGATAATCAGCTCTGGCTTGACTCTGGTCACAGACAGCATTGTGATACAGATTAAATGATCAGACAAATAATTCTTTGGTATTATGGCAACAGTGCGGAGAACCTTCGTCCCTCATCCTTTCTGTGGCTGAAATGTCTTAACACGACTTTTTTTTTTGCTCATCCTAGCATGCTATTTATGATAAAAACTCATATTATGGTCTATTATGGACCTTAAATCAGATCAACATGTGTTTTTTCATAGGCCTGCTGTCAAAACCAGGAGTTTTCATGATGTAATCAACAAGAAGTGATTGCATTGCGTGATGAAATAATTTGTTTTTGACATTGCACTACTTGTGGTCAATTTAGTCAATTTTATGTGGACATTTTAAACATCATTTCCATAAACTGAAAGGAAACTGAACACAAACTTAATAAAAAAAAGTAGATTACTTTATTTTTTGGACTATAAGTCCAGTCTATATGTCTAGAAGCAGCAGACAAAAAAATGGGAAAAATGAAAAAAATAGTCATGTGTAAGTTGCACTTTTGGGAGAAATTTATTTATCAAAATACAGATCAAAAAGGACGTTTCATCTTGAAAGGCAAATCAAACGATAACAATAGTAGACTAACTATATATGCAGTCTTCACTACCGTAACTGTATTTAAGCTTCACGAAATATAGAAGGAATTAAATAAATGTCTGATAGATTAGCAGAACATGTGGACAAGTATTCACATAACCATAGCATAAAGAACATGCTAACAAGTCAAATAAACTATTTAAATTATTTAAAATACCAAAATTTGTTGTAATCTTTATTATCTTCTTCTGTGTTGCAACAAATACTAATACACACACCTACAGTGCTCTATAGTGGTTTTATTGGGAAAATGACAAACACATTAGCCTATTTATGTAAAAAAATATGATATTTAAGTCTCACCTAAATATAAGTAACACCCCTGGCTAAATTGCAAGAACTCTGGACTTATACTTTGAAAAATACAGTAAAAAAGTATTAAGCAATCTTTTAGCCCAAAAAAAACCCTACATTCTTTTTTTATTGTGGATACTTTGTTGTGATAACGCATAAGAAATATTTTTTAAAATGGTATCATGTTTAAACAATTGTTTCCTTGAATGTTTTCATATTTAAGATATAGTCACAGATGATATAAAGATGAAGTGGGTCACGTGACATAATCTGGATTCATGTTAGAAGGCATTTGGATCAATTTAAGCAGCTAGCAGCCCAAAAAGAAATGTACATCGTTAACAGTTTCCCTTGAAAACCTTTGAGCGGCTTTTCAGATAACTGTTCTCACTGACGTGTTTTTGACAGAAATGCTATGCCATAACACTTTACAGTTTTGGGATTTGGTAGTTTTTCTTGATTGAAACCAAAATTTGACTCAATGTCTCGTCTCACATCGCAGACCTACCCACTGGATGGGAAGAAGGATTTACCTTTGAGGGAGCGCGCTGCTTTATCAAGTGAGTTCACCCTTACTCCCCCTAACACACACCTGACCTCATACACATTAGCACCACTAGCGTTCCAAGGGCAGCAATAAGCAATGACTTGAAGATATACAAAGTCATGACACCCTGGCTAGAGAAGCAACATCTATTTATTTCTTTTTTGAGTTAGATGAATTGATTCAAAAGCTGTTCCTCCAGCAGACAGTGGTATGTTGTAAATTTGGAGGCATTACTCCCTTTTTCTGTGTTGTAAAAGGTTATAACATGAGTTAATGATTACACAACGACAGTGCAAATACCACGCAGAGCCGGGCAAAGTGTGGTTGCTACTTTGTTTTTATTTATCCAGACCTACCCTTCTATAAACTTATTTGGAGAGCGATACAGGGTTCAGCCAAGGTGTAATGTGTTCCCTTTTTCCTGACATGGATCTTACTGTTTGGATTCAGAAATGACACTCGTCTTATGGCACCCACAGTCTGTGGGATGTCAGCAATCCCACAAGTTTACTGCAGACCACATTGTGCAACATGGACCTAATAAACCAGAGTAAACATCCAGTCTGATGGATGCTCTATATATTCTACAGGCTGCTGATGTACAAACATGGTTTCTGTTCAGCTGAGAAACATTGGATCATTTGTTGGAATGTTTTCTTTTGCTCATTTAGTTTGTTTTAGTGAATCTGGTTTTGTTTTTTTTTTTTTTTATCTCTTTATTTTTGCCCCACTGATCCACTTTTGTGTTATGCCACAATCCTTTTGGTGGATTTAGAGAGATTGGTTGCAAGTATTTGCTCCAGGAAAACGTCATAATATATCCCTTTAGTTGTGTCTTATCAGCATTTGACTTCATTGCTTAAGACTGGTTACAACTGCACTTACGGGTGGATACAGGCTGTTTGTGGGGGGAAAAAATTGGCAAAGCTGTACGGTGGAGGCTTGTATGTAATATATAACAAGGTCGTAGACCTCTCTGTGTTCATGCACATTTTTTCTACAGGAATACCACAAGCGACATGTCATAATGAACACTTAAGCAACACGCAAGGGTTAAGTAAGGTTAGAATAAGTGAGATGTCACACCAATTTTCCGCCCAAATCCTGTAGACGGAGCAAGCGGCTCGTGAGTGCAGTTCACGTAATAAGTGTGCGCTAATTGCATGCGGCTTGAGTGTAATAAATGAGGAAATTATATCAGATCGTAGTTTGTACGGACATCCTGCAAGTGTGCAGTACGTCTTCCTGGAGCGTGCAGCATTTGCATAGGGTCAGTGATGACTAAATTGTGGCGTTAGGGCACCGTATGACAGCATCACCTACACGTCACAAGTGTGTGAAACTTCAGTTCAGTTCTTACAAATACTTCATGGTACATCCATGCATCCTTGAGGTGGCCATACTGACCTCAAAAAAACTGCAAAACACATCAGGGCTCACCTTAAGATGCGGCCATCTCTCTCTATGACCATATATGGGCCCGGGCAACCCCAAACCCTGCAGCGCTATGTGCACCGGTTCATGTGACGCGATGCTGCTGTTGTGGACTCTGTTAGCTGGAAATGAAAAGTGCCTAGGTGATGACTAAAGAAGCATGGTATTTTTCTGATCCATTTGGCCAAATCTTGAAGATATCTTATTTAAAATATTGATCAAAAGCTTATGATGGTTATTTGTTGTGGTTGGGTGGGATTGATTATCTATGTCTGTTAAATAACTTTTCTCAGTTTTGTTCTCTGTTTGCATGAAAACCATATCAATCCCAGGTTGTTAACCTGTACACTCCCTGTTATTGTCGCTCTTGTCCACGGTCTCGTCCAGCTAATCAGATGATCAGAAGACGTGCCACACCCTCAGCACTGGTTAATCTTCTGCCTCTAAGCAGCAAGTGAAATATTATGTCATTTGTCTGTTCTTTCACTTGCAGTGGAGGGGGGTATTTGGCTCCACTGAAGAAAATTGCAGATGAGGGATATTAGCTTTATTATCCCTCTGGATCCGCTCTCCCTCTTTGACGTCCTCATGAATTTCATGGGGCTTCGCGTGGCAGCCTGCCAGGGGCCTCCTGACTTAACGGCGGTAATTTTATATTCTACCATTTCATCACAGAGGCAAGTGCAAAAAAGGGCCCGGTACCACGTTCATTAGCCGATCTCTGCGACGCGTCCACATTCTTTGTAAGTTTGCATGCATCCACCTGAGTAATCTGAAATTAAAAGAGGAAAGCATTTGGAGTCAAGACAAGCGTGATCCTCACTACTGAGCCGAGGACAGACAAGTTAAGCATCTTTCAGGTGAGCCTGATCTAGATCAAGTGCCTAAAAGAATACTAAAACAGAGAACAAGCTCAACACACGGTAGTTTTGTCGCTGTTACAGTGATAACAAAGGCCTTTTGCAGTTGTGTGCAGATAATTTAGCTAGCACCCAGCCGTAAAAATCCTCTCTGTGTTACAAATGATTTCTCTCCTCTATTCCTCTTTTACTGTCTTACTGCTCTGGCACATCCCGCTTCCTCAGTTTCTGCACTTCTTCTGCCATCCAATAGTACTTTGTATTCTGTCACTGTCTGTCTTTTATTTATGCTCCAACAGCGCACACAAGAAACTAACAAAAGATACAATCTTTTTGATTCCTACCGCAGTTTAAAAGCATACGTTTGTTTGGTAAATGCACATAACCAGCCTGGATGTGACAGAGGTGCTGTGCTACAGTAAGCTATACATCTGACACATCCCTACAGCTTGTTTCCCTTTTGTTGTTTTTAACTTAGAATTCCAGTCATGTGGTCACTAAAGTGAGACTCATAAAAATGTCTGCGTTCTTTGGTAAATCTGTTTCTTTTGTAGCATTATTTATGCATTTCACCATATTTTATTAAGCTCCAGGTAATTAGGCCATCATTTTATTATGACTATGTTTAGACGGTTCATTGACAAGTTGATGTGATTGCCAACGTCCAGAGTCGTTGGGGCATTCTGAGGCTTTGTGCGAGGCTGCTAATAGAAGCTTCTAAAAACTCTTTCGATGTACAGTATGCTGCTGGTACTTTGAGATGCTATTTTATATTGTGTTGTTTGAGACTAAAGCCATATTTAGCCTTGAAAAAAAATGTTCTTTTTGAACCAAAATAATCAATAAAAGCAGGCATTAAAAACAAAGCAGATCACAGAAAGGCTTCTGGGACTGTTGATGCTCAAAAAGAAATGTCTGCTTCAGATGCTGGCTGTGTGATTTGGCTGTTACCTTTCGGCGGCAGTGAGAGCGTCAACCAGCAGATTGTGCTGACGCAGACTGTCCTCTGATGTGATGCGCTGGAAAGCGTGAGTTACAGGTTGTGGGTGTGACAGTGTGAATTATAGACCTGGTTCATCCTGATATTTGATTTTTTTTTTCTTCAGCACTTTGAGTTTGAATGGGCGGAAGCCGGCGGAGATGCTAATTAAATCAGTCATAGCTAACTGCTCTCCTCTATTATTGGGCTTCTGGGTTGGTTGTGGGTGGCTCAGTGGCCACCACTTTCTAATAAGGAAGAAGCAAGTTATGTAGATATGTCAAACTGCAAGTAAACGCATGATGTTTCTATCACAGGGAGAATGAAATGGCATCATTTTACGACTGGATTTATTTTAAATCTGCCTCATTTGTTTAGATTTAGCCGTCTGATAATAACTTCATTCACAGATCAGATAGAAGGAGGCTGATGTAAGGTTTTTATCAGTTAGAACTGGCAACTCCAGGCCTCGAGGGCTGCAGCGTCTGCATGATTTCGGGATATCCAAGCCCTACTCTTGAGTGGTTACCTGCTTCAGGTGTGTCCAGCCAATCAGAACATGCCAGAGCATGGTATTCTGGAAAACATGCAGGATTGTGGCCCTTGAGGCCTGGAGTTGCCTATCCCTGGGCTAAACGGATTCTTGTTGTTTGATCCGATTCGACACAGTCTTATTACAATTCTTTGTTCAGACCTCTATTCAAAAACAAAATTTGGGGGGCTTTGAAAAACATTTTTTCTATAACTAGTGGTTTAAAGTGAACAAAGGTAAAACTTTTAATGATAAAATGAAAACTGTGTGGAGTCAGAGCTCTGTCTTCCCCTCTGGTCGTCTCGCTCAGTGTGAAGTATTGTTTGTGCCACTCTGCCGGCATACTGAGCAATATATCCTGACCTGTTTTCCTGTGTTCCTGATCCTGGTTTTCGTCTGACTCTGTCCCTGACCCATGCCTGATATCTGACTACTCTAGCCTGCCCTCTGATATTGTTATGCCAGCGCCTGACCTCTGCCTGACCGACCCTGGTTTAGCTTTATGGACTTCTAGCTGTGCTTGACCCTTGTCATCCTGTCTGTGCTAATAAACCTGTTGCACGTGGAACCAGCCGTCTGCCCGTTTCTGATAAAAATGTCAATTAAAAACTAAGAGAAAAGCTACATTTTGCACAAATAAAATACAAGAAAGTATTAATTTATTTCTTTGTCAAACTGCATTTTCTAAATGAAGATCAAATGAGTAAAAAAACATTTTTCAATCCAGATCTATTTAGAAAGGTCAGGGTCACATTAGCCAAACTTGCTTTAAAACCTGCAGGAGCTGAAACAGAAACTTTATTCCTCTTATAGATGAACTTGGCTGTTACTTTACAATCCATTTACCGGTACATATATTACAAGGCTCTGGCATGTTTTACACATTGCCCCTCACTTGTGTCCAGGTACCCGCTGGGCTGTTTCATGCATTTAAAAATTTGCAGGCATAGTAAAATGCGAAACAAAAAAAACCCAAATACAAATACTTTACATTCCTTATGTGTTTTCTCAAAAAAAAAAACCCAAACTGTTCACTGCACCAAAAACACATCATTTTGAAGGCCTAATGCAGATGTGGATATGTGTTTTCTTCTAATTCTCATGCCTAGCATACTAATGACAACCCTATGAATGAATGCTCAAGTGTTTATCAAAGTAAATTGGTTGGAGTCAGTTTGACTGGTGCCAAAAAGCTTAATATTATAGCAGAACAGCGATAAGTTCAATTAAGAGTTTGCTGCCGCTCGACTGACAGAAATGTTTATGGTAATTATGTTTGGAATAGGCAGGTGCAGATTCCTGCCAGTTCTTTGTTATAGTATTCCTCTATTCTTTTTAATTCTGTCAGCAGAAGAAAGGGGAAAAAAGACTGCCAAAGCCTACATTAATTGTTTTAGGCTATTCAGTGATGTGGCCACTGTCTTGTTTTGAAACAACTAATGATTAGGTAATAAGTACATCTGACCTGCACATGAAATTCAACTCCTGGTTACTGTCCAGTTATTATTGTTTCACTTGATTCAACTTTTGAGGTGTCCTCTGAGGACACTTACGGCTTCTTAGTGCTTATCATTATGAGATTTAACAAACAATATTCATATTTCATTCCTTTGCTCTGCTACAAATACTTTAATTAGGCTTTTTCCACTCACCCCTGCATAATTAATCACTCAGCGCACAAAAGAGCATGTCAAATGCAAGCTTTCCAATTACGACAGAAGATTCTCTGGTGGATCTGTGTTTAGCTGTTATCTCGTTTTCATCTTTAAAGGCCCTCATATTCAGCAACTGAACAATTAAAAGTGGAAGCACTGCGTTGTTTTCAGATCACTAGTTGCTCTTGTAGAGATCTTCAAAAACCTATTTTTGTAACTTTATAAAAATAATATATTACACTGACAGGATTGGATGGTTCTGTGTTCTTATATCTTACTTTTTGACATTGTTGTGCTTGTTTTGTGGCTATGTTCAGTTTCTAGAAGAAAAATGTTAAAAGTTTTAAAACGTTCCCCAGGTTTTATGGTGTTGTTGCTTTATTTGCCAATCATAGCTTTCTAAGTTTAAGACATAATTTGAGAATGTCATCAACACTACTTTCTCGCTCTCTTTCTTTTTTATACAATTGTTAATTAGAGATCTATCCAGTTTCTGATCCTGGCCTAACCTGTTCAGGATCACAGGAAGAGGTCAACGCCAGAGACGAAGGAGCCTGCTAGCCATGCATGTTCACAAACATGTGCTCATGCACTGGATGAAGAACGTGAAGCAAAACTAGAATTAGAAAAACTCAATCCAGGATTTAGACAGGTCCCTCCTAGGCAGATAAACTGATAACCCCATTCTGCTACAGTTTCTTACTGTCACTTCACCCCAAAATGTCTTAATGCAAGCACCAGTTGCAGGTTATTCTTTGGACAGCAGTGTGACACTTTCATTGCAGTAGGTCATTAGCACTTTCTCTGGTTCTCAGCTTGTCTCATCTGTTTCCCTGCTGGTTTGATCTTCAGACACCGTGACCTCAGGCTACAGTAAAATGAAGCATCTTATCAGGAGATCTGAAGAATTTCAGAGCAGATCTCAGTCTTTACACATAGGGAATTCTCTGAATGACACCCATCGAGGTGGAAAAAATAATGGTGAGTGAGTTTTTAATGTTGAATTCTTGTGTCGCTGTAATCTACAAAATCAGGTGAGGTGTGCGTCTTTCAGTTCAACAAGAGCTGTTGTCTCTGTGGCCTGGTCCCAACTGATAAAAATGTGGACCATAGTTCAAAAGTGCATCAGTAAAAACATTTTTACTTTTTATGTCACAAAAAGCTCTAATGTTTTAACTTGAATATAAGATGTGAAAAAAATTACAATTCTCAATCTCGAATAAGAAAATAATGGGGTACACTTTTTGTTGTATGTGTGAATGCAGCCAAATATAATTTACAGCACTGATAATACGTTTCTGTAAATATTCAAAGCTGCATTGCTCCTCTTCACTTTTTGGTTCGATTTACTCACTATTAACTTATCATGTCAAACAGTTCACCCATTCAGAGTGTAACTCTGAAGAGAAATTGAATGATTCCACACAGCACACCCTAAATTCTTTTATCACTAAGTAATTCCTTCTTACAAAATGCAGTTAAAGTCCTATTAATCTTATTCTGAGCAAGGATTGATTAGTTGTCTTGACACATTGTTATTGGTTAATTTTTTCCTTATTTTTTATTGGTTACAATAGCCTACTTTTAAAGGAGACTCTCCCTTCCATTTGGTCAATAAGGCCTTAAAGTGAATCAAGACGTTAATCATAAGACCAACAAGTAAAGCCAGTTTCTGGTGTTTGAACTGCTGGAACCGTAGCCTGTTTATACATGCATTCAAGGAAAAGTTACTTGCTGGAGAGACTGGAGACTGGTGCCGATGTTCACACCTATGCATTAACTTGTTGTCCAGAATTCTTGTCTTTTTAAACAAAACTTTAGTAAAATTATGTGTGACCTATTTCAACTTTAAGAATCAGTGTTCTTGCATGACAAAGTGTCTTTGAAGTTGAGGGTGCTGCTCTAACACTTGTTTGGATTTACACATTTTTCTAGAATGAAAGCCTCGTCTGTGACACGACAAACAACTGATACAAGAAAAGTGTTCTTTTGTATGTGGTCTCTTTCATTTGCTCTTCAAAGTTATAGGCTGAAAGTATGAGGAATGCTGGACCGGAGCGTTTTTTTTTTCCGTCTTGAATACGGTCATCAGGGTGCTATTTTCATGCTATGAAGTTGATGCTGTTGGCTCAGTGATAAGCTGAGGAAGGACCATGACAACGCCCGACTCAAAGTAATGATAGAATTTATAATCGCCGTACATGGGTGTGTGTGTGTGGATCTGCTGACTTATCAATCCCACTAGCACTCAGCACCCATGCATATGTCTCGTGTGTGAAATGGGATTTAACAGGGAGGCTCAGCAGATCTGGACCTCCATCTCTGGCTCCTTAACTCTTTGTGAGGTGGGGGTGTCTATGAGAGCCTGAAGCTCACACAAATCTCACTTTATGCTTTTTAACATTGTAATTGTAACAAGATGGTTTTATATCTTAATAAAGGGGCTGCAACTTATAGGTTTAGTCATGGAAATTCAAGCTGTTGTAGATTCTTGCTTCTAAAGCTTCTTACTTACATGGTGTCCTTGATTTAATACTGAGAGAGTTGTTAAAGTTGATTAATCCCTGTCTTTATCAGTGGTAAGCCATCTTTTGCTGATGTTGTTGGCAGGTTCAGTTGGAGGACAGTTCCCTAAAGAGGGGTCATGCTGGGGGTTATTCCATATTCTGTCTGAAGGAACCGCTTGGAAAATAATTTTTGGTTGTGGGTTTTTTTTTTTATCCTCAACAACATTTTTAGGACATAAGAGATTGTCTGGCATGTTTTTATGTAATCCATACACAGTATAGGGTTGTGAAACTTGTTGAGGAAAACAATCTTGATTGAATTTGAGCTGATGTGTGCTGATGTGTGGGTTTTTGAGACATCATTCAACTTGAATGATAGCTTTCTGAAATGCCTTTTTTTTCTTCAGAGACTTGTGGAAGCTGAAAGCAGCATTTATTTGCCATGGAAATGATTGTGTTGTGGCTGTGTTTTGTGTGGGCATCTCCACAGAAGCAATATGTGGTCTTGTCTGTACCTTCTCTGCTTCTCTTGTCACTCTCCTTCAGGTGAGTGAACAGTGGATAGATTTATTTTTGCAAGTGGCCTCTGATGATTAGAACGCTCTTGGAAATTGTCACTCTGCTCAGACGCTCGACAGATGTGTGGTTTTGGGATAAAAACTGTCCAAACCAAAGTGTTGCAAATGATTCCTCGACATTTATCATCATTTTCTTTCAAACCACAGCCAGTTCTTTTATTTCTTCATACAGGCTCCAGACCAAAAACTGCATTTGTGCTTTTATGACCATGATCCATAGAAATCCCCTTTTCACTGTTGTAGTCCCTCTTTGGTGTTGGGGACTTTGCCCAGTTTTCAATTTGACAGCAGCGCTAAAGGGATTAATGTTACACACTCCTGGTCCTGTGGCTTTGGCTTGTTGATTCCATCCTTTCTGTTTGGAACTAGTTTCACCTGCCCACCTCCACCTGCAGACCTCACAAACCCAACAGCGGTCATTTTTTTGAGCATATGGTTTCTCTCCATGTTTTTTAATCCTCTTACAAGTGTCTCGTATTTCTTGAGCTTAGGAGCAGCTTACAGCCCCTGGGAGTACATCATATTGATGCAGCTCTCAAGGATCCAATAGGAAGTGCTGCTAATTGATAGGAAATGGCTACCTACCCACTTAGTTAGCTTATAGATAGAGGTTAATTCTGTTTGTAGAAAGTATTTGTAGAGATTCCGTTTGCCAGTAGAAGCCATCAATCCATAAAGTCCTCATCGAGCAACTGTGTGATCTTCCAGTTACTCTCAGTTACCATCATTGTGAAGAGAAGCTGGTTCTTACAACCTCATCAGGCCTCTTGTATGCTGTGAATGCTTTTTAGCGGGGCACCCATCATGACTTGAGTGCACTCCTGCTCGATGAGGCACTCGACAGATAAAAATAGCCCTCAGGTCATCGCAGCTTCCAAAAATGGGACAATTTTCTCGTAGTTTTTGCACATTAGATCTGTGAGAAAAGGCGTAGATATTTAAAAAGTAAAGTAAAAAGGTAAGAATGTGTGGTTAATCAGTCACTTTATGGGACACAGAACTTTGCATGACAATAGGTGTAAACATCTTGCATTGACAGTAGGTGTAATTACACTTCCTACATTGTCAAACTGGATACTTCTTTAAGAATCTCCCACACTCTGTCCAGAGCTGATCTCTCCTAAACAAATATTGGAACTCTGTGCTAAGTCTTCTTTTAAGTACACTCCACTCGCTCTGATTGATGGTGTACATTCCCTGCACAAGTTTAATTTCATCACCAGAGCTACAACATAAGAAATGTGCAATAAAAAGATACAAAGATAACAGATTTTCCAAAGAACTCCTTAGTCACTGTCAGTGGCTCAAAAGGAAAATGTATGCCCAGCATCCCCGATCATGCAGACTGTTTTTATTGTCTGGTGATTCAGAAAGAGCTGAGGACAATAGCTAGGATGAAGACTCTAGATCAAAATATGCTAAACAAACACTTTAGACAATTGTCTGAGTTGACTCCTGTTGTCTAAATGGGGAGTCTTATCTGTCACTTTATTTGCAGTGAAAATCGTTTTTCAATTAGACGTGACAATGTGTTCACTGGTGTTTTCTGCTTTAAATACTTCTGTATCATTTTAAGCAGTTACTCTGCAGATTCGTACCACTTTTCACGTATGTGTTTTTACGATAGGAATACACATAGAAAGGACATAAAATACCCTATTTTGTTACTAGGTATTACATTGTGTTGATAGTTATTTTATTTTAACCTCTTCTTTGAGGGGGTGCCTGTTTTCTTTCTATTTAATTCAAAGAGTTTAACCTGTCTGTCTATCAGAGGGATGGATCAGCCTGACAGGTCCAGCCAGTCATTCATTTGGTGCCCTGCACCTGTGTATCTTATTATCTGTCCTACATTTTAGATTTGATGGCCAAACTAAATAAAGTATCCTGGATACCTTAAGCTGAGCTAATAATAACCAGTTTTTCGACCATGATTGTTTCATATTTTTCTGTAATTGAATAAACGGCTGTGCTCCTCTGCACTCAATAGTTATTTATTTTCTTTGGTCCAGATGTCTGTCCAGTTTTTCAGCCGGATGTCATCCATAAGGTGCTTTTAGGCGCTGTTTCTCTGCACAGATGTTTGTGACACGAGAACACAATAGGAGAAAGGGTTTTCCCTCACAGCTACTCTTGGTGGATGCAAGCTGGTTGTTGCACCAAGTCCTGCCTGTTCCTCGCAGCCTTTTTCCACTTGGAGCCTTCGTGAGAGATGGGGCCAGAGTGGGAAGAGAGCTTACAGCAGTTTCATAACTGCACTAATGGTTGCACCTCGCAGTGATCCATCAGTCTAATCAGCTGTCGGCTGAATGAAATGTGTCTCTGCAGCAGTGTGAACGAACGTCGCTCAATGGGAAGAGTCTGGCTTAAATATTGACGACCTAGCTCAAGAACAAATGCGGCTTTCCCACCTTTGTGCAGCAATTCACAAATACATGTGAGGAAGAAAAAAAAAGGGGGATCAACTCCTGTATTTCTGCATTAGGTCCCCTGCTGGAAGCTCACCTCAACACACCCTCATGTGTATGATTTTAATTTAGTCTCTTTTTACTTACTGGGTTGCTTCTGTAAAACAACAGGATCTTACTGTTTTCTTTGTCATATCGCATTCAGATTGTGTACTATACATGTTGTATCTTATGTTGATGTTATTTAACTAAAGTTTTCATGATATGAAACTATTTACAACCAAAACATGTTTTAAGTTTTCTGACACAAAAAGATTGTCGTTTTTATGTTATTCGGCTTTTGCTAAAATTGTAAAAGTTATAAATATGTAATAAATCCTTAATCAGAAGATGAATGAATATTAGGCTTCGTATATGACTTTTATTTGATAGAAATGCTTAAACAGAGGATCTCTCCTTCATGTGGGCAACCCTGAGGTTTCTTAGAGTTTTTTTCAGTTTTTCCTCACCGCGAAGGAGGGTGTAAGGTTCAGCTTAGTCTGTTTTATAACCAGCTATTGTTTACTTTTACATGTTTAATAATTATTTTTGCTTCTTGCAATATATTTATAATCAGTCCAATGAAACGGCTATGGCTGTAATATTGGGCTGTATAAATAAAATTGAATAGAATAGAATTGAATTAAACGGAGCCTAATTAATAAAATATGTAAATAATTTTGAGGGAACTTCTATAATTCCATTTCAAATGTATGCATGCCTTGGATTTCTTGCAGTGGAGTTCTTCATGAATGAATATGGTTAAACCCTTTATTTTAGTTTTATTTTCAGCCTTTCTGATTTCAAAGAAAATGTCACATCTCTTACTGTTTAAATTAAGTGGAATGATTCTGCCAAGAATATTTACTCCCACTCATTATTTCTCTGAACTTGTGAGTTTTTAAATGTTCAAAAATGCCAACAACAAAGCTTTAAGATCCAACCTAAAAAAACAAAAGACAAAACATCTTTGGCTAAATTTTTTGAGCATTAAAGTGGGTCATTTTCTGATCTGCTGTATGTTGTTTAATTTTTTTTATCTGTTTATTTAAAGATAAAAAAAAAAACCCTCATTAGTAGTTAAGTTCGACAATGTAAATGTGTAAACCAGATGCTAGCTCATTACTACGAAATATCACAATATTAAAACTGGCAAGCTCACAAAATAAAACAGGATTTACCCTCTGGTGAAATGAGAGTATGAAAAAAATCTGTGCATTACTTTATTTAAAGAACCATTTCTAGTACACTTTTATAAACTTAAGTATCTATTTTTAGATTTTCTTGTTTTTGATATATTCACTGACATCACTCTGAAGTAGAAAATTGTAATGCAAAATGCATTTTAAACAAACTTATGCGATTCCTACATTTCCTTGGGGTTTTGTCGGACGCATAGAATCCTGTCACAAGAACTTTAATTCATATTTTAAAAATCTATTCCATCATTTCAAATCTGCTGAGGAAAAAAACTGTTTATACGATAAGACTTTAAATTAGTAATGTATTCCTTTAAAATATATGAGCAGTTGAGGATGTATAATTGTCAAACAAATTAGTGGTTCAGATACTGATCTTATGCTAGGATTTATGATTTTTGTGCCATCACTTCCTACTCTTTTTCTTAAAAATTGAAATAGCATTTTTAAGATTAAGATTAGAGCAAAAAAGCCCTACCAGCCTTTATCAAAGAAATATTATATTATTATTACTGGGCCCCATAGACCTTGCTTTTGTATATTCAAAAGCACCATCATAATCATTTTATGATTAAAAAAGACAGCTTCTTGCATCTGTTCAATTCGCAATATCCAATGTTTTTTATCCACTAAGAATTGTTTTCTAATTTATGCCTACAATCACGCATCAGTCCTTCAGAGCCACAAATGTTTGCCTAATTTGTCAAGCTCTTATTGTTGGTCCATTGATGAATTTAATTAGTTTTTTGGAGGAGTGTGTGCATTTGAATTATTATTGAATCATAAATGTTTAGAAGATAACAATGTGAGTTGATATGTATGAGAAAGTTTTGACCAGTACCCTGTTCACATGCTTTTGAGTAGCCTGTGCTCTTTAAAGGTGATAAGAAATAGTTTTCTGTTAGAAATGAAACACAGTTGTCTTTTTTTGCCACGGAGAATCTAAAAGATGGTATCTGAAAATTCATAGCAGTATGCTTTCAATTTCCTATTGGTCATACTTTATAATATATAATGAATATGCAGTAGAAATTTTGCTGCAGAAGGTGTCTTTTTTCTGATCATGAATGTCTTAACTTTTTCTTATTTTTTTTCATACCTTTTATAAAATTATCTATCCCATAAAAGTGTTTTACTACATTACCATTTAACAGGTTTTTTAGCACCCCAGTTGTTTGGGTTTTTTGAGTTTAGCTGGTGAAGTCCCATCAATAGGTCAACATGATGCAAAAGGAAGTCGTGAACTGCCACAAGGAAAGGGGAAAATATATTTTCAGTTTTATTCTAGAAGTAATCCCATTACTGCGTTCTTATACCTGTTAAAGGTGCCAACATTGATGAATTATAACTTCAGTTCATTTTGGTCTATAAATGGATTTTTGACTCTAGCTGCTTATTTGTGTCATCATTTTATTTCAGAGTGCAACAAGATACTTCACAGAATACATAAAAAACAAACAAAAAACTGTTAACATCGGCGTGTTCTTAAATGCTTGACTAGAAGTGCACTTCTAATAATTATTTGGTGTAAATGACATTCTTTTCTGTAGTGACCCCTACTGATTAGGATGTAGGAGCATCAGAGTTTAAACAGTTATGCATCAAAGTGTTGCAGTGCTTATGTCACAGTTTGCTGCTGCAATGACCAATGCATCCACTGTAATCAGCCTTTTTGAAAAGATGACTGAGAGAGTATGCCGTTGGGTTTTCTATGGTTATAATTAGCCTTTGTTGTACTTTATTTTGTACATTATTCCTGTGGTCTGTGTTATAGTGACTAAACAATAGAGTAAATTAAATCACAGTTTAAAATGTCTACACTGATTGTGCATCATTTACTCTATTCAGTGAAAACATTACTTGTAGTGTTCAATATCTTTTGCTGAAATCCAAATCCTGCCTAATGCACTTCCTATTGATGCTTGTCTGACTAAATATATCTGTGAGGAGCTGTAATGTAAAAAGCGACCTATGTTTGAAAGACAGAATGGTGTCAGTTTACAGATTGATGAAACTATTAAGGTTTCAGCCACCGTGCATAAAAAAGGTATTAGTCTGGATCTTTGACTGGATTTTCTGGTTGGAGCATTTCTTGTGCTTAATTAGCCATGAAAGTTGTGCTGTTGGATTGCCATTATGAGGTAGAACAGCTGGGTTGAGAAAATGTTGTTTCTTTGGGCCTGTTGAGATATTAACCTAAGAAGACAGTAGCTGTTCATCAAACAGTTCAGTTTTTTGCTATAAAGCTGGAAATCAAACTCCTGAATCCTTTACATTCCATCTCACAAGATAATTTAGAACACAGTTCAAGCCAATTTAAAATTGATAATATATTCCAATAATCTTCATCAGTAAACACAAATTTCTTGTTTATTAAAACACATTTTCTACTTATTAAACAATACAAAAAGTAAAACGGGTATTTTAGAATTGAAATTTTCACATTAAAATCTTAAAAGAATCAATCTAAATTGCTGATATCATTGTTTTAACCTGGTCTTTGTTCATTCCAATAGCTTTGAAAGGTTCATTTTTTTCGTATGATAGTCTGTAAAATAGCTCCAGTTGTGTATGTGTTTCGTTTAGATGATAGACCATGGTGCTAACTTATTAGCTTTTACTGAAGTTCATACACATTGGTTAAGAGATTACCAAAGACGCAGGAACTTTACTCCAGTATTTGATGTACATCTCCAAGTTAACTCCAGGCTTAAGCTTGTTTCTACCTTAAACCAAAGCAGTGTCAGATAAGCACAGTGCGAGCAGCTTTTTGCTCCTATAATCTTTCATGTTGTTACAACAGAACACACAGTTTTGAAGACTGCCAGTAAATCCAGGCTCAGTGCATGAATGTTGCTGAAGCTGGAATATGTTGCTTTACCTCCAGTGTCAGTATGTCTCATTGCTTATGTATACATTAATGCTGCCGTAATTTTTAAAGCCTTTTCATTCAAAAAAGCAACACAATTTGGCACACCAACCAAAACAAATTATGCTTCTTAGTCTGACATGAGGGCTACAAATAAAAGGACACATTTTCAGTCACTGAACTGTTTTTAAACGTGCTTCAGTGCATTGTTTTGTGGTTTTGTTGTACCCATATCAGGGATGCAATGCATAAGAATAAGAGATCATGTGTTGTTGCCTTTGGGAAGGCAGCATCAGTTTTAAACTGAATTTCACAATGCAACTAGTGTCAGTGTGCTCTGCTGACCGGCTTAATAATATCAAACACTTGCACAAGTTTATTTTAGTAATACTAGAGTTTCTTTTCAGTTTTCCTCAAACATCATACAGCAAAGGATGTTGGAGGTCCTTGGGGAAATATTCTTTTGGGGTCTGTGGGAAATCAACTTCTGTTTACCAGCTGAGAGATTTTCATCTGTTTTTTCTAATGTGACATGACAAGGAATTGTATTTTTGAAATGTTCAGCAGAGTTGAAAGCTTCTGTCTGTCTTTCAGTCGTTTCTTTCCTTAAAGGTTGCTTTTTCTGAAGGTCGTTTTGATCCATTTTAACACTTTTTTGTCAGCATTTGTAAATGTCTCTTGAAAAAAAAAATAGCTAAAATTTAAAACACTGGCTAAATCATTTGGGGGAATCAAATAGGAATCTTTCCATAGACTTGTAAAGCTTAACGAACAATTTTAAATGAAGCCTGAAGTTGGGAAGAAAGATTGGAGTTTACTCCTCCAGACTCAACAGCATTGGTACTTGGGCAGGAAAAAGTAACGTTTGAAGCTCTTCTTCTCCATGCACCCACTTACCTTCCAATAAAAAAAAGCTTTTAAGTTTTAATTTAAATGGCTGGAAAAAAAAAAATCACCCCCCCCCCCTCACACACACACACAACAAACAATTGTCATGTATAAGAAGTAGAGCAATTTATTAAAAAAAAAAAAAAAAGAAGATGCTAAATCTGACTCAAACCATGAAGAATGACTTCCCTCTGGACTAGTTTTTTGTTGGAACTGCAACATTTGGTGTTTCCTGCTGGGTTTTCATGGGTAATGGAAGGTTAGGGCTTGGTTGGGAACCAGTTCTTGTTCTGTCTACAGAACTGATCCCTTTTTCAGATCAAGCAATTTAACACTGTAACATCAGGGCTGTCCGCGGCCACAGAGAATTACACATAGTCGTTGAACTACGGTAGCTACACTGTAAAGTTACTACTGTAAAGTGTGGCATATTGGCTCAAAGCTGATTTTCTCAACTTCAGAACCCATAGGTTTACTTGCATAAACACTTTACTGCTCATCCAGAGGCAGATATAAAGCACTTACTAAGTTGTTTTTTCGGCTTCAGAATCTATTAGTTTTTGTTAATTGCATAAACATTTTACTACAGTAAAGTGTTTTAAATCACCACAAAGCTGCTTTCTCAGCTTTAGAATTTGTTGGAATGACAATAATAGTGTAACTGGTTGAAGAATGAACTCAAAGAACGTCAACAGAAGAATCATAATTCCCAGTTTAAAGGGTTAAATTAATCTATGAAGGTTTGTAAGGACTGGAAGCTCCCTGAAGGACAACTTGTATTAAAGGGCTTTTTCCCCTTGGTTGTGCTTGTGTCACAAACAGGGATGTCTGCGTGCACACACTAAAAGGATGTAGCCTAATGCCAGCTGGTGGGTGGAAAGTCACATCATAATTGTTTGCTGCATACACCTTCAATATATCCAAGGTTTTACGATGGTTCCATTGGTTTCATTGGGAGGATTAGTGGAGGATTAAAGTTCATACTAAATGCTCTGTGTCAATTAGATACCTAATTGTCAATTAATTTAAAAATAATTATTTACTAATTCAAGTTTTCAATAAAATGTTGTTAAATAAATGCAAAAAACATCATAATGACATCAGTGTGAAGGATAAAAAGCATGTGTAAGTGGTCACACCTACAGCTTGAATAGTACAGTACTGAAGAAGAAAGGCTGCTCTGAGAAACCCTAAGGTCTGAAAGCCATTTGCTCTTTACTTGCTGGCAGCATGTCAGCGTGTCCTTTCTCTGTTTGTTTTTAAGGCACAGCTGAGGCTTGGCGAGCAGCAGCAGTTCTTCAGAGCCCCTTCTGAAGTTATTGTTGCCTTGTTCTGACTGGCCTCCAAATGTCTTTGTTGTGGTTTTCTGTTGGAAAAGGGCAGATAAAACAAGACAAACAAAGACAGTAGGACAGATTAGTTTAGCTACTACATGCTAATAGCTTATTAGCCTGTAAGTATCCCTTTCCTTGATCATTCCACTTTATCTTTTCTTACCTTACTATTAGACAAGAAGCATAAATGCTCCTATTTGATGAAGAAATACATAGCTTGAAACTGAGCATTTTGATTTAAGACGAGTAAGTCTTCATATAGTTGTTTCTTTAGCCACAAGAGTTGGATAAAGGCTCAGTTTGTTATTCAGAAGAAAACTTGGCAGGCAGTCTTAGTCTCTGCACATACCTGTGCATGAGCCAATCACATTGGCTGTTTTTAATGACTTAGAAATTATACCTACCAGTATAGTTTTCTTTCAAAATTTAAAGTGAGGAGTGAATAACATTTTGCTCCATTCACACATCTCTGAGCATTCCTCTCAAATACTGTTCTCGGAGCACCAGCCACCCCCAATCTGGGCCCCCACATTCATAGGTATGAGCGTAAGGGAACAACCCCTTCGAGGAAGACTCTGCGCTGCCAGCAACGCCCCCAGCCTAACACACATCATTTCTCCGTGGAGAAAAACGCTTTAATTTTAGATTTTATTTTAGTTTCATTTGAATTTTTTCATGGGTGAAACAATCATGCTGCCAAGCTCTAGGCTGATGTCATGAAATGGGCGGCGCCCACAAGGATCAAAAGGTGGCGCTTCAGAGATCGAGGTGTCTTACTTCCAGGGTAGGAAAGGACCTTGCGAAAATAACTCATATTTAATTTTTTAAAACAATGCGTTCTTTACTGTGCCAAAGGTAAACTGATGATGATATTGGCCTATTAAAACAAACGTAAGAGTTAGAACACATCATTGTGCTACCTCTTAGAAAAAATTCTTAGAGCATTATGTATAATTTTCTAGAGGTTCATCTTGTATCTAAATTAATTTTTGACATTGTTTTGACCTAGTCTTTGCTTTGTTTCTGACTTTATATATTTATTAAAATCTTTTTTTGTAAAAACCCATAATAACGGTTTGTTTCTTGATTTTTGTCATTTCTGCAGTAAGAAATTGCATTACTCAGAGTTGAGTCTGTGTAGTTTTTGTAGAATTATTGTGTAAAATAAAATCTGCGAAAAACAAAGAAGCTGGGGTTGTATTAAAACATAGTTATTGTGCATTGTCATGAAAAAAACAGCTTTAAAAGTAAATTAGTAGAGCAAAAAGTAAAGTTGTAAAAAACAAAACAAAAAGCTTAAGAAGGCCCTGCAGTTTGCTAGAACCTGCTGATGACAACAAGAGTTGTGATACAACATGAAGTGAGAAGCATTAGAGGAATGAAATAATAGAGAAGTCCAATTTTTTAATCATCTCTGCTGGTGTGCTCCAATGTGAAATAATGTATGCTCTTGTTTTGTTTTCCTCCAGCACAGCTGTTTACAGAATGAACTGCAGTTTAAAGGCACTTTGATCAGATTCATTTTGTGGCGTCCTCATCTGATTGAAGCCAGCATCAATAATTCACTGTTGGCTGTTCTTTGATCGGAGTTTAATGTTTGACAACGAGATTTAAACATTTGTTTGTATTATTTTCCCGATGTAAATAATCATCCTGCAGCTGCGTGCATTATGCATGCATAAATATACCATAGAGAAAAAGAGATGAAAGACATCAGAAGCTCTGAAGGGTCGAGCTGTTTGTGCTTTTGATCGATGCATCAATAACTTTGCTGAAGCAACTTCCTGAACAAATCAGTGATTCTTTATTGGATTCTGTCATGCATTATATTAGACCAAATCCAGTTTTATTTATGTAGAACAATCCATACAGTTACTGTATTTCAAAGTCCTTAATCAAGAACCCATCTGAAAATTGAAAAAAAAAAGTGTCCATTTGCACGTAATTTTCAAAATATGTGCGGCTAGTGCTGAATTTATTTTGAACGCACGGACCCAGAGGAAGGGTTAAGGTTAGAATACCGGGTTATTGTTAGCTTTAAAGCACCAAAAGGTTCCTGAGCACAGCTGTATCTGCAGCTCACCGCTCCTCCAGGTGATGGATCAAATGCGGAGAACACATTTCACACACCTGACAGCTAATGGGACTTTAACTTTAAGTTTCATTACAAATACTTGAGCCCAACAACAAAATCTAGCCTTGGCCGCACTTAAAATACATGCGGGAAATGCAGCAATGTGCATCCTGGCTGCACGTATTATGTGTGGCCAACAAGAATTTCCATCACTTTCATAAATATGTGTGAATAACATAAGTAAAAATATATACATATTTATTTGTACTAGGGCTGGGTTGATTAAATGTATTAATCAACCTGAATCGATCCAAGCTTAATAGATCGATAATCGATTCATAAAAGTAGAGATTGATCTGTTGCATAACAGCAGTAAAGCCAAAGTACGCTAGCTTGGTGCTAACGTATAATGGATGGCTAACGGTCGACCTATACATACTCCAGCTTTACAGATTCACTGGCATGAATTTTCCAAACTCTTTTAAAGAAACTGTTTTTTTTAAGTAACCATTTGTGATCTAAAGCACCAGTTTTTGCTCCAATCTTCAGGATTAAAGTGTAATGGTAAAGCAAGAGCTTCATCTAGTGGCCAGACTGAAACACCCTCCAGGAGAGGCAGAACTTCTGCTTTATAATGTGAGCCAGTGAATGATTTTTGGTGGAGCTTCTCTGTTTGAGAAACCACGTTACACTGTTTGGTGTTAACGTGATAATTTATTTACTATTTCGCTAATAAATTTTACAATACTTGAACTTTATCTGATTATTCATGTATTTTTATACAAATATGTCTTTCAGTGTAAATTCAAAATTGAATTGAATCAAATTGAGTGGATTGAAAGAATCAAGGGGTAAAAAAATTGTGAATCGAATTGATCCAGGCTCTGGTAAATCGAACCGGAACAATTCTGCAAATTACTGGTGGTACCCACCCCTGATTTGTACACAGAAAGTTAACCATATTAATAAATTAATATTAATTAATATTTATTAATATGAATATTAATAAATTAATGAAAACCTATTAAAAACTATTAAAAGAACAATTGAAAGAAATAACTTAGAAAATAACATTGATCTTAAAGCTGAGAGGAATGCATGTGACCTGTCCTGCTGTAAGTGCTTCATTAATTTACTCTTTGCTCAAACCTGCTTTTATTACCTTTAGTTGTTACTGCAACACAGCAGAGGGCGTTATTGTTGTTTTACAGCCTCTTGCAAAAACATTTCACCTACAAATGTATTATTTTTTAATTGAATGTTTGTGTTTTTGACCCTGTTGTAGCTTTTAATATTTCAAAAGTGACATTTAACCTCACACTATCCTCCCTCTCAAACCCTATTGTTGGAATATATCACACAAGTTTACAGTGGATTTTTTTCTATATAAACCCATAATATTTGTAGGAATTGTTAGCAGCTCTTTTTTTAATTGCTTTGGTTTTCACTTTGCTACCATGTTTCCCATGCTTTATGATTTTCTGATTGAATAAATTGTAACAGAGTGGTGTTTCCATTAGGGGGCAGTGTTGGGTTTCAGCTCAAACAGAAACCCTCTTTGCAGTCAATTTTTGTTGAGAAAGAGATAACTGAATTTTCTCCATTTAAGACACCAACACACAAATCACTCTTTACATCATTTTGATCCAGTTAAGTGATGGTAAAGAGTATATTTCACCTGGAAAAAGCATGTCTTTGCAGAAAGAAGGATTTAGAGCTGGAATTTACCTTGAGGTGTTCAAAAGAGAGGTGTTCCATCCTGGAACAATTCTTCCTGCTATCTTACAGTGCAATAACAGAGCCCCAAACTCAAACTGTAATTTCCCTTCTCAATTCAAGTCGTTCCCTGCTCCTTAAAACCTTTGGGGTTTGACAGATGTTGAGTTATTATTGCTTTTGTGACCTCTTTCAACTTAACACCTGACTCACACAGCTGTTAGAGGGCTGTAACAAGAGGGACTTGCAGCCTACAGATTCACCGGAGGTGATTGTGGTTCTTGTTGAGTTCCAGGGAAACAATATCATGCTTCCACAATTGCTATTAAAAAAAAGCATGACTTGGTTGTAGGTGTGCTGAGAAAGAAAAGATATGTTGACTTTCTCTCAGAGGTTTAGAATTATGCAGCTGCACCAAGAAACATCTCAACAGGGGAACTAAGAGGAGACACTCCTTGTACAACATCAAAATGTGGCCTCTCCCCACCTCTGTGTACTGTCTGTTTTATTTTTTTAGGCTCTTGATATTTTGAAAACCATTAACCCATCACAACATCCTCCAGAAAGGAAACTCTTGCACCAAACTTTTGAATTACTAACCATTAACACAACTACATACCCACCCACAGAAAGCTGTCCCAGTATTTTTAGAGGCATTGATTGGCCCCATTTGAAATATGGATCAGCATGGTTTGTGAAATCAATGTCCAAACCGGATGGCAGAGCATCCACAGTTTTACTTTGCCCCAAGCCAACAGAAGGACACAATCATTGTTTTTGTGCTAACTTGAGGAGTTTACCAGTGAAGATGATAATGAGAGGGTGATGAATAATTTGACTGATCCAGGACAAGGTGGTGCTGATGGCTGGAGGAAGTAGTGCTCCAGGCACAGAGGTGGTGAACGTGTTGGTTTGTTTGAAGATCGTCACCATTATGCCAGTATTAGCAGCTGTCAGCTGTGGCATAAATACCAGTGTAGTTGTCAAGGACTTAGAGGTATGTCAGAGTAAACACATGTCAGGGTTGCAATTAGCTGCTTCATGGTTGGTGAGTGAGCTTATGGAGCCTACAGAGCCAAGTAAATACAGTGTCATACCCAAACGGGTTATACTGAAGTTCATCAGTGGACACTGGAAGAAAATAAAAGCTACAAAACCACAGGAGAGCACTTTGTGCTTTAGGTTTATTTTGTACGTCAATGATGAGCTAATCCACTATGAGCATCTCTGACTCACGTACCCACCTACATTTTACCATGATGGAAACTTCACAACCAAGCTTATTTTCATTTTACTGACATGTTCAGATTTGTTGACACACAATGGTTGGTACACATGACTTTATTTGGATGTGGAGCAATCACGCTTCTGAATCAGCATTCTTTTTTCCAGGTTTGCCTCTGCTTGTCTGTGTTCCGTTTCTCTGCTGACTTAGATGAAGCCTATAGATGAGGTAGCAGTCAGATCAACGTTTTGGAGCTACCCCCTATTTACTGGAAATTTAGCAATTAGTGGGATGTCTAATCTGTCGGCCCTGCGACAACCTAACAACCTGTACCCCGTCTTTACCTACAGGAGCTGGCACAGGCTCCAGCAACCCCATGACCTCAAAAGGGATTCAGAGGGTTTTCAAAATGGATGGATGAATACATAGATTTGAGTGTTGATCTGTGTTCTTATCCCTGCACAGTAGTTTATGCTTCTAGCTGGTACCAACTTATTAAAGACCCATTCCAATGAAAATTGTGTTCTTTGGTGTTTTTGACATGTTCTTGTAGCATTTTTCCCATAATAGAGAACATGTAGAAAATCATTTAGGATTAAAACCAGTTTTTTTTTTTTTATTCAAATCGTGTTGGATCAGGAGCAGAGGAAAAATAGCAGTTTGAAAAAGCTCGGGTTTGTAATCAACTGCCACAGCAGACCAAAGTCTCTTTTCTCTGCTGCAATTCTGAAGCATCCACTTACAGGCAAATAGATCCGTGCACATCTTTGGTTTCCTCGTCTGAGCTGCCATATGGCTCAAACCTGTACGGCTGGATAGCTCTGATATTGCTCACTGTTATTTTGCGAGACTGATGTTAGCTTGGGCTTGTGATGTGCTATAGCTAGCAGTAGAGCGTATAAAAGGCTTGATGGGAAATTAACGGAGACTAACTTCTGCACCAGCTGTCCCGCCCACAACTTAGAGGAGAATTTCTAATGTGCTCCTGCTGCGCTGTAGAAATATGTCTTAAAAAATGACACAGGCTTTTTAATTTTTTTCTGGATAATCATAATTAAAAGACCCTGAGAAAGATTTTATAAGAGTATATATATAGTTGGAATGGGACTTTAAAGCTTCATTTGTTAGTACATCTTTAGGATAAGAAGCCAATTTGTGTTTTTAATTACTTCAGCCTAATATGGCTTTAAGCATAGATAAGAACTTGGTATGTTTGTGTTTAGTCAGTCACATGTTTTTCTGTACAGCCAAAGATGGTGTTAGCATTTTTCCATGCAGTTTAGTTTTATTTTTAACCTGGAAACTCTCATTCTAGTCAGTTACTGTAAATATAAAGTAGTCCACTTAACAGTACAAATGCATGGTCAGGTCAGTGGGAAAGACAAACATTCTTTACTGCAGATTCATGTTTATGTTGACTTCCTCTTCTCCTTTCTTTACCAGCCTGTCGCTCTTATGTATGACCCAGTTCCGTTGGTCATCTTTTCTGTGATCTGCTCCACTGAAGTGGGTGAGGCTGCACTGCAACCCCCCTCCTTTCTTTGCTCGCATCTTTGCCTGCAGATGAGAGGAACTAGAGCTCAAGAGATCTTGCTCTGCAGTTTGTTATGTTGCCAGTTACAGACTGTCTTTCCCTCCATCTTTTGGTTGATTTAAGATGACACTTCCTTTCTCCTCCGCTGCGCAGCTGGGCCTTTATGGACTGCACGTCCAACTTGGCTGTTACATTATTGACAGATGCTAATACCCAGTAATTCCCACGATTATACCCAAGAGAAGGAATTATTTCTTCATAATCAAGTTGGAGATTTAATCTACAGTTGGAGCCACACTAGCTCAGCTAAATAACACACTGACACACATTCATCCACACTCTGCAAATCAACTTTCTATGACATTATTGGTTTTACCAGAAGTAGGCCAGAGAAAGAGCCCGGCCCTCTGGCAGGCTTACTGAGCATGCTTAGCAGCGCTGAAGGCTACATAGTGGACCAAAACCTCATTTTATTCTACTGTACTACATTTTTCACCCTCTATGTGGGTCTGTCACAGGAAGAGTACCATGAGTTAGAATCTGACTGTACTAGTTCTTGAGCACAGCATGTAGGGTTTAATCTCTGTGGTCTATATGTTAGTTTATTAAATGAGGAATACCATTTAAATGATGAGAAAAGATGTCCAACTAGTTATCCCTTATAAATGTCATGCTGTTATCCTTTAACTTCTACCTAATAGAGCTCCGTAAAAGAAAATGTTAAAACCCTAAACTTTTATTAGAGGTCTTCTTGTTTTTGTAGAACATTTATTCGGACTGGGACTATTCTTTTTACTTCCTGTTAAGAAAAAAAGAGTGGGATTTTTTTAAACCAAAAAGAGGGTCCTGGTGCATGAACATGAAAGTCAGCTTGACCATTGTAATTACTTTATGCCTATTTTGTAACCAGGAAAAGCTATACTTAGTTGTGTTTGGTGTTTATTGTAAAATGGACAATTATGGATTTTTAATTGACAAAAAAAGTAATTTGTTGAACAATATGCATACACTTTATTTTTTAAAAGGAAAATGAATGTGAGGTCAGACAGAATGTTTTAAAATCATTACAGAACTTCTGTGGATAAACATCCAAGACCCTTTTGAAAAGATATATAATTTGAGGGATCTTGAAGCGCGCCGATCATCTTTTGACATTTTGTGAAATCCTTCCCAGTGATCTTTTAATTATGATTATGCTGCTTTTAGCCAAAATATAAAAAAAAAATGTTTGTTGTTTTCTAGGACTTACTTTTTGCAGAGTGCAACCCCGCCCCCACTTAAAAATTCAAAACTTTAATTAACTGAACTTTGTGATGTTAAATAGGCAGAGTATACTAAGTTCTAGTAAAACAGAACTTTGTGTTATAGTAAGGATCTAACTTGCTTCAGAAATAACTTTTAGTTTTTCAGTTCTCTTATGTTTGCATAGATGCCTGATCTAATTTGCAGCAGATTTCTTTCCCCATTTGCAGGTGTAGACTGAGTTCTCGTCATCTTTGTTCTGTAATCTGAAGTTGTTGTTTTTTTTTTAAATGGCCAGACACTGGTGACGCAAACACACAGCAGGGAATTCTCTATTACTGCTGTTTCTTTCCATCATTACTTTATAAGAGTGCCCTAACTGGGGCTTGTTAAAGAAAATCAAGCTATAGTGATCAGCTTATTGCGTACATAACATAAGTTTACTGGAATTCATGCTCATATTCTTTGCCTTAAGTGTTGTAGGAGTCTGTTATCAATAACCCAGTTTTCTCAGCTGATTTGCAGTAATGCACAGAGCAGAGTTCTGTGCAGCAAAGGCTCATCCTGCATTTCAAGAATGAGCCAAAGTATTCTCCATTTCTGTGTGAACATGAGTTTTGTTGTTAGTTCAGGAGGCGTGCGTGTATGCAGATGGGATTGTGATCACCAACTCTATCAATCAACTCGATAAATCTCACCTCACAAGACTAATTACACCCCAACAGAAGAACTGAGATCGTTATTAGGCTCATGATAAACTGTGCACAGCTTGTTTGTAGAAATGAGCCTGAAATCGACTCAGTACTGGCTTACAAATCATCTCAGAGGGAAATGTGATTGGATTCAATAGGATCTGGGTAGTATTTTAGATAGTGCTGTATATGGTTGTGTTGTATGGTTTTGTTTATGAAGCAACAAAATCATAACAGATTTTTTTTTATGACAAAATTGATTTGAAGTACATGATTACCTACTGAATTTGATTGTCAGACTTCATTAAGGCTCTGTTTTCAACTGTAAATCAGTCATCATATATTGTTTACTATTAAACTGCACATACACCCACATAATGGTATATGTCATAAACCAAATAGGATCATTGCAGTCTCATTTCCAATGAAAAGACTTCTCCATTAAAACTCAGCCTTTACAAACTTGCATTCAGAATGTGATGGTATATGGTCATGTGACTTTGAGGACAATTTGTTCAAATCCTGCCTTATAAGCTAACAATGTTTTAAACAGAATTGTGTTCTGTTTTTGCCTTTGTGTAAATATATATTTAAGAATTTGGTGATTTTAAGGCTCGGGTTACTGTAAAGGAAACCTCCAGTTCTTCTTTTGGTCATTTTAAAAGATCAACTGTTTTTTTTTTTTTTTTTAAATTGACGGGATTGCAATCTTAAACAAACCTTAAAACAGATGTGCGGCAAATCAGACTGGAAAGTTAAAAGTCTTGCACAAGTCATACTTGTTTAACATCTGTCCCTTCACTATTTGCCTCAGGTTCAGAGGAAGAGGATTCCCCAGTGTCTGTGCAAGATATGATCACTGTGTTGTCATGTGAATTTTTGTTTCTGTTGAGTCAACAACAACAAACAAAACAACAAACCAAATAACAATTTTGTGCTCATTTCATTTATAAAATTGGACAGTTTTTTATTGGAAGTAACAATAGAAATAGAACAAGCATCATAAGGTTTACTTGGGGAACCGATTTCATTTGATCCATTTTCATTTTTAAATGTTCTTTAATTCAAAAGTCAGAAGTTTTGTTTTTTCCATTATCCAAATACTCCAATCCTCCACCAAAGACTTGGAAAGCAGACAACCCAAATGTTGTTGTCACTGGTATCCTTGCCTTGGTACTCCTCCCTCCGAACTGGTGTAATCAGTAGGATCACAACTAAACATTACTTCCTACCCTTATTCTATGAGACTGGTGTATCCTTCTCCACGGATCTGCAGTTCTTCTCACTTTTTAAAGCCTTTTCTCTAAAAGGACTTTCTTTCTCAACAGCTTGATGTTTTTATCCCGACAGTGCGACAGTGTTCACTTTCACACAGCTTGATTGTGCTTTAAACACCACTCGTCCATTTTCTGCAAAGTGTTTTAGAGCCATGGCTGTCCCCTTAGAAACAACCAGTCTAGCCAGTATTTACTGCTGTGAGACAGTCGCTCCGCTTCAGATTTATTGTTTTGCTTAGGTTTTTATTTGTAACGCTCGGAGCTTAAAGTGAGATCATGTCTGAAGAAGATATTCTGACTGTGATTTACCTCAAACTTAGATTCTATATATAAACCATCCTCTCGTTTTTTATATATATATTTCACAAAAATGCAGAAGTTATGTTTTAATTTAATGAACTTTATTACAAACATGGTAAATCACAGTGACAGTTAACCACAGTTACTCTCAAATTAACCAGGCTTTACTGATTTCCTTCAACTCACTGCGTACATGCATGTGATTCTGCATACTTTTGTGTTTTACCTGTTATGGTTTTCTCACCTAAAACAAAAAAGAATATGCACCAGATGCTTCACAGACTGATGATGTTCTGAAACACTTGAATCATGAATTATTCATTTCTGAATAATTACCTTTGTGTCCAGTTGCCTGAGTGTTGTGAACCCAAGTTAACAAGCTTACACTGTCAATTTTGTGTTGATAGATGTACCAAAGCAGCTGTGTGTGTTTCTAGAACAATAGAAATGAGATAAAAAGGAATGAAGTGAATTTACCATTAAAATGAATGGAGTTTTCCCTTCTCAAGCTGCAGTTATGACTCGTGGAGTTGCATAGGAAAGGGGGAGGCGTGGCCTCATGCTAGAACGCACCTCTACTGGTGTTTTGACTTCCAACCTTTAGAATTTGTGGTTTTACTCTGCCAAATTTTACAAAGCAGAGCAACAATTATGACTGTCCATTCCGTTTTGTAAAGTGGATGCACAGATCTTCTGATTAGATTGGTCTAAACACAGTTTTTGTGCAATATTACCCCCCAAAACACTTGTAAAATGAAACAAGTTTCTTTAGCATTCTATCAGTTTCAGTATATAAATATTTCAGTGTTATATAGGATATAAAACTTTGAGGCTTACAAAAGCAAACTTCTTTGATGCGATATAAACCATCCATAGCAGTAGTGGGGATTTTCATTTTTCATCTCTTGATGATAATAATATTGTAAAAACATCTCTGTAGATCAGCATTTGGACCTGAACTGTACATTCTATAGGATCTATCCGTTCTGGTACGTCCTCTGGAACATGTGCAGTGGTGTTTCTCAAATTAAGGAGTATCCGGAGTTCCCAGTCTGTCTAAACCTCTCTTTTCTCAGCATAATCATTCGGTCAGGTTTACCGTCAACCCAAGCCATATTTCTTCATCACTTTGACAGTCTGCTAATTACAGTAGCAAGGCACTCGATTTATCCATATGCTCACACTCCAGTGCACACGAGCCGCTCCTGCCCGTCCTCTCACTGCCTCCCTGAGCTCAAACTGAGAATGGAACTGTTTATGCATCTGCTATTCCTTTGCTGTCTCCCAGTGGGTGCAGAAAACCCTGCAGGGAGCATGCTTTTCTGCACCGACAAACTCAGGCTACTGTTACTTGCAGACACTGCATGCAGCTGCACAGAATGCTAGCGGGTAATAATCTGCACCTGAGTGACAAAGGAAGAAGCGTGGGAGTGTAGATGGAAGAGTAAAGACCCAGAGACAAGAGCAAGTGGGCAGGTAGAAAAGGCTCCTGTGAGAGTGGATGAACAAGCGAACACTCAGCACTTCCTGTCCCTGTCTGACTCTGAGTGGGCAGGTAATGAGTCTGAGAGTTTCTCCTTGGCACCTTTTAGCTGAGAAGTAGATGGAGCCCCTTATGCAAGATGTAGTGGAAAGAAGCGATTCATTTCTCATCCTCAAATGGTACTGGTTATTGGGGGTGGGGTGGGGGTAGTTCTTTGAGGTACCTTTTACTGTAGACTTCCATTATAATTCACGTCAGGCCCCTTTTTCAGGCATAAAAATTTTGAAAAAATAGATCATCAATTGCAACTTTTTTGGCTTTTTTATATTAGAGCTTGAACATGAAGATATGTTTTATTTAGTCTAAAAAATACCTTAAATATCTCTTTCTAAAAATCTGTCTAACACAGTATGGGCTTTGGGATCTTTGGTCATTAGTCAGTTGTGAATTTTGATTAAGTTACATCTATTTTGCATTTATAGATTTATAGATTGTAACTTTTAGGCTGTTTTTGATCATTGCTTTTGTGTTTTTTTTCACTGCTTAGTTACATTTTGTGATCCTTTTTTTTTTTTTTTTTTTTTTACAAAAAAAAATACCAAAGTAGTTTTTTTTTTCAAGTAGCCTAACCTGTTGTGCAATTGTTAACTGAGTTTACTGATTTTTAAAAGCCTTAGAACATAACATTCCAGCCTTGCTTTAAAAGGCCTCTGGCGGGAAGAGCTGGAGCCAAATCGCTCCGCTGTGATAACATCAACAGATCTGAGCTTGTCCACCAAGCTTACCTTTGCTCTGTCATAAAGCCAATGGTGTGCATCCTCCAAATGAAGTGAAGGGGGAGTTTTGGTTTGACATGAAACAGACTTTGTATGGCCTTACTTTGGCTTTGCCCCCACTTAAACAGATCCTTGGAAGGAGTAGTTAGGACTCCCACTGAAGCTACTGAACTGACTGTTTTGGATTTTTCCACTGTGAACTCTGATCCTGGCGTGATTCCTAATTTTTGCTGAGAAAATGGAGAAAAAAAAGTGCACTCAAAATCACAGCAAATACTCAGTTCCAAATAACAGCTTTTAAATGTTTCTAATACTAATTTAAAATAAAAATAATCTTCGAGGGATGTGGATTTAGAACTTCTCAAGCAAATCAAAGGATGTGTTACTTCTTTAAAGGTACCCTGGAGAAGTAGTTTATGCTCCTGGAATACATTTATGATGGTGACATCTTTAACTTAGCAAAAAAAAGAAATGTTTTCCATTTACATTTTTCACCTTTAAGTCTGATTATTAGCAAAGGGCTCAGATTAATCTGCAGGAAGTTGGGAAAAAATATGCTGCCTTAAAACCTGGGAAGTGGAAGAACCTAATGTGTTTAATGGTTTGTTTCTGTAAACCAGGATCCCCAGTCATTCCTTATTACTAAAAAACGGTCTGTCTTTAAAAAAACAAACAGATGGCTGAACAGCTTGATTTAACTTTCACCTTTGACTTTTTCTTTTTTTTTTGTTATTGGTAGATCGCTTTATTAACAATCTCTTGAGTAGTGGGTCATTACATACAATGCCACATGTCCTCCAGACACTCGCTATTCCACTTTCCCTCTTGGGAAAAGGAATCTATTCTAAGCCCCAGGTGGTAGCCATGTCCACTGTCTTCAAGATCTTACATGCAAAGACCTCCCAGAGGACCAAGGATAGTTGAAAGACTTCATGTTGTCATGCAGACCCCTCCCCATCCCTCTTTGTAATGGCATACTTATGCATTATTTATGCAGGAGAGCTGGTCATATACATGTCACATGAACTCCATTTCCTCTTTTTTATCTAATAAAATATGTGTTTTGTATTTTAGCTTACTTGTGCTGAAACTTTACTTTGAGAGTGGGTATAAACCCAAGAAATAATCATGTGCCATTAAAGGAGAAGAAGAAGGGGAGAAAAATCCAATGCTCAGAGGGCACTGACCGTCTCTGAATGCTCCCAGCAGGTTGATGAGTGCAGGCGCTGTTTGCCTTCTTGGTTGGGGTTGAGGTCAATGTCCTGACTTTCATGTTCTCAATAGCTGAAGGATCCCTGCTGGAACCACTTGATATTCACTTTTTTTTCCTTCACGCCATCCTGTTGAAGCTAATTCTCATTCGTGTTCCTCAACTGGGATGACTACAAACAAACAGAGCTCTAGAGTAGGTTTTTCTGTGTCTCAGAATGTCTTTGGCAAATTTACCTCAAGTTTTCACAAGCATCACTCCAAATCATCTCATGATAACCAAGTTTAAGAGTTAGATAGTCAATATTAACTTGCATCTGTTTGGAGGACACAATTTTGTTTCAAGACTCCAGAGAAAGTTAATAATAAAAGGAATATTTACAACCAACACACGATGAAAATAAAGTATTTCTAGGAGCAGGTAGAATGCCAAGCAGCATCATACACAGGACGAATGACTGCGTGGGAGATGGTAACAATAACTTACATGATATGCAGCAGTATGCACAGCAGCATAAAAAGCACTTGAATACCAAAAGATAAACAACAAACAATGAATAATTGAACAGGGAATGCATCCCTTTTGACAGCAGCACAGACAGACTGATATGGGTAACCATGAGTCACAGTCACACAGTGTAACTGAATTATTTGTCAGTAGTACAGTCATGGTTCTGTGGAATCTATTGACTGTATATGAGAACTGGACTGAGTAACCCCTCTCTCCTCATGCATCGAATAAGAAGCACAGCTGGTTCCAAGAAGCCAAAAATCTTTTAGACTTGCATTGAGAATTTAACAGCTATTATTCAGCCACTCTGTTTGTCGGAATAACAACTCTTGCTCTGCTACCTTTTGTAACTGCTAACCCTTTTTTTCTCTCGTGATATATATTTTATAATGCTAATTATTCAATTAATTAACTGTCCAATCAGATGCTTCAATAAAATGCGACCAAATGTCGAACGTTAGTAATGTTTGATTGATAGATTTTGTGTCAACGAGCTCATTCCTGGTTGGCAAGAGTGGTTGCCATAAAAATGTTGACCCAGAGTGACTCAGACTGATTACTGCTTATTGACAATTCCTGGTTCCATCATGCCAACATCGGTATCTTGAAAAACAGGCGACTGAATTGACTTCATTTTAGAGTCATTTTCAATGGGTGATATCACACTCACTCAGTCCAGTTTTTGTACACAGTCAGTGGGTCTGTCTAAAATCTTGGGGAAGTTCTCGAGCCTGGTGCTTTTACACCAAACTGGACATTCTCTTTTGTCCATAGCAGCCAATTTGGATGGGTGTTCCTCTGCACACCTCACAAAGTCCCCTCGCAGATTGGCATTCAGAAGCATTAGCAGCCCCCCAGCCTGTGATACAGCTGGTTAGCATGCAGTCTCTGTAGATACAAGACTGGGGGAGGCCAATGGGTTTTCTTCATCATGGTGCTGCTGAATACCTCACCAGCTTTAACGTAGACACAGCCATGCATCTTTCAACGGGGAGCATGGTTCTTTGTCAGAACATGCTGAAAACTGAGCAGAGGGAGGTACGCCCATCCAACCTTCGTCTGAGGGTGAACATGCCAGAAATAACAGACCTCTGTGATAAAATAACGTCTCAGTTTTATATTGATGACAAGCCTGAACAGAGTCTTAACAGGAAAAACTTTTTTAAAAATCTAAAGATCCACTCCATTGAAAATTGTGGTTTTGGTGTTTTTAACATGTTCTTGTGGTATTTTCCTCATGATGGAGGACATATATAAAGAAAATTGAATTGGATTTTTGAGTATTTCTTTATTCCAGTTGTTGAATCTGGAGCAAATGAAAAAAAATACCTTAAAAAAATGCCTGTAGCAGTTGGCGGGCCACAAGCTCCCTGCTCCGCTCCATTCTGATGAATCCACTTACAGACAAATAGATCCACGTCCATCTTTGTTTTCCTTTTCTGAGTTGAAATGTGACTCTAAACTGAGCGACTGAAAAGATCCAATATTACTTGCTATTTTAGTTGCACAACTGATGTTAGGGGTGTGTTGCGCTTTAAGCTAGCAGGAGAGCATGTAAAGAGATGATGGGAAATGAAGACAGGCTTACTCCGTGCCAAAAGTTCTCCTCCTGCCACTTTGCAGAAACTTTGTCTTAGAAAACATATTTTTTGGGGCCAAAAATGGCACAGTCATGATTAAAAGACCACTGGGAATGCTTTGAAATGAGATCAAATGATAATCGGAGTGGGACCCAAAACCTGCTCAGCTGTTTTCTTGTTCACTTTGCTCGAATTAAAAAATATATATATAAAAAAAACATTTACCGTCCTTTTTAAAATATTAATATATTTGCCGTGTTTATTTATGTTTCCAGTCTTAGCTTGACGGTGTTCATATATTTTTTAAAAGCTGTAAGGAAGTGCGGCCCCTGTAGCCACTTTTGCTCGCTTTACATCCGGTCTATGACGTCATCGATTCTCGTCTTGTTTGTACTAGTGGCGCACGCGGCGTATTCAGCTCATCTGCCCCGCGAGCTCAGCAGCAGCAGCAGCAGCAGCAGGAGCAGGGGCGCGCGGACAAATGCCCCTTTAAAACAACAACCTGCGCACTTTCTTTTCGTTCCTGCTTTTTTTTATCCTCCGCTTACATCTGGATACGTCGGCAGTTTCTCCGTCTGCTGTTATTTTTCTGCGCCTGGCTGGAGCGCCCGGACCTTCATGGAAGCTCTTCTTTGTAAGTACTGCAGACGCGACCAGAGCAGGCTTGTTAATTGTATTGATTGTGTTGATGCAGCTCTGCGCTCGGTTCCAGGAGAGGCGGCTTCTACTTGTCCCGTGGAGCTTCATGTAAATAAAAAAAAAACCGCTTGTCGCACAGATTTGTGCCTCTTCTTCCAGCAGAACGGCAGTGATTGTTGATCCATTATTTTCGTTTTAGCTTGAGTGCTGCATTGAATATGGAAACTTATTAGACATGTCTTACATTTTTGTTTGTTTTTGTATTTTTTCCCTAACAGAAAAGTGTGTTTTTTTCTGCATCTTCTCTTACTCTGTTAGTTTTATGCACACTTTGGTCTATAAGTTTTTTTTAAAAATGCAACCTTCAGACTGATCACCTCGTAAAGATGTTTTTCTTTACAGTTTTATTTTTTATGTGTGTTTTCAGGTCTTTTCGCACAAGTGATATGACTAATTTTTGGATGAATCTCAATGTGCATCATAGTATATGGAGGCTGGCTGAATGTACTGCTCTTGAATGTTTGTGTAAATGAATCAATCCTGCTCTTCTCATTCCGATTATCTGCATCACCACATTTTTCTATGACTTTCTGTACTGAGCTGCGTCAGGTTTCTTGAACTTCATCTGAATCACAATCACACCAAAGTGCTGGGTAACAGTACTGTATTGACTCTATCAATGAGAGGCTGGACATCCTTATTAAGATCCACTGCATTTTTCATGACATTTATGCTGTTTATATTCTGTTTTGACTTTGTAATTTATTCCAGAATTTAATCCAAAACATTTACAAACTTTATTTCTTGCTTTTTCTTTCCTTTTTTTGCCAAAAACTATCCATAGAATTGTTTTCTGGAAAATTAAAAAAAAAAAAAAAAACGGCTTCCTTTTGTATTTCTACTGGTGCTTGCAATAAGTTTAACTTCCTAAAAGTATAGTAAATTGCCAGAATGTTGCTCTGTCACATTTTTTTCTCCTAAAATAAAAAAAAAGAAATTCACAAGTGTGTAACTCAATACCTCGTTTCTCATTAAACTACTGGAAGGAAGAACATTCTGTCGTCATTATGATGGTATGTTTGTTTGTTTACCTTTGCCAAATCTGATAAGTAATCTGTTAATTATCAGAGCTTATTTATGCAAATATGAATGGTATTTGTGAGGAAACAAAACTAAAAGTTATGATAACATCAAACCATCCTGGAATCCAGGTTGACAGACAGTTGAGTTGATAGAAAACCAGCTGATGGTTGAAGGAGAAGATGCAAGCACACTGGTCGTTTATTAAGAAGGACTTATAATTGTTGACTCAACTGACAACTCTGTAAAATAAGGTTGAAATCAGACTTGATTTGTTAAAAAAAAAAAAGGAAAGAAAACAGCCTGCTTCTCTTTGCAGAGTTTATTTTTACCTTTGGCCAGTTGTGGGTTGACATTTTCAGTTGTGTTTTTATATAAGTTGACCATTTAAATCTACGGTGAATGTATCAGAAAGAGGAATCACCACCTGAAAGTACATGTTACTTCTCATATGTTATAAGAAGTCTAGCTTCAACATACGCAAACACAGCAAACTTAAGTTATTACATGTGCCACCCTCTGTGTGCCAGTTGTACTTTTATTGTCTTCTGTATGTTTATTTCTCCAAAAGAATTGAGCTTAATTACAAGAGTCTAGACTGGATTTTATAGCTACTTCTTTCCTGTTTAGCAGATTTGAAAAAGGTTTAGATATGTTTTCCAACAATAAAATTTAAAAAAAAAGAGAAAGTGTTGCTTGTTTTTGATGAAGCTACTTTGTATGCAAGCCTGGAGTTGTTTCTAAATGAAGCTTGAAATTGAACAGTGAGTAGTTAACAAGGGTCTGAAAATGGAGGTGGAAACTTTGTGTGGCTCAATGTGAAACAAATTTGAATCATTAAAGACGCTTTGGGACCTGCTATTTCAGTTTCACGAGGAAGCTTTGTTGCTGTCTCACAGACAGCGTAAGATATCTGATTGTAGATTTGGACTGTACTGTAGTTGTGGCCTGTGTTCTGTAGGTAAAAACCATAGTGAGTTTTAATGCATGAAGTAAATATTGGAAAATGAGGATGTCTTCTTGACATTTCTCAAACCCTTTGGAGCTCCCTGATCAGCTGTGTTCCTTTGACCCTCTGTCACTCAGCCACAGCTATGATTAAATGAGCGAGATGCAAATTTATTCCATCAGATGAGCAACCGTATTCTCTTGTTAAACATAGAAGTCTAAGTGAACGTCAGACCTCATCAGGGTTCCAGCTGCAGTTAAAGTCTGAGTTTGCTATGATTACTGTTTCTTAATTTGTTGCCAAACTTTCCAGAGATCAACAGAGATGAGATATGTTCCTAATATATCAGAGTTATTTTGGTTATAAAAATATCTTTTTACATATTTATATACTTTGTGTCAAGAAACCACATTGGTATTTTCCTCTCCTCATAATATTCCTAATGAAACCATAACCATGTGTTGTAAATATTTCAATAGATATTCTGGGGATTCCCGTATTTGACAGCACAGTACTTCATGTCATGAAGCATCAGTAGGTCTGAAAGCCCCCCTTAAGGCTTTTTACTTCCTTTTTTTAGTCCCTTGATGCCCCCTGCATGCCCTCCCATGAACATGAACTGCCTGTTCTGCTTATTCAGCTCGACCTTTGTAAGGAAGCCTATTCATACCTTCAGTGAGCGTCTATGTGGTGCTGAAAAGTGCCACGCCAGTCCAACTCTTTTCCATGCTTGTTAGAAGTGATAATATAGTAAGCCAGGATCTGTTTTCAGCAGCCTTGTTAAAAGATCTGTTCTAGTCCTGTATAATAGGATTAGCATTGTATGCATTACTAAAAGACATTTATGCCTTTTTAAATTGCACAATTAAATTGCCAATGGAACTGTCAATTGAGAATTGCATTTTACTCTGAATTCCATAGACATTTCTTACACCAAGAGGCCGTGTTGTGTGAGTTGTAGGCGGGCCTATCTAAAGGATTGTCCAGTTCTTCCCCCTTTGGACTCTTGCAGATTTGGACTGTTGATTTTATAATGTCAGGCATGTATGTGTACAAACTTATATTTACACAGAAATTTTACTCCTGATTATGTGGAACGCATCAGGAATAAACCTGCTGTATAGATTATGCTATCTGTATTGTTTTTCTTGGTAAAAACGTGAATTATTTTGTGTTTAAAAAAATCTTTAAAACTATAAAAACAAAACAATTTTTTATATGAAACAAAGCTACAGCTTGACAAGATCTATAAGTTTTATGTCAATCAAAAATGTGACTTTTGCATTTGTCAACTGCAATTTAACGGATTTATTTCTTTAATGTGTCATGGTTACATATGTGATTTTAAATGCTCCTTTTTCACAAACTTTCTTGATTGAAAATAGTCCCAACAGCTAGGACTTCAATGCGCCTGAAACTGTTGTTTCAAGTACAATAAAATGGGTCAAATAGGTCGTAAGGTCATGTGTTTTAAACTGTCTAGTATTCGATTACATTTTTTCAGGTTAAAAATCCGAAAAAACTAATTGAAGATGTAATAGTTTAGAAGTCCAACTCAAAACATTAGATTTGATCAACTTTGGCTAAATCTCAATAGTTTTTCACAAGATTACTAAGTTCTACTTATAAGATAAAGATATGGTTTTTTTAAGTCTCTCCATTCCGTCTATAATAAAGCTTTCTTTGAGCATTTGGGTTTTTGTCTTTGCCTTAGACGGGTTGCGACGGATCAAAGACCCACTCCAAGTAATAAAAGCTTAGCTATCGGAGCACTGGAGTGACCCCAAGACCTTAAGCTCTTCATTACTGCAGCTCACTGCTAATTATTGTGGACAAGGCCAGAATAGTGCCCAACCCTAGTACCCCGATGGGTGGTCAAGCCATTACTCCTAGTCTTCATTGGCACCACTGCACGACTGAGGTCAAGGAACCTAATGCAAACTAAACTATGTCCTCCTCAGAAGCTGATATTTTCTTCATGGCGTTATGACTTAATAAGTTATTTATTTGAGAACACAAGTCTGTTGCATATCTTTACATACAATTTCCTTATGCTTTATTTTCAAAATAAGATTTAGGGACACATTATGTTTAAAAAAACCAATGGATTTTAAAAGAGGAATTCTACATTTAAGTGCATCATCGTAAACATTTTTATGTCATTGGTTACGTGAGTGTTATATTGCTATGAATAACCCTTAAAAACATGTAAATGATAAAAATATTGTCTTGTTTTGTGTGAAGCAATATCTAACTTGCATAACTCCTAAGGTAACAGGACTTGCTCTATATGTAAGTACATTTTATTATTCTTTATAACTTAATTTATAACTGAAGCAATAACAATGATGTGTTCAGTAACTGTAAAGCCAGAGTTTTTTTTAGCTTTTATATTTTAAAAAAAGGGACTTAAAAAGTAACTTTGATTAATCTGTTTCAGCTTTGCTGTGCAGTTTTAATAACCTCAGGCATGTCAGCGTATGACTTTAATGAGACTGCTGCTAAAAAGACATCAATAACAGTATGTGGCTGAACTGCTGATGAGGGAAATGAAGTATTGTAGATTGAGACTTCAAACTTTTCTTTTGTTTGCTTTTGTTGTGCGTGTTACTGGTTTTAGAACTGAACACTCTTTCATACTTATATTTTATGAAAATACAAACAGTCAGAAAAAAAGCACAGAGACTGGAAGAAAGGACAAATAGATGAGCTAAGAAATTTAGATGTTTCCCTCAGGGGCTGAATGTTTTGTAGGCAACAGCTTTGGAGAGGAACAATCCACTGGAAACGGGTTTTAGTGTTCAGCTGGGAAATTGTCCCATTGCGGTCAAAACCAACACAAGAACACACAGTCAAAACGGTTTTATGATACTGAGCCCTGACGTGTCACTGGGTGGATGGCATGGTTGCACAACAAAAATGGCCACAGACACACCCAAATGTCATTTATGCCAGGAACTGTCAAATCCAGTGCTAAGTTGGTTACTTTGAGTTTCTTCTTTTGTTGTCTTTTCCTTTTCCACAGTAGCTGCTGTAACTTTTCTCATTTCATTGCACTTGTGGAAGTTGGATTGTATAGTCTGTACCTTGAGTCTTGGTCACCTATGTGAGTTGACTCGTGGAGGGTTGTAGAGAGGACCGGCCGCAACTTAAGGGGAACACAGGTGTGTCTTGCAGCTCCCTCGAGGCCTGTACAGCCACCTCAAGGTACGTCTTGAAAATAGAACAATTGCCGTTTGTGTAGGAAGCGTATTGTCCAGTATGTGCAAGGCTAGTGTTAGTCGAATTTCTTCATTTCTAACAGTCAGGCTGCATACAAGGATCCCAGAAGGAGCCCACACTTATCACGGGAGGAGCTCTTACCTGCCGCTTGTGCAGTCCCCAGAGTTTTGGTGGTGTTGGAAAAAAAAATAGAAAAATCTGTTCCACGCGCCTGCATTTCACCTACTTACTTTATTTGTTGTACAAGTGTTCACCACAGCCTGTCCCTCATAGAAGACCCTTAGAATCAAAATGTGTTTCAACATTTCTGCCCTACGGGCTCACCGAGCTTTCTACAATCTTGCTATTTTTTGCAGGTCACCTGCGTGCGCCGTACAGGTTTTCCTATTTTTGCCTGCAAACAGCCTATATCTAGCGGTAAAGGCAGTTATTGCTAAGGCTTTAGATTAGAGCTGTGGGGCGACATCAGCAGTGAAACGACTCAGGGAAGCTGTAATAACAACGAGCTCATGGTATGTAGGGTTCAAATTCAAAGTAAGATTGGTTTTACTGAAAACATAGTTGATGCTCTTGTTCAGTGTCACATAACCTGTCATCATTCTGGTGGTGCCGTATCTGCAGGATAATTAAGAAACACGTGAACAAAAACCTTAGGAATATTTTCATATGAGAATAAAGTTATTACTTCTGCAAAATATGAAGTCAAGTCATAAATCAAAAATTTCCTGCACGGGTTTCTGTTGTGAATACGTTTAAGGGCAACGTCTTTCCTTTAGTAAAGAAAACCTCAGATGATTCCCAACTTTGATCAACAAACATGAAGTGTAAATGTATTTATGAAGAGTTATCAGTCGTTTTCAAAACTAGGGCTTTAGGAAAAAAAAAAGATAGTTCTGACACGATTGAAAATGGTAAATGAAACGTAGTGTTTGTACAGCCCTAAATCTTGTACCCTAGAAACAAATCCAGACCTTTTTTCTTTTCCTCTCTTTAAATCTGTACCCAGTCTGTGTGGACGCTGTATGTGAAGGATACCAGAGAAGCATGGTGCCACTGGTCTGTGCAATACCACATAGTGAGCTCTGCTGCCAACAGTGTCTCTGGTAATTATAGAGCAGAGCTGTGGAGACTGCTACTTTCCAAGCTAAACTGAAACTAAAACCCTCATTTCATTCTTGGTATTTGCTCTTTTCAGCGCACGAGTAGCCCGTGTTTAAAAACTGTTATTTTTGGGTTGAAACTCAACTCTCTTCTGTTTATTGCTGGAATGGGGCGCAGCTATCCAGCACGTGAAGGCAGCAGGAGCCTCAAAAGAGGAGCGGCTCTTGACTTCTGTGTCAAGATTGCATAAAAACTGATGAAAGAACAGTTTTTAAAGCAAAATTGACTTGAGAGACTGAACACCAATAAGTCATTATTGTTTCTGGAGAGACGGCTGGTCCCTCTGGTCATCAACCTTGACCGAATTTATCTGTACTGGAAAGCTTCTGATTCCAGCTTTCTGAAGGCTGTTTACTGCTGTGAAAGGGAGCGTGGACTGCTGGAATTAGCCAAAGGGACGAGTGGGTCACATCTGTATCACTATTAGTACACCAGGGAAGAGGACTCAGTTGTCTTAAGGAGCTTGTATACTCTGGTAGCATCAAAATAATGGAGGATTTTCCTTATAACTGTTAACTAGAGGTTAATTAGAGGATTTTGTCAATTGTTTGTATGTTTTATTTAGTTTTTTTATGGTTTCAGTACATAACTTTCCAAGTATTGCTCATTTCTAATCTTTTTTTTTTGTTCTCCATAGCCACAATGAAAGGAAGGTGACCTGCAAGCATCCTGTCTCAGGCCAGCCCTCACAAGACAACTGCATCTTTGTCATCAACGAACAGTGAGTCTCTTGTTTCTACTGTTAGTGCCATCAAGCTTTTTTGGCTGTACAGTGTTCATGTTCATGTGTAACCTCCATGTAATTTGTCATATTTTTTCCCCTTCTCAGTAAGGCAGCCTCTGTTCCAAACCATTTCAATGCACCCTCTATTATTCTCATAATCCAATATCTCAGTCTCTATCAGTCCTTATTATGCACTCTCTGAACATGACATAATATAGTTATTAGTCTTAATGCAATCTTAATAAAAGTGTTAAAATTCCCCTCTGATCCTCTTCTGTTCTATTGTCCAAACGTTGCCAGTGGTCTTTTAATTATGAATATGCAGTTTTTAGCCATAATTTTAAAAAATGGTGTTGTTTTCTAGGTCAAAGCTTCTGCAGAGCGCCAGTAGCTCATTAGAAATTCACCTCTGAGTTGTGGGCAGGATTGTTGACCCAGTCGTCACTGCCCGTCGTCCATCTGTTTACATGCTCTGCTGCTAGTTTACAGCTCCTCACACCCCAAACCTAATATTACAGGTTCAACAAAAAGAGTGAGCAATATTAGAATGTTGTCCTGGAAAGGAAAGTGGGAAAGTAGGAAAGTGGTGGTTTGCATCTTTTCTTCATCAAGACATTAAAATGTTCCCCATCTGCGCTGTTTGTAAATTAATAACTAGCACTGTCAGAAAGTTTATGATTGTTTTGAGCAGCAAAATCAAGTTTAGTTTCAAAGAATTCCTGATAAACACAAACAGACAAGTTGAGCCTAATCTAACGCCCACCCTCACAAGCCTGCATCACAGCCCACAAAGTGACAGTTACGCCATCTTTGAAGATTCACTCAGAGGCATAGCTCAGTGTTGAGCAACACGTATCAGCTCTTCTTCTGTTCTGTGGATTTATGTCGCCCCGCCGACAGCTTTAGACCCCAGACGCAGCAAAAGCTGAAGCACACTACTCCGAAACTTTAAGGACCGAAACAATGCTGACTAGCATTGTAGTTACATTTTATCTCACCTTTTCTTGTATCTATCATTACATTTGATTGTCCAAAGGATACAGGGGTCCATATCGGCTCAAAACCCAATGATAAAATTCTATATTCAATCTATTTTATGCATGAAAGGCCTTTTTTTGAATACACATATTCATCTTTGTGTATGTGAACATATATATGTCATAACCCATCAAGTGTGAGCTTTTCTCAACACTTCTACAGAAATGTATTATGTTTAAAACCTTTTTTTCCTCCTCTAAATCCTACTGGGTGGCATTTACTTTCAGAAGAAGTGCAGTAATCAGGAGACTGGTTAGAAGAAGCTCGTCATGCCAGAAATGTCACACAGCACTTTCTTGTGACATTCCTCTCCCTCCTTGTGTTGTTCTCATATTGCTGCAGTTTTTCGCACCACATAGCATCACCTGTCAGTGTAAGATGATATCAGAGTCATAAATTAGCCCTTTATCTTCCAGATATTCCTGCCAATGTGCTGCTTATGAGCAGTAGGTTGATTTGGGGAACGTAACAGCCAAGTTGGTAGACCAGCTGCTTGATTGATTGTTATTTTAGTTTTATTATGGTGTATTTTAGCCAACTGCTGGCTGGTTCTTGAAAAAATAATGGGTGGATGGGAGGGTGGGGGTAGTCCTGAGTTATAAAAGGCAAAGACGGATTTAAGCTTCCACAGGGATAAGGAGGTCTGTCTGGAAATCTCTGTCTAATCTCCTCTGCACTTCAAATAAATCCAAAATACAAATCTTTGCCTCAGTTTGGGGCTGTCATCAAAAGTTTTAGTTTACATCACAAAATACTCATCTGTTTTATTATTATTATTGTTATTATTATTATTTTTAAAAGGTCAATGATGGAAAATATGATTAATATATCCATGAAACAAGTGTGTTTAATTAAATTTGACTCCAGATTTTTAATCACAGTTCAATCTTGGAAAGAAAATTGTCTTTTTTTCTCTGGTACATTTTTCTGCCTTTCTGCAACATATCCATGGGTTAATTTGTAATAATGAGATGCAAGCTGGCTTCCTGTGCACAGACATCACAGTTGAGTCTGATACAAATGCAGCTAGGCCACATTATTGTGCAGTCTGTTATATCTGAATAGGACTTTTTATCCCATTTGTAAAATTTGAAAAAGACGAATATCCGAAACACACCAAAACCAAATCTATTATCACTAAATTTGTGCCTCCAATTACAAAAACTGCTGACATTTTCTTTTACTTGAGCGTGATTAATTAAAAAAATCAGCTTCTGCGTATACATTACATTAGGATATATATATATATATATATATATATATATATATATATATATATATATATATATATATAATGTCTGTGCTGTTTATGTCCATACCATGAGTCGGCTAAAAGGCCATTTGAGTGGAATCTTTGTTGACCCGGGATCGACCCAGACTCATTTAAAGAATCAGTTTTAGACTATTTGCAGCAGTTTGTAAATGTTTGCATTGTTTTTAGTGGTGGTTGTTAGGTAGCGGAGGGTGGTAGAGAACAAAAAAATGAGAGGCCTGGATAAATCTATATTTCATAAATGTCAGAATTCTAGAAGAATTGCAATACATGCAAAGGATATCAACAATTTCCCTTAAATCAGCTTCTATATGCAGTCATAATACATTCATTTTGACTCACCGTCAAAGTATTGCAATGATAACTTCTGACTATCAAATGCCTAATCTAATCTATTGATCTGTATGACTGTTCAGACATTATCAGCGTTGCTAGCGTTGACTGTTGATAAAAAGTGATGTCATTTTCTACTGAAACTTGCATGTTTTCACGATGACCGAAAACTGTGGGATCTACCTTATATTCGACTAAGAAATGTTAAAAAAGAATGTGAAACTGCATAAAATGATCAGCTCTGCCCTCTGTCAGCAGGATCTGAAATGACTGAGATTAAGTGACGATCAAAAGCGATATGTCATCTTGTTTTAGTTTGTTCAACTATGTAAGCCAGATTTTGTTTATCTCCACACATGTGGCACACCCATCACAAGCTTGAAACCACAGAGCTCCAACACCAGGCAACAGACCATAATTCAACTATAATCTCAACATTTTGCTCACGTTGATTTTAGAAATCAGGCGAACTGTTTTTTTCTGTTGACTCAGAATTTTTAGGAAAGCTGCTTTCCTCAAGCAGTTTACAATAAATAGGAACTTTCCAGTGAACATCCAAGAGAAGAGGAGCTTTAGTGTTTCACTGTTTGAGGTTTTTGAGGAGACAAACCTTTTGACCAATATTCTAAGTCAAATTAAATGTATGTATGGCTATTTGTTGTTTAGTTCAGTGCCAAGTTTCAAGTATGTCTCCCTGCCTCTGTTAAAGATTGACTGTGATTTATTTTCTAAACACTTTTTAAAAATCTCAGGGTATTATGGAAACATTTTCCAAAAGAAGCAAAAAAAAGTTACTGCTCAAACCTGCTAAAATACTTTTAGTATTTTGTTATTCCTCCAAATTCTTCTAAATAGAATGGCTTTTGTTTGTATGTAACTTCTGTTGAACTGTTGAGACAAATGGGTCTCATCCTGGTTTCTATTTGAAAGCCATATAATCTATCCTCACTGTCTTGCACTGAGATGTAAAATACAAAAAAAAACTTGAACCTGATTTTATGGACAAAATCAAGAGGAATCTGTTTCATTACACATCCCCTATTGTATTTTAAGTCTATAAAACACTACTTTTTATAGAAGAAAGTTGAACGTTTCATTCAGAAGAGTTAGGATGAAGCATTTAAGGGTCTCTTAGAGTGATGAATAGTACTGACCTTTTTTTTAAAGATGGTAGCTGTGGATTTTTGGTGATTTGCATTAAGATTTGGCACAGATCTATTCTCTCTGCAAACCAACTGCGGCAAAGGGACTGGAAGAAAATCTCCCACTAGTAAAATGAAAAAAAAAAAAAAGTTAAACTCTTTAGGAGGTTTCAACTTTGCTCCAAGAGTTATTCAAACAGATCTGTTTACTGCTCACTCTGAAGTGCAAGAGGGATTGAATAATTAAAGGAATCTGGAAGAAGTTAAATGTGTAAAAAGCCAAATCCCAAGTCTTAAGCTGGCATCTGTGATCTGAACTTCTTCAAAAAGAGCTGCATAAAGAACAGGCATCCGTCAGGAATCCAGTTTGGGATCAGTCAATGATCAACTTCGCAAATCTAAAACAGCTTCCATATTTCCCATCATGCAACAGCCAAGACTTGTAGAGAGCACAGTTCTGTAAAGTGTGCTCCAAGCTAAAGGCTGATATTTACAAACTAGAATATTAAGTCTTCTAAAAAGCATCTATTCATTTTCCGCAAAAATGCAACAATACAGGTTCTGGTTTATACTTCCCAACAGAGTAGAAGTGTAATTTACATTTGCCTGTCAAAAATAAAAAGAAGCGACAATCTGAAGCTTCATTAATTTTGACTGATAAAATCAAATAACAACCTCGTCATGAGGTTGTAAGACAGACTGGTAGCCTCTTAAACCAAACAACTGCCTGCGGAAGCTTTAAAAAAAAATGCATTTATTGAAGGGAGTGCATCACATGGCCTGTTCAGCTTCTCTTAAAGGTTCATTGACTTTGCGGTTGATCCAAGAATAAGGTAAACAAAAACACTGTATGCCTGCAATACAATCAGTACCACTGTGGACCGGTGCCGTCAGGAGACGAGCACCAGCCTGAACCAGATATCATTTTAAGGAGACAGACCCACAAAATGTGTTACAAACAGGAATAGAAGGATTATTCAAGTTTACAGTAGAGGATGAACTTGGGAGCACTATGTCATTGAATGATATTTAAATAAATAAAGAACTTTGTGAGAAATATAAAAATATATATATTTTTGGTTTGTACCTAGTGGCCTTAATCATTGATCATATATAAGTTTGTATAATATAAGTATGTAAAAGCATTTAGAGTGTTTTTTAAACATTTGCAGATTATTGCTTGCTTTCTTTGTGAAGGTTTATTTTTGCTGGGTTGCTGTTGAAAATTGAATGTTAAACCGGTGGAAAAGTAGAGTTAGCATGAAAGCTACACAACTATTTCATAATTTCAGTTGTGACTGGCGCAGTGGTTAGCGCTCTTGCCTCACAGCAAGAAGGTTCCTGGTTCAAGTCCCGGCTGGGGGACTTGAAGTAGTGTCAACGATGGGGACCTTTCTGTGTGGAGTTTGCATGTTCTCCCCGTGCATGCGTGGGTTTTCTCCGGGGACTCCGGCTTCCTCCCACCATCCAAAAACATGCTTCATAGGTTAATTGGTCTCTAAATTCTCCCTAGGTGTGGATGTGAGTGTGCGTGCGTGAGTGTGTGAATGTGGCCCCTGCGACAGACTGGTGACCAGTCCAGGGATGTCCCCTGCCTTCGCCCATGAGTAGCCGGGTTAGGCTCCGGCAGCCCCGTGACCCCGAAAGGGATAAAGCGGTTCAGAAAATGAATGAATGAGTTCTTTTTATAGAATTTTGCTTTGATTTTGTAGTGTTTTAAAGCTTGCAAGTTCATAGAAAATTCTCTTTTTAATTTAATTTAATTTTGATTAGGCAAAACAAAGCAAGTCTGTTTTTATAGCACTCTTCATGCACAAAAACAGTTTAAAGGGCTTTACATAAAAAATAAGACACTTTTAAAAGAAATATTAAAGGAGTGATAATTAAAAAAATAATGTTGAAAAGAATTTAGTTAAGTAAGCTTAAAATAATAGTGCATATGTCAAATGCAGTTGAGAGCAGGTGGGTCTTTAACCTGCTTTAAATAAACTGATAGTTTCAGATGATCTAAGACTTTCTAAAACTATTCCAGAAATGTGGAGTATAGAAGCTGAAATAATTCAGCTTTTCCACGTTTGGTTTTAACTTTAGGAAATTACAAAAGACCGGTTTCAGATGACTGGAGAGGTCTGGCTGGTACATACTGGGTCAGGAGGTCAGTCGTGTATTTTGGTGCTTCATAAACCAGCAACAGAACCTTAAAGTCTATCCTCTGACAGACAGACAGCCAGTAAATAGTATAAAGATCTCAGAACTGGACTGATGTGATCTACTTTTTTGGATTAGTAAAAAGTCTTTAAAGTGGATAACCCAACTTTAATTTTTTTTTTTTTATTTGGGGTGCTTCAACTTAAATCAGAGCCACTTTAAGTTACAATAGCTACCCTTTCCCACAGAAAATCTAATAGAGATAATTGGTGCATGACACCCTTTTTTACTCTTTTACACCGTAGCTTTAGCTCCAGTGTTTACATTCTTTTGACTGCCATAGCTCGTCAACCGTTTATACAGTTAACGTAGTTCCAGCGGATTTTGATGTGGAGAAAAGCAGCCTTCCACTGATATGCAACACTTTACAGCAGTGAAGTGCTTATGCATTCAACGTAAACCAACTCATTCTGATGCAGAGAAAAGTGGCTTTGTGTTGTTACGTGGAAATCAGTGCTAAGCCAATATTCAAAACAGCTTTTCTCTGCATCATAATCAGTTGATTCACAGTCATAAACAATTGAAGAGTTATGTAGTGTCAAAAAGTGTTTGACAGTGACATCTCCAGTGTTAAAGATAAAGTTTGTAGTGGCCATTTAAATCTTAAAAAGTAGCAGAAATTCAAATATTGCTTGAGTAAAACTCAGTACACAGTACAGTGCTTGATCTTGAAATCACACTGTATTGCATCAGCCTGTAGTTATCACCGTCTTTGTACACTCAAATGACTTTCACTTTCTCTGCATGCAGATTGATTATTAGATTCAAGCTAATTATCTCCAGCTCACAGGCCAGACGCTGTAGAAAGCATCAAAAAGAGCTAACCCTCTATCAACCGCAGAGCCACTTTACTGAACCTTCATGTTTGACAGCCAGTCGACTTGCCATTGATTATGTTCCAGTGTGGATTCTGTCCGTCACTTAGGTGTTTAAAAGCTCATTTACTGTAACAAGCTAATTAAATGAAAATAAAGCGAGCTTCAGTGACTGCTCCACACAAGCACTCATCCATGATTGGCGATGCAAAATTATGTGCATTTCTTTTCTAGAGCATTGCTAGAGAGCAAACTTTGTCTGCTCATAACCTCCTTTTACTATGCTATTGCATTAATGTATGCACATAGGTGTGCCTATGTTCACCTACACAGGCAATCAATGTAAATCTGATGAAGAAATCATCTTTCCTGAGTAAAATCAATACCAAGCAAAACCATCATGCTGCTGCTTCATCCCACTACCTTTTAAGAAAAAAACAAATTTGTCAGTGAACTTCAATGTTTTTTTCTGCAGCTTGGATCAGTTTTGTCACTGCTTTTCCCTGGAATGAACATCTTGTAGACCAAATCTGTTACTCAAGGTGACTCTTTCTTATTTCAAATCAAATCAATCTTTTGAGAGCCACTTTAAGTTACAATAGTTACCCTTTCCCACAGACAATCTGACTTTTCACTTTGCACTTAACAAAGCACTTTTCATGCAACAGTAACACAAAGCCGTACAGGATTAAAATCAGTAAAGATGTAACTGTAAAGCACACAGAATGCCCTCAACTATCCTGACCCCCTTATATCCAAAACCTAAGTAGAAACATGGTGCTGATGTGAGGAAATGATGTTTGGTAACAACATACATTTGAAAAGCTAATTTTAGAGCAACTCTCAATTTCTCAAACGGTGAAAAGAAACTGACGCTTAAAGCCCCACTCCAATCATCCTTGATCTATTGTAAAAGCAATCCTAGTGGACTTTTAACCGTTATCATGCTGTTTTTATGACAAAATCAAACGCCTGTGCTATTTTCTAGACCATAGTTCCTACAGAGCAACAGTAGTTCATTTGTAATTTGCCACTACGTTGTGGGTGGGAACCCCACCCCCCTTCCCCTTCTTGTAACTTAGAGCATGGAGCAGGGAGCATGTGGCCCGCCCAACACATTTTCTATATCGTAAATATCCTTTTTTGTTTTTTTTAACTGCATTTTTTTGTCAGCTCCTGATTCACAATGATTTGAATTAATATATACTCAGAAATGCAATTTTGGAGATTATTTTTCTTCATATTTGTCCTCCATCATGAGAAAAATGCGACAGAAACACCAAAAAACACCAAAAAAACAATATTGATCAGAGGGATCTTTAATGTTGATAAATTCCAGTTGGAAACGGGGAGTTTGTTGGAAGTGGTTGATCATTCTTCATCGCAGTGGAAACACTCTGAAAGACAACAGTTGTTCAGGGCTGCAGCATTTTTTGTTTCCGTTTATCTGTCCCAGCTTGTTCTCTGTAGACAACAACAGGATGAAATTTAGGACATCTCTGTTAGCCGCTTTCTTAAGCTATTCCAATAAATGGCATATCCATTTACCTTGCTTACCAACGTCACTGACTATTTCTTTGGAAACTGAAGCCACAAATGCCATTGGATTGTTATAGTAATGAACTCTAATTTAGAAGTTCATGTCAACAAAGCAAATACCAAACACTGCATAGTCCTTTTCTTCTTTTATAGTGGTCAGTGGAAAAACTGGATATATCAGGCTGCTTTTATAACAACTAATTTGCCTTGCATCTTTTGTTTAGATCTGCCTCTAAAGTGCCAGCGAATGAGAAGAAAGACCGACCACAAAGCATCATGAGTGAGGCCTCAAACTACACAGGCAGCTCTGACTGCACCACCAATGCCAACAGTCCAGCAGGACGGGTGTGTTCCTTACACCATCTTTAGATGCCCAAACGTGATGCACACATCCAAATAGTTGGAAAGTCTAAAGAGTTTCACCAATTCTTTTTATTATGTCTAGCCCTCAAGATCTTCTAAGAAGATCCATAACTTTGGGAAGAGATCCAACTCCATTAGAAGGAATCCCACGGCTCCAGTAATCAAGAAGAACTGGCTTTACAAGCAGGTGAGCCAAATTGCATGAAATATTGTCAAAATAAACAACAATCTTGATGTAAAAATGTCAAATTTAAGTAATTTGAACAATTTAAATTTGCTTATGGTTAGTAGATGTTCTTTTTTTCTTTTTTGATAAAACTGTATATGGGTGTTATATCAAACCACATTTTTGCCACCAGGCTACCATATTTTCTGCACCAAAAGGCAGAAAATAAAACTGTCTCCTTTTTTTTCCAAAAGGAGACAGTACACTGTATAATCTAGAGTGCCTTATAAATTTGTTATCATATAAAGATTATATAAAATACTGATTATATAATATACATGTGGTTGGGTGTTGTTTTGAATATGCTAACGTGGAATGGTGTCAGACTGGTTTTTTACGTGTTACTAACAAGGTTGGGAATTAAGTCACAATAATGTTTGTTTTCGCTATAAGCCATCAGTAAGTTTTTGTTTTTTGTATTTTACAAACACAGTTGGGAGTAACAGGTATCGTAAATACACAAGTGCGGCTATCACTTCGAATGTGATTACTATGTAGCTTGTTACAAACAAGTTCTAGAATTACTGTGAACACACTTCATATTAAGTCTGACCAACAGACTTACTCTATAATACCAAAAGTATCCGCTCATCTGTCCAAATGATCAGAATCAGGTGTCCTAATCACTTGTCCTGGTCACAGGTGTATAAAATCAAGAACTCAGGCGCACAGACTGTTTTCACAAATGTTTGTGAAAGATGTCACCATTTCAACAAATCCAGTTGTGAAATTTCCTTGCTCCTAAATATCCCAACATCAGCCTTCAAGACATGGATGACAGAGTCTGGTGTGGAGGAAATTGACTGGCCTGCACAGAGTCCTGACCTGAACTCAATAGAACACCTTTGGGATGAATTAGAGCAGAGACCAAGAGCCAGGCCTTCTCCAACAACAACAATGTTTGACCTCACCAATGCACACATGAAAGATTGGTCAAAAATTCCTATAAACACACTCCTCAACCTCGTGGACAGCCTTCCCAGAAGAGTTGAAACCGTAATCGCTGCAAAAGGTGGACCGGCATCATATTGAACTCTATGGGTTGGGAATGGGATGGTACTTCAGTTCATATGAGAGTTAAGGCAGTTGATCAAATACTTTTGGTGATATAGTGTATCTGATTCTTTTGTCTCCTGATACGCCTTAATGTTCGGTGTGCCTTATAAGTGACATATGTTTTAAAAAAGACCGTTCATTGACAGTAAACATCTTAACTTTTGTTCCAGGACAGAGACCGAATGAAGAATTATTTATTTAATAGAATAGTAGTCGTAGTTACTAGTAGTTAACTGGGTGAACTGACCTGGTTTAGGCTTAGGTTTCTTATGTTTTCAAAGGCACTTCAATGTGGAAATCAAGTGGCCCTCTCTTAAAACCAATGTTTCAACAACGATGGAAATTCAGTTATGGTTGCTTAGAGATGTTTTTTGAGCCCCTTCTCTGTCAGGTTGCACCATATTAGAAATTAGTTTACATTTTTTATTTTACCTCACCTAAATTATTTGTGTTATAAATGCCTTTTCTTGTTGAATCAAGCAGAAGTCCTATTTTTTCTTTTTCTTCAAAGCATTGGGACTATCTGATAGCCTGCTTACTTTCTGTTTTTGACATGTTTTTTTTTTTTGCTGCATAACTAGAATAAAAAATATAACAAATATTTATACAGACTAACAACCTGTTTGGTTTCCATTGTATTCATGTTTTTCCAAGTGAGACATTTTTCAAATGCAGAAGAGCATAAAATACAGACACTTTTTAAATAGCCAGCTAAGAACGGAACACTGCTCAGTCCAGTGTTTCTGTGTGGTAATTACTTCAACACATTGGTTGTGGGCTTCTAAGGAGCGGCAGCTTGTAACAGACTCATCTTGTCCTTTTCCAACTAAGAGATCAGTTGTGATTGTATAGCTTGGGTTGCAGTTTTTGGAACATGTGATGGCTTCCTCTGCTGCAGCTGCCAGCTGCTTTTCTTTGGAGACCTTAATCAGGGTGATGCAGATCAAGCAGCAGACTCACAAATCTGCTACCCTGAATAAAAGCTGGATTTGCACTTTTATTTCCCTGCCTCATTGAAACCTGGGGCCTATTGAAGTGTCTGGCTGAAGGAAAGCGGCAGCTTTGCTGTTGATCCCCTGGGAAATCAACATGCCAAGGTGATTGATGTGATCCTTGGTGGATCTGCACGAATAAAAAATTAACTGATAGAACTTTTGATAAAGTTTATTCACATGTATAATAAGGAGCTGTGATTGGTTTAAGTTGGACTGAGAATGAACAGGGTTGCTCCTTATGTCTTGTTACACTTCACTTCTGCCTCCCTCATAAACAAGTTCAGCTGCATCTGCTAATGTCTGAATCTTTTTTTAAACTAATTTGTAAAGCATTCTGGTTTGTGGGAGGAAAATTTCCATTTAGAGCAAACTGCAGCTCTCATGCTGTGGGACCATAATGATAGACTTGGTTAGGTCCCTCCCTCCCACTTTTGTCTCTGGAAAGAGTCTCAGATTAAGAAATCTGCTCATTTTTTCCAGTAAATCCCTTCGGGAAAGCCAATACTCTGCGCTCCTGCTTTATCTTTTTCATCCAGAAATGTCTAAAGTGACTTGAGTGGACATTGAAGGCTCTTCAGTGGAAGTTAACACTTTGTTTAAATCCAACCAGAAATAAAAAAATGGTGAAAAATAGTTTTTGAAGCATACCTCAGGTTAAACAAAAGCTCATGGATTAAAAAAGGGTTGCAATATAATAATAATATATAATATATAAGCCAAAGTTAAAGCAGTTTGTTACACATTAAAAATGACAAAGTTGTGAGAATGATTCATTCAGAGCGTGTAGTGAATGTTGTCTGTTTTCTGGTGCATTTGCAGGACAGTACAGGCATGAAGCTGTGGAAAAAGAGGTGGTTTGTCTTGTCTGACCTGTGTCTCTTCTACTACAGAGGTAAGTCCTGCCATTTGACAGCTAACGTATGCAGTGATTGGTAATTACTAGTTTAGGTCTTTTGTAAGCAGCCTGTAAACACCAACTGAAAAGACGAAGTTTGTTGGAAAGTTTCAGACATCAATCCTTTACTAGAAAAAGGCCTGAATGACACGAAAGGGAAGAAAAGAAGTTGAAAATCTTGTCAAAGTTCATATCATGATACATAAAATGACGCCTACAATAAGCTATGCTAAACCACACTAAATAAATAACTGTTTAGGTTGCATAAATGTTATATAGGGTCCAATATTGAATATGTATAATAAGAATACATTTTTCTCTGAAACGCTTTAGTCAGTAAGTGGCTGTTTTTAATGTGATCAAAAGTGATTTTTATACCTGCAGACATATGTAGCATTATGTTATTTAATGCTGTTTTTTATGTATTTTATGTAGGCTGCCCCTTTTTCAACATTTTAAGAACACCTTAAGTTTCAATGATAAATGGAGAATGTGAAGACAAGCCTATTGTGTTCAACTGATGTCTGGTTAAAAGCCAAAGATGTTACAAAAAAGATTTTATTTAGAAATAGATTGTGTCAATTCAGAACTATGACCAACCTTCCTTATAAGAAGCGAGATGGTCTTAAAGAACTAACATGTATTCACACCAGACGCGGAACATAAACCATCAAATAACTTTAAGATGACCTGGTTTTTGTCTTCACGTGTTTAAAAAAACTGTTCAATAAACTAACGCACCTCACAAGCTTAGCAAAGAAACGGCGAGTAATATTGGAGCTATCCAGCCGTACATTTGTGATCCAGATACCAACTCAGAGGAGGAAAATCAAGACATTCATGGATCTATTTGTCTTTAGGTGGATGCATCAGAATGGAGCAGAGCAAAGAGGTTCTGGCCTAACCAGTGTATTTTTTATGTCACAAATACGATTTTTTTCAAAAAGCATTTTTTTTGTCTTCTCCTGACACATGAAAAATAAATGTATATAAAGAAATACTCAGGAATGCAATTTTCAGAATCAGAATTGTTTTATTTATCATTGTTTCACAAGGAGCTTGTGATGCAACAAAAAATCTTGCTCTCCAAACATATAAAAAGATAAAAATATATAACAAAACAAGCAAGAAATACTTAACAAACAAGAAAAAACGGTTATCAGTCAGAAATGACTGTTCATTTGATTTAAGCGAGAGTATTTCAGCTGTGCTGCTTGATACAGATATAATCATCATTTGTGCTGATCAGAAAAGCATTTAGTCTCTGTTATTTTTAGCGTTGGTCATTTGTGTCGTGTTCTTTCCGCCCACTGGCTGACAAAAGCCACAGACGGCAGCAGAGCCAAAGGCTTTATCCAGATAGATAGATGAGGAAATCGTATCCATCAGCACAAAGTGGGCAGAGAGGTCATGAACTGTGCTCCCTCTTCTAAACTCAGCTGCCATCCGCTCCAATGATAAGATTATTATAAAGCACACAGGATCTCCCACAATGCTTTTAGCTTTTGGAAGCTGAATTTGTGGTTTTTCATTAGAAATACATGCGGGATGAGCAATTAAATGTTGAACTTGCAGCTACAGCAGATACTGTACAGCTTTAATAGTTTCCCTGTGGTGTTTCAGGTCAGCACTGCAGTTTGCTTGTATCAAAACTTAGAGGGTGAGCTAATCTCATTTTAGAACACTAATCCCTTGTGTACAGTGCTCGATTGTCAATGTGGGCCCCGTTAACTTTTAGAGGATGTAGAGATGTCAGCAGGACAGGACGCAGAATCCTTTCTCATCTTTTTCCACTGGTTGGATTTGAGTGTGAGACCCTCCTTATGAATGTATTTGCTAACAAAAGGTTGTTTCTTTGTGCAGATGAAAAAGAGGAGGGGATTCTTGGCAGCATTCTCCTACCGAGCTTTCATATATCCAAGTGTGCTGAGGAAGACCACATTAATAGAAAATATGCTTTCAAGGTCAGTGTTGTTTTTTTTTCTTCTCTTAACTTTATAAATCTGCAGACTGTGTTATCGACAAACTATAAAAACAAGAAAAGGAACAGATTTTATGTCAAAGCATTTTTTGATAGATTTTTATAGTTTATGCACATTTGTACTTTTTTTGTTTGAGAAGGTTCTCTTCAACATTTGGAGCTGTTTGCTCATGAAGAGTGGGCCAAAATACCAGTCGAAAAGGAAAAAGAAATCTTTACCATAAATAGTTGTGCAACAGATTATTAACTGAAGTGTACCACCTTTTATGTCCAGTTTTCCGTTAGCTTTGTTTTAATCATTCTGTTAAGCAACAATTTAAAACGACTCCTATTTAAAAGAAAAAAAAAATATATATATATATATATATATAAAATTAAATTAGTCAGTTTCCAGTAAACATAGTGACCAATATGCTTTTTTTTAAGTTTAATTTCATGTGTATTTAAAGGCACAAAGAGTCAGACTAAAAGTAAATGCTAACAGAAGTTTTTAACTTCCTGGGGGGGGGGTTTAGGAGCAAAAAACGCCTGGCTGCAGTTAAGGAACAGAACAGCAGCAATTTTAAGAAGCCAAAATCCTCTGAAAGTGGCGTATTTTATGAATTGGTATAGTTGTGTATGGTGTTGATGCATTCTACGTGAACCCAAAGAAACAACAAAGTTGTTCTGCCAAACCCAGCCAAACATAGACGCCCAGGAGTCTGTTGAAGGTCTGTGTAACCACACAGCCTACTCTTTTTCCAGCTGAAATCCTGGCTGAAAGAAATAGTTTAGTGAAACAGAGGAGAACAAGGCAAAACTTTCTCAGCTCCACTCTTTAATGGGAGGATGTTTGACTTAGTTTTTTTCTTTTCTCATTTTAAATGTCCTGTTTTTGTGGCATTTAAAGTTGAATAAGGAAGATTGAAGTTAGCAAAGCTTTTCTGGACTTTGATAAAAATTGAATTGTCAGTTTAAGTGCAACACCAAACAATTATGTCTCTTTTTTGTGTTCGACTTTGACAAATTGCCGATTTGTTCTCAACGAGGGAGTAGAGCCACAACGGAACGATGAGTTTCCTTCATTGCGATCTCTACAGTAAGTTCTACCGTACTGACCACAGATAGTAGTTTTTCAGTGTATAAAATGAAAATTAAATGCATAAAAATGGGGGAGAAAAGTGATAAATCGGTTAAATCAGTGCATGAATTTCTAATATAAAAAAAGAGAAATTGATTGAAATAATAAGTTGTCTAATGTGTTTCCTGTCTTTCAGGTGATTTTCCCTTTGCGTCTCACGTGCTGTCCTTCATCCCATCAGGCCACACATCCAAACATGCGGACATACTATTTTTGCACTGACACAGCCAAAGAGACAGAGTCCTGGATGGGAGTAATGATGGATGCTGCGCTGGTGCATTCAGAGCCAGTCAAAAGGTTAGTGAGATCTTTACAAGTTTGGAGCTTTTCCGTGAAGCTTGTATTATTTTTGAATAACGAAACAGACATTTGAAAGCTGATGATTCTACATTTCTGCCTTAATCAGTTTGCACAGATTTTTTGTTTTTCCTCAGCTGGAAGGGAGTTGTTTTAAATCCTTCCTGAGTCTGTTAAAGTCTTTGGCTGCAGTTCAGCATCCACTTTTGACATTTCTGGTCTTTGGATTTGTTTAAGAAGTTGCAGTTTACGTTCATGCTATGAAACCACTCGTATGTTACAGAGTATCATACACACGCATGCTCTGCTGATGCCAGATGTCAATGCTCTGAAGGTTTAGGGGAATGACTGATCAGAGTGAAACATCAGGACAGGCTTTTTTGCTTTCTAATTTGTTTCTATCTGCATCATCACACAAAGACGTAAAATTAAAAGAGCAAGGGTTTAAGTGATCTATTTACCTCAGATGACTTATGTCGGGTTTTTTTCTTGATAACAAATTTGTTTTTAAAAAAATTAACATAACCTGTTATTTGTTTTGTGTGTCTCCAGTGCAGCCACTCAAGAACAAATGGGACTGAATGCACACAGACCTTCCACAGGGATGGGTGTGTGTTCCTTGGGGTGAGTGGACTCGCAGAAAGCTGGAGAAAGCATTAGATGACGAGAGCTGCTATTCAAAAATACAGAAATGAAAACTGCAAGGGGTGTCTTTGGCTGCTTTCATGCTGCTGTCTCAGTAAGCGTTGCTTGCTGGAGGAGGATGTCTTGACTTTTGAAGTTTTGACCTCGGGCCCGTCTAAGGCTACAGGGGAGAGGTGCCGATTACCTCCCAACACTTCCCCAGAGACCAGAGGGCGAGACGTACTCTTGGGAAAAGACGTATTAGGGAACTGCACATGGATTTTGAGGTCTGAGCACAACCTTTGAGACTGGCTTCAGCACAGGCAGTTTTATTGGACATATCGGATTTCCTTTTTACACGCCTGCCTTTCCCCAGCAGCTGGAAAGGATATTATATACTTCATTCACTGTGCACCTTTAGTTTAACTTCAGTATTCTTCTTTAAAATCCAGTGGATTTCACCAGCTGTACACATATTTTTGGTGTCTTCAGTTTTTGATTTTGGTTGTCAGTTTTAGGGTCTCATGTCTTTGGGATAAAAAGAGTCTGAAACATGTTGCAAGGGTCAAAACATTGGATTAACATGAAGTCTATTTAGGAATTTATTCTTTTAAAATGCGTGTTTCTGGGTAAAATATGCAAACATTTCATTGAACATTTGAACTAGTTTAACACTGATGCAGTTACATTGTGATTTTAAGTAAAATGTGTTAATTAGAATGTTTTTTCTCTGGAATTTTTTGTCTCTAAATAGTGGTAAACTGTCACCGTCCCATAAGATGGACTCTTTTTGCTTGAGTGTTTTTGTGTGGATTTTTTTGTTTGTTTTTATTCAAAGTTGAACTTTTTGTCATTCAGGGTAGATCAGCTCAAAGTGGGTCAGTGTGGACCACAAGAGACTCACCATGTTGCCAACCACAAACAGCCACTCACGCAGCCTGAAATCCAGAACAACCAACGCAACCGGGAGTCTGCCTGTGAACGCATCGTCCCCGTCCCCTCCAGCACAGACGAAGAGGAGAGGAAGCAGCGTGATGCCGAGCGCTACGGCTTCCAGAAGGATGGGTCGCTGCGTGAGCGTCCACTAACCAAGATCAACAGCATCAAACTGCAGCCAGTCCAGGCAGAGGCCGTCAATTCCAACATGACCTCACCACAGCCGCTGACGGAGGTCGACAGGCCGTATCAGACTCCTCAGGTGAACGGATCAGAAGAGCTGCGTCCTCCTGAAGGGACCGGCTTCCCTCAACAGCCTAGCTCCACCGGTGATCCGGACCGCAGCCTGAGCAGGACTAACTCCATGCAGCAGCTGGAGCAGTGGGTGCGGACACAAAGAGGACGTAATCAGGACGAGGACACAAGGAGGTTGGTTACTTAATTACTTAACTCTTTGAAGTCCAGGGTCTTGTAGACCGTTTCTTTCACTGAGTCTACTTTTAGAATTTCACCTCAGAAACTGTTCACCTGTTATTTTTTTCAGCATAACCTTACCTATGTGAGTTTACAGGGTTTTTTTTTTGTCATACTATAACAACACAAGAAGTCTAAAATCTTACAAAAAACTCAAAACCCACATAGAACATCCATCCATCCTCAGAACACGCTGAATCCCTTCTGGGTTTACAGGGTTGCTGGAACTAAACCAGCTACTGTTAGGCGAAGGCGGGGTACACCCCGAAAAAAGGGCGCCAGTCTGTTGCAGGGTCGCTCGCTCTGATGCACACCTTGTGGCAACTTAGAGACCCCTGTTAAGCTCTGAAGCATGTTTTTGGACTGTGGGAGGAAGGAAGCCAGAGTCCCAGGAGAAAACCCACACATGCACAAGGAGTCGTGTAAAACATTTTTTATTTATTTTTTGTGAAAATCACAAAAATATTTAGCAGGCCTGTTCTATCAACTTAAAATGAACGTGTAAATGTATTAGGAATTTTGCAGCAGCTAAGTTAAATGGAACCTTTACAACTGTTCCTAAAACAGATTTCAAAATAAAATACTCAAATCGCTTATCACCTTCCAAAATTTATTTTTCGGATGAACAGAAGAGCATTTTCAATTTTTGGCAAACAAAAAAGCCGTACAGACCTTTTAACATAACATTTTTTGTTATGCAGATTCTGTCCAGCTGCAAACACAGACCCACATGCCACATGCTTGACACCTCCGAGCAGTTTCTTTTATGCTTTTGTCCACCTGAGGGCAACTTTTGCATTTTCATCAGCATTTGTTCTGAGTTCTTGTTTGGCATTTCAGACACAAATCTGCATGGGTCAGCGGCGAACAGGTAAGGCGCACAAACCATCGTATACTATATTAAGCAGCGCCACTGTATCCTGCTGACCCCACTGGAAGAATAGCAATTTTAATTGGGTGATATTTAAGCGTCAATGTTTCCACTTGTCGAGCACCCAGGCTGCCAGCTGCCTTTCTCTCAGTCAGCTCATTCATCCGTATATTTATTGTCACCAGACTTGGCTCCGGCTTGTCGCAGCTGTGCCGTTTTTTCCCGCCCCCAAATCATGTTTATTTTTAAAAATGGTTATACACACTTGGCTTGATTAAGCTTTGGGTTTAGGAGTTACTACATGAGGCTTTAGGCCTGGGACAGACAACTCCAGGCCTCGAGGGCCGTATTCTTGCATGTTTTCCAACATACTATGTTCTGGCATGTTCTAATTGGTTGAACATACCTTAACCAGTCATGAGTGGGGATTGGAAATCTAGAAATCATGCAGACTGGGCCTGGACTTGCCTATCCCTGCTTTAGGCCATGCTGTCTTTGCGCTCACATTTCATTTGCTCTCTGCACATCTTGGTTGTCTTTACATGCACCTCATTCCTACTGATGGTTGGGTTTACAGGCATTTACGTGTCTTCTGGTGATGTTGCTGTTTTGCCGTGTTTCAGAGTAATGAGCACTCTAGCCTGGTTCTGTCAAAGAGTCTGAATATGAATTTGTTTGTTTTTTTCTTTCTGTGTCAGCTGACTCAGAAAAAGTTGTGACTTTTTTTTGTAAAACTCGTCCCTGGAAATTTCTGTTTTGTTTCAGCGAGAGCCCTGCTTTTCACTGTTCTCTTTTGACCATTGATTGTGTATGAAAATTGGACGTCACTTACTTCCAGCTCCAAGCAAATGAAATAAATTCAATTGTATCCAATAAATAATACATTGTCTTACATTTAAAAAGATACATTATGAATCACTAAATAAATTCATGTAAATGTTAAAATGATTTTGATTAACTTTTGCTGGCTTGGTCATAAAGTGATTAATGAGATATCTGAGAGCAGCTTATTTTTCAAAAACTACAGATGTAATAGCTATCTCTAAACTGGTCTTTATTTCTACTAGCTTCTTAACTTTATTAATTTATGTGAACTAAATTTGATTTGTGAAACTTTTCTGCCTCCCCAGCATCATGTCCTACCAGACCCTACCCAGAAACATGCCAAGTCACCGGGTACCTTACATGCCTGCTTATGGAGATGGCTACCGCAGTATGCCCAGGAACAGCATGGCACAGCGGGACAGCATCTGCAGCATGTCGCCATCTTTGTACGACCAGGCCCTGGGCCCCTCTGCTGCTGAGAAGCGCCGCTCCATGCGAGACGACACCATGTGGCAGTTGTACGAGTGGCAGCAGAGGCAGGCCTACACCAGGCAGTCAGGGCTTTACAGCGGCATGGCCAGTCCCAAAACGATGGTCAACTTGTCAGAGCATGCGGCACCAAACCACTCCATCCCGCCTTCGCCGTCCCATGGCTCCCTGTCTATGTATGGCGGCTATTCTCCAATGCGATCCTACAGCATGGCAGGCGCTCGTTCGGAAGTGTCTTCTCCCGTCTACAGAAGAGACATGAGCATTGACAGGAGACACAGGCCACCGATTAACAAGGTCAGTGTTTTTACTTCTTTTCTTTCAAAGCAGAAAGGTATTTCCAAAGCTGGAAGAAACTTCCCTTTAAGACTAGTTTTTCTAAAGAAAAGTTCTGTAAAAATCGATCATCAAGGCTGAGGTTTATTTATTTAAAACATCTAAAGGTGTTTTTCAGGGTGTTTTTTAAATTCAAAAATATACAGATTTTTAAAAGATTTACCTACTTGATAAATATCAAAATATTGGTGTTCATGACGAGGATTTTAACTTTCACACCCCAACTCTCCTGCAGTACATCTACCCACCCGATAGGAGGTCCATGCCTGCAGGGATACCAGTCCAGACCATCACTGCTCAGTCTCTCCAAGGCAAAACTGTAAGTCTCCATCTGAATTTGAAAGCATTTTCTGTTTATGTGCTCAGTTTTGGGCCACAGTGGCAAGCAGCTGAAATGCTTCCCGCTCAGGTTAAACAGTTTGGGTCCAACCAGACGCCTTTTAAAGGCAGCACTCCTTTTAAAAAGACACTTTATCCTCCCTGTCTCCCTCTGCCACTTTTCTGCCCTTCATTTCCTTCCAAGACGCACGACTTAACAGAGACTGATTTATGAATAAATCAGCTGTATGCGCCAAATGTTTGGATTTACAGTATATTCACTATAGGAGCTCTGTAGAATCACTGTACATTAGTAGAGACTTAAAAATCCTGTCACAACTCTCTAAGCCAGATTAGAGGGTTTGGGTCAAAACCGAGTAATCTCCTGATAGAATGGGCCCTGTATTGTTAAAGAAATAGCCTTCTGTTTTTGCAAGCTTTGAAGAACGTGCACGCTCCTGAGAGGAATTGCACCTTCAACAATCTCAGAAAGTGCTTGAAGACCCAAGCCGAAGCAAAACTCTGCTATCCAGATTGTGATACTTGATATGCTTTTTTTCTCTTCTCCGTACATCTTTGCGGGGCGCTCCTGTGTTGTGGTGGCTGTGTTTTCCCCTTCTCGCTTCCCACCATGCAGCCTGAGGAACTGACTCTGCTGCTGATAAAGCTGCGGCGGCAGCAGGCAGAGCTAAACAGTATCCGGGAGCACACTGTAGCGCAGCTTATGCAACTTAACATGGATGGCGACAACCCAAAGGTCAGGCTCATAGGGACATGTCAGCAGCCGTGTCTGGTGGCGTGTTGCATGTTGGCCATCTACCATATTCATTCTGAGCATCATACCAAATGACATGGTTCATTTTCACGCAGAAATGACTAAAGGTCTGTATTTTCAGCAAAAGCAAAGCTTCGCTTAAGGCAAAAGACAACTTTTTATCCTCTCATAAACTAATGTGGACCATCAAATTATTGATCTGAGCACAAAAGCTCCATTAAGTAATTTTCCACCACAAGAGTCCGGACATATGAAAGCTAATTCTATGGACAAGCATGCTGAATGAGAATGTCTTCCCATTATTGATGGGGGTCAGCTGAGCTCCAGATGGAGGGATTTGTGCAGTGTAGTCACTTTTACCAAGTTTTTAATCAACTGCAATTCACTGAAGTCTTCATGCATAACCATCAAAGTTGTTTGCTGTGTTTTTCTGGTCACTATTGCATCTTTTTTCATTATGAGATTGTGTTTATTCATGTGCATGGGGACATGAAAATAGACTTCTTTTCTGTACAACACAAAAAGCCCTCCTTTTTTTTTTTTTTTTTTTTTTTTACTTTACAGTGCGCTCATCCTTACTGTCTTTTCCCCATCTTGTAACTGACCTGCTTTTTCCTTCACCTTGTCCTGTTTCCTTTTCTCTCTGGTTATATTTGGTACATGACATGGTTGAATGATGTGGAAGTACGGGAGAAAAGCGTGCAGAGAGAGTGAGCATCACGAAAATACAAGATTTTCCTTTCTTTTTTTGGTCTCACGCTCCTCCTTCTTTTCTCTCTTCTTCTGCTTCCTTCTACGACTCAGAACGACATTCTCTCCCATCACCTCCAAAGGAACCTCATGTATTTGGACAATCAGGTGGGGCATTGCATGGCTGCATGCCCTTTATCCTCACATTTTATGCTTTGTTGTTTTTGACACTGACATTTTATCCTTAATGCATTGTTTTACTTTTATTTTTTCTAGCTTATTATTTATCTTGTATAGTTAAGAATAGGATTAAATGTTATACATCAGATTTAAACTTGTTAAAGTTTGATTTTTTGATATATTTATGTTATTAAAAGGGCATGCCTTTTTCATGCAGCTTCACTAATGAAGTAGAAATAAACATCTATGAACATAAATAGACACAGTCAAGTTGAGTCAGTCAGGTTGCCTGCTTAGTGCAGTCTTGTTTCCATCTAGACATGATGACTTCACAGTACACTTAGACATGTTGACATCATATAAATTAGCATTTCTCCCTGTTTCTCAAGACTTTTATTTACCATATTTTCCCTGCAACAAAACTCAATCAGCTTGTCAGCTCTGCAGAGGCTTGACAATGAGTCACTCATTTGAATGGAATGTTTTGCTGTGGTAGTAACTAAGCATTCAGCTCAAGATTGAGAGACATCTGTCTGCACGACCCGATTAAAAAGTGCGCAGTATGATTTTTTATCAATGGCTGGTTGTTGGTCTAATTGTTTATTAAACAGCAGATCTGCTGACTTTTTCATGCACAGTCTTCTAAAAGGTGATCCAGCTGATGGCAATTCTGAATATAAAATTAGTAAAAATACCTTTTTGATGCAACAGGAAAGATTCAGTGCAGCAGCAAGGAAAAAAACACCCTAAAAACCAAGTAATATTATGATGCCAGAATTTTTTTGTGGGTGCATTCCAACCTAAAATTGTTAGACCTACTCTAATAACAGTCGTGTTTCTTTTGGGGGGGGGTAATTTTAACATGTTGTTGCAACATGTTTCTGATGAAAATTTCATTTTCTTTTTTAACTTGTCCTGTCCAACATCAGAGCAAACAGATATAAGCTGAGAGCCTCTTGTGTTGGACAGGTTTTACTGTTACAATCGGAGGTTTTAAATCTTCAGACACGCAAGGTGTATATTTGTATAAACTCCTTTTGTAATTGAAGCTAAAATGTCTTTAAATAATGTTTGTATCCTTTATTTTATTGGACTGGATGGAAAACAAGGGGGAAGAAGAGAGAGGGATGTTGGGGGGGCACAAAAGACAGGGGGAAAGGGGTGTGTTAAAGACATTGGAGGATGATTACAGGGGAGGAGGGGAAGAATCATAAAACTGTCGGGCAAGCACCCAGACCAGTGCCCGGAGGACCGCCACATGGGCACCCAATACCTGCACCCTCCACCACCGCCCAGGAGTTCTGAGCACCACCCCCACCCCCCATCCCACCCCAACCCCAGATACAAGCCAGGTCCCCCCAAGAGAGACCTGCCCCCAAGCCATGGAGCATTTTTAACATAATTTCAGAGTAGTTTCTGAAATGTGACAATGAAATCACCTTACTTAAAAACTCTTCAGTGACTCAAACAAAAAATATGGCAAAAAAAGATTAGTGAAGCTGCATTAAAAAACCACACAAATACAAACTGAATAATTTTCTACTGAATTGTTGGCTTTCCATCAGTCAAAGATGTAATGTGGGGTTTGTTGTCCCATATTCATTGTTCCTTTGTAGGCCGTTTATCACTGGTTTTCTAGCTGTCACACAAAGCTTTGTGACGGCAACTTCAATGGTCCGATTATGTGTGTGAGAAAGGCATTTAGTTGAATTAGCTTTATCTAACAAATGCACAAACTGAGATGTTGCTAACATGCATGTTGATATACTGTATATTCTGTCCTGGTTTGTTTTAACTGTTGTCACACAGCTCTAGCATTAAAGCACCACGTAAAGTGATTTTTTTCTTGCACTCAAAAAATTTCTAATTACTCATTATGAAGTGAGTAACACGAAATGTTTAGAATACATTTTCACAATATGGAAGAAACTTGGGAAATATTGAGGGATTTCAACATTCATCCGCTTTGTTTGTCCAGCTATTAAAATGATAAGCAGCTTTTTTGTTAATTATTACCACAATAGTTAATTTCTTAATCCTTTCAAATACAGTAAAGCACTATTGTTTGCTAAATTTGTACAATTATTCATATATTTTTTTTAAAGAAAATGCTTGAAAGGTCGTTTTTGGGGGCTTTGTGCTGTTCTTTGTCCTGTTTGTAAGTGTCTCTCCTTTGCTTCTGGGAGCTGTATCCTTCGCTCTCCTATCTGGATGCACATGCTAATGTCTGCTTCATTAGAGAGAGTGAGTGAGGTGTAATAACACTGTGGTTTTCGTCTCAGACGTGAAGCTCTGCTCTTAACTCTCTGACACTTGCTCCTCTCTACACTGGACTAGATCAAGGAAAATGACCCTTTAATCATCATGACTCACTCTCTGATTGAGAACTCTGCCCCACGGCCACAACTTTATCAGCAAGTAAGGCCAGCCTAAGGCTCCGCCTCCTCCTCACCCCTCACCAGTCGCTGTTTCTTTTTTTCTTTCTATTTATTTATTTTTTTTTTGCAATGCTGCTCCTTTGATGTCTTCAGTCTCCACGGCATCCTGGGACCCTTCTTTTGTATCCGTCTGTTATGCAAGCACCTCCCCATCCATTGCTTTCAACTGTTCTACTTTTGATAAAGAAGTCATGCACACGTGGACATGACTTTTGAAAGACAACTCTTGTTGTGCGGTGAAGTCTCCACTCCATTCATTGGTTTGTACGTTGGGGCTGTTAGCAGCTACGTGTAAAGATTTTCTCCTGTTTAGCTGAGACTCATCTGACACTGGAAAGCTCCACCAGCTTGTAAAAACACCCACGTTGTCTCTGTGATGAAGCATTCAGATCTTAGTCCTCATGTGTGATTTTTCATAGAAGTGTGCAAAATTTCTTCATTCTTATTATCTGAACCTAACACTCTTTTGTGCCACATGTATTGAAGGTTAAACCAAGCAAAAGCTTTTATTTTAAATTTTTAGTTATTTTCAACTATGTATGTATTTATTTATGAAGCAATTCAGCATTGCTAACAAATTTTAGCTGTTTATTTTTAATTGTCATCTCGGCAAGTCAGTCAAACTCCATCGAAATGCAGGTTTTGAGGTTTAAAATCGGAGAATTACAGGGTGTTAATCAGTGGTCCACAAACTTTTTCAGGCCACGGACCGATATATTTATTTATTTTCATGGACTGTACGAGGCTAAAGTGGGTGTCTGATTATGGTTTTTCTTTTTTGCTTCTGGTTTCCTTTAACTTTTGAGGGTAAAGTTTATCATCCTCTATTAAACATCTACCACTGCTTTAAACTTTATTTGTACACTAGAATTTGCATAGGAATCATTAAGGAAGTGGAAGCTAAAAAAGCTAAAAATATAAAATAAACACCAAATTCAGCCTTGCCCGCCTTTTAAGGTGCAATGAATAAACAAAAAGGAGATCATACGTGAATCCACACTTTGAGCAACTTTATTAATTGAATCCTAATAATCAGTAGAGGATTACTGTATAAAACTATGGTCACATATACCAAAATGCCACCACAAGATGACCTAAGTGCATATTTTTCCGCAAATTGGGCAGCAACCGGACAATTTTTCTCTAAAAGTTCACATCGGCCATTGACTGCCCGGGCACATTTTAAGGTTGTCAGGTGGCAGTCAGGTAACAGGCAGGGATGACGCCATTAAGAAATTGGGTGACCGATGGGCGACGGTTGGGCTGCCGTTGGGCGTTGGCAGCCGGATAGCCGGCCGGCAGCAGCTCTGACTGGACTTGGATGTGTAAATATCTCCCAAAGGTGGCCGGCCATATCAAGTGCCATTGACTGCCAGCTACTCGGTAGCCTGTGGGTATGTAAAAAGCGTGCCATTCTACATGCCTGACTGCTGCCGTCTACATTCATGACCACACCAACAATTTAAAAAAAAATCAGGCGGCACCGTGAAATGTTGAAGATTCTGCCAATGCCTCCCTATCGCGTGGTGGTATTTGTGACCGTAGCATTATGCAGAGCAAACTTGGTGTCACCAGACAGCCATCGCAGTAAATCCATATTTTTGGAGACGTTTTACATTTGTTTCTTTTAACTGTGCTAGCTTGGGTGCTTCAATTTTAGTGGTTGGCGCAGCCACTTTAAGAAAGTACCGTACTGGTATGTATATTTGATACATGACTGAGCAACTTGACATAGGTCAAGAATAGTAGATGTGGTGGGGAGAAACCAGTAGTCCCAAAATAAAACTTCCTTCAGAATCAGATTATAAATAAAATGGAAAAAAATGTGTTTTCTCTCCGGTCCAGTACCAACTGTCCCACAGACTGGTCTACAGTCTGCGGGTTGGGGATCACTGCTAAAGACCCAACAAGCTGAACAAAAAAAAAACGTTGTCCTTGTTTTTACTTGTCTTCATTCCTTCACTTGTCTTTGCCATTCTTAGTGGCCCGAAGGGTTTGCTTGTTTTTCATTTTCTTTTTATTACTAATTTTTACCTTTGTGTCGAGGCGTTAAAGTGATGCCAAAGATCTCAGCCCGTCACCCATCATCTGCACACCTGCTCTCTCTTCAGCTGCTTCACCACCTGTTTCTCCAATGGAAGAGTGTGTCCCCCTCTTTCCCTTTTTCTCCATGTCACACGTGGTCCTCACCACAGTGAAGCTCTTTGGGCTGTGGCAGAGTCTGCATGATTTGTGTTGAATGCCATGTGGTTCTCGCTGCTTTGTTTGTGTCGTGTGGTTCGACAAGGAAAACGTTGAGACAAGTGTGTGAAAGAGGTCGTGTCAGAGAAACAGAGACATGGACTCTCAAAATATTTGGGCAGAGATTTTTTTGATTTACTTTCTCTCTTTGGATTTCTTTGAAGTTCAAACTTTTTGTCTTTAGCCAAACCAGAGGACGATTTCATCTTTCCATGTTGGCTAAAACATGTGACATGTTAAAATGATCTCCTGTTAAAGAACAAATTTAAACAAACCATAAGGCAAAATGTATCCTCTTCAATCAGGTATATATTTACGCTTCAACTCTTTGAAATTACAGATCTGGATCACTGTCCTCATATTTGAGAGCTGTGCTGTTGGAGATGTAAATGTGAAGGAGTGTGTGAGGTGTTAGTTTTTCTGCAAACATGGGATCCAATGCAGCTGAAACTAAACTCATTGTTTGGGTGGACTTAAAAAAAAACTCGAACTAGTTTCATTTATCACATAAATATGTAGTGCAGTAGCCCTTCACTAAGTTCACATTTCGTTTTGGTGTTTTGCATATATTTTCTAGTACAATTTGTGCATGCTTTTTTAAAAAAAGCACATTGTGTTCTGCATTATGATTGGCTTTAGATCATTCTCAATAAATCTTCGTGCTGTCTTCTGCAGTAGGCTACGAAATGTGTTCAGCTTGCCAAATTTACATAAATCTTTGATCACTAGCTTTGATCACTCTTTGTTTTTATTCTATAATCCTAGACTTATTTTCCCTTATAAAGATTTGAATTTTGAAAGTTTCAACAAGAGAAAAAAGTTAAAATATGTCTGTGAAAAGTGTATAAAGTGTGCAGTACAGTATTTTACATCTTTAAAACATCTGTAATTATTGTAAAATATAAAGCTGGCTACTTTGCAGATTTTTTTTCATGGGTGATTTTTAGAACGTAACTGCAGCGATAAACGACGGACCACTGTAGTTGTTACGATGGCACAAACTAATGCTTAAGGACTTAAACTTAAAGGCTAAACTTCTATATGTGTTTGTTTTGAACACAGCTAAATCCCCAAAATGAGACCTATTATCATGTTGTTATATTTGGAAAATACGTAAGTGTTGTTTTTACTTGATCCAGCACGCACACATCCTTCATGGAGCAATTAGCTTCTGAGCATGTGCTGGAAAAATCAGTCTGTGGATATGGCTTCTGGGCTGACTCTGGAGTTTAACCATTAGGTTACCTGCACATGCCTTCGCTCTGTGTGTCATTGGGCTTTTGCTGACAAAGTAACTGCTCTGGATGGTGAACCATGCAGCGGCGCTTCTGGCACAAATTATGCCACACCAGTAGTCCCCACCCCCCCACCCCCACCCCTTTTTTTTTTTTTTTTTTTTTTTTTTTTTAAAGACCCAGAAACATACAGTTCAAATATTTAACAAATACTGATTATAAAAAGTACAACTAGAAGCTTTTAAATCCGACAATTACGATTGTTAAAAAAACAAATACTAAAAGATGATAACTCTTATAAGGATAACATTACACATATGTTTAATTGAGGTTTAAAGATACAAATATAAATCATCCTACAAAATACGCTATAAACTTGGTCTGCTTTTCTTAGTAGAAACAAAAAAAATTGCCTCAAATATTTTAGAAGTGCTTCTAATATGAATAATAAAAAGGAACATTTTAAAAAATATTTTGACCAAAATAGAGTTTTTTTTTTTAATGCAATTTCTGACAGCAAGCTGAGGAACCACCGCAAAGTAGTTTTAATAGTACTGAGAATAAGAGAGAAAGTACTAGATATAGCGCTGGTTAATTACAAACATCTAAATAATGTGGCAGCAGGTCGTCATGTTATGCTATTTTAATGAAAGCATGAGTGAGGAATTAATTACGATTGTTTTAATAGGAGTGAAAATACAATTATATTTGCTTAGCTGCATTTACTGCACAAATTGAGTTTGAATTAACTAAACACTAAAAGTATAGGCTAACAATAGCCTTTGCCTCACTCTTCAAACTTTGTGCATGTTTAATAAAGTTGTCTTAGCCTTAAATAATGACATGAACAATGTTCAATACCAAACCTTTGTCCTTTTCACGTTTCTCTTGGTCTTCTTTCTTCTGTTTTATATATTGGGCACCGGATGGTTTTGTCTTTTTCATTTTATTAATTGCGCCCCCCTCTCACATTTTTGACTTGTCATATTTCACAGTGTAATTCAATGAGATGAGGGCGCCAGTTTGAGTGTCATGCAGCAGAGGGCGCCGTTTGACATTTAAATTCACATGAAGATTAAAAAAAACAGGCGTGGTCCTGTATTCATATTAAAGATGGGAAACACTGAATTATTTTTTTTTCCCCACATTCATGCCGCCCCCTGGAAAATGCCGCCCTGGTCGACCGCCCATGTCAACCATATCAAAAGCCGCCACTGTAAACATGAGGCGCAAGAACCATGGGCAGGTTGCGTTTAGGCGGTCTGCTTTGCCACTGCAGGTTTTGGTAATGCAGATTATCTGTCCCAGAGAAATACGAGTTCCTATCAGCATAAATCCTACGGCTCAGTCTCAGAGCCTCCTAATGGCACTGCATTAGATCTCCAGATCCAAACATGTATGTGCAGATTTGTTTTCTTTGCCTAATGGCGTCTGTCTTCACAGTTGAGTCCAGAAGACTACAGGGAACAAGCCTATACATGTGTGCCAGAGGAAGTGGATACTGACGTAAGTTCAGTGCTGCATGCCGCAATGCCGCACTCAGTTACACACAACTGTTAAAGGCTTTCTTTTTTTTCCTCTTTTTCTTCAACAGACTAAACTTAGCAGGTTATGTGAGCAAGATAAAGTGGTGAGAGCGCAGGAGGAAAAACTTCAGCAACTGTACAGAGAGAAGGTGACCCAGCCCACATCTGCCACCATTGTTCTATGACTCAAAACATTAGAGAAGAAAAATGTCTTGGAATTTGATTCTTAGATATATAATCTGTATCTCCTCTCGTCAGTTTGAACAAATTGTTGTTGTTACATGCCTGTCCAGTACTGAAACAGCAATCCAACTGCACAGGAATGGTTTTACTGAAACATATTGTTAGATTTAAGGAACAGCAGAAGTCCTCAATCCCCAGGACATTGACCGCTGATGGACCATGTGTTGCTTAGTTCCACGCAGATTTAAAAAAATGTTAACAGCTGTGTGAAGTGTGAACTCCCACAATGCACTTAGTCTGCTGTGAGTGCCAATATAGTTAAATTAGTGCCAATATATAATACAATTTCCAGTAATCCTTGGTTTACCCCATGGCTTGTATTCCAGAACTCCCGTGTTAAACAAAGTTAGCAAAGTAACTACCACATCCATCCATCCATCCATGTATTCTTTTATATTTTAGAAAGAGATTGGTCACTCTTGTTATAGGCATTTGTATCCTTACCAACAGACATCTTGTCATTACAAATGTGACTTATAGTATTACAGCTTTTTATCTTATTGTTTCTGTCCTAGTCTGTAAAAATAGTTTAAAATGAAAGCAGTCCAGGGTATAAAGAAAGTCCCGTACCGCTGATCTACAAGACATCTTTACATAAAACAATGTAAACTATCAAAACAAAGGTATTAAATCCTGAAATGGTCGTATGACTGACTGATCTGTTAGTTGGCTTGTGATAAGTCTGAATCAATCCCTTCTGTACTGAATGAAACAATTCCTCAAGTGACCACTTGAGGCTTGTTACACTGGCTGCAAACATTTCTTTTCTCTTTGAAGCCTCATCAATCTCCGTATCAAAAATCCTTTTCGCTTTAATGCAAATCATTTTTCTGGAGACACGCGTACCTTTCTGTCTTTTCTCTGTAATCCATCATACAAACCAGTTCTTCTAATTCGTCACTCGCTTTCTTTGCACCTCCACCAGGAAATCGTTGCTTGTTGTCTTTTTTTTGCAGCCGTCTTCTAAATGTAACCCATCTGCTTGCACCAGTCTCGGAAGTTTAGAATCCTCCCCAAAATGTCATGCAGGTTCCTCACCAGAGTGTTCTTTGCCTCCGCATGAAGTTTAAACGCTAAACTGAATGAGCGTTTCTTCGCCAATGCTACCTTGGCTTACAACACAAATACCACAGACACCCAGCATCTGCACAACTGTGCACAACTGGGAAGATGGGCGGATCTTAAAGGAATTTGGCCACTATTAGACACCGGTGTCTAAGAGTAACTATCACTTGTTATACCTCGTAGCCATAGGAGACCGGTGTCAATTAGGTACTACTAATACGGTACTAATTGTTTAACTAAAGACTAAAGAAACAGAACAATGGGATGTAGTTTACCCAAACATTGTTACTGGGAATTTTAAGTGTTACAATACGCAAAAGCTTTAAATGTTTGAAAATGACTCATCTGTATTGTAAAGGCTGTTATAAAGACATGTGATGAGTTTTCGATACATTGTGTGTTCTTGCAGCACACGCTGGAGACAGCACTTCTGTCAGCAAGTCAGGAAATAGAGCTCGGCTCCGAGAACTCAGCCGCCTTGCAGAGTGTGATCCAGCAGAGAGACTTGCTGCAGAGTGGCCTCCTCAGCACCTGCAGGGAGCTGACCAGAGTAACTGCTGTGAGTACCGCACTGCATTCATGCGCCTATGTCAGCACTTACATCCTCATACCTTCTGCAGGCTTTTAAAAGGAGAATGGGTTTTACATGTTAAAATGTTTTGTAAAGAAATTGAAAATCTCACAATTTTCATTTCTAGGTTGACTTATAAAATTGAAATATATTTTTTTATCCAGCTTTTTGGAGAAATTTCAGTTATGCCTATTTCAGGGTTGAATAAATGTTCCACCTAGCATTCAAAGAGGGGTTTTCTTGGAATCAAAATGTATTTATTATTATTATTTATTATTTATTTATTCATTTATTTACGGAATGCCTCTTGAGATGTACCATCTTGTTTTCGAGAGGGCCCAAATACATTTAAGAAAATATCATTGCAAAAACCAGTCAGTAATGAGAAGAGTGTTAATACAAGGGCTGTCGTTGACGCACGCGATTAATTTAAAAAAATTACCGCAGATTAATTACACGTCAGAACCGTTTTCACTTTGCGTTGGACACTTCAAGCTTCCATGGTGTGCGTTAATTCTGAAAATGCACACTTCGTCAGGCACTATCCCACTTATACCATAATCAGAAATACACATACATGGACACAAAATAAATAAATACTCAATTGATTTTAGTACCTTACTTTTGTTTAGCTTTTTTTTTGGTTTAGTTCGCCTTTTCACAAAAAGCCGACTATTTGATTAGTGGTGCAGCCCGTTGTCACGGTAACACAACATGGTGTCGCTGGGCTAGCAGATGTCGAATGCAGCTGCAAAGGAAAGTGATACAAGTGCTGATCATCATGATAGGTTCAGTAAAGCATCAGATCAGAGAGGAAGTTCCCCTCTTACCGCTTGTTTTTGTCCAGATGACGAAGAAAAGGTTTGTTTTAAAGGAACCTGCGCAGTGATATAGAACATTTTGGCTTTGTGACCAGATCTACTTTTTTAGGTGCGCGCCAACACCCAGCAGCCAATCAGATTTGAGTATTCACCCAGACCATTTAAATTGCAGAAACACAATGTTAGTTTCTTATGGCTGTATATCAGCATCTTTTCTTTCTTGGAGTAATACTGCAGACATTAAAGTCTTTAGAATTCTGCCTATCTTTTCTTGTGTTTTGTGCACACAAAATACATTTCTGGGATATCTGAGTTAACGCTTTACAAATTAAAACCTTTCAGACAATAAAATGAAGGAAAAATGAAGGAAAAATGTTCCCTCTGCCTTTTTTTTGGTTAAAACAATATTGCTATTTAAAATTTACCTTGTAAAACATTATGATTAATCACAATCCAAAAGTGTGATTAATTTGATTTTTTTTTATTATTATTATTATTATTGATTGTCAGCACTAATTAATACTAAATGTTCCAAAAAAACTGGCCCGCAGTCGTCCAACACACAAAGTTGGCAGAAAGTTGTGTCTTACATAAAGCACAATGCCGATGGTGTCATTTCAACACCTCTCAGACCATTTCTTCCTCCAGAGTGCGGTCAGCATGCTGGAACAGCCTTTTGTTCCCCCACCTTGGTCCTGTTTCACTGCAAAGCGTCCTACTCAATTTTCTGCTACAGTTGTTTTGGCTTTGCCCGACACATTCTACTCACTAGAGGTCACAGAGATTTTCTGCTCTACTGTAAGATGCATATGGATAAACTGTGCCCTTAATTCACTGAACCACTCAAACTCTGCTGCACGTCTGGATAACTCTTATTTCTTTTTTCTGCATCAAACTAAGATCAGCACAAGCAGAAGGACAAAGATGTTTCAACTCTGTTGAGCTAACAGTCTCTTCGTTCACAACTAGTATCAATGAAGCAAAATCTACATTTAAGAATGCAATTTTTATCAAGACCGATCACGCCTGACAGCTCTCTTTACGTTCAGTTTACTGCTGAGCTCTTACTCCTCTCCAGCAGACATGAATCTGTCGACTGATTCATATGCTGCCGTTTTACTGGCCAGGTGGAGACTGTCAGTAGCCAGTAGAGAGTAGAAAAACCCTCCACTGCCATCTGGAACATTTCCTTCCCCCTTCAAAACTCTCTGCTCTTACTCCAGTTCAAGGATCGTGAAAAAGGATTTTTCTTAAACATACCTTAAAATGTCTCGCTGCAGCTGGAGAGCATCTGCAGAAAGAACTGCTGTCTGTGTCAGAACCCTTGAGAGCAGTAAAAAAGCTGCTCCTCAGAGCTCATCTTGCTAAACCTCTGCTGCCTTTTAGAATGGGGGTGCCAACAGAAGGGGATGAAAAACTTTATTCTTAGATGCACCATAACTAAGACTTCAACCTTTGTTTTGTTTATTTTTTAGAACAGAAATATCAACATTTCAGTTAACATTTATCACATTTTAAACATTAACTTTTTAGGAAAAACGGGCTAAAAATGCAAAGACAGGCTATATGAGCATTCTTACAACTCATTAATAATTTTAGATTTTTTTAATGCATACTGAATACTTTAATGAAGGAAATACTTGTAAAATAAAATTGTTTACAGACTATATGGAATTGTTTCATACTAAACAACAGTAGCAGCCTTCGCGCTGAGTTAGATCGAGCCAAATGGACATAAGAGCTCTTACTATTTTTAAGCTATGCTTTTACAGAAATACTGCTGTGAAACAACTTTATGATCATTCTTGTTAGACACAAATTCAAGCTGAAATGAGCAGCAATTGGAAAATGGAGATGTTTTTACAGTGGGGATCAAAAGTTTGGGCATCCCGGGTAAAATGTTGTATTTTTGTGCATAAAGAACCATAGGAAAGATTGAAAATATTTCAAAGGCATCAGTTTACAGATGAGACATCCTTTTAATATGTCAAATAAAATAGGCTTTATTTCTATCATTTACCCTTTCAAAATAAAAGGAAAACAAAATAATGGTGTGTGCAAAAGTTTGGGCACCCTGCAGAGGTAGCACCTCCTACTACCCCTTGGCAAGTATCACAGCTTGTAAATGCCTTTTGTAGCCACCAAGAGTCTTTCAATTCTTGTTTGAGGAATCTTTGTTTTCTTTCCAAAAGTCTTCCAGTTCTTTGAGATTTCTGGGATGTCTGTTACACACTGCTCCTTTTCAGGTCTATCCATAGGTTTTCAATCATGTTGAGGCCAGGTAATTGCGAAGGCCACTGGAAAACCTTCAGTTTATACCTCTTAATATAAGTCAGTGTGGCTTTGGAGGTGTGTTTAGGATCATTATCTATTTGTAGAAGCCATCCTCTCTTCAACTTCTGCTTTTTCTCAGATGGCATCAAGTAAGTGTCCAAAATTTGCTAAACCTTTGTGGAAACGATTCTCCTTCTACTGGTAAAATGTTTCCTGTGCCGCTGGCTGCAATACGAGCCCCAAGCATGATTGATCCACCCTCATGCTTAACAGTTGGATAGGGGTTCTTTTCATTAAACTCTGAATCCTTCCTTCTCCAAACGGAGCTTTGCTCATTGCAGCCAAAAAATTCCATTTGAACCTGGTCGGTCCACAGAACTTGTTTCCAAAATGCATCAGGCTTGTTTCTATGTTCATTTGCCAACTTCAAACGTTGAATTTTGTGGTGAGGACGTAAAAGAGGTTTCCTTCCGATGACTCTTGACTTGCTTTTTTCACAATCCTGCGAGCTGCTCTTTCTGAGATTTTTCTTGATCTTCCATATCTTGCTTTAACTTCCACTGTTGCTGTTGACTGCAATTTCTTTATGACATTCCAAATAGAGTATATTGGCATCTGAAAAAGCTCTGCGATCTTCTTGTTTCCTTCTTCTGCTTTGTGAGCATCAACTATTTTCAGTTTCATAGTTCTGGACAACTGTTTGGAAGAACCCATGATGCTGATTGTTGGAGAAAGTATAGATAACTCAGACAATTTCAAGTCTTTGAGATTGAAATCACGTGGTCTTTGACAATGATGATTGTGAACAATCCATGACACTGTCAGGTGTCAGCTTTTCTAAAGTGGGCGGGACATAGTATACATTCTGCAGGGTGCCCAAAGTTTTGTGCATACCATTATTTGGTTTTTTGTCATTTTGAAAGGGTAAATGATGGAAATAAAGCCTAATTGTTGACATAATGAAAGGATGTCTCATCTGTAAACTGATGCCTTTAGGAATTTTATCAGTCTTTCCTAGGGTTCTTAATGTACAATAATTTAACATTTTATTGGGGTGCCCAAACTTTTGATCCCCATCGTATTTCTGCAGACAATTAAGTTGTTTTTTTTTATTATTATAAATGCAGCTTTTTTCAGTTTTAAGCTAACTATAAAATTTAATAAAAGGGGAAATTAATGCAGAAAAAGGTTTTTTGTTTCACCTGTTTTTTTTATAGGCAATGATCGACTAGTTTTTAAAGGCAAACACTTTGCTACAAGCTGTTTTAGTGCTGAAAAATTCTTGTTTTTTCCAGGAGCTTCATAGCAAGTAATACAAGTTGGAACCAAACCTGTAGAAAAGTGAACTCAGTAGTCAGTTGTTATTCAGTCTAAAGAACATTTACATTTATTTGTCATTCAGCAAACATCTTTTTTACACCAATAAAAAACAGGAGGTGGAACGATCGTGGAGGGAATATGACAAGTTGGAAGCAGATGTGATTTTAGCCAAAAACAACTTGCTGGAGCAGCTGGAAGCCCTGGGAAGCCCACAGGTAGGAGCACGTATGAGTGAAACCGCGTGGTTTTATTTCACTATTTCAGAGTTGGTATGAAACATAAGTATATTTAGACAGAGTGCAGAAACGAAGTATGAAAGCAGGCTTGTAAGACACTTTTTAGCCTGGTGATAAAACAAACGCTTTGTGCTCTGCAGCCCTCAGCCTGCAGGAGGAATGGGATCAAAGTGATTGATGGCTGAAGTGATTACAATGCAGGTCTTCATTAAAACATCCTTTTATCTTGTGGGACCAGAGTATAAGCTCGGAAAAAAACGGCTGTAACAGTAATTTGTGGTGGTATGTCAGAACCAGCTTTTTTTTTTTAGAACAAAGTCGAGATCCTTTAGTATGAACATCCTCTGCTTCTCACAAACCTTTAATCAGAGATAATTACTTTCTTTTTACTTACTGCCTGATTTCCAGTTTGCCCAGTCGAGCACAACTGTCTACTCGTACCGCTCTAAAGTGACCCTGAGCAAACTAGTTACTTTCCTGATTCAGACATCGATATTCTTTGCCTCCTGCATCCTGTTCACAGTTGCAGGTTTAGGTCTACTAATTCAGCTGCAACTGTAAAGATTCAGGGTATTTCATACTACACAATGGTGTGCAAGAAACATCAATAAATATTTCTAAACTGCACTCTTCCATCCAATTTGGTTTTGCATTGCATGTGGTTTTCACTTTGCGTGTAAGATGTTCTTCATTAGAAGAAGTAAATGAGCGTGCTGGTTTTCTGTGTGCCTTCAGACTGAGCCTCCCAGCCAGCAGCATGTCCGCATCCAGAAAGACTTATGGAGGATTCAGGATGTGATGGACATTCTGAATAAACACAAGGAGCAGAGAAATGCTTTTGATGAGATGGGCTTCGGTGGACCGATGACTAACTTCAGTAAACACAAAAATGAGGTGAGGCTTTATAATACCAGAAATTGTATGATATCAGCTGGTAAAATGGTTTTGTCCAAAATGTCAAGTCTGGACCTATTTCTATATTGTTTGTGATTAAAACACAGCCTTTTCTCAAAATGCTTCATGAAACTTTTTAGTTTATTTAGCTTTAATGCAGTTCCTTTTACTGTTTACCCTAATCTCCTGCACTTGTTTAACTGATGGACTCAGACAAACAGTTGTGTTCATCGACAGTATCATCCCCATTAACGCCTTAGTCACCTGCACCCATACAGGGAATTGACCCACATACGTCATGAAAATGGAACGTACAATTGTCGAGCGTGTAGTAATATCGTCAAAAATTTGTAAGGCTATTGAAAGTTGCTCACAATTATGACCTACTGGTGAAGTTAGTGTATGAAGCCTTTCCACTCTAGTTGTTGGTAAGGTGCGCCCACTGACTCATTACTGACCACGCACAGGGTGTTCAGGTAGGATGTTAACACAAACTTCGCTCTGATGTCTAATTTCCTAATTCCTAACAGTAAGGCTACAGGCATGGAGCGCACACTTATCAGCAACACTAACAGGCGCCTTGCGTAGGGCACAGGTTTTTCAGGGGGGTTGAAACAAGGAAAAATGTGAACGTCCCTGTCTACTTCACCCTTACTTACCCTTGCGTGTTCAAGAGTTTTACGACCTGTCGATCCCAGCATATCCGTAGAAAAAAAAATGTGCTTGAAAACTTTTGAAGAAGACTTTGGTATTTCATGCAAGCCACCTGCATGCCTTGTATACGTTTGAGAATTTGTTCTTGCAGACAGCCCATATCCACCCGTAAGTGCAGTTGTGACTAAAGCTTAAGTCAAAGCAACATCTGGTCTGTCCATCCTGTGGACTAAAGCTGCTCTGAGCTCTGTGTCCGCTGCTCTTGGCCTGTACTGTGGCACTGTTTGCCACTGTGCTTCCTGTCCTGTAATGCCCTGTATAATCTCCAGGCGGAGGATTTGGTACCCCCAAGACCACCCCTACCTCAGTCTTATGAGCCCAACTCCCCCATTGCGCCCCCTTTGCCCTCTCATGCTGGCGTGCGCCCTTCATCCCTCCACAGGCCAGAGGACAGAAAGGCCAATCAGAGGAATGGCACGCACAGCGTAAGCCCATTGACCTCTTGACCCTCATGGTTCAGCTGTGTCATGGTGTCATAACTCCCTGTCATGTTTTGACCAATATCCATTTTATTTCTCATGCCTTCATTCACCTTTTTTTGAGTGTGAATTAACTTTTAATCATTTGCATTGAACTGCCTCATGCCCTCATCTTCTGTCGCACATTTCTTAAAAAAGTGTTTGTTTTTCTATGTTCTGTTTGTTCATGAAGCCATATTTTAGTTCAAACATGTTTGGTTGTTGCTTCTTTTTTTTAACTGTCCCATTTACGTGTTTTAGAACTCCATGTTAAACATACCAGACATGCACATTATTAGAAGTTCGCTCTGATTATTGTGTGTTGACCGTCCGCAGGGTCCTGACTACAGGCTTTACAAGAGTGAACCAGAGCTCACCACAGTGACCGAGGTGGACGAGAACAAGGACGAGGACAGATCTGAAAACACATCAGATAGAGAGCATGCTGCAAGCAAAGGTGTGTGTTACAGGAAAAGAAAAGGCGGTTACACTTTTTGGTTGTTTTTGCTGTGGAGTTAACATGTGTACTTCCTTGATGAAGCCTTACATTTTGAAAGATCATTCACTGAAAGCGGCCTTTTTTAAATTTTATTTTCAATACTGTAAAGGCAGCGTTTATTGCAGCCTCCTAAAGTGGTTGAACATATATATATATAAAAAATATAAATGCACAAAGCTAGTCATTAAAAAACAGTCCTTGAAAGAAACCCAGATTTGTGTTTCTATGGTTACTGTGGCATTTACTGTGCACTTTTTTTTTTGCTTTGGCTTATCACAATCTGACAAAAGCAACAGTATGTTTATTGCCCAGCAGTTACCATGGATACAGTGGTTTTTAGTACTGACATAGTTATACAACATAAGACCAGAATTCATAAGCAACAAAATCTTCTTAAATATTTTTATTTCTTTCTTGTTATAGTTGACATCACATAGCCATATAATTGGTTAATCTGTTTACATTCATCAGTTCTAAACAAAAATAATCAATTTAAATGTTTTAACTTTAAATGTCTTAAATCTGGTATTGTCTTTATTTTTATAATTTAAGCCTCCTACTGGTCTTGGATCTCTTGTGTTTGGTTTAGGAATGTCTTACCCAGTTGGCATTGTCCCACCCAGAACCAAATCTCCAGTGCCTGAGTCTTCCTCTATAGCGTCCTACGTCACACTGAGAAAGAGCAAGAAGCCTGATCCCAGGACGGTGAGTCGCTGAAGTCATGATGATAAATGTGCCGCTTGTGCCTTCTGCTGTAGTGGCTCATCTCAGCAAGAGCATGAAGCAGCATTCACACCGAACGCGATTTGCGCATCTCTTCAACCAATCAGGGACTCAGCTTTGGGCATGTGACGTTTTCAATGACTCAGTCAGCTGGTAGATTACAAATCCAATATGGAGGGTAGACGAGAGCGTTCTCATCCTGAACTTCCATCCATCCATGTATTTTCTTAACCCGCTATTTCCCTTTTGGGGCCACTGGGTTTCTGGAGCCTGTTCTGGCTATTTGAAGGTGAAGGCAGGGTACATCCTGGACAGATCTCCAGGCTGTTTAGGGCCCGTGGGGCTGGAGCGATCGCGCCCGCCAGCCCGCCTGCCCCCAGGAGGCCGGCTGGCGGACAGACGGGCGAGCAACTGCGGCGTGGTGATGTAGCCTGCTCAGGCCTCCTGAACTTTGATGTGTTTCTTATTTTCATTGACACAATAATATAAAAGGTCTTTTAATTTTCTTCTTATTTTTATTTTTTCCCTGTCAGACTAATGCGGAACAGCAAGTTTTCAAACTGGGTCAAAGTGACTGTCATTCAGGTGCAGCTCTCCCAGCAGGAGTGAAGCTCTCCATACTGGAAGAGACTCTGAATGATCTCATGAACCCTGACTTTACCGATGCTTTTGTAGAGCTTTTTAAAATAAATCAGAAATCAAACGCTATCTGTGTCTTCCATGCATTGTAAATGAAATGTGCACAGACACTGCTCCATGTAGAGATCAGACTAAAAACATTTTGTGGTATCTCCTCCCACATTCATCTGTGGCGTCAAACTTATGGCATATTCTTGGACAAGCGTCAGGCAGCAAATTTGACGTGCGTCAAAAGAGAGGCGTCCAATGCAAATTTGATGCCAGAATTGCGTTTTGTGTGAAAGCAGCTTGGTCAGTCATCTGATCAAGTTGTGATTGTTCTCCTAAAGCAGGTTTATATAAAATACAAGACTGGCTTGTATGTACCCTAAAGACTGTTATGTTACATTTCATAACAGTCATTGCTCTTTGCTCGCTGCGCCTGAGCTTTTCATAAAAAAATACGTATTATATCCATTTGGTCATAGAGCTGAAAATATTTGTAAATTTTATTTCAGGCCTTGGAGCAAAAACTCTTGAGCTGTGTACCCGTCCTGGAGCACAAGAGCACCAAGGAGTCAGGGTGTTCAGTTCGCCTCCAAAAGGGAACATTCACAAACCATTAAACACTTAAGGAAGCAGAATGCTCTTTTTTTTTTTTTTTTTTTTTGTATGTAGGCCATTTCCGGAGAACATTCTGCTTACTAAAGTTTCGACTTTTAACAATGCACACTACTCAGTGAATGCTGAATCATGGGATCTGCTTCAACTCATTCCCACTGAGAACAACTGAAGATTTGTGAAGTAAAAACTCACCATGAGAATCCTGCTCGTTCATCTTAAATGTGCTGAAATAATCAGGCACAGCATTCTGGATGCTTCATGAAATAATTATAAACTACGATTGAATCCTGCTGGAGTTCCTATCTTATTTCTTTTCCACTTATCTCAATAAAGATGTTCTCTGTGCTCTTGTTTGGTTAGGAACGTCCACACAGTGCAGTGGAGCATCAGCTGTGCGCTGTAGAGGGCAACCGGCCCAGAATGAGCGTGGAGGAGCAGCTGGAGAGGATCCGTCGGCACCAGCAGGGCACCCTTAGGGAGAAGAAAAAGGGAGCTCGCATCCGCAGTAGCAGCCAGGACAACACACCTTCTCGCAGTCACTCCTTTGCTGGTTACAATCACTTCCACAGCATGCAGGTTATACCATAATGCACTCATTTTCCTAAAGAACTGCTAAGTCAGAAATATTTGGCTTTTTTTTCATACTAATACTGGTTATGTCTCCTTAGTCTCACATGAGACGCAGAGATCAGGTGATGAGCAGCAACATTCAGGAGCTGGAAGCCTCTCTGAGGCAGCAGGAGGTGGTGAGGAGGCAGGAGACGCCCTCTGAGGAAATTGCCCGTCTTAAGGAGTCCTTACAGGCTGAGGACTTTAATGTGGACCGAGAGGTAAGCCAGGTTTAGATGAGCGTCTTCTCTGTCTGCCGTGTTACTCATCATTATATAAGGAGTCGGCACACAATTGAAAGCCCTTTAGGAACCCCGCTGCCACAAAAGTTCACATCTTTCAGCATGACACCTTTCTTTGCCAGATTAGATGAAAAAGCCTTTATTTTTAGGCACCTACTGCAGCTTTTTCTAAACTTTAACCCCTTCACTATCAGACTAGCTTTGTTTCCTTTATCCTACAGATGAGATATCTATGACTCTAGAATCTGTTTAGTAGTATCAGTAAGAATAGATGCTTTCTGTTTTCTAATGTATTAAAAAGTATACAGAACCCGTATAGTACGTCTGTCTTTTTTTATTAATTTTCCTATTGATTTAATATGTTCTGTTTTTACAGCTGTCTGTGCCTGATAAAGTGCTGATCCCTGAGCGTTACATCGAATCAGATCCTGAGGAAGCTCCGAGCCCTGAGCAGGAGGCTGACAAGCAGAGGAAAGTCGATCGCATCAAAGCCCTAATTGCCAAAAACAGGTAATTCCACCGTCAAGATTTCTCAAGTCGGTTGGTAAATATGATTAACTTGGTGAATATGTTAAAAGTTTACCCCAACCCATATTTGTGTGTTGCCTCGCAGCATGCAGAATGTTCTACCTAGTTTGGCTCTAAGCCCAGAAGAAGACCATGAAGAAGAGGTGACCATTCTGGAGAAAGAGAAGATGATTAATATTTCATATGAGCTGGCTGCAGAGGCTTCCAAACGCAGCAAGTTGGTAGCAGGTACATTTCCAGAGAGGCCACAGGGACACATCGTGGGGTTATGTCAAGGAATTGCATGTGCTAACACAAAAAACTGCTGAGAACGTGTTTTTCTAAGACAAATTAGCTGCTTTCACACTGCATCTGCTCAGTCATTCCTCATCACCGTTTCCATAATATCTCCAGTAATTTCTTTAACTTTTTGTGTTTATTTCTTTTATTTGGCTTAGTAGCAAATGTAGTTGGTTTCTTTGCTGTTTGTTTATTCATATTTATGTGGATTTTAATGCCTGTGTTGGTGTTGTTGCTATTTCATTGCAGTGAAAAGCCTATCATCATCCTCTTCCCCACCCTTTCCACAGTCTCCAAACACACCCTCTCAACTCACTGATGGCTCTCACTTCATGTGTGTGTAGTTGCACCAGTAAGGGCTTCCAACATCCTGTTCAGACTAAACTCATGCCGCTGTTTTGTTTTAACGTGTCTCACCTGCAACAATAAAAAGAAACGCTAGTAATAATGTTTTATTTAAAGTGTTATTGCTGAGATCATTTTTATTTTTTATTTTTTTGCTCTGTTTTAAACGTGATTTACATGGGATTTTAAACGTTTTAGCCCAAATTCATTTGCATAGCAGAATGTTTAGTGTGGAAGTCCTGCTAAAATTCTGTGTCTGCTCCTCCAGCACAGGCTCTGGCCTCAGTGAAGACCTACACATGAAGGAAATGGCAGCAGAGGTGTGTGAAAGAGGCAGAGTTGTTCCTACTGGACCTTCTTCCAACAAATCAGCACAATAGCTTGACCTACAAACAGTGAAACTGCCTATTTCATCCTCACGGTGCATAACTTCTGACTTCTGTGTGCTCACTGTGACATCTTCTATGCCATTCTGACATTTCTTTTATGATCTCTCCTAGGCAACAACTTACTTGCTACACTTTGTATGCTTTTAATGGTCATCGTTTAATTTTTTTTTTTTACCTATTCATGTTGTTTTATCTTTTTTTAATTATTTTGCTGGTAAGTGAGCCAGTGTACAACTGTATAAATGGGATGCTAAAAGACTGGACTATGTTGAGTCTAATGATCTCTGACAGTATATTTCAGTCTACATGCTCTACCACCTGTTAAACACACAAATCTGCATTTATTTTGTTAAAGTTATTCATTACTAAATTATATAGCTATTATTTTTAGAGCCAGACAATTAGCTAATAAGTCATATTTATTCATTTACTGTAAAGAACATTTGCCTATGCTAATAAGTCATGTAGAACATATTAGATTCTTATTAGAGTCCTCTATTATAATAAACAGAGGAGCCACTTTAACTGCTGATGAAGATTCTTTTTATAATTTTTTTGTGTTTGTGGTTCCTGGGTTATAATTTAAGGATGGGATCTGCAGCAACTGTCACATTGTTGCCCCTATACATATTTATGTTCTGACTCGTCATCCTCCACTGTCCTTTTTATGACAGCTTGATTTGAATGAAGAGAAGGATAAATGTCGCAGAGTGATTCTATTTTATGAAAAGTTGGTTTTAAGCCCTCGAGCTTTAACAAAACAAATTAGCTTGTGCAAAAAGCAATAAAAACAAAGCCTTTTTGTGAACTGAATTTAAGATGTTTGTTTTTCTGTTTGTACAAAGTGTAATTATCAGAGGTTTACTGTGTATATAATGTACATGGTACATCTGGATGGGAGGACATGCCCAGCATAGGTTACATACCTGATTTGATTTGCATATGTTCACATCCCATCTGTTTTATATCATGTTAAATAAACGTGGCTGTTCTTAGATATCTGTTTGGGTTTAAATTATTTGTCATCTTCTCTTAATGTATTTTTGAGCTGAAAAACACCTCTTATACTATTCCAACAGAGTTATTGACAAGATTGCAAATGGGAGGAAAGTGAATTTAAAAGCAGCCTTTAAATAGGACGACGGCACCCTCTGGTGATCAGTAAGAGCAATAATATATTCTATGTAATTTATCTTTATTGTAGTTTTCAAAAGCATTTCAACCCAGTTGTGAATATTGCAATAAAAAAAAATACAAAACACAGATGGATCAAACCCATTCAAAATATCAAGCAATAAATGGATTAATGATTACGCTCTCGTTGGTGATATTTATTTTAATTGACAACGGTGCATTAGCAGTACAGTTACCAAAAAACATTACTGTCAAAGATCATTTGTTGTAATCCATTCATGTTTTTCACTGTATTTGCCACCTTGTTAAGTTTTTTATAGTCTGTTGAATAGAATATGTTTGTATCATCAGTAAATAACATGTTTTAGCAGTTCGGAAAATATCATTTATGTAAATGTTTGAATAGCAAGGGGCCCAGAATTGATTCTTGAGGGGACACCACAACTAATAAATCTCTTTAGCATCTGATTTCAATTCTTTAATTTAAAAAAAAAAAAGGTAATCCTCCAGTTAAAGAGCTTTTTACCCATTTTAGAACAACTCTGATCCTGTATGCTTCCAACTGTCAAGAACAATGACACGATAGGGAGTGTATGTGTAGAATAAATCAGCAGAAATGCACTGATAAAATTAATTTCACACATTTTAGAACTACAACGACCATTATAATTTAATATGTAAGTGTCTGTTTCTTTTACTTAAAACCTCAATTTTATTTTCATTTGCTTCATTTATTTTCCTGTGTATAGGACTATTTTCTTCTAAATTATTATGACTTCCTGATTGGTGGAAGGTACTGTCCATCACAAAAAACAACCAATTGGAATCGCTTTTGCTATTAGATCGGCCAATAAGAAGACACAATAGTGTCACGCCTTTTGTTTTGATTTGACCAGATATGGCACCTTTTGTTCTTTTCAAAAGTCTTCCAGTTCTTTGAGATTTCTGGGATGTCTGTTCCACACTGCTCTTTTCTGGTCTATCCATAGATTTTCAACGATGTTGAGGTCAGGTGATTGGGAAGGTCACTGCAAAACCTTCAGTTTATGTCTCTTAATGTAAGACCGTGTGGATTTTGAGGTGTTTAGGATCATTGTCCATTTGTAGAAGCCGTCCTCTCTACAACTTCAACTTTTTCACAGTGGAATCCAAATTTGTGGAATCGATTATTCCCTCCAGCTGAAATCTTTCCCGTGCCGCTGGCTGCAATACGAGCCCAAAGCATGATTGATCCACCCCCATGCTTAACAGTTGGATAGGGGTTCTTTTCATTAAACTCTGGATCCTTTCTTCTCCAAACGGACCTTTGCTCATTGCAGCCAAAAAGTTCCATTTTAACCTCATCGGTCCACAGAACTTGTTTCCAAAATGCATCAGGCTTGTTTCTATGTTCATTTGCCAACTTCAAACATTGAATTTTGTGGTGAGGATGTAGAAGAGGTTTCCGTCTGATGACTCTTCCATGAAGACCATATTTGTACAAGTATCTTTTGACAGTAGAACAGACAATCACTACTCTAGAGTCTGCCAGGTGCCCAAACTTTTGCAAACGCCATTATTTTGTTTTCTGTTTTCTTGAAAGGGTAAATGATGGAAATAAAGCCTATTTTGTATTATATTAAAAGGATGTCTCATCTGTAAATTCATGCCTTTAGGAGATTTTTTAATCTTTCCTTGGGTTCTTTAAGTCCAATAATATAACATTTTACCCGGGGTGCCCAAACTTTCACTCCCCCCCCCCTGTATTTTAGAAGTGTAAACATGTATCACGAAGATATGTTGGTGCATAATAACAAATAATCTATGTGTAAAGTAACATTTAAAAAAAACATTTACTCCAGTGAACATAAAAAGGGTTTTTGTTGTTGAAGACCTCTTGACCACACTTTAGAAACACCGACGTCACCGATTCTTCTCTCGCGCTGCCTTCAGCCAATCAGAGAGCAGACATTGTGATTAGGCTCACTCCGCCAGCATTGAGGCATTTGACCGAAATTTTAACACGAACGCGACCCTCTGTTGTCTTCTTTGGTCGCCATGGCTGACGTGACTTCTGGAGAAGAAGCCGAACAGACCGCTTCAAACGATGTACCGTCCGACGGGGGCAACGACGAAAAGAAAGAAAGCGGCCTCGCTGAGCCGGAAACGGAGCAACACAACAGCAGCTCACAGCCAAAGATGGAAGAGGTGGCCACAGAGTCCGGCGAGGACAAACCCGTGGAAGCGGCAAACAAGGCCGCGGGGGAGGCGGCCGCCGACGACACCGCCTCTACAGCGACCAAGGTGACAGCAGAAGAACCGGAGACACGGAGTAGCACAGAGGATGGAAACAACGAAAACGCGATGAAAGATACAAAGGTGGAACCGGAGGAGGACAGCCGGAGTTCGGGCATAGACTGCGAGAAGAACATGACAGTCTGTGAGGATGGCGAGAAACCCAGCAATGGAGGCGGGGAAATGGGCGACAAGCGGCGGCCGAGTGAGGAGATGTCCTCCTCTGATGGCGAGCCGTTGAGCCGCATAGACTCGGAAGACAGGTGGGTCATGTTTATAGTATTATGACTGACTCGTTTCTGCTAGTCTTTGGAGACCAGCAGAGCAAAGTTCCCAGCTATAACTTAGCTATTAGCAGTTGTTCAAACTCTAAAAAGTTAGCTGCTATAATTGTGCCTCGCGCCGCTTTAAACCTGCTAGCATCTTCTCCTCTTGGTTAGCTAACGTTGCTCTAAAGCTAATACACAAAACTGTACTTTATCTGGATGAACTGTGGGGTTATATGGAAGAAATCCAAACTGAGGGTTGTGAACGTGACGGGAATATCCATTGGAAGTGCGAGCATAAAATTAATATGGCGTGACTGGAAGTGCATGCGTGGAAAATCAGTTGAATCTCATGCATGACGGCTGTGTAATATGCCAAGCAATGTCTTCTGCACCTGTTCCACGATGGCCTTTGTGGTGTCCGTCACGCATCCCCCACTTGTTTTGTAGTATCAGCAGTACCCTGATGGAGATGGAGAGCGTGGCCTCAAGTGGACGCTCCACCCCAGCCATGATGAACGGACAGGGCAGTGCGAGATCTTCGGGGAACAAGACGATGGCGTACCCCTGCTGTTGGGACCTTTGTCCGCAGTGCTTCAACTCTAGCCCGGATCTGGCTGAACACATCAGGGGAATTCACGTGGACGGGCAGAGAGGAGGGGTCGGTGCATTTAAAAGTTGTGGACAGGCTTTGTGTTGATCCTTCAAGTTCTTTTAGGCAGCTTTCCTAGTAAAGCAAAAGTCCCTTTTAGCTGTGGTTTAACACTACTGATCAGTTAGTTACAACAAGACTAAGGAATATTTCGTTGAAGTGTTTTCTTTTTCGTAGTGCATCAAATTGGAAAAATTTGTATATATTAGAAGATAATCAGACCCAAACCTTTGCTTTAACTATTTTTAAAGATCCACAGCGATCATCTTTTGATCTATTTTTAAACCTTTCTCAGTGGCCTTTCAATTCTGATTGTCGTTTTCTATAACATATATCTGCAGAGTGGCAGTAGTTCATTAAAGATGTACTCAGGGTGTATTCAGACTGGACACATTTGGTCCACTTAAAGTGAACCAGAGTTTATTTCCTCCGATAATCCGGAACAAATGTTCAGTCTGAATACGTGAAAGAGAACCCTGGTCAAGAACCAGGAACTGCTCTCAGACCCATCTTTCGACATGGTATCAGTTCGTTTCCAATCGGACTGAGGTTCAGTTCGCTCTGAGATTCCTCAATCTGAATCCAAAAGCTCTGGAAGTGGAATAACTGGACTAAAACGGCTACTTTAGACAAAAGTCACAGAATGTAAACTGATTGAGAATGAAGCAACCGGTGAACCGTGGACAAATGTAAAGCAATGATTGTCGTATTATCAAAGAGGAAATAACTGGTCCAACTGTTTACTCGTTTTTTTCAATTTAATACAGCTGAAAACTCCTCTTTCATGCTTTTCTGTGTCTTGTTGTGCGACACGCTGAGACGTCATCCTAAAAGCTAGTTTTGTAGTTCAACAATAAGACACAGCAACTCATTAAAATATGGTCAGGTGAATGCAGGCTGGTTAAAACAACGTTTAACCTGATACACAATGCTTCTCACTGTTTTCCTGACTATCTATATGTCATAAACTCTTATCATCCTACCTTCAAAGCCGACGTCCCCTCAGTACTGCAGTTGCTAGCATCCTGTGAGTTAATGCTCACACTGCATCACACGTCTTCTTGCCAGTAACTGTCTTCCTGCATGTCTCCACCGTACCAAAGTAACAAGAAAAAATTGTTGTTCCAGACATGCAAAACTGATAATCGAAATATAAAGTTTTGATAAGTTAACCATTCCGATGAGGACTTTTAAGTTCAGTTTCGCCGACTTTCTCTTGTTGTTTTGGCACGCCTTGTGCTTCCTGGTCAATGACCGAAGAGATCTTTAATCACATGGTTTTGTTTACAGAATCTCTTGTAGATGCCAGTCTGAATACAGACCAAACGTAATCTTTAGGACTTAGTCCAAAACAAGGGGGGGTTGATATTGGTGTTCAAATTGGTCATTGAAAAATATACATTTGAGTAAGTGAACTATCCCAAACTATCCCAATAAGGACTGCAAAGCACAGGGCTTCCATGATTTCTGCCTCTCGTTGCTTTGCCCTCCCTTCATAATTCCTGGCCACTGAGTGAAGAGATATTTAGTCACATGGTTTTTTTGCAGGCTTTGGTTCCAAACAGGAAATTTTGATTGACTGCAGTCTGACTGCAGACCTACAGCAAGATTCATGACTCATTCTGGACCAAACTAAGGGGACCATTGGCATGAAGCAACACCGCCCCTCCTTCCAGCTCTCTGTTTATGTGATTTCCTGCTAGCTTACAGCCCCTCACACCCCCAACCTAACTGTGGTGCAACAATAATGCCGAGCTGTATTGAAGATATTCAGCCTTACAGTTTTGAGCCAGATACCAGCTCAGAGGAAAACCAAAACGTTCATGGATCTATTTGTCTACAAGTAGATGCATCAGAATGAAATGGAGCAGGAAACTTGTGGCCCACCAAGCGCATTTTTTACATCTTAAATATTTTTAAGATTATTTTTTTTCTTCTGCTCCTGATTCACAATGATTTAAAGAAATACTCAGAAATGCAACATTGAGCTTAATTCTTTTTATCTATATATGTTCTCCATCAGCAGAAAAATGCTACAAGAACATGTTGAACGCGCCAAATACACTATTTTCAGTGGAGTGGGTCTTTTAAGAATTAAAGAAGGCATTTTGCTTATTTCTCTGTTTTTATTTTTAATTTTTGACAAAAATGAATAGCATGAATAGCAAAGCCACATTTGCCAAATATGATAACAATAATTTAATATTAGTTAATTCCTGTTGTAATTTTTTATTAAATCTGCCATCTACTCATTTTGTGCTAAATATTTAGAACATTGGGTGGATTTCTAGTAAAATTTTTATTTTACAGGCAATTATTTTTGTTTTTTCTTTTTTTGTTTTGGCAATTATGGTATTTTTGTGATGTTCACTGGTTTTTGTTCCACAGGTGTTTGTGTGTCTGTGGAAAGGCTGTAAAGTGTACAACACACCGTCAACTAGTCAGAGCTGGCTCCAACGACACATGCTGACCCACAGTGGAGACAAACCCTTTAAGGTAAATAACATCCGTAGCTTGCATTTCCCGCTGCTCCATTTTAACTTCCTGGATAGAAGTCCAGTGTCTTCATATGGCTGGTTAAACATTTTTTCCAATTGTCTGTGTTGTAGTGTGTTGTTGGTGGCTGCAATGCCAGCTTTGCTTCCCAGGGAGGGCTGGCTCGGCATGTTCCCAGCCACTTCAGCCAGCAGAGCTCCTCTAAAATGTCCAGCCAGGCCAAACTTAAGGAGGAGTCCCCCTCCAAAGCTGGGTTAAATAAGAGGAAAAAGCTCAAGAACAAGCGCAGGTGCACGCTACGTATGTATCCAACGGACACCCAAAGTTCTTCAGTGTTTGATTTGTGACCCATTGCACTGGTTTGTGGTACAGCACAAATTTGTAACTGTAAGATTCATTCATCTCTTGGAGAATAGGAAGCTGGGTTACAAAACTAACACAAACATGATATTTGTGTTGTTCACTCAATTCTTCTGTTCTCTTTAGGATTCTGCTTAAATAATTTGCTTAATTGTTAATAAAAACGAGACAGTTTAGCAATAAAGAAAAATGATAAGAAATTAAAAGTAAAAGGTTTTGACTTTGTAAAATTTGAGTTAAAAATCATACATTTGGTTATATTTTCAAAAGTTGTAAAAAAAAAGTTTTGGTGAACAATGGACTTGACAAGTTTGTCTTTGAATTTTCTATTTTGATGTCACCTGTTTAGGAAAAAAATGTGTTTATAAATGTACTTTTGCTTCATAATTTCATTTTTCCTCTAAATTTTAAAAGTATTTAAATAGTAAAACGTGGCTCAAGCATCAATGAAATCTCTGAATAACGACATAACTCAAAATTTCAAAGAACAAAAAATTGCAGCCAAAAAAAAAAAAAGAAACTGATGATGATCTCCTAGACTAATGTAGAGAGGTACAAAATTATTCTTGCTTTATTAGTTAATGTAATTCTTCAAGTCCATCAATACATTCATTTATTTGAATGGTTTGTATAAAATGTGTACTAAAGGAGTTCAGACCAAATTAACGTGAAGTGGTCAGTCTATATAGACTTATTGGTGGTATTGCTGTTTCCCAAAAGAATGTTAATGTGTTAAACATTGTATGACTATTATTTGTTAGTTGCTGATAAATCTTGAAATTGTTCATGTTTGGTTTTATACTTTTCATTCTTGTCTGTTTTTTTTTCTCAACAGCAAGGCCACATGACTTTTTTGATGTCCAAACCATGGATGCTATTCGCCACAGGGCCATCTGTCTCAACCTCACCACCCACATTGAAAGTGGTGGTAATGGCCACAGTGTTGTCTTTCACAGCACGGTATGTGTTTTACCATTATGTATTAACCTTTGGTCCAAGCGGTTTCAGAATCACTTAAAACATAACGGTTATTTTTATGAAGTATTTTCTTTTTTGGCTGATAAGTAATTTCTGTATTTTGTCGGTTTTGATCAGACTTTGTGAAGGATGATGTGTGTGTTGGTCTGGAGTTTTCTTGTCCTTCAATTTAGTAACAGGGTACACTCTAAAGGAAATGTACTATTGAATAAGAACGTATTTGGAAAGTAATATTTGCAAAACATTTTTTTTTAATTTGGTTTATTAATTTCCAATAAGGCTGTAATAATAAGCTTGTAAGCACACAGACTGTAGTAAAATCTGGCTTATATCATTTGGAAATCTGCACAACAGAATATACAATTACCAACTTCTCATCGGTTTGATTCTTGTCCTCTGTAGTTTAAATCTTGCATGTTCCAGTGAAAGCACTGATCTTGATGCCTGTATGAAGGCATAGTTTGTTCTTGAGATGAAAACCAGGTCTTTGGAAGACTTTATAAAAAAAAAAAGTCACATTTACATCCATAAGCTGTTGGCATTCTTAAAACAAATCCCATGGGATTTTCATCTTTTTTTTTTTTAAGCAAATAGTCGTAGTTTGAGAAGTTTTATGCAGTTTAGCAGGATTAGAAATTCACCTCTTGGGTTGTTGGTGGGACTGTTGGCACAGAAGTAACCCTACTTTAATATCCCAGTATTCCTTTGTTTGTGCGCTCTCCCGCTAGCTTACAGACCATCACAACACCAAGCTAACATTAGAGTAGCAAAAAATATGGCCAGCAATATCGGAGCTATCCAGCCGCACAGTTTGGAGCAAGATGCCAGCTAAGATGAGGAAAATGAAGATGTTGATGGATCTATTTGTCTTTAAGTTCAGGATTAAGTGAAGCAGGGGAACTTTGGCCCGCCCATGGCAGTTGCTGTGTCACAAACCTGAGATCCCTAAAGATTGTTTTTAAATCGTAATGTTTGTGTTGTTCAAGATACAACATTTTTTTAAATCTCACGCCAAACGCTTTGCTAGACAAGATAAGTCCTACTTGAAAACCGTCCTCTTAGCACAGCAGTTTTCTGTCTCAGTCGTTTCCCTCCTTCCTGTCTCCCTGCCCTTTTGCTGAACCTGTAGAAATGCCCAGAGGCTTCATGCTCTGAATCACTAGAAAAACAATTGCATCTTATTTCACGTTTGTGCTCCGTTTTGATACTCTACATCATAAATAATGCATGATTTGTTAAGTGCCTAAGCTCCTTTACATTCTCCATGCATATGAACTTTTCTGAGGAATTCTCATCGTGTTTTTCCTAAAAGAGTCTCAAAAGTGAAATAACTGTCATTATAGATCAAGATTAACCGTGGAGGTATTTGGATGTTAAAGACCTAAATGATCTTTTTTTTTATTTTGTATAGTGACTGCTATTCATAATTGGATCCACTAGAGAGCACTCTGTTCCCACTTTTAAGCCCTATCATAAAATAATGATTCAATAAAAAGAAATGATGTAACCACCTAAGTTGGTCTCATTCTCCACTTGCACGTACATACAGACCTATTTCTCAGTGATTATTTTGTTCCTGGTGACTGTCTCGAGGATAATTGTAGTGTTGGATTTCCAGTTTTACTTTCTGCTGAGATTTTTGTCATCTCTGTATGTAAATGCATTCCAGTGCAGGTTTGCTCATTTGATGAAGAAAAATCCTGAAGTCTTTTTCCTACCTAATGTCATTACTAAAAATCTAGTGAAAATGTACTTGCACTTCTGATAAATTTGACTAATGTAAACATTCAGGAGACATTTATATGATATTTTTTTAAGTAATAAGTTCTTATTAATACTAATTGCTACTATTTTCTTATTTTAACTATTAACCGGTGTTTGCATCAGTTTTCTTTTTTGCCACTGCTTAAAAAGAAATTTAAAAAAAGCATATGCTATCCCATTTATCTTATTTCTGTCCTGCTGGTACAGTGCTCAGCTACTTAGCAACAGCAGCCGTTTTGTAGCAACAAAAGCAAAGATAACTTTCCTAAAGGTCAAGAGAGGTAACTGCCTTTCTGGGAAAAATTACGAAGGAAGAGAACTCTGTTTGGGGAGTTATAAATAGGGGGCAAAAAGGGAAAGCGGGTTAAGTGAGGGTCGTGGTCATGGAATCGGAAAGAAATCTGACCAGTTGGGCATACGTTCTGCTTCTCTTCTACCTCTGGAGGGTTGTGGTGACAGCACTGCAGTGCTGCGCCAGAGCCCTGGCCCCAGTGGACCCCCTCCCTCCCTCAGACCGAGGGAGATGGAGTAAACTCGTGAGGGTTCTGTGTAGTTTGGCCAGTCTGACCCATCAGAGCGACTCAGTCATGTTTATGATGGGATATTTTTGTTTTTGCGCCGATCTGCGTCATCCACAGCTCGACCCCCTGACTCTAGACAGGCACCCAGTTTTAGCAGGCCTCCCCCTGCCCTGGCTCGGATCCTGCATTTTTCACTGCCTTATTCTGGAGCCACACTAATATCCACTGTTAACTCCCCAGTACTCCCACACCCTCCTTTTATTTTACTTCCCTCCTTTGGGTTTAGGATAAAGCATCAAATTCTATCTCCAAACCTTTTAGCTCATGCGTCTTTTTATGATGTTTAAACAAAAGTCAAAGAATTTTCTTTCACAGTCATGGCCAGTTCAGCTTTAGTTTGTGCTTTTTAACCTGTGCTTTCTGGAGCCTGAGGGCACAAGACAAGGGCTATGCATTTTTAATTAAAAGGGCAGTCAAGCAGCTAGTTGGTGTACAGAATTTTTCTTGCAGGGAAACGTGCACAAGTAGTTTACTTTTTAATCCCGTGCCCTGTAATTATCTCTGCATGACGGACACACATAAACACACACAAGAGAAATCTTAGTAGCTGAAAAGCGGAGACTAAATATTGAAATGAAAATGTTAAAAGGAGACATGAATTGGCACTTTCTGTAAAGCTGACATTTCAACGTTTGAAACGGTTTCATTAATCTTGTGTGGAGAAATGTGGAAAAATATTTAAAGCAAATTGTGTTTCACAACCGAATTTTTGTTTAACAACTTAAAAAAATAATGTATTCCAGTAAACACGTTTAAAAAAAAAAACAAAATTTCGTCCTGGGTTTCACTGTCAAAATGCTTGATCGATTCCATTTTGACTCAATAGTTTACTATTGACACAGATTTAAGTTGTGTCCATTCAGAATCATTTTTATTTGGTAATTAAAGTTTTAATCTAACCCATGATTGAAACTTGGCAAAAGTGGAACTAACAACATTTACATTTCCTACATTTGAATAATAATACATTATATAATTAAATCTTGAATCTAAAAAAAATCCTTATAGTCCTAATAATTCCCTGAGAAGACATCGATTTTCTGAAGTTTTCACCACATTGCTTTTAGATCTCCTTTCTTGTCCTACCAGTCATCTGCTCTTTTCAAACCAACCACTGTTATGTGAACACAGTCTTGAATTTAGAATAAGCAGTTTGTCGTTCTTGGGTTTGCCATTTTCAAAATATTAAAAAAAAGGCCACCAATCTAACCCTATTATACAATCCATTCGTTAAAAGACAAATCTCATTCTACTTTTCTCTAATTTAAACATTCACCTGATAAATCTTAAAAAAAGGTCAGACTCTTAAGCACTCTGCAAAGGTATATTCTCTTATCCTGTTGGGATTTTACTTTAGAAAAACTCAATAAGGGTTCTTCTCTCTGGTGAGCACAAAGTAATTTCAGTCATCGCTGCGTCCCGTCCCCGGAGTCCTAAAAATATGCTAAGATATTGAAGTGCGCAAGAGAAGTTCTTCACATGTGAGCTCATTTACAATTCTAAAAACAGACGTTAAAAAAAAATAAAAGGGACAATTGACGCAAGAGGTTCTATCTGCAGCTATTTTTGACGGCCCTGGTTATTTTTCTAGGCTCTCTTTCGCCCTTTGACAGTATTTGTGAATTCCAGACCACTTCTACTATAAACCAACACAGCTTGATAGATTAAATACAACACATAAAAAAGAGCAGCCATTCAGGAAGGCTGGCTTTGTCTCCGCTGTATGTTCACCTGGAGAAAAGCCTTAGTGTGGGACAGGGTTTTTATTTAGAGGAGAGTCAGGTTCATTTATCACAATTCCATAGGTTAATAGAATTATATAGGATGCATACAAACTGAAATTAACTTTGAGGTGTCTACTGAATTAAGGAAAAAATATTTAGGGAATTGATAGCAATATCCTTAGTGTTTTTTAAACATATATTTTACATATTAGTAAAGAGCTTAATACACTAGTTTCAGCAGTGAAGCCGTCATCCATGTGTGAATGAGTGTGTGCGTGGGTGTATAGGACTGTGAAGCACTTTGGGCCTTCACGAAAGCTGGAAAAGCACTATGCCATTTACCATCTATTTTTAAATAACATCTGCATTTCTGTGTAAGATTTTTCAAGTGCAAAGTTGAATTTTCACAAGTTTAAGTCTGTGCTTCTGCTTTTAGGTGTTGGCCAGAAGAAAAGAGGGATCTGGCAAGGTCAAGGTTCTTCTACACTGGACACCCGAGGACATGTGAGTACTTTGGCTTAATGTATTGTGTTAAAATTGGACTTTAAAAAAGATGCTAAAAACACCTCCGAAGAAGCATCAATAAAAACATGTCCGACTTGAGCAGTATTTGTAAGTCCTGTTCTTCAGGAAATGTTGGACAGGAAATTCCTTGCATGTTGAATTTGCTTCTCGCTTTAGAAGGTTTAGTTCAGACCGTTGACCCAGAACAGATAGAATGTGAGTTTTAACTGGAAAATATGGTTAAAATTAAATTCCTTAACACAAAAAGCATTCATTTAGCATGAAGGTGCTCTGTTGATTGACTTCCAACTCCCGATGATAACAGGAGGTGGAAAAAAAAACAATCTTGGTATCTTGACCTGTCTGATTGGTGTTTTTCAAACATGCACAATCCTTTTTTGTCTACTTGTAAAGCCACACTATACAAGCACGTCTGTTGTTTTCCCTTGCTCTCACTCTCCAACCTTTTAGCTCTTTTTAGTTTTTCAAATACAGAAAAAAGCCCCAGAAAACTCTTTGTTCTCTTGGAGCAAAAGGAAACATTGGATGATCCACGTTCTTTGTCCATTATTTGGTTCTGACTGTCTAAATATTTCTCACTTGGATGATCTACTAGATGTTGTTCTTAATGGTTGAGATCTCAGTCCCCCGTAGTCCATATTGTAATAACTTTGTTTGAAGGCACTCATTTTCTTCAAAGGGAGCTGAGTGCATTAGCTAACAACTGTTTGTAATGTCTTTCAGGGTCTTGTCTATCCTTGACTTCTTTTTGGCATTGTGTGAATAAACATTGGAAGTGTCATTAGATGTGTTTTTAAAAACTGTAGAAGAATTTTAAGGGATTAGGATCTGTACATTTTGGGCAAATATTTTTTCCTTCTTGTTGCTTTCCCTACTTTTCAGTATTAGGAAGTGATCTCTGGACGAACTTGATCTATAAACTCCTGATCAGTCCAGTGAAACGGAAACCCTTTCATTTGATCCGTATCGGATCTTTATGCCTATGTACCTCCCCCAGATTCAGTCCACCAGTTAATATTGGAATAAGTAAAGCTGGTGGTTTAAAAAGCAACCAGCTTCGTTTCTGTGTTCTCATAAAGTAAGTTTGACAGGACTCAGTGATGCTCAGCAGGTTTCTTCTCTCAAATGGAGCTTCCAACGTATTCTCTGCTCTCCCATTAAAGACTTTAGTCTTCTGAAGATGATCAGAAGGATGGAAAAGAAATGATGAAAAAGAAAAGAAAAAAGGCCCAAGGAGTTCAGGAAAATGAAAACAAGGTGCAGAAAGAGTGAAGAGATGAAGAAAGGCAAAAGATGAGGGAGTGGTTGTGGGCAACAGCTTGAAAAAAGAAAACTTTAACAAAAAAATGCTTTTCTGCAGCATGAAATGTTCCTAACTTACAGAGTTCTGCTATTGATCCTTAAAATGTTACACAGATAACATATTGGTGTGGCCACAGCCCCTAGCTGTTTTCTTGGCAACAAGGTTCATTTGTCCATGCCACCTTGACCTCGTGACCTTTTCTGATCAAAGTTAAGAGGAGGTGTTCAGAAAAAAAACTATTGTTCCATCACAACCTCAAACTCTCTAACATGTTATCTGGTGGGTAAAGTAATGCTCATCTGGTTACCCATTAAGTGTTGCAACTTTCAACAATGTAGTCAATATTCAGCGCTGCACTGTTTGTGTGACTGCGTTGGTGTTTTTCAGCCACTAAGTCAATGATTAGCTGTGAAAATGTGGGAAGCCATGTCAGTTAATGCTGAAGGAACCCACTCGCATTCTGACGGCCACTCATTAACGCCACTTAAACGAATGAGTAACTGATTATTACAAGCCTTTCTGAACATGATTCACATGCAGTTCATTGAGGAGCAGTGGAAGGGGCATGAGATGGGCAGAGCTAAAATGCTACCTTAACTGCATGCTGCTTATTGTTGCAGGATGGGAACACAGAGAGAACCCAGTCCATTTCTGTCACTACAAAGGTGTCTGATAGTTATTTTTTTAATGATTTAGAAACAGTATTGGTCACAAGATGACAAAAATTTAATCACAGTAGATTTAAAGTTCTCTATTTGAAGTTATCACTTGTAAAAAAAAAAAAATCTTGTAATTGCATTTATTTCATAGGTTTGTCATGGCAACAGCCCCCTGACTCAAGAACGGTTCTGTAAGTCTAATAGAGCATGTGGCCAATAGGAGTAAACGCTGCCCCCTACTGTATCAGGGTGTGTGTTAGCCATGTCTTAGCTCTGAAAGTAAAAAGATTTCATGAAATCAGGGGGAACGAGTGATCGTCCTCCATTTGGCTCTGTCGCCACACCCCTGCTGATATCCTGGGAGTAGGATCTACTTAGCAAAGAAGTAAGGCCAAAATACTGCACAGATTCAACTTTGAATCACATATTTATGACTGTATTCCATTTTTAATTCAAGAATTCAACGGAATAATTTTGTTGTTTTGTTTTGTTCCAAACCCATTTGGTTATGGATATCACTTTCACATAGCTACTGAATTAAGCTGAAAAAATATGAAACTTTTGATATGGTGAGGAAAGAAACTACAATAAAAAACTAACATGAAGCTGTTTCCTGTCAGAAATACAAATAAATACAATACAAATACAGTCAATTATTTCAAGACCCACTCTAAAGAAAAAGGTGTGTTTTTTGTTTTTAACATGTTCTTGTGGCGTTTTTCTGATAAAGGGGATATTTTAAGAAAATTAAGATCAAAATTTGCATTTCTGCTTGTTTCTTTATTGAAATCATTGTGAATCAGGAGCAGACAAAAATGCAATTTGAAAAAGAGCTGATTTGTGTTGTAGAAAATACACTTTGTATCGTATCTAATCTGAAAAATTAAGGCAATTATAAAAAAAACTACTTAAAGAAATTCAAAGAGTACAATATTTTAAAAGGTTAGCAGTGACATTGACAGTTTAAAAAAGTGGACTGTGGGAAAATGTTATATTAAAGGCCTTGAACACAAGATATATACTCACATTTGCAAGTGTTTTAGACCTATTTCTCTCCATCTAAGCTCTATTTCAGCCGGTACGGGATGGGGGGGCAGTTTCCTTTTGCACCATAAACATTTACAAGGGTTGGTTAGCACAGTTTTCACCCGTATTTAGTGCAGTTGAAGTTATGGTCCGCTGTTTATGAAGTTTTGAAGTGTACTTCAGTGGCGGGGGAGTTTATTTTTTCTGTTCTGATCAGAGCATTGAACTCCAGCAGCCATTCCTCCCTTTCAGCCTTTTAACACTTCAGAAATGTGATATACGCTGTGCTGCTTTATGATGAACATGTTAGGGTTGTCAACAGCGAGCCTTGGAGCCAGTCATCAATTCAGAGTTAAAAAACAGGCCACAGTGAGCCGGGCACCCCCAGTAGCTCCTCCAGAAAAGGTTCCTTTACTTTATACATCTCTGGTTTCTAAACAGCAGTTTCCTGTGGAAAATAAAGTGACAGATCCGTTTTTCTTTGCTTTTGACCGATGATACATCTTAGCCCTTCAGCTTTGCATGTGCAGTGTTTACAGCTCTTTTGTGTGTGAACGTCTCGTGTGAGAAGCTGACCGACTGTCCAGCTCCAGTTTAGGCCTTCGTTGTTTCTCATACCACAGTGGAGCATTTGTGACATGTTTATGGCGACACTGAGGTGGAACATGCATGAAAGGCCGCACGCAAATTGTTGTTACACCGCATGTGTAACATTCTGCAGGTCCTCCACTGTCACTTGAGGTTTGCTCTGGAGTTGAGGTTCCCCTCCGCTGTGGAGCTGCTCTCAAAGGGAGCTTTTCTTGTCTCGTTTCTGCCTCTCCTTTGTGTGTTCTGACTTCTGTTTTGAGCGGAGTAAACAGTTGCACTACAGAGGAAAAAACAACAGAGGAATAGGTCTAACTGAAATATTCTTATACTTAAATTAATCAAAATTATTTGACTGTTTTTAACTGTTCTTTTTACTTCAATGTATTCAGCTACATTTTTTGGGTAGCATGTTTTCTTAAATAAGTTTAGTTTCCGTTTTTTTTTTTTGCTTTTCTGTTACCAGACAAAAGTGTGTTTTATAGACATTAATGTTTAAATATTGCCACACGTTCACCTGAAGGCTCCTTTGAATTGTCATATATCTTATTATAAAACATATCTGCGTTCTTTTGGCCTCAACAGAGGCCGTTTCTCCTTTGCCTCCTCTCTTTTTATCTTTATTTTTGTGGCCTTTCTCTGTTCTTGCTTTGCACCGCCGACTTCATATGAGCTAAACCTGAAGTGCCACCTGCAAATGACTCCCTAAATTACTTGACAAGGCGTACGACTGAGAGATTTTTTTTTTTTTTGGCCCCGCAACTGCCTGCTTGACTTTCTGTATCAAGATATGTGCATGCGTATGTGCGCACATCTCTGGGGGCTCCTGCAATGACGCACGTTGTGACGGGGGAATGCTGGGGGTGCAGACAGGGAGGTGGGGGCCAGAGGAAGGCGGGAAGGCGGTAAAGTTGTTAAGCTCTTTTGTTTCTTTTTCTTCTGCACCTAGAATTGCCACGGCAGTGCTTGCATAATCCTACCTTTCACAAAAGGGATCACATTACTTTGGGTACTGTAAAGTGTAGCTGAGCACCACACTGCGCCCCGTACGGCTCTGAAGACATACCTTACTCACTCATTCGTTAGAAACATACTGTGGCTTTAAACTCTTGAATAGCAAAAATCAAAAAGCAAAATTTTTTTTGAGTGTTGCTAAATGTTGGGCATTGTTTCACGATAACTTGATGGTCTTTTATTAGATTTGTAATTTTTCTTAACTGGGACCCTGAGACTACATGTTCAGATAGCTCAAATATTAGCTCGGGTCCTAAGAGGTTAAAGATGTGGATTTTTTGCTTGGGATCTGCACAACGCCACATGCATGCTGGGAAATCTGAACTCAGAAGGGCTGTGTTAAGAGAAGCATTTTTTGAAATAAGAATTGAGCTAAATCAAAGCCAAAAACATGAAAAAAAATTCAGCTTGCTGCTCAGTCGAACACTTTTTAGAAACCTCTGCTGTTATTTTCAGAGAAACTCACTCTATAATCAGCTGCAGTTTCCTCTAGAAAAGTAATAAATCAATTAAAATCAATACAAATATGATTTCACTTTTATTTGCAAGCAAACAAATCTGACTGCTTCGCTTCCATCCCAGTTTGACCTCTGACCCCACATTGTGCACGTGTGCTTTTCTTTTATATGCAGACTGCCTGACGTCTGGGTGAATGAAACGGAGCGATCTCAGCTGAAGACCAAAGTGGTACACTTATCCCAGTTACCACAGGACACAGCCATGCTGTTGGACCCAAACATCTACCGGTGAGTGTTAACTGAGGATCTTTGTTCACAGAGACACAAGCAGATGCTGCAGATGTTTAGTTTAAGTGTTTTCTCTGTAACAATTATTTATTTATTAGCAAGTGTTAAGTAGCGCAAGTGTTGTTAAAGCTTTCACATAGTTCATACCTTTAATATTGATTTAAGTACAGTTTTTTCTCTCTTTCTGCATTTGTCTGTTCTGACTGGTGTGCAGACTTTTTCCAGCAGGGGGCACTCATTCTAGATTTAAAGCAGCAGTTTTACTTAAGTATTTCAGTTCCACAAAATCTATTTGAAAAATAACTAATTTATTAATGGCACACATCTTCTGTTAATTAATACATCCTAAAATGTCTAAGTGGCTCAATTTTTAACATTATTATTAAATCTACATTATAATGCTGAAACAGAGATTTAGAAACTAATTTCCAGGTTTTTCTTTTCTTTTAAGTAGGTAGGGATGCAAAGCATAAATGAAAAAAGACACACATGTCGCCATTAACTGATTTCCTTTATTATTGTAGTGTTGCATAAATTCATTTATTTATAGATCCCTCTCTGGAGTTGGGATTTCTTGTTTTTTTTTATACAAAAACATAGACTACACTTTCATAATACATATTTAAAGTGTTGCAGCCATTAAATGTTTGACATTTCGTAGCTATGAGAAATTGAGGCACATTTTTCTGGCATCTAAAGCCAAAAGACGAGTTACAATGTGCCTGAAACGGGAGCATTGACTTCTTCAGAAACTGCAGAGAGGGCTGCTGCTGCTGCTGCTGCTGGACTCTCATTTCATAGCTGAATATAACCATCAGCACCCAGCCAATTTATGTCAAGGTTGTCCGAGCGCACGAAATTCTTAAACAAATGCGGTTGGTGTCTGCGGCAGTAACTGCATCCACGAGCATGTAGACAGGATTATCAGAAACGGATGCAAAGTTAAGGCTTGTAATATTTCTGAGGCTCATATTATACTGAAGTCGACTGAAATCAGTGTTTCTAAACCAGAGAGAATCTTACAAAAGTTCTTTTGCTTTTTCAGAGCGCTTCCTCAAAAGCGACTGAAGCGCAGGTAAGCTGAACTCCTTCAAACTTCTGTGCAAATGTTTTAGGAGGCGTGGAAAAATGTTGTTATAAATATGAATTATTGTGTATCTTCATCAATTTATACAAAATGCAAAGTGAGTGAACAAAAAAATCTAAATGAAGTCAATACTTTGTGTTACTTCCCCTTGTCTTCAAACCTGCATCTATTTGTAAAGGAAAACTTGGAGACTTGGTCAGGATTCATGGATTGCTGCATGTAGATACTTACCCATCATAAACCCGAAGGTTATGAGCTAGATGACTCGTTCCAAATTGATTGGGCAGCAGAAGTACTGGCCCCCACAGAGGCCTCATCTCAACATCATTGAGTGTTTCTGGGATTACGTGAAAAGACAGTTGTGGTTCGTTGTCAAAGATGTTCATAATTTGCAATTGATTTTATTCGTTCACTACATCTTGTTGATTGATTAGAAGAAGTGATTTTTCACTTCGAATGCTGACAACATTCTTTGTTTACAGCATTTTTCTCACACCTGCCTAAAACTTTTGCAAAAGACTTGGTCTGTTTCTTGACAGCATTTAAAGTATATTTATCTGCACTAAAATACTTGTAGAAAATTGTTTACGTGTGCTCACTTTTTTGTCAGATAATGATCTGAAATGTGGCTGATTGTGTTCACTATTTAAAGAACATCTTGTTCTACCGGATTCATGAGTTTAGCCGGTACTTATGCATTTAAACCTAAACGTTTCTCCTAAATGTGACTGTATCAGCAGAGCAGAAACTATCAGGGAGAAAGCTGTTTGAAATCAAACTGTCTGCTTTTCCTTGTCTCTCTCAGACATCAAGTGATGTTTGTTCATAGTTTATTATTCCTTTCTCTGACGTCAGTGGTTCAGTGCAGCCAAAGCTCTAAAACAATGTCTGTGGAGGAAGTCCTCTCAGGATAACCTTGCTCTTATCTTTCTTATGACAACCGAGAACAACTTATTCTTTCTCTGCTGTCTTTATGCTCAGCCTATAAGAAGTCCCCCATGGCCTCAGCGCTTAAAAGGAAAATGCTCATTGACGGGAGAACTGGGATGCATGAAAAGGTGATAAAAGAAGTGAACAGGCTCCTTTTTGTTATTTCCCTCTTTTCAGTTTCATCACATTAAATGTTTTTATTTCTATCAAAAACTTCAATGAATGTTCTTTTTTTAAAATCTTATTTTTTAGTTGTTTACATGTTCTAAGAGCCTAAACGCCCACAGTAAAACTCTTTTTGTGTGAGCTTGCCAAATAACATATTTTTAAAGTGTTTTGTGTAGAATATTTATCAAGATTTGTAACTTATTTTTATACAAAGGAAATACTGTTATGTGGCTTTTTGTGAAGGTTTGAGTAGAACCACGTGAACTGTAATATTAAGAAGTAAACTGCTTTTTGTTTTTTATGTATTTAGTAACTAACTGTTGTAATTATGCTGTTTATTAGCTGCTTATCCTGTTTGTACTTTCTGTTCGTTTTGTGTTTGAAATAATAGTGTAAGTTCATTTGTAGTCACTGGTGTTTATACGTTTACAGGAGCAATATTTCAGACAGTAAATAGACAAACCGTTTCCTGATGCTTCCACCTGCTCTCGCCTGTTTACTGAATTATGTAAGAGTTAAAGGATCTTCATCACTACTGAAAGCTCCAACTTGTAGTTCCTGTTTCCTTTTTCAAATTAAAAGTTGTGTATTTTAATAAGTACGAAAATCCAAATAGTTTTTGGCAAACCTTTATTTTAGTGAACCTGAATCTTTGTGGAGAATCTATGTGGTAGGACGTGCAGATAAGATGGCAAAGTCATTGCCAGCGGAGAGGAAGCACAAAGTTCAGGGAGAGTTCTGTTTTTGAACGCAGCAAACATCTCCATTTTTACACTTGGAGGAACAATGGAAGGCTCCAGAGTGCGATATAATGAGGCTTTCAGGTGCTGCTCTGCTTTGTTTTTTGTGTGTTTTCTTTAATGGCTCTGTAATGTATGCAGAAATGGTTACGACTAGGTTTCTAAAATGCTTTTTCTTTCCGCCACTAGTTAGTTTGAATGCACTTTACTTTGTATTTACTAGTGAGCTAATGTACAGCAAGGGAAGTTATAATCTTTATTTTGATGTTCACATACTTTTTATGAAGATGTTCAGAAGTAAGAAACACCACTAAAACTTCACAGCTAAACAAGTTAAACTTGTTTTAATCCTCAAACAAAAGTCAAATATTACCAGGATTTAAGACTTTTTAAATTTTCTATTAAGTCAATAAAGTAACCTTTTCTTATCTTATTGTTGCCTGACTGTAAACATATGTATTTCTGCTTCTTTACAACATGAAAGCACAGATTGTATTGACTGGTCCATCTTTTCTGGAGAGTGCTTTTTTTAAATAGGTTTTCTTAGGTATTGTACAAAAATATCATCTTTTTAAAAGTGAATGTGGTGGAAAATAAGAACAAATGACACGGTCAGAAGGAATAACAGGCGGAATGATTAACATTGGTGTCCATCTGCCAAAAGCAATCATCCAGTTGTAGATTGTAGATGAAGACAAGTTTATTATCCTGAATTTAATGTTTTCTGATTATGATCATGAAAAAAACATAGGACCATTAGAAGTTTATTCTTTTTCAAAGTGTATGAAATCCTCTCTGACCGGATTCAATGTTTGCAAATGGGTAGCTGGACAGACTTTTCCTTTTCCCAAAATGTAGACTTACATAATGTTCTGTGGTAAGAAGGACTTACATTACTGCTTCCTGGCTCCAATGTGAGATGGAAAAATGAAAACCAGGCTTCTTTAAACCGAGAGAAGTCAAAGGAGGAAGATTGCATAAGTCATCATTACAGTTGACCTGTAAGCAAAGAGGGTCTGCATCAATGACTTGATGTCGAGTCCTGTTTTTGTGATTGCCCACGACTCGTTGCTGTTTCAACATCCAGCCTGAGTGTTGAGTGGGCCTTCAGGCGTTTATGCAGCATTGACCTCCTTCCATGTTTCCATCTGACTTTGGGAGGCAAACGGGGACAATTTCATTTTATTCATACTCTGCTTTGAATCATTGAGTGCGGTGTGTCATTGTCCCTGGAATAAAGTGGAGTTTGAAGAAGCTAATTTTTCAGCTTTTTTGATTCGTTTGCAAAGACATGAAGTGATACGACTGCAAACAGCTCGACGTCGAGCTTTCATCCACGTCTTTTACATCAGAGATGACACTTAACACACCATAGTTTTGACAGCACGCTTTAACTGGGGGAAATTGTCATGATGGGCAATGATAGTGATTTTAGACCATTGCAAAAAAATAAAAGCGGCTGAAGAAATGGCCTGCTTTCTGCTCTGTGAACTCAGGCTCTTGGGAGAAGTAATCAGTGAAGCATCATTACCTCCACCTCTTTGCTAATATCAGCCTCAGCTTCAGAGCATGAATGCTACTTTCAGTCTGAAAAGGAAATCTACATACATAAATATCCATTTATATCATGTTTTCTGTCCCTGCGTTAACTGGAGTGACTATGGCTCAAATGTTCATCTTGAGTTCCTTCTTCTTTCACAGCTCCTGTCCTTTGATTATTAAATACATTTGCCTTTGAAACACGATTGCTCTGTTATTTTCTCTGCAGCAGCCTACAGTTTTCAGAGCTTCAGTCAGCTGTCAGAACTACTGGCAGTTTTTTTTTTTTTTTTTAATTGTGTGGTCTCTTTTTCTTTCTATATTTAATATGTTGGCTCCCCCTCTACTTTTTTTCATTATCCTGTCATAAAAGCGTGAGGTTCTGATTCTTTTCTTCTTATATTGAGACGAGTCTGAGATGAAAGTCCCATCAGTCCCAGAATACTCTGAAAATTGCTTAAAATAATGTTTGTTTGTTTTTAAGTGTGAGTACAGAAAGTATTCAGACCCCCCTACAGTTTCCACTCATTGTTATATTGCAGCAATTTGCTAAAATTGTTTTTTTTCCTCATTAATGTAAACACAGCACCCAATATTGACAAAAAAACCAGAATTTTTGACATTTTTTGCAGATTAATTAAAAAAAGAAAAGCTGAACTTTCACATGGTCTGAAGTATTCAGACCCTTTGCTGTGACACCCATATATTTAACTCAGATGGTTCTACGCCTTCATTTGAGTCCAGCTGTGTTTGATTATACTGATTGGAGTTGATTAGGAAAGTCACGCACCTGTCTAAATAAGACCTTTCAGCTCACAGTGTATGTCAGAGCAAATGAGAATCATGAGGTCAAAGGAACTGCCTGAAGAGCTCAGAGACAGAATTGTGGCGAGGCACAGATCTGGCCAAGATTAAAAAGAATATCTGCTGTGCGTAAGGTTCCTAAGAGCACAGTGGCCTCCATACTCCTTAAATGGAAAATGTTCGGGACGACCATAACCCTTCCTAGATCTGGTCGTCTGGCCAAACTAAGCTATCAGGGGAGAAGAGCCTTGGTGAGAGAGGTAAAGAAGAACCCAAAGATCACTATGACTGAGCTCCAGAGATGCAGTCGGGAGATGGGAGTTGTAGAAAGTCAACCATCACTGCAGCCTTCCACCTGTCAGGGCTTTATGCCAGAGTGGCCCGATGGAAGCTTCTCCTCAGTGCAAGACACATGAAAACCTGAATGGAGTTTTGCTAAAAAAAAAAAAAAAACACATGAAGGACTCCAAGATGGTGATAAATAAGACTCCGGTCTGATGAGACCAAGATAGAACTTTTTGGCTTTAATTCTTAGTGGTGTCTGGGAACAGCTCATCACCTGTCCAATACAGTCCCAACAGTGAAGCATGGTGGTGGCAGCATCATGCTGTGGGTGTGCAATGGAGGGAAAGATGAATGTGGCCAAATATTGCGATATCCTGGATGAAAACCTTCTCCAGAGTGCTCAGGACCTCAGACTGGGCCGAAGGTTCACAATGACCCAAAGCACACAGCTAAAATAACCAAGGAGTGGCTTCACAACAACTCAGTGACTGTTCTTGAATGGCCCAGTCAGAGCCCTGACTTAAACCCAACTGAGCATCTCTGAATAGACCTGAAAATGGCTGTCCAGCAACATTTACCATCTAACCTGACCGAACCGGAGAGGATCTGCAAGGAGGAATGGCAGAGGATCCCCAAATCCAGGTGAGAAACACTTGTTGCATTTTTCCCAAAAAGACTCATGACTGTATTAGATCAAAAGGGTGCTGCTACTAAACACTGAGCAAAGGGTCTGAATACTTAGGACTACGTGATATTTCAATCTGCAAAAATGTCAAACATTCTGTGTTTTTTTTTGTCAATATGGGCTGCTGTGTTTACATTAATGAGAACAAAATGAACTTAAATGAGTTTATCAAATGGCTGCAACATAACAAAGGGTGAAAAATTTAAGGGGTCTGAATACTTTCTGTACCGACTGTAGATGTTTTACATAGTGGCCTTCCAAGTTTAAATATTTTAACAATGTACCGTAAACATTTTTTGGAATGTATTTCTACAAAGAATGCTCCACAAACTGCATTTTGAATGACTGACCATTAGAAACACATGAATGAAGAAAATTAAGTAATTCTTTATTCAAATCATTGTGAATCAGGAGCAGGTGAAAAAATTTAGTTGTAAAAAGAAGATCTGAAAACCAGACACTTAAACACACTGAGGTTGATAAACTAAATGAGGACAGCTGTGGATGATTCACCTGAAACTGCTGACAATAGCAACTCAGAACATGACAAAATATAACTAAATCCAAACTAAACCACACAATTGGGCTCTTAAATAATTGGTTGTAGTAATCTTGATATTTTTGGTTTATCATTTCCATGACTGGGGTTGTACTTTTAAAAAAAAAAGTGTGGATTGATGTGTTGACTGGTGATTCTCTTAAAGTGGGATCTAATCGTTTCAAAGGACCTGTGGATCGCCCCGCTCCCATCATTGTGATTACAAGATTTTTAAACATTTGTATTCAAGTTGACTTATTGTTATTTCAGCCTGATTTGTATTTTCTCTTAGACACCAGATGGAGTTGAACTGGATTTATCTTTAAATGACTGAATATCAATTTTTTTCATGAATGTGTTTCACATGAATAAAGAGTATTGCTATATTAACACATTTGATTTAGATGGAAATACTTTACAAATTTTATTATGTTCACCCAACAAATGATTTTTTGAGTGTGTATATAATTCCAATAAACCATTTTTTGTATGTTTTATACCTGTTATTAGTTTTATTACTGTAATTTTCTGGTCCAAATTTAAAATTCACATGACATTAAAGAGGAGTAAATATGATGATGTCAAATTGAAAAATTTTGTCCACTGAGTTCATCCGGGATATTTGTAAACTCACTGCTGCGACTGCTGGGATATGCATTGTCTTTGAATTACGTCTGGTTCACACTGGACGCGGAAGCGGCGCGGAACAGAGCGAGCGTGATCTCCGCTTTCACCTGCAAATCACACCAGAGGTGTATTTTTCTGCGACAGGCGCTTCTGCAAGAGTTTTTTTGGTTTTTGTTGCCATCATGGGTAAGTTGATATCCTATCTTAATATATTTGTTGCTAACTTTTTTTGTTCGTCTAAGACAGAGATTAAGTAAGTCAATCATGAAAGAATGGTAGAAACTGTTGATCAATTAAAAACAACCCAAAAAACATACATTGGAAAATCCAGTTGACAGTGTTTACTTGCACACAAGAAAATCGCTAAAAAATGAAAGCACCGCCGTCGATCAGACTAAGTTCAGTATGAGTGAGCTTATGGCTGTAGCTCGTCTTGGTGGAATACCAGTTACAGCAACACAAAGATGACATCTTCTTTAGTAGGGGTCTTCTTTAGAAGCCTGTCAAAGTACACAGCCTGGAGGATGGGGGGTGTAATTTTAAAAGGATCAAGCAGGTGACCTTTGTGCTGCAGGTAAAACCTGCTGTGTTGGGTTTACCTGTTACAAGCATCAAATTAGTACCCAGAAGAGAAACCTCATAGTCATTGTATACTCTGAATCGTGTTAAATAAGAAAAAGCATACCATGTGTGTCAATGAAGCTCTCAGCCAGTCATCAGAGACACAGATCTCAGCTGGAGGAGAGCAGCTGCAACACTTGAACTATATTAAGGACACCCAGACAACGTGAAAGCAGCTCTAATGCCAGCATAGAATCTTCATAAGAACCTGTCAGAATGAACAGTTTTTACACTCAGGTAATGACTGAAGTGACCATTAGCCTCTAACCTGTTTTGCTTAGAGTGACAGCTAATTCATCCAGATAAACTGTGCTCAGGTTTCCCATGTTTTCTTGAGCACAGCTTCAAAAGACTTCTAATCTCAATTAAAAAGAAAATGAAAAAGATATGTATAAAACATTTTTTACTGGCACTTTGCTGATACAAGCCTGACAAAAAGCTTTTAATGGCCCAACTTGTCAGTTAAATGTTGCTTCTCCTTTGTAAATCCTTTTTCCAGCACTCTAAATCATATTTGTTAGTTGTTACTGGTCCCATTCAGGCTGTAAATCACAGTTAGGGAAACAGCAGTTCAGCCTGCAGACAGAAAATTGAAGACTAAAGAGCAATTAATATTATTGGATATTCATCCATTTTTGTTTTCAATGTTTTCATTTTTAAAAAGAACAGACTATATCATCTTTTTTTTAGTTTTGACATATGTGGACAAGTGAACATGAAAGCAACTCAGATTTTTTCTAATGCAGCAAAAATGCAGGCAAAAAATGGAGAGAACAAACTTAGCTTCGGCTTTTACCGCTCGTCTTATGAGGAAATACTTCTGTTTTCCGCAATCAATCTGTATCTATTCTGCACAATATTATTTTTATTGGCTAACTGTGTCCTGTTTATTTTCTATGTCACCTCTTCAGACTAACATCATGTTTGTTTCCATGGAAACCAAACAGTCCAAGGCCTTCATGGTGGTGTAGTGGTTAGCTCTCTCGTATGAGAGCAAGAACATGATTCAAATTCCAGCTGGGACCTTTCTGTGTGGAGTTTCCTTAAGCCGGGTAGGTATCGGCAAAGTACCCCAACCTGTCTGTGGTACCTAAAGGTTCACGCTCGGTGGTGAGTTGACTGCATCAATCTGAATGGATTGTTCTGCCTTCTGTTTCCAAAGATTTGCTGTTTTCATAGAGTTCTTCAGGAACCAAATCTTTCAAAGGCACAAAAAGCTCTTGAATAATGGAAAAAAAACCTTTCATATGGGATGAAAAAAGCTCCGAAGACCCATTGAGGCATTCCGTCGATGGACCTTTCAAAAAAAATATTGTTTTAAAGACGATGAATTGCTTTTCAGTTAGATAACAAAATTCAAAGTGTATTTTAGTGCTTCACACTGATTTATGGCATTTGCTAATCAAAGCAATCATTGGAGGCATTATGACACAGTTCATGCCTTAGGAGAGACTGAAGGACAGCAGGAATCAGAAAAGCTGAAGACACGACAATGGGAAAGGAGTTTGCTCTGCAGTTAGGCATGACACGCAGAAAGGGGGCATCTCCGTCCTCCCAGTACTCCTTTGGCCTGTGTATAATTGATGGGTAGAGTGAATAAGGGATGAGTTTGTGACTGCCAGCCAGCCTGATGGGGATGGACAGAGCTCAAGTTTGGCTCTCCTCATCTGGCTGATGATGACAGCGACGATGCCGGCGATGCCCGTTGCCTTCATGACTGTCCTGCGCTGTGCATCATCATTATCGTCACCGCTACCTCCTCTGGATAGCAACACATAAACAGAGGAACACTGAAGAACACAAATGGCACAGCAGAAAAATACAAGCAATCGTGGAGGAAGGAAGCAAAGAGGGATGAAAAGAGGTAAAGATCCATTCTGGCTAAATCAGCCCGAAGCAGCAACCAGAGTTGGATGAAACAGAAAATGCACTTGTGCTTTTGGTGGATTTGAAGAATCTAGACCCCCCCCCCAAAAAAAGAAATCCTGAATCCAAATAAAGTATCCCACAAAGCACCAAAAAATACTCATTAAGCTGCCAAAACAACTAACTGTATAACAAAAAAGGTTCATTGTCCCAAATGCAAAGATAAATGAAAAATATAGCATTTAGATTTGGGGTGAAGACAACTCCAAACCTACAAATAGAACTTTCACTCCATACACAATACTCAAAATACAAGTAAAAAAGCATACACAAATGCAGCAATAGTTCTAACAATGTTTACAGTCTTGACTACTGTAACTCATTTATGAAACTAACATAATTCAAGAGGATTCCAGAGTGGAGAAAAGCAGCCTTGTGCAGATGTGCAAGACTTTCCAGTAGTGAAGTGTTTATGCAGCCAACCGGCATGCAAAAATTCTTTTGGTAAGGGCACCTTTGTTCAAGTAGCCGATTTCATAGTTTCCCGGACAAACAACAGTTTCCTGTTGCATTTTAAAAAAAAACATCCGTTATTTTTTTTTCATCAAGTTTTATTGAGCCTCACCACCTTGAGATAAGAAAATCAACAGATTTTAAAACTTCATCACCACGCTTCCATTTTGTCATATGAGGTTAAAGATGACGGGATCCGCTGAACTGAAGCACTCAGCATAAGTTTGTAATGCCCCTCCACTTGCCACTATAAAGTGAAAGGAGCACATTAATAAAGCTCAAATGTTGACTGCACTGAATGATTAAAACCCCCTGCAGGATGGTTCTTCCCCAGTGCATGAACTCAGGAACATCTCTTATTTGCACGAGATGCAGTATCTCACAGCGTGTTGAGCTCTTCTGGGTCACCACTAGGAAGGCCTCAGGTGCAGTTGTTGCAAAGTAGAAATTCATCTTTTTGTGAGTCAGCAGTGCTGGACACTGTCCCGACATAAATGTTGAATTTCGTTCATGTGGATTCATCACAGCTGAGACATTATTTTGTGAGCGATGTGTGATTTAAAAAAAAAAAAAAAACTTTTACTGCAGAGTTGTTGTTTTTGGTCTTTAACAAATTTATTCATAAATATTAACACAAACAAAGGTAAACATAGGTTTAAAAATATCTGCATTTTTTAAGAGGATTTAGGCTTTGTAAAGTCAGTGGCCTAACAAAATATCAAGAAAGTCTCTTTTCTACCCATCAAAAGGGCTTTATAGTTCTTAGAGGTGGTCCAAAAAGACAGCTCGTTGTTTTTTTTTTATGACCCAACAAGTTTTACAACCAGTTTAAAAGCTTTAACTGTCAAGTTGGCCTTTTTCTGAATTGTTTAACTGTAAGCTCTTAGTGTCTTCAGTGCATTAGGCTGCACTGCACCCAACAATGTTGGATTATTTCTGTTATCTTTGAGAGAACAACACTGGTGACCGTAAGATCTGTCGCAGTAATTGTTGGGGATGGCGCAGATCCTCAGAGGGGATGTGAGCTTCTTCAAAGCTTTCGTAGTTCCCAAAAAAAGGCTTTGAGTTGTTGTGTGAAGGCCCTTCATGGATGAGATTTGAACTTTTTTTGATAACTGTTTCTTTCCAGATCTTCTGTAAACCAACAGTTTGAGTTTTCTTTTCTTATGCTTTCATCACAACGACTGCATAGATCCTCTATAGCTGCTTAATTCAACGTGGAGAAGAAATGTAAATACGCTTTGTGACCTGCTGGTTTAGTGAACAGCTGTGCAGAAAGAAAGTCTGCCCTTTTCACAAGCCCTGGGACTGGGTGACTGACATTTCTGCAAATGCCATCACATGAATCGTGCCATTTTGGTGAAGCCACAGATGGATGCCACTCTAGACTCTCATCTCGTTGACCACGCAGGGAGCATGTTATTGTTTCTGAAGGGAAATGGAAACACAACCCACACAATTCTGTGTGGAATCAGAGCAAAGTTGTTGAGTTGTTCAAAGAAGTCCAGGTGATCGGACACACGTAAAGTGAAAGTATCATGACTGCTCTGCATGAACATGACAAGCATAGTTCATTGACGGCAAAATCATATTAATAGTAATAGTATTTATGGATCAAAATGTAAAATCCCCAAAATGTACAAAAAAGTCAAAGAACATGTTTTTCTGATGTTTTTAGCAGAATGGAGTGCTTACATGTTACAATAAATTTACCACCAGAAACTACGCAACACGGGATAAAAAAAAGATGACACTGCAGAACACAAAGATGCATTTAGAGCTGGACAATATAAATAGATGGGCTGTTGGATTTAAACTGACCTTTTTTATACTCGTTTTACAAATCAAGATCAGTTGTTGTGCCTCAAGTATTGAGGACAATTTAACGGAGGGGGTCATTTTCTTCCTGCTCTACTCTCTTTAAGTGAGTAGAATAAGAACGACTGGCTACGCGGCTGCTTAAACTGCGTGTGGAAGGGGCAGAGTCACTGGCTGCACCATGAACTGACTGATATTTGCAGAAAAAACATTTGGTTTTGTACCTATGCTAACCTATTTAAGAACAAGCTCTTAAATGAGTATTTCAACAGGGAGAGACAGCTTGAGAAGGCCTTGTCCTTATTTATTTTTACCCGGAGGACAAGTTGGATGGGATGGAATGGGGTGGAGGAGGACCTGTGAATTATCTAGAGTGAAGCTTTTGTGCCATTTCAATGAGGAACATCTATCTCACTCCGGGTGAGCTCACGCTACACGCCACTCATCAGTTAAGCTTTCACTCTAAGGCTATAGCTAAAGTCCCCGCCTTTTTTTCCTCAGCCAATCACAATCTTATTTCTGCTTTGAAAATCATGGATGTTTATCTCTCTACATTTTTGAGTGGACGGGTTTTCCATCCTCCACCTGGACCAATACTCTGTCGTGGACTGGTCCCCAGCCACTTATGGGACTAATCCATTTATGGTCCCACTATGTTGGGCCCATTTTATCGGCCCAGAGCCTAACCACTAAAGGACTATTTCCTGCACATTTTTGCATTCCTAAGATCTCTCCTCATTGAAATGCAGGCACAAGCATCCTTGCATTTCAAAACCCAAACGTGATTGTGATTAGCTGAGAAGGAAAGGCGAGCAATTCAACTTTTGTTTCAGGATCAAAGCTTAGTTGATGAGTTTAGAATGAAATGACAAGCCAGTGTAATTGGAAGTAAGGTAGATCGTCTTCATTAAATTAAGCCAGAGCTTTGTAAACACATGGTACATATAGCAACACAATGAATTAAAGATTCACTGTATGTACATTTAAAGGACATGAAGAGAGAACAAGTAAAAATGTGACTTCCAACCCCATGACCTTATAACGTCAGTGAAGAAATTGCAGGAGAAAAAGAAGCTTTGATGACATATGTAAAGACTGCTGCTTTCTGGTAAGTTTTTTCTTGCTTTGGGTTGTTTATCTTTTGTTTATTTCTTGTTTGTTTCAGATATCTGGATACATTTTAGTTTCCTTCATTTGCATCCTCCACAACACTTGTACTGAATGTTTGTCTTTAACTAGAAACATTAAGTTTTAAAGTAAACTTATTCCAAATATGCAGATTTTCTCACAGTCTAGTTACACTAAGAGAAACAGTCCTGTTTTTAAGTAATTGATAATAAATAATTGTTTTTGTTCAATTAAAAGAAGCTTTATTTCAAAACACATCTGTAGTCCATATCTTGAAGTTGAGTCATGATCTGAGCCTAAAATCTTTTTTCTTGAAGTGTGTCTGATAACTATTGAGGCACTTGGATGAAATGTTTCAAGAAAGAAGATTTGAGGTCCAGATGACATGACTTAACCTCAAGACAGCATCACCTCCATAAACGAGAACCTTCATCAAAAGGCCTGTAACAAAAAAAATGATGTTGTTTTTGTCAACAAGGAAAAGAAACAAAGTTTTCTTTGTTTTTGCAGCACAATATGCAACATTGCAATTCTCTGAATATTTGTGTCCAATCATGACAATAACAAATACAGGAATCAAAAACTACAAGATCCTTTTTAGTTGCAGCTTCTTTCTGCTCCCAGAGAATCTGCATTTCTCTTGGTGTCTGTTGAGGGAAGGTGGGATGTGAAGCAGGCGAGCAGTGCAGCGGATTTTAGCTGAGTGCAGCGTTTTCTCTCTGCTCCCTGATGGTTCCCAGATGTTTTTCAAAGCCAGCGCTCTCTCTGCATTTCCCCCAGCCATCGTTTCAGTCCCTCCTCACATACGCTGGTTTGTCATTCACCTTCTGCATATCCTTTCAGCCCTTATGCACCCTTCACCTGAGTGCTGGCCTCACCTTGTCTGGTTGTAATCGCCTGCCATCAAATAAACTGCTCCTCTCCTCTCCACACTGGTTCCCTTTATTTCTCCTTGGCATACCTCCCTCCCCAACCCTCCCACTCTCATTTCTCTGTTTTTTTCCTCTCCTCTCATCTTTCCTCATTTATCATTCTTTAGGTCAAATCTTGAGGAATCTCACACTGTTTCACCTCCAAAACCAAAGACCTTGATTATGTTTTTGCAGCTTGAGCTAAACCATCTTCACTAAAAAGAAGGAAAGTTGTTCCAGTTTTCTTCTGCTGTTGAACAATTCGTGCAAAAATGATGGAGTGGACACATTTCCAAAAAGATTTAGCCCCAACAGGAGTCATTCGGGATTCTTTTTCACAGTATTTCTACATTAACTGAATCTTTCTAGTTCCCCCGATGTAAGTCTAAATATCTTGCAGATCTTAATTAAGAATGCATCCCTTCACTGAGTAAATTACTGAAGGCGCCTTGTTAAAAGCACGTTAGATATTTTCAGATTTTAAATGCAAATGTTACGGTCACCAGTAAAATCCAGGTTTAAATGAAAGTCCGATATTTAATATAAGGAAACAAAGAATCTGGAACCCTTCACCTGCACTGTTCAGTACCTGGTATTTATCTCTGAGACACACTGGTGGAAGTTTTGGCCAAAGATGTCGTGGGTTGATTTTAGGTCAGTGGATATGATCAAATGATTGTTCAAAAGGAACCAATATCGACTATGATTTGTATTAGATGATATGGGACCTTTCTGTGAGGAGTTTGCATGTTCTCCTTGTGCATACGTGGGTTTTCTCTGGGTACTCCGGCTTCATTTGTTAGTTGATTCTGAATTGTCCTAAGTTCTGAATGTAAGAGTGTGTAACCTTTTGACACACTGAGGACCTACCCAAGGTGGACCCCACCTTTGCACAACAACAGCGAGGATAGGCTCCAACAGCCCAGGTTTAGACGATGGATGGTTGTTTAATGTCAAACTTTCTGTTGCTCTCAAAACCTCCACTTAGCTGTACTTCATAAAACCTGGTCAAACAGCTGCTTTGCCTATGTAGGAACTTAAATCTTCTGCCAAAAATATGAAAATATAGGTGTCAAATTATCGCATTAATTGCGATTAATTAGTTACAGACAAATTAACTAATTAAAAAAATGATCTATATTTTAATCTATAACTATTGCCATGTTCTTAAATGTAAAAAACAAGGGTCCAACTGTTTTCTTGCACACGTTTCATTTGAATTCTGAACATGCATCTTACATCGGTCTCAGTGCATGTCTTGGTGTCTGTGTTACAGAATTAAAATGTGTAAAGAGTCACTTTTATTTGGGCTTAATGCTAACTAGCATGAAATAAATATCAAACAATATCTGTCTTTATCTCTATGACATGTTGGTTTTCTTTCAACTATTTAACAGAATCTGGTAGTGGACCCAAAATACAGGAGACCAGGCTCGGTGACAGAAACTAAGACACCTAATAAATGGACCAGAACCTGACGAAAACAATGGAGACCCAAACCAGTGACAGGGCAAAGCACATGACATGACAAGGAAGAACTGAGAACCAGACACGTACAGTTAGCCACAACCGTAAATAAAATAGAGGTTTTATTTTAAACCAGAAATACGTCACACAGCTCAGTGCATAGAGTTCATTGGTTAACATGTAAATGAGCTCGCCGTGGTTGATAGTTGAACACATATTTTTGAACTGAAGGATAAATTACCCCAAAAAAATCTCAACAAGTATAAAGTTGTGTTTTGTTTTTGTCCTTGCTTTGTTGCTTTGTTTGTTGAGATCCAGTGTTTTTCTGCTGCTTACTTCTCTCCATGTTTGCTGCTGACACATTCGTCTTAACAGGTTCCTGCATCACATGAGGGGCATGCATCTTCTCCTCCGTTTCCCGCTTTTGGCGTCTCCATACAGGTTTCACATAAGTGTTCGGTGACAGAGTTGACTGTAAGCAGAGGGATGTGTTTTGATGAAGTGAGACGTGAGGGTAGCAGCTGGCTTGCGAGCTGCAGAAGAAACAAACGACGTGAATTTGATCTCAGATGCATAAATGGTTAAAAGCCTCCTCCTTCCCATCCCACACAACTCCTATCCTTTCTATCTTTGTGACTTAACCTATATAAAGGAAGAATGGGATGAAATAATAAATCTACAGGGAGAATTCTTCCTCTTCAGAGGAGTTGGGTATTAATCTAGCTGTCGCACTATACTACCTAATTAGCAGCAGTGCAGACTGCTAGAGCAAAGCTGCGAGTCCTTTTAGATTCATTGAATTTTTGCTGATTTTTTAGTTTTCATTCTTCCTGGATCTCCATTGATCATTTATGTATTGTATTCCTCAAATGCACTCTGCTGGTTTTGTGTCCTTTTACTCCCTTACATTGAATCCCACTTACTGTCGTCCTCCTCCGCTCTTTCTCCTTCCCCTGTCCCTCCCTTTTGTTATTAAACTCTCTTTAGCGTTGGCTTGGCACAGGCTCCACTCAGCTCCCACTAAAAGATTGGAGGCGCCCTCAGTCCCACAGAAGGCTGTCCATCCATCCATCCATCCCTTCTCCCCGTCCCACTTCTCTGCTTCCGGCTCCTCCTCTCCCCGGCTCAGCAGGAGCTGAATGACGCACTGAGCTGCTGTTTGGGAGCGATAGTGACGGCACCAGGTTCGTCCAGAGACACACTTACAGTGTTTGTATCTGCCTGAGCACACCTGCAACACCAAAAACTCCTGCTCCATTGTATCCCTGACACACTCATCTGGATCAATTATTAAGAGACTCGCAGGATTAATTATTCCCTGCAGCCGAGCGGCTCTTTCGTTCTGTTCGGTTATTATGTCAAGATCAGACATGCTGCATATGCAAAAATGACAAGGTGTCCTACTTCATGTTACAACCTATCAAATAATTCATGAGATCTTGGAGGCTGAATCAGTATGTGTTGTGTAAGCCGGCCCCATCTCTCTTGAAAACCTTTGCATTTTAGGCTCAGTTTGTTTTCTGCAAAGACTTTTTGACTGATTTTAAATGAAAAATAAAATTAAAAAAACTCTCCCATGAAGATATTCTTTATTTCAACGCAACAGGGTGAACCAAATAATTCATCTCAATTTTAATGAATGATCGCACTTTTTTTTTTTTATTAACACAATAAACATGAAAGCAACAAACACTTTTCTCTAGTTAATGAGGAGATGAACTACCGTTGAACCACGAGTCAGCGAGTGATGTTCTGCCACTCAGGCAGAAGATAAAGAAATATCCAGGCTGTCAAACCACTGCCGGTGCTGCTTGGGAACCAGTGGGCTTCACTGCTGCAGCACGTCCGCTAATGAGAGCCCAGATCTGCAGTGTTGTGACGTGTTTTTGCATGCAAGAACAGGGCCTAGCTCATGCATGATGAATGAAAAAAGAGGTGCCAACCTCTGGACAGTTGTTTGATCACCCTTCTCAGCTTGCATTTTCCTTTCTAGCTGTGTTTTTGCCCCTGTTTCTGGTTCAAGTTGATCTCTTTCATTCAGAGTCCGTTTCTAAACATTTTCTACGTATGATGAAATGGTACATTTTAAGCTTTTCTGTCTAACTAAACCAACCTTCAAGTGATTTTATTAACATCCAAAGAGCATTCACATTCACAGGCTGCATAAATTGAATTCTTCCTTCTCAGAGATAACTCCAACTTATTGGAGTACATGTGATCAAGCAGTACAAGTAATCCTCCTTGGAAGTTTTCTCACAGACCCCACAGAAGTTCATCAGGTTTGGAAGGAAATGACTCACATAAAATCAGACAGACTCCTTTTTTCTCCTCTTTCCATTGAATTTAGATTAGGTTGGCTCTCACATGCCATCACTGACGGAGGCAGAGCTCACCAATAAACGCATCTTTTTCTTCTTCCTCAAGGATTCTTTCTTTTCTTCTTCTTCACTCTCTTTTCTTCCGGATCACGGTGAGCAGATGTTTGAAGAGTGACAGCAGAAACAACAGGAGTGTGTGGAGTGCTGGAATGGATGCAGCTCCTGTGATTTCCTTTTGTGCGCGCCAGCTTACATCAGCCAGCCGTGACGCAACATCGCAAAGAGAGGAAGGTCACAACAGATATCACAATGCTGCAGAAAAGCGCTTTGAACATGAACTTTGTGGGAGAAAGATGTGACATTTGTAGCTTGTCAGGAGAGCTTGAGCTCTGTGGAGAAAGAGCTCTGCACCCTCGGAGGATTTGACCATCCTGTGCTCAAATCCAGATTTTTTTGGGGGTCAAATTTGCCAACATCGGAATGAAAAAAAAGTCTGGCAAACGATATATGCTGCAGTTGAGGGTTTTTCTTTTTCACACATGCAGATACCAAATACAACACGTTACAAAGATGTTTAGAGAAGAATGGAACAGGAAGAAGGGATTTTTTAAACCTCATACAGCTGGAAAATATGAGTAACAAAAATAAAGCTTTGATGCTTTCATTCTAATGCGTAGGCCCTTTAAAAACAATAGTTTTACCATTATTCAGAGGTTCCATACCTTTCTTTTACTCATAAAAATCATTTTTCAAGAAAGTATATGTGTATTTCTTTGGTGTTCCTTGGTGTTTTTAACATGTTCTTGTAGCATTTCATTTTCCCATGATGGAGGACATTCATGAGGAATGTGTAACCTTATAATTGCATTTTTGAGTATTTCTTTACTTAGTCATTATGAATCAGGAGCAGATGAAAAAATACAGTTGGAAAAAGCTTGTAGCTGTGACATAGAAGGCAAGCCACAAGCTCCCTGCTCCACTTCCTGCTCTGATGCATCTACTTATAGACAAATAGGAATCCAAAATCCAAAATGTATGGCTGGATGGCTCCATCATCCATTTTTGTTGCACCGCTGATGTTAGGTGGGGTTGTGAGGGGCTGCGAACCAGCACATGAGCATGTTAGATGAAGGATGAAGGGGGGACGGGCTTACTCCTCATCAACGGTCCCGACCACAGTTCAGAGGTTACTTTCTAATGCCGCTCTGCAGAAACGATGTCCTAGAAAGCGACACAGGTTTTTACATTTTTGCTAAAAACGTTCACACCACTGGGACTTGGGTATTTCCAGGAAAACCAAACAATGTCCGTAAGGTTTCGGATGGAATCCTCATGACTGCTGTTGTGTTGTGTCATTATCACTTCTGTTGCAAATGCAACTCTGTGTGCTGCATCTGTAAAAGTTCCTCGAAAGAATTTTACTATTAACCAGTGTGGAGTGTGAAGCAGATCACAGGGACATCAATCAGTCATTGAGTTTGAAGAAGGGGTTCCCATCATTCAAAGCACTCCTAACTTTGAGTTAAATAAAAACTGGTCCACTTTAGGGCTGATGAAATTCCCTTGTCTAAAGAAAAGATAAAAATACCTTTGATTGTATTTATTGCAGATTTTATGCGTGTTAAATCTAACCACAAAGGTTGTAAAAGATACGGTGAGTTATTTTACATTACTGGGAGTATGGAGCTCCTTGTGTTCAACACGCCACCTGCAGGATCTCTTGTTAACTTCCTGGCTCTAGCCATTGAATGTGTTTTAACCCAGAAGTCAAAAGGTTCCTCTTTGCTTTGCAAATGCTTGCCTACACTCCCTAAAAACACTTCATGAACAGTTTTTGTGGTAATCTGGCTAATGTATACAAACACAAAGAGATAAAACTCTGCAATTTCCAATTTTTTTTCAACTTTTCATTAAATTGAGAATACAAAAAAATAAAACTGTGTTTTTTGGGATCCAATGATGGCTTATAGAGCATAAAGTTCAAAGATGTGCAAAGGGAAGAGTTCATTTGAGAATTCTGCTAGTTGCGTGCAATCATGTTTTCTCTTTTTCTTTTCTTCATGTTTATCTTTATTTGGCACCATTTGATGTTTTAATGACCTGCTGCAGAGTGTCAGGATTTCTAAGAGCAAATGTTCATCCAAAATCTAATAAATGCATAAATGTGTTTATAAAAAAATTGGTAATGAAGGAAAATGCAAAAATGCATGGGTTAAACCAGCATCAAGCTGTAATGCAGCAATGCAGCTGTGGTGTAACGATGAGACTTTTCTCTTTTCTGGATAGAACCATGTCTTACCACCTATGTTTGTAAAATGAAGGAGAGACCAAGGATGGGGGCAGCAACCGCGGTCCCACTGCGGGCTCGGATGCGCCTGCAGGTCTTGAATTTCCTTCATTCTGGCGATAAGTGAGAAATGAGAAATTTGAGCCACTCTCCTGGGCTCTGGGCTTTTACTCTGACCGAAAAAGAACAGAGGGAAACTGATTTTCCTATCATCTAAGGACCTCCTCAGGAATATGTCTGTTTTTTTTTTAATACAGTTACTTTAAAGACACAAAGAATTCCTGTGTTCTTTTTTTAGAATTACACGTTCATATCCAGAGCAGACAAAGCAATACTTTGAAATAACTGAAAGGTTTTTTTTAAAATGCAGCTATTATAGCCCAAATTCAGGCCCAACATGCAGCACCATTGGTGAAAATGAATATGAACCATTAAGGTCTTGTCATTTAAGAAATGCTGCTGTAGCCTCAAAGTATTGGATCGCAAACCCAGAGAGAAATTGTTGTGTTGTGCGACTTCATAAATGTGCACACAGCAGAGAGTTGGAAAGCCTGCATGCTACAAATTTATGATTGTTTTTCACGTCTCTGTTTCATCAAAATTCCCCACCCCTCGCACTTTTTATTGTTCGCTTAGCAGCTTAGCTGGCCATTTTATATGAACACTGCCCAGTGCAAAAAATACAAATAAAAAAACGCTTATTCTTTTGATGGTTTTCCAAACCAACACTACTGGCAGGTTTTCATCCCTCTGTCAGAGAGAACACCTGACCCTCCAAATGTTTCCGTACTTCAAAAAGTGACCCCTTACCCATCTTTTGCCTTGAAGGAGCTCCAATCCCTTTAATAATGATTTATTAAACCACTGTTTAAATCATTCTAACACCTTCTCAGCTGCAGCCATTGTGTTGCATTTAAAACATGTTCAAATATTTCCAAGTCCTGAAAAAATCTGTTTACTTTGGTGCAACTGTGAATTGTAAATCAACTCGAAGTAAAAAGGAAGTGTCCGATTTGTTTGTTTTGGTGGACACTTCCCAACAGAAGGGTGAGACTGTTGCAACCTTTTGCAGGCAGGTTTAAAAGTGAAAGTACCTGGAGGTGCAGCATGTCAGTTCACTAGCTAAATGCTGCTGACTTCTTATACTATCTTCACTCCGAGCATGTGATGAGCGTTCAAAAGCACGTTAAACGGGCATTCTTGAATGCAACTTCAGCATATAGTGTTCACTCTGGTCTCTCTCTACCTGACATTAGCGCGTGAACATGTGCAGATTTTAAACAGCTATACAACAAATAATAGTTTATAGGCTCCAGGAACCTGTGGATGCTGAGTAAGCAGGTTTGGAAAACTGATGGAAGGGACCAGGTATTATCATACACAGTTTATATGGCAGAAAATAAAGAGCTACCCAACCTTTTTTTTTTCATTTTTAACATTTTTACAAATTTTTTTTTTTTTTTTTTATCAGAATGAGAACCATTTACACATTTTTATTGTTCATGTTGCTAACACCTTTTTTATACCTGAACCTTTTCTTGATGCCCCATCAGTCAGGTTATTCAGGGAATGATGCGGTTAACTTCCCCCTGTTGTCACGCTTCTTTAAATGTTCCTTTCTTTATATGACTGACATTTAGAGATAACAGACGGAAAGCGCCAGAGCGGGCGGGGGAGCCGGGAACGAAGGAGATAGACAGAAAGATCGAGAGAAAAATGGGGAGAGCGGAGAATGTTGAACCACGATAACCCAAAGTCTGCTCTGATGACACATGCTTCCATCTCTGACTGGGCTGATTGTGGTGACAGCAACCTTTGCTTATCGGAGCCCAGCCTCTGCACTGCATCCTCTGTGAACTCCGTGAATAAGAACAGAAGAAGTGGGTTCTGATTTTAGAAACAATAATAAAGGGTTAAAACACAGCTTCACCCAATTTTAGTGAAATAATTCACCTCCATCCTGAAATTTCTGGCATAAAAATACAGCATTAAACTCATTAGAATGATAGTATCCGTATTTAAAGATGCCCTTTGAGGTTACAATGCTTTAAAAATAGATGTGTAAATATAGATAGACGAGAAATCGACTGAAGTTATGCGTCTTCACTGTAATGATCTAAATAATGGGTCAGCTTGTCAGTCACCTGATGAGATCCTGGTGATTTTTTTTTGGATGATGTTCAGTCCGTCCTTGTTTCGGTTTAAATTCTCAGGGCTGTAAAGGCTACAGTAGCTGCAACATTTGAAATAAAAATGAAGATCAGGAGAAACGATCTTCTGCAACACAAGTGACTGGAAAGGACTCTGACGTCAGTGTAGTCTGCTGACTTTTACACCTTTCTCAAGGTTGCCATAAACAAAAATAAAAAGAGCATTGTACACGAGGTGCAGCTGAATGTTTGTGCATTCGATTTCCAGACCTTTTACGGCACTTTTATTTTTATTTGCTCTGATTAATCAGGGAATCTAACCCACGCGCCTTCAGCTGCAGACAACACACAGCGGCAGAATCCTTCAGACGGACCACAATCACCGCTGCCTTCGCCACCCAGGCCACAAACTGTAGAAGTAAAGCATTGCCTCCCAATATTGGGTTATATAACCTTTTAGCAACTCCAGATTTCTCTCTATGGCCAATTTTTTTGAAGACACGGGACCACAAACATGCCTGGGGGCCAGATGCAGTTGATGGTCTGACAGTTTGTGGACCCACGGTCAGGCTATCATGATGACATTTACGCTCGAAGAATGTCTGCAGCTCTCATCTCAACCATTTTTCCAGCCTCAGCTGGAGCAACGAAGGCGAATTCTTCCCTGCAGAATGTGGACTCTTGTGAAGGATTGCTGGTACTGTAGGTCTGCTAAACCACAGAGCTTGAGCTTTTTTTTTTTGTACTGTGGTGCATGCAGCTTATCAAATTCTTTACATGGTGCGATACAGAGTGTGAGGAACTAGACTGTAACCCTTTAGGACTTTTGCAATGAAATGATTTGGACATAACTTGTCAAACGTGACTTTGCGCGTTAACAAAACCGCGTTTTGATCTGCTGCATGCGGCAGGGGTAACTCCTGACTGCATTCAAGCCACACCAGGAATCGCAAATGAGGACAGATGAAAAGACATCTTCCCTCTGGATCTGTTCTCAACCTCAAAGAGGTCAAGCTCTCCTCTGTGGCTCAGTCTCACCTCCGGATTTAGGTCTTTCTATCGCCGACCTTTTTTTTGTGTCTTAACTGGAGATTTTCATAAAGGAGACATTTAGACTGATCACAAGCTGGAGCTTTGAAGCCTACTTCTGTGGTGTTGACAGCAACTTCTGCAGCAGCTAATTAGGCTGCAGAGCAGAGGGAACCCAGTTTAACGCCACCATACTGCAGAGATAAAGCTTTTGACAGAGCTGATTACTGTTTACACTGTTTGACTTACTTCTCCAACATGGATTTGTCCTCAGACTGCAACTGCACCACACTTTGGAGAGCAACTGAATGAAGCTGTTAAGCTCTTTGTGCAAATGATCAGAAGTCTGATGCAAACTTCATGTTTGAGATACCTTTCAAGCATGAATCCTTCCTAACTCTCTGTGCTGTCTTGATAAATATCTGAGGAAAACCAGGGGAAGGACAGCTTCCTACTCAGAGTTTAGCTCTGCAGGCCGGAACGAATTAAACACGAACCGTTATAAAAGACAGGTCAGAACGGCCAAATAGGGATGTTGAAGAAACAATGCAACCAGCAGAAACCCTCTCTGCTGCCAGCTCAGTGGAAGTTGTTGAGCGTCAGCAGCTACAAGGCTGCTGCCGACAACTGAAATTCCAAAGCCTTTGACGAAATCGCAGGAGCACAGTAACACATTACAGTGGGGATATTTTGAAAGGGTAAATGATGGAAATAAAGCCTAAATTTTTTTGACATTTTAAAAGGATGTCTCATCTGGAAACTGATGGCTTATGGAGGATTTTTCAATCTTTCCTTGGATTCTTTATGCACAGTAATAGAACATTTTACCAGGGGTGCCCAAACTTTCAAGCCCCACTATATGTGATGTACTGTGTTAAATTGTAACATGGACTTTAAAGATATGTAACTTTTATATATATATTTTAAACAAGCTACAGTTTGTTTGGGGAGTTTTTTGCAGCTGTGTAGTTTGATACTTTGACACTTTTTTGAGTAATGCACCGTTAACACAAATACATGTAGTCTATGAAACCTTTAGTTTAAATTTCTTTGTTGGTTTTAAAAAGATGTTCATGGGAATTTATTTTTAAAAATGATTTACTCTTTATGCTTAGTAAAATTTAAATAGATACTTCAAAAGTAAAAGACAACAATACTGAAATTTAAACCAGGTTACATGTGTAGTGGTGATTTGTAAGTGCACAACAAACTACAGTTGCCACAAGCGCAGGTTTATTTCAAGGAGTATCTAATATTTGATGACTAATAATAACAATTTTAATTTTTTTTTGTGGGTAGAATGTTTTTACATGTAGACATGATCAACCAGAAGTTTTTGTGGAGATTTTTCATGGTCTTTGTAATAGTTTTAGGAACAAGCACTTTGTAATTTGCCTGATTTGGCAACGTTAACATGTAAAATCTTTCTCAGTGATCTTTTAATTAGGATTGTGCCGCTTTTAGCCAAAAATTAAAAAGCCTTTGTTACTTTTGTAAGAAATATTTTCTGCAGAACGGCAGCAGCTCATTAGAAATTCTCTTCTGGGTTATGGGAGGGACTGTCGGTGTGGAAGTTAGCCTGACTAATTTCCCAACATTCCTTTGTTTAAACTCTTTTTTAAAATTTCTTCTCCTTACCCCTACATTTAGCCCCTCCAAGCAAAGAGACATGAAAAAATAGTGTTTCAAATTCGAACTGAACTAACCCTTGATGACGTCATCAATTATTACCAGTTATCTATGTTAACAATCTGTTTTATAGCTTTAAAAAGTCATACAAAAACAAGAAGTCATTACTTAAACTTTTGTGCTTCAGAGAACAAAACCTACTTGAAGAAATGTGTTTCGCCTCCGCGCCACACGTGATACAGCTCACCCTACCAGCGGAGGGATACAGAGCTTAAAAAACAATTTCGAACACCCCTACCTCTTATAAGTAGGGAATAGTTTGGATTTGGCCTTTAGCTCATAGCACCTCACAAGCTAGAGCTAATTTTAGAGTGGCAAAAAAACAAAACAGCGAACCATATCAGAGCAATTCGGCCGCATAATTTTGAGCCAGATGGCAGCTCCGATGAAAAAAATGAAGATGCTAATGAATCTATTTGTCTGGAAGATGATGCTTCAGTATAGTAGCGATGAGGGGAGAATTTTTGGCCAGCCCACTGCAATTGCTACGTCACAAACCTGGGCCTTTTCAATCATTTTTATTTGCTTCTGATCCAACACGATTAAAGAAATACTCAGAAACACAGTTTTAATAATAACATATTTTATAAATGTCCTCCAGAGAAAAATGCTACAAGAACATTTTAAAAACACAAAAAAGTAGTGGAGGGAGTGTTTAATAGGTTTGAAGATTCTTAAAAATCTATTTGAGGCAGGAATGCAAACTTTATTTGCATTTCAACCTTTTCTTTTCTAAAAAATTACTCGTAGATCTTTGCAAAAATGTACTGTTTTTCCTTTTATAGTGTGTTCTGATTAGTTACTAAGCCTTAAGTTTGACTTGTGTAAACTCGTCTTTATTTTGAATTGATTTCCCAAGAAGGAGTCAAATCTTGTTCTTCTTCATTCTACTTTTTTGATGATAATGTGAGTATTTTTTAACAAAGAAATTGCAATGTTCATTCCAGCTTAACTTACTTGTTTTTCCAATTCTTACATTTTTACAACCAAAACTTACAGGTTTAAAAAAGAAAAAGTCCAAAATTACTTGAAAAAGATTTACAAAAGTCTATTGGAAATTGATACATTTTTCTCTTTACCAGTACTGCATGTGTGCACTTTAAAAATATGAAATAAACACTGAAAATCCATCCATGGTGCAGCAAGTCAGGCTTACAGACTGAGCCTCTCTAGCTTAAAGGTCAAGGATTTGAAATGACCGCCTGGTGAAGGCAAATCTGGCAACATCTAATGTCTGAACTCACAAAGTTGTTCTACATCAGAATGTGCATCCTCTCTGCTGTTAATCCGACTACATCACTCGCATTCCTTGTTGTCAGATGCCCTCCAGTGTGATCTGAAAAGGTAAACAGGACCCTGGGGGGGGGGGTCTGAAAGCTCTAGTCTGCACTCACTCCTCCATATCACAGTTAAGTGGCTAATGGAGCCTGTCAAAATCCCTGCAGAGCTAAAAACCACCTGACTTTGTTGGTGTTGATGACAACTCAGGGTAGCAACACCCCCATAGCCCTGCAGCTAGACTCAGTGCTGGACTGACACGCTTGATTAATACACCAAGTGGGAAGAAATAAATGCAACAATTAATCTTAATTACATCTCAGTAAATCTGACAGAGCTCTGTTAGAGCCAACTAAATGGACCTCCATGTTAAAAATGCTGTGGGGACATTGTTGCCATGGCAACTAACATGCCACACTTTAGAGTCTAAGTATGTGTTTGGTGTTGATGGCAGACAGGGAGCCCTAAGAGTTTAACGCTGATGTTGCTATTGGAGTTTTTCCAGAGCGTCACAAAGAAGAAAAAAAGTTTTGGTAGAGTCAGTTATTTTTGATATGATGGTCAACATCAGCTGCGGAGTCGTAAAGACACGTGAATGAAATCAAAGTTTGTAACCTTTTCTTTTAATATTACACAAAAGGTTGTGTTGGATATTACACTCAAATTTTGTTCCAAAAAGGTGGATGATTACGATATACTTTATTCTGGGGCTTTTGAGAGTTTATTGTCATATTTGCATATTTTACCACATATTCCACATAAAACAACTACAGCTTTCTGTGTTTAAAAAAACAACCTTTGTTTGGTTAATGTGGGATAAGAAACACAAGTTAGGAAAGTAACTTTGTTATGGAAGTATTAAACAACGGACTATTTATAAAGAGTTGTTGCTTCTACAGCAACTTGTTGGGGGCTCAGATTCTTGCAGGCTGGATCAGCAGCGGCCTGACAGAATCCTTGCCCCCTCAATAAAAAAACTCATCCACCTTCTTTCGACATTGTTTGGGACAAAGTATCAAAAATCTATGATGCCAGAGAGCATTCTGGCAGGGGGAGCGTACCTTGGCACAACACCGGGCCATTTCCAAAGCCACAACATAGCTAGCTTCTGTCACACTTTTGCTGGATTCTGCCGCTTTGGTCATAATGATCTGCTGGGCAGCAAAGCCCCGTTGTAATAGCTGGAGCTTATTGTTGCGCTCCTCACCAGTAAATTTGCCATAGTTTTTATAATTCATAACATAATGACTTTTTATATTAATTTTCGGCTATATCTGTTTAGGAAAGTGGGAAAATAACAAGTTTCACCATATTTAATATTCACAATATTCACAATCTAAGTTTGAAGTGGCTGATAAGAAAATTATGATGACCCAGCATTCTATCAGGTTTTAAACACATCACTTTGACATTTATTGCGTGTGACAGATTCCTCTGCCCCCAGCACAACCCCCCCACCAGCGCTCACCCCAAACACATATGTTTGTATTACATGTATACATTGACCGTTCACGCGTGGCTTGTAGAGAAAAAGAGAGACGGCTAAAGAAAAAAATTTTAAAAAGAACATGGCTCCCAGGAAGGGTCAATGATCGTGAAGCAACGTTGTCATTTGGTCAAAGTTGCCCTAAAGTAGCGGTGAAAATTTAAAGTTGTAGGGTGTGCAACAATTCACAGGGTTGTACGTCAAAAGTTGCGATCGCAACGTCGCGAAATCCTGGAGGGTCTAACATATAAGGTGCTCCAGATTATAAGGCTTACTGTCATTTTCTGGAAAAAATTAAAGGGCCCATATCATGCAGAATTAACTTGTTTTGAGCCTTTAAGTGTAGGAATTACAAGATAAAACAACCCCAAAGTAGTATTTCCATCCATTCTCACATCTTTGAGCATTTCTCTGACGTCCCATAGTGGGGAACTGCCTCTTCCAGGAAGAGTTTGCACTGCCAGTACTGCCTCCAGGGTAACACACACACTTTCTCACTGGAGCTAGCTGTGATTGGCAAAAAGCTTTCATTTTATATGCACAATATTCACTTCCATCTTTGCAAAAGTTTGGATGTTGTTTGTTTTTGTGGAATAAACACAGACACACTGCCAAGGCTGGCTCTAGGATTACCTCAAGAAATGGGTGGCACCCACAAGGAGCGAAAGGCGGTGCCTCAGATATCGAGGCGTCTTATTTCCGGGTAAGAAAAGAGCTTGTGTTCTTCAGTGTTCCAAAGGTAATGTATTACCATAAATATGGGTACTACATACTAGCATACTTTAAGGCTTTCAAATGTGCCTTATAGTGCAGAAAATATGGTAACTTGGCCACTTTCCCTTTTTGGATCTTGGTTCCAAACTGGAACCACTTGTTTTGTGCTTGTTTTCATGCAATCATGTGTACAGTTGTGCCATGTAATTACAATACAAGACCTATAAAATCAACAAACTCATTTCCAAACCTAACAGCAATGTTGCCCTTCATCTGTTTCCAACTTGCGTGACCAAACAGCTGCAGTGAGTTGTGAAGGTAAATCTCGATAATCTTTGAGAAAAGCCTTCACTTTTCACTTTTTACTACTCCAAAATGAGTTCTCAAAAGGCTTTCCTTGACTGATGGACAGATATACTGACCTGCTAGTTTTTTTTTCTCATATCAGATCTCAGTTTAGCATGAATGTGTCCATTTAGCCCGTCAGTGTTTGTTTTTTTAAGGGCTTACTTTGGGCAATTCCATGGTCGATGAAATCACATGATGTCAGTTCCTTTGCAGAACACAGAACACGCTTTCATAATCCTCACAAATGGAAAGTTCATGCAACTTCTCAGCCAGTCAGCATGGATTTGAAAAGTGTTGATTTAACGAAACATGAAAATACTATGTCCTTTCCAGATGCTGTTCCTGCTGTCAAAGGCAAATATGATGTCCATGCACTCTGTGCTGCAAAGAGAAGAAAACATATGAAACCGTCTGCTACACGTTGAAATATGGCTGTTTGCTCGCCACGCTACAGCTTCATTGACAAATTTTAACTTTGGTTTCTTGAATGCTTATTTTGTCTGAATATTAATCCAGAGTCAGATATGTAAAAGAAGGAGGACTGTGTTTGTGCTCAAAACAAATTTGTTGGGCTTTCTAAATACCACTGATTGAGTTTTACTGACATTGCCAAACATTTTCTATAAGTTTCCTGTATTGTCTCAGACAGCGGTTTAAAATCAGCATTGCATTTGGTAGCTTAACCTTTTAACGCTGGAGATGCCATCGGCGACACCTCAGTAACTGGCGCTCTTTGACATACCGTAACTCTTCAACTGTTTGCACAACCAAAGTGAAACAATTGATTCTGATGTGGAGATAAGCAGGTTTTCATGCCAGCTTTGCACCAATTTGTAACATATTACTAACGGAAAAAGTGTTGCATATCAGTGCAAAGCTGCTTTTCTCCACAACTCACTTTACTGCTGTACAGTGCTACATAGCAACGCAGGGCTGCCTTTCTGTGCTTCAGAATCCACTAAAATTACATTAATTGTGTCAACGGTCAGAAAGTTACAGCAGTCGAAGGAATGTCAACACTGGAGCAATTTCAGTTTGGCAGATTAAGGAGGCCCTTGGTCATATATAGGTATGTATTGAGAATAAATGATTATTACATTGCATTTTCTATGAGATGTAATCCAAATTTGTTAATTGTTCATTTTTTGGGGTGTTTGTCTGTTTTTTTTTTCCCACACTCATGATCTGCTGCACTTCCATAGTTGACTCTCATTGGTTTACTTTCACTCTTCTGTCTGCAGGATAGTAAACTGTAATGTTGGAATGTAGGAAACGTTCACACTGAGGGATGAATCAAACGGTTATCCTATCTCTTATCTTATCCTAGTCGGTGTGTTTTCACCGTGTAGTGAACCGTACCAGGAGTCGCTTGCAAGTTACTAATCTGCCAAACGTCGTGCTTTTATGTGGTGGCTTTTGTGCATCGTCTTTAGTATCTATCTCTCATATATCCTGAAAAATTCAATGTTATTTATTTATTTATTTTAACTGGAGGTTTTCAGAGGCCCTATGCTCAAGAAAGTGTCCTGTTAAGTGAAGAGGACAGATACCAGGAAGCCCAACGCGCATTGTTCTTACGCACAGACAGATAAGAGCTCGCGTCTCTGATATCACATCAAAGATTCCATTACAGCTCCACAGGGTATTTTACTTTGTGACTTTTCTCTCTGTCACCCGAGTTTCCCTTTTCATTTGATTAGATTCTTGATGATGGCTAAACTAAATAATGAAACCCTTGAACCCTTGTTTACCTTGAATATTTTAAAATCCAAGATGCATCATTACGGTCCCCAAGTCGGATTAATATTGTGATATGACAGTTTGGCCTTTACGATAGAACTTTGTAAGGTTTTTTTTTCAGAGGGTCAAAATGACAAGTTAAATAACTTCTTTGCCTTAAAACATGTTTTTTGCTCTAAATTGTTGTCTTTTCGTTCCTAAATGCACCAGAAACCACAGAAGAATGACTTTGAAGCTGATGAACTGCATAAAACTGCTATGACAGGAGGAAGAACAGAGCAAACCAGAAGTCTGGCAAAAAGGACTCTTTAATAATTAAAACATTTGCCATTTTTGCACTTTAATTATTGAACACCCACAGTGAACCGTGAATAGGTTATGCATAATTCAGACACTAAGAAATGTCTTTGCTGTGCCCCCTATGCCTCTATGTTGTATCAATGCCCAAAACAAACAAATAAATAATAGAGTATTTTGACAATTTGATGCCAGAATATTTTGTCATCATGGTAAAAACAACTGTAATGCAAAGCTGACCTTTAAACATCTGAATATATTACATTTCCTATTTATGGTGCATATTTATGTTTGGAGGCAAACTTTCATTACAATATATTTTACACTTCAGCACTATTCTACGGTGGCCCTGAAGTGCAAATCCCATCAACAAATCACTCAACGCAAAAACAGGTTAAAAATCACAACGACAATTAAAAACAAATGTTTTAAAAAAAGCAGCATTGTTTTTTAGAAAACTAAAATAAATTTCAGAAACCAAAAGGTAAAAAGCAAAAATGAACCAAAAAAACAAACCAAAACAAATTTCCAGGAAACCAAATGAAATGTTTATTAGACAAAAACAAGCAGTCCAAATGATGGACAAACTACAACACCCAATCAGCAATGTCCTTTTCCAGTCTCCATTAAAAAGAAAAAATATTTCTTAAAGCAAAAATAATTTACAGAAATAAAAATGAAATGTTAAAAAAAACTAAACACTAACACTGAAAACATGAGAAACCAGAAAAGGTAGGTACTATGGGACATCAATGATTAAATGAGGATGTTTGTCTGTTATTTCAACTGAAAGTTATTTGGCATGAAGCAATACTGCATTTCCTCATCCAATCAATGACGTCCCATAGTACCTACCTTTTCTGGTTTCTCATTGTCTTAAAACATTCTAACAATGCGTTTTGTTTTCTAGAAATTAGTTTTGATTTCTAAATTGCAATGCTGTTTTATTTATTTATTTATTTTTTTATTGTTGTTGTGATCTTTAACAAGTTTTTGTGTCAATGGTATTTGCACTTCAGGGCCAACGTAACAAACAGATCCAGGTATGTCTTCATTTTTCTCACCAAAACTGGTATCTGGCTCAAAGCTGTACGGCTGGATGGCTCCGATATTGCTCACCATTTTTGTTGCACCCATACTGTTGGGTTGGAGTTGTGAGGGGCTGTAAGCTAGCGGGTGAGAGTGTAAATAGATGCATGTCGGGAAGTAGGAGCCGGCTTACTCTGCACCAACTGTCCCGTCCCCAACTCTTAAACAAATTTCAAATGAACTACTGCTGCTCTGCAGAAACTATGTCCTAGAAAACCACACAGGCTTTTAGATTAAAAACTGCATAATCATAATCAAAAGACCACTGGGAACACTTTCACAATAAATCAAAAGATGATTGGAGTGAGTGTTTAAGATTATCTTTTACAAAAAAAGAGAGTTTCTTAATGCAGCCACTAACAAGCTTTATTTTACTTTTTCAAGACAGCTTTAGTGCAGGACATTTTGGCCATCGTTTGTTTCCCTTAACGCTTTTTTTCTTTATGAGGTGTGAAAACGTGTCTGTAATCTCAAAAAATGAAAGTCTCAGTTCCAATGAAGATGAACCTTCAACCCTACATGAGCATTTACTCAGCGACATACTTCAGTGACATAATGATCAAGAAGAATTTAAAAAAATGTCCCTGAGTAAAAGATGGGTAGTGCGAAGGTACAGACATTTATCATCACATGGTCAGAAGAGTTCAAGCTAACTCTGCATAGTGTTTTTTTGTTGTTATATTTTTTTTACTTTTTCTGGCTGAACCTTGTTTGGACTTTTCCTCCCAACAGGAAGCTGTAGCTGCTGTTTGATATTTGCTTCGCTGTCAAAGCTGTGATGAGAAAGTAAAATAAATGAAAATGTGAAACTTTGCAGCATCCAGTTGAGTCAAGTCTTTTTAAATGTCCTTGTCCAAACTTACCCTCAGGATTAAAAAAAAGCTTTTTTTAAAAAAAAAATTGTATATTTATGTTCTGGCCAGCCAAAAAAAAAAAAAGAGTTCCACACACTAAAATATTTTGTTGAACCACCATCAGCATCACAGTGAATTTTATCCAAAGTCGGAACATGTTTTTAGGTTTTCACATGCTGTTGGAGTTTTGTTATAAATGAAATTATAGGTCACGATTCACGTATAAATAATGATAATCTGCTCACTACCCAACTCAGGGTTTTAATTCCATTGTGCAAGCTAAAATCTGTTCTATTTTTGTTGTTTTATTAATTAAATCAAGGCAGTTGAGTGTGTACAAAATATCTTAGTTCTCTTGCCTTTAAAGGGTGCCACAGCCTAGCTTGTACAAAGTGTCTACTTGTGCAGAAGCTCTTATAAACATTTCTGACATTGGATGGTGTTCAGTGTGTCTTCAGGCACGCAGTCCTGGAGTGAAACAAAGCAAACTTCCTTTGCTTGAATTGAAAGCAGCCTGTAACTAAAGAGGAAACGACTTTATATTATGAAATTTCATGGAGTCCAGAGATGAAATCCAGACTTTTTTGAATGTCGTTTCCGGATCTTTAGCTTTACTTAAACAACATCAATCATAAATTTCCACCACAAGGAAAACACATCGTTTATTAATCAGCCTGTTTTTTTTAAGTAAACGCATTGAGAGTTTGAGTTGTGAGGGACGCTAAGGAAAATGATGACAGGAAAATACAAATTATACATCAGAAGTTTGGCAACAGAGGTAGTTAAGGTTTTCTTCATTAGGTTTGCTTAAGTGTTTTTTAAATAAATGCTGTTTGTTTTTTTTTTTGTACACTTTCTAGTCTTTCTTTGAGCTGTTCCGACACAAAACAACATGGAAACTACTATGAGAACTACCTTAACCAGTCAGAATGATCCAACACATACCGCCTCAGAAGCTTCCAGAAAACTTGATCTAACTAATCCCAGAAAGGAGGATTTGTGTCATTAAAAACAGTCTCTCAAGTTAGATTTTGTTTTGAAAAGCAATAAAATTTCACTTTAGACACACCTGCCCTTTATGCCTTTCGCTACATTGACACAGTTCTCAGTAACACGTGGTCAAGCGACCATGTCCACTTTTAGGCTTCCGTGTTCAAAACTCTCACGCATAGCCACAAAAGTTTCTGCAACGATAAAAAATACGTACAAAACGCTATTGAACTGATGATGAAAGTTAAACTAGTTTAAAATTTGAACAAGTATCAGATTTGGAAGTAAATGACATCGATTTTGAAGTGCCAACTAACTGAAAATTAGAAATTCATCCAACAATAATTTGTGCCCAGACGAAATTATATGACACCAAGTCTTTCATATAGCGGAAAACAGCCGTGAAAGAGGAAACCTTAGATCAAGATTCACGAGAGTCGTACTGCCGAAAGAATTAGCAGCTGTTGTCTGCGGGAAACGGGTTGTAGTGAACACTTAAACAACACATAAAGGGTAAGGAACAATGAATTCAGGAAATTAGACAATCAGATTGTAGTTTGTGTGGACATCCTACATACACTTGCCAGCGTTCAGTAAGGAGCCAGTACACACACCTCATTAACGACTGGATTTGGAAAAAGGATGAGACTGTTTTTGTTTATTTGGATCAATTGAAAGACAGAGAATCTTACTGAAAAAAAAACAAATTAAAAGTCAAACATTACTCACTTCTGCTGCTTCATTAAATCAGCATGTCTCAAATTCACCAACAAAATAAAAAAATCTTCAAATGTTTGCATGGACACTCAATCAAAACTGAAACTCTTAGATGTAAATGGACAAGAATGATCTAAAGTTGATTATGATTTTAGGACATTTTTAAGTTACAACTAAGAAAAAAAAGCTTTTCATTTGACTTCATTGGGTTAGAGCTCAAAAGAAGAGTCTCAAAGAACTGAAAACAGTGAGATTTTTCTCTAATGTTTATAATTCCATGTACTCTGTATCAACTTTTACCATATAAGTTTTTTCCAGTTAGGTATAAAAAATCTTTTCTCCATTAAACGATGTCAAACAGACACTAACATAACTAAGTGTGGCTCGCAAAAGTCTTTTGTCCATCCACACACGTTTCTTCACACTGATCTAACTGGAGCTTTAAGTCCTTCGTGCTCAAACAATAAAGAAAAAAAGTGAAGGTCAGACATGTTTTATATTCTGCATTTCGGAGCTACAACGGCTTCCTTAAAAGTCTCTGTTTGGGGTATCAACCAAAGCTGATGTTTCCCATAAAAATTATTGATAGAACAGAGAGAACAAGGGCGCAGAGTTTGTTAATGGAGGCCTCAGTCAGCCCTCTTCCTCTTAAGGGACCACACACTTTATGGATTACTTCCTCTTGCGCTCTGGTCCAAGAACGGCATAAAGTGTGCCGGCACTGCTCTGTGATGGCAACCAGGATGAAGGATACAAACAACAGGGATACATGGCAGCTTTAAAGCCTGTGTCCCAAATAAAAGGTTGAGAAGAAAAAGAAAAGGGGAGGGTGGGGGGCTCTTAGAATTAGGAGATGAAGTCCAGTCGTGCGACACAAACTGAGCGGACAGAGATGGGACACTGCTGTGGATTCTGCCTCTGTCTTTGAAGGCAGAAAGCCCACTTTCCTCTCTGCTTCTCCTTCCGTCTTCACGCCAGTTTGCTTCACAGTAATCAAATGTTTCTTTGCAGCTCTCATTATGTCATAAGGAAATATCAATTACACCCATTTTATCACAGGACGACGTCGTGTTTTACAGTAAACTGCCTGGCAGGCGATCAAGAAAAACTACATTTTGTGCAGCTCTGTTGAAATTCAAAGGATTTGGCCGGAGAGGAGGAAAGTTGACTCGCATGCTTCACTGAAAGCCCACAGCTGTTGGCTTATTCTGAGTGGTGCCCTAAATTGTTCCGTAGGTTTTCATCCCTGATGATTGTTTGTGTCTGTTCAGATTCCTCTGTGCATGCGGTCCTCCTTACGCAGCGAGACACATTTTCCTTCAGCATATTTACACTCCAGAGGAACAGAGCAGCTTGCCAAGCTAGACAATGTGAGCACATTATTGTGGCTGAGGACCTGAGCTTCTTTGCACACTTTTAAGTCCAGTTTTTTAAATGATTGCGAGGCTGTAAACTTCAAATGTACCATTTTTTGAGCTAAGATATTCCAAATGTGACTTTAAAGTCATTTGCAGGATTGCTGCAGTGCTGGGTTGCTTCATCTCTTCCTTACTGAAAATGAGTTTTTATCTCACCTTTGCTTTAAAGAAATAGAAGTTCTTTACACTTGAACATTTTTATTTCACGTTTAAATAAAATGTTAGAAATTAGTGAGAAAACGTTAAAATATCAATAAAAAGCTTGTTTATTCTCTAAAATGAGTAAGAAAGTGATCACAGCCACTTTTACTGTGTTTCTTAACCATATTTATCTATTCAAATAATATTTGATGCAAACATTTCTGAGATATCTCATTAATTTGATCAAAACTCTTAATAAAAGCCTTTGTTTTGAACGTGGTCCACGCTTTCTCCACTGTAGTTCATCATCTTTCCACTAGGGGCAGCAGAAGGACTCTTCCTTCTTATTTCAATATGGCAGCTTTCATGGAATCTCAAAAACACTTTTGACGAGAAAAGTTTCGCTAATCTTCAGAACTTTATGATGAGAATAACTTGTCTATTGATATTCATCATTATAAAATGATTACTTTCTCTATTTAAAGAAAATAAAATTTGTTGTTATTTATTTCTTTATATATAAGTTAAACGATGTTAAAATGTATGGGTCAAATTTGAGACAGAGGGTAAATTAGTTTTTTTTTTTCTGAATACTCGTGTCAAAAGTCTTGTATCTTAAAGTTATATCGTTGTAAGCAAAAACCAACGTAGCATAATTGATACTATCTATCTCTAAGAAAAAAGATATTGCAACATTTGTTTTGTGCTTAAAAAACACCTTAACAAAAAGCAATTTTTTTCTTAGAATTCTTCACAGGGTTAGATTGAGCAAAGCACAAGTACACATCAGTCATTAAATGTGTGTTTGCTTGAAGCTTTGGTTTTTCCCCCCAAAGGTTCCTCCCAAAGTTCAGTCTTTTTCTGATTGAAAAATAACCACAAATCACTTCAACCAGCTTTCCTTGACGAATACATGAAGTCCAGGGGTGTGTTTTTGGACCTCGCCCCCTAACGGCATTCCTCATGTTTGCAAAAACACGTTAACTGATGATGTTGAAAAAAAATCAAAGTGAGAAATCCCCTCTCTCCAGCTTCCTCACACAATCTCCAGCGCTCTGGATGAAAGCTGACTTTTGTATGGCTGACAGCTCTCACACAAGGTGGACAGCCTGTGTTTTTCCTGGCATACATTAAGCAAACACAGACCAATTACACTGGGCTGCCTGATGTGTCAAGCTCTGATCTACTGTTTTATTTTGGATTACTTACAAAAGGCTTAGTAAGTAATGTTTGTACTTTGCAGAACAAGAGAAGCAAAGGTTCAAGCAGATTATGGACCACATCTAACAGCGGCCCATCACCTCATGCTAAAACGGCTTGGGAAGGTTGAAATATTCAAGACTCACACGTCAGCTTTCCTGTTTCTCTCTGCACATGTATGCATTTAAATGTGTTCTGCACCAACCTTAGGGTGCATTATTCATTGAAATTACTGTTCCAGCTTTTTTCCCCAGCACAAAATACCCTCACTTTTAACTTTTAACTCAGATTTTGCCTTTTATTATGAATATCTATTTTTTAAAACTTTTCTTTGCGTCTTATCGTTTCTTTTGTGTTTCTTTGAGACACACTAAGTTTCTTGTGCAAGTTGAGCAAAACTTTTAGATGTCTTTGTCCTGACAATACCTCAAATTAAAACTATGTTCAACCTAAAAACATTAGAAATTTGCTTCTAAGTTGTGGGCGGTTGCAATCCCGCCCCCCTTTCCCTTCTCTGCTGCGGAGATTCACAACAATTTAAATGAAAAAATACTCAGAAATGCAATTTTGAGTTTAATTGTCTTCATATATTCTCCATTAACAGAAAAACGCCACTGTAACAGGTTAAAAACGCCAAAAATCCTTTTAATCTGAGGCCATTTTTAAAGCCTTAGTGTGTCTGTGTATGCCAATAAAAACACAGCCAACAACAAGATGTTGGAGTAAAAAGTGCAGTTTTAAGCATAATAACACAGATGTCAATGCTACTGAACTGGTTTGCATAAAAACATGCAGCTGCATCAAAACAGGGAAAAAAAATGAAGTCTTAATAATCACAGCCATGTTGTGCAGTAATGCAGTTGACAAAAATAGAAAAAGTCTGGAAATTTTTCCATGTAACTTCCTGTTATTTTCCTCTAAATGCTTTTTGGTTAAATGGGAAGTCATCTTTCCAAGTAATTTAACAGAAACTGGGTCATGTGAAAGGACTGAGTTTATGGCAAAGTCCAAATTTCAACTCAGTGGTTTAGTTGGGACCCTAAGCAAGTGAAACGCCCACCTGCTAACCTAAATGAACTGGAAAAAACCATTGGAACCAGTAAACAGAACAGGTGGGGGGAAAGTAGATCATGATGTGTGGAAAAAAACAAAGCTAAAAACAAAGCTTTGACTTCTCATTGACTTCACACTGGTTCCATCAAAGAAATAATCCAATATGATAATATGTTTTCATTTGGGGCTAACTAAATTATGACCTGCTAAAGACCAGATATTTGTCACAAATATGACTTTACAAGCAGAAACTTTTTTCTGGATTGATTGAAAAAAATGTTAGTCGTGTTGGAGGGAAATAAAAACAGCTGTTGTTACAGTTTCACTGACAACTGGAGGATATAAAGAAAAGCTGTCCCACATGGTGTGATGTCAGAGGAATATCTAAAGTAAAACAAACCTGTGTTGTGTAACCAATGGCTTATAAAAATCTACCTTCTTAACCTGAGTGTCTGTCCTTTTGACAGTTGGCATGCTTTTATTTCAAACACTAGGGTGAGCAAAGTCTGATTTTCTAATGGGACAAAAACATCCATTATTTCTGTAGATCTGAGTTGTTCAAACTTGATCTGCACAATAATTTGGGTGGATCTAGTTTGATTTCTGAACTTTAACAGAGTCACCACTAGTTGCAGCTTCAAATCAAAGGCATTTTTCACTTCAAGCTCAAAATTTAAATAAATGTCACAAGACATTGATAATATTAGTTTTTCATTTGCTCATATCCAGGTTGTGTTAGATCTTCAGCGGTTCATGCAGTAAAATGTGGAGTTTGAATGCATCTTGGAAAGCTCACAATAACAGCTGGACTGATGTTTCACCAGCAGGTTTTTAGCTGCGACTGTTAATGTTTCAGACTTTAATGATCTGGCTTCTGCTTCCGTTTGGAAATTGCTAACTTTGGGCTGCCACGCAGAATTCTGGATGTGTTAACTTTGACGTGTTTGCATACCCGACTGCAGAAATCTGCTAAAGACTTCAACTTTATAGCAGGATCAGAGCTGAACTTCATTGTGTGTCTAGTCTGAGCACTGATGCATTTTTGTCTGTGAACGCTGCCTTTCTGACTGCATAACACCAAACAACACAGGCTTATTCTGGTTTGCTTAACAACAAGCACGTTTCTAGAGAGGAAGGATGTGCTTATGCCTCTGAAGCCCTGCCTAGAAGGCTCAGGGTTTGCAGGCGCTGTGTGATCACACAGACACGTGCGTGTCTGTGTACATGATGGCAGTGGCATTTGTGTGAGCATGTGTGTGTGTGTGTGTGCATAGATGGATGTCCATTCACAGCAACTCAATGGAAACTTGGCAACAAACCAACTGCCTGCCCATGAGGGCTGGTAAACACTCTGCGATGGATCTCCATCTCTGCACTCAAGTGCCAAACACAATGTAAACTTGTTTTCATCACTCCATTCACCTGCTCGTCCTTCTTTTCCCTTCCTTCTGTTCCTGTTTCTTTTAACTCTGAGTCATACCAGTTCTGAGTTGGTTGTGTGTCAGTGTGACTGCAGGAACTGCATACGAGGCGTGAAATGCTGCAGTCATTTGTTAATCAATCGAGGATGATCTTCAGGGTTGAAAGCCGAAAATATGTCAGTGTGTGGGGTGAGGGGGTCTACTATACACCAGACTTTGCACTAAGTCCACATTCGATCCTCCAGCAACCAGCACAGGTCACCTCTGACAGCTGCCCCCCTGTCCAACATCAAAACCAGATGTCTGATGAATTGCTCCTCATAAAGGATTCCTGTTTCACAATGGAGCATGGCATTGCCTAATAGGGTAAGATGGTTACGTGCACATTCCCTAGTCGTTAAAATTCCTACGGGTAATTCAGAATGGCCTCTGGACCTGCTTTCACTGAGAAATTTCACAATGGACTTGTCCTGAGATGCAGGGCGCACGGGTGGGTAACGCTGCAACTGGACACAGTAGTTGCCCATCTTTGTCTGCAACAATACATGTGCTAACAGTCAGCTGGAGAGCTAGCTGTAAGCCATATTGCCAATAAGGTCCCACTCCAGTCATCTTTTGATTTATTTTAAAGGCATTCCCATTGGTCCTTTAATTGTGAGGATGCTGTTTTTAGTCAAAATCACAAAACCTGTGTCACTTTCTAGAACATAATTTCTGCAGAGCGACAGGAGTTCTTCAGAAATTCACGGTTGAGTTGTGGGCAGGAGTGTTGGCATTAATTAGGCCCGCCCCCTTTCCCATCATCCATCTGTTTACACGCTGTCCTGCTAGCTTAGAACCCCAAACTAAACTTACCGGTTCAACAAAAATGACGAAAAATATCGGAGCAATCCAGCCGTACAGTTTTGAGCCAGATGCCAGCTTAGACAAGGACAACAAAGATATACAAGGATCTACGTGTCTACAAGTGGATGCATCAGAATGGAGCAAAGCAGGGAGCTGTAGCACCAATAACCAGCTACAATGTTTTTTTTTATTTGTTTTTGTCTGCTCCTGATTCTCAATTTGGTTAAAGAAATTCTCAGAAAAGTCATTTTGTCCTTCATCATGAGAAAAATGCTACAAGAACATGCTAAACCACCAAAAAGCATGATTCTTATTGTGTTGGGTCTTTTCTAGCTCCCTTTCAGTGATCCGTTCACCTGTGTTCACCACACAGACCTACACGGTGACAACATGAAAGCTGCTGTTCCAGGCGTCTATGTTTGCAAAGAGGAAACGTTCTTTTTCTTGTCATACACAAAGTAAACCACTCAGATAAAACAACTTTGTTTCAACTCTTCCGGGAGGGAAAAAGCTACCTCCATGCTCTGATGAAGCGGAAGGGAAAAAGTACGTTTGTGACAGAAAATCTGCTTGCACTTGGAGCCGGCAGCTGTCCTTTTTGATACTCTGCACTCAGACGGCTGTCAGACTCTCTGTAAACATGTGCCGAGAGGTGATGGACGGGGCCTGGCCTCCTCCTGCTCCTATCGCTCCCTGTTAGCACTTCTCCTCCTCCCCTGTTTCTCGGTAATCACAGCTGACAAGGGAAAGGCAGCATCTCGTATATGCCATAGAGTCACACTGACCTGTGTCGGTTCAGGAGAGCAAGCACGGAAGAGAGGATAGAGGGGGTGGACAAAAACGACATGTAGGGCTGTAAAAGCAGTGGTGCAGCATGAGAGGACACTTTTCTAAAACAATATTCTCTCTTTATTTGTGAGAAGACCAGGTTCTGGTGAACAGGTTTCAGAGCACGCATGGATCCCACTCAGCAGCAACAAATAGAATTGGAATTGCAAGAAGCGTGTTTGAAATAAAACAATATGCATATATGATCCACCTTATTGAAGAATTTGTAAACCCAAATTCATCTCAGTGGACTCACATGTGCCACATACATATACTAATCCACCCTGACAACCTGCAGTGCTAAAACATTGAAGCAAACCTCCCAACATGATGTAACCCGTCATCAGTGACACTGAAAGTGGGACGATGGATGAATATTTCAACAGTAACCTAAGGGTCAAGTTGAAGGATGACCTCTAGGGAATTCTGCTATTTTCAACTAAGGAACAGTTTGAATATGACTAGAAAATAAATATTTTATTGTGCCTTTCATGACTGATCAGGAACTTAATCATAGATAGTTTGCTGTTGAACTATTTACTGTTTGTCTTTCAAATGTGCATGGGAGGAAGCGGGATTCCAAATATCAAACCTCCACTTTGATCAGTGAGGATGATGCCTGCAGGGCTGGCTGAGGAGGATTTGGGGGTTTTCTGCTGCTTCCCTGTGTGGAGCAGGAACTCGGGGGTGTGAGTGAGCTGAGGCGCAGGGCTGGTCGGAGAGCTGGTGACAAACTGCTTGGATTTACCCTTGAAAACCTCGCGTACACTCACTCCAATCCCACCGCTGCTTTCATTCTGGGAAGTTCGGGAGGAACCGGGAAGCGGACGGACACATTGTTTGTGTCTGAATGGTAACTCAGAGCGCGTTTTTTCCCCTCTGGAAGGTGAGCTGTTGTTGCAGGGAGCGGACCGTGGAGGAGCTACAAAGCCAAAAAAATCAATGACAGAAGTGAAGAAAACTGCGCGCTACAAGGAAGGGCGACGCGTTGCGCGTGAGCTTAAGGAAGCAGAACCCTAGATCTGCAAAGCATCCGTACCAGTCGTCCAAGGTCCCTTCATTGCAGTCAATTCCTCACCCCCCCATTGGAAATATCAAAACAAAAACGCACCCGTGCGTGGATTCATGCGTTCGTGCGTAAATGGAGACATTTGTGCGCACTGGCCGCGTTTTTTGAACATGCGTTCAATAAACCATGTTATTTTTCCTGTCCCACACTGCTATATGCTTAGACTTTCTCATACTTCACATCTACTATGAGTGATGGCGCTGCCGACAGAGTCCTACAGTAGCGGTGCGCAGAACAGGTCTGGAGAGAAAGGCTTTAGCGCGCCGGATTGCAATGGTTATGTGAAAACACGTGCTGTCCCACTGTGCAGTGAGCGCCACTATGAGACGTGGGTGAGGCTAATGCGCATGAGGATATGGAACTCTCGGAGACTTGTGAGCGCAGTGTGCGTGGGGACGCTCTCCGTGCTCGTCGGTGCGCTGCTCAGAGAGTGGAGAGCTGAGGCCAGCGGCGGCGGCGCTGACAGCGCACTCTCCCAGGCTCCGTCCCCGCTGCTCTTTGTTGCAGGCTGCGCGGCGGAGCTGCTGCAAACTTGCTGGAGCGCGCTCTCGCTGCTGTTCACTCTTGTCTGTGCCTTCTTCTGGGTCGGCGTGTACTTGATCCGCTGCGGGGTGCTGATCCAGACCGCCCTCTGCCTGCTGACCTTGTGCCACCTGGGTGAAGTGGCGGCGTGGTCTCTGCTGGACGGGACGGATGAGCAGCTGGTTTCCTTCACCACAGCGGCCGCGCTCGTGCTCGTCTGCCTGGGCGCGGGCGCACTCATGGTAGCGCGGCTGAACCAGAGCATCTCGGTGATCGTTTTCATCAGCGTCGTCCGGACCATCTCCCTGCTCTCGCTGCAGAAAGTGCGGGCCACTTGGAGACCATACGTAGCGTACTTGGTTGGAGTGCTGGGCATCCTGCTGGCGAGGTATGCTGACAGGCTCCTTCCTAACCAAGGGAGACACAAGGAGGGCTGCACCCCCGTGACTGAAGCCAGGGAAGAGGTCCCTGTATTTAAAAGGCGCAGGAGGTCCAGTTCTGTGATCGCCTCAGACATGGCACACAGTCAGCCCAACAGTAAGTCCCATCGCAGGACATCTCTGCCGTGCATCCAGAGGGACCAGGTAAGAAGCTTGAGCCCCACTCAGGCTCCCTGCTTCTGTCTTGTCGACTTTCTGCGGGAAAAAGTTGGAGTTTGTGGCTGAAAAGAAAATGCCAAGAAGCTGAGGGGATAAAAAAAAAAAGTTTGATTGAATTCTATTAAGTCTTCATTCTAAGCATTTTGGATTTTGTAGAAGTTATGAAAAACAATGTCATCAAAAAATTGCACCTAAACTTTTCAAACATTGTTGCGTTTGTCTTAAAAACCAGCAAATGTCAAACTTTTTATGATACTAAAGCAACATTTAATAACTGATCAAATAAAACGACACCTTTTAACCACAAATACAGCTTCAAAACAAAATGTTTTATCAATAATTAATTACATTTTTCAGAGCAACAGTTTCTTTTAGATATCCACAGATTTTTAAAAATATAGTTTTGTCATTTTCATGTCCCTTAACCCCTTGATGCCCGATTTTATAAGAAAAATGAATTGTTTTCAGGCAATTAAAGTAATATTGGGGCTGAAGTGATGAATATTTGCATCAATAGGTGTTAGTGGGTCATAGAGAATAAAAAATGTTTATTAGTAAACAAGATTTACTGTCACTGTTCTGATCATGGTGTTAGATGAGAAATTGGTGATTTTTGACCATTTTTTCCCTTGCTGCTAGTTTTAAAAAAACAGGGCTTTCAAGGGGTTACAATTATAAATCAAATGCTTGTGTTTCATATTATCTCCTAATTTTTAAAAGTTTTTTTTCTCTCCAGATAAAAAAATCTTCTGTTTTTCTACTTAAATGCTTGCTCACTTCATACCACCTGTCAGGGGCTTCCTGCCCTGAAAACCTCTGGAATGTTGGAGCACTTGCTTTAAATTTACCCAAATGCATGCAAGGGTTTAAAGAAAACATCATCTATGAGCTTGCTGTGCAAAGGAATGGGAAGTGAACTTTTTGGAGAGATCAAAGTTCTCACGGTGGCTTGCATGTGTAGTTGGCTAGTAGGGTGAGAGGCTGCACTGTTGGTCTGGCTCCTTGAAAGATGCCCCCAGGTGTTACGATTAGTGTGAGCAAACACCTATCTCAATAAATTGGACATGAAATGATGGACATATATGACTTTTCATCGTTTTTCTCGTGCCAAAGCTGCAGCTCGCGATCAGTGGTCCTTTGAGGTGCTGTAACTGCATGGCTGCAGTGTTTTTAATGAGCCTGCATTCAAAAAATGGCTTGCATGGGCAGGAATATAGACATAAATGGCAACTTGTTTTATTGAAATGGGACTCTGCAAATGATGGAACTAGGACAAACATCTGCACTTTTTTACTTTACATGGCGAGAAATACAGAATTTCTTTTACAAAACTGAATCATGTGTTTTCCATCTTTGGCTTGTTAAGCAGAATTAGAGAAAGTTCACTTTGGTTGCCTTTATAACCTATAAATTCATTGACTTTATAATACTGGTAAAAAAAAAAAGTAGAAGAAGATGTAAACAATGTTTTTTTTTTTCAAACTGCACTTTTTCTCAGAAAGTTCTCAAAAACAAAAAAAAAAAAAAAAGCCTGACTGAACTTGGACTTCTTAGCTTTAAAATAATCAACATATAAAAAACACCTTAAAATGAAAACAGAAAATGCATATTTCTGGTTCTGCTGTGTGTCATTTACCTCATCAGGGTTTACTGACTAAATGAAATTTGACAACATCATGCAAAAGTTGAGACATCTTCAGCATCTGTGACTCTCCTCTCCATGGCTGGCAGCCAGAAGCCCTCTGCTGAAGATGATCTCAATTACAGCTTTTTGTTGTCAGGCATAAAGACGGCAGAGCGCGGACTGTAAAGTGAAGAATATATTAGTGTTTCCATGACAAAGCCAGAGTGATCCACCATTCCCTTTCATCTTTGCAGACACTGCTCAGCAGCTGACCGGTCGCGGCCTGGCTGCAACCACGACTCACACATGGCGTTCAGATGTCGTCTCTTGTCTGTGTGGTCTGCAGTGTATAAACAAGCTCTGCTGATCCAGTCGTCACCCAGCTCACAGTGGGTTCTGGCTTCCCCAAAGAGGGCGGGACACACTTTTGGGGGCTACGATGCTGCTGCCACAAGGCAGTGTGAGCAGGAGTGGAGTTACCTGACTCCATCCAGGGAAAAATAAAGGAACAGGGATATTTTAAAACATTAAAAAATCGAATTAATGTTGGTATTCTCACAAAAAGGGGTTTTTGACAAACACACACAGACTAACATTGAAAAAATAATATAATGAAGCTGTAAAAAGCATATTTTAAATTGCTTCAAGTGAAAAGAAAAAGTGAACTAATTAAATGAAAAAACAGACATAAAATGAAATTAAAATCCCACTTTGAAAAAAAATTGTTTAATTATAATCTGTGTCCTAGATGTTTTTAGAAATAGTTTTTAAATGTATCGCTCATCTTTTTAAAAAAAAATATTTTCTGGATTTCTTTCCAACTTTTTCCAACAATGAAAAGTTTCTGCATGTTTTGAAAGAATCCGTGGATAAGTTGGTGTGCACAGCAAGAAATATATTTTTAATAAGAACAGGCTGAGGTTTTGAGCAAGCCATGAAGACCTTACAACTGAGAGGAACTTTAAGGATTGTCTGAAAAATTCTCATATCCAGTATGAAATGTACTCAAATTGTTGAGGATAATCAATACCTTATTCAGATTGGTTAATGCTTAAGTGCTGGCTTTTGTTTTTTGTTACTTTCTTACTGTTCACCACATTCATCAAATTCATCAAAGAAAGTTGTTTTAGATGCTTTTCTGATAGATATCCGGCTCTATCCTGCAAAATCTACACCTATCAAGCCTTTTCCCAATTGCAGCCACAATTTAGCTCCTGGCATCCATCATTTCTTCTAATTGGTGCCTCGTGCAAAGCCGGGGTTGCCCTCCCCTTCAGGAAAGTCATCATGAGCGGAATGATAATGTTAGCAGGGGGGCCTCTATTGGATGGTTTTCCTACTTGGGTTAATCCAGAATCGTGAGTTGATCTCTGCTGTGCAGCTGGGAGTATTGAACTTGAGGTGTGGGATTGTAGCATGGATTGCGCTTTAGCAGCATGAAAGGAAATTTGAGTCGCCGCTGCTGCAGACATCAGCAATGTCACAGGACTTGCTGCCCTCACACAAGAAAGGGGAAAACATTTTCATCTTAACCCACCTGAGTTTGTGTGTTGCACAAAAACTTGTCCTTTTCTCCAGATATTTACAATGTAAATGTTATATGTAATCACGCACGACATGTCTGCATCCTTTGCAGCTTGAAATTAGCTATCAAGGCTAGATATTAAGCCAAAAATCTCACTAATCAGCACAAAGCTCTTCTTCCCTCTTAGCTCCTCATTCTTTTAACCCTTTGACACCTGAATTTTATTTCAGCTATGAAAGAAATTACTTACGTTTTAGAGCCAAAGTAGTTTTATGTATATTTGCATCAACAGGGTTTAACAAGTGTAAGACCAAGCACCAGCTCTCTGTTCTCTGACATCACCATGTTCTGCACAGAAACTGAGGACAGTTTTCCTTAACTTGGAGGATAAAGATATTCTTGAAATATATGCTAATGACTTCCGGTGGAATCAGATCTAAAAGCAATTACAGTTGCTGTTGTAAAAGCTTCCTCTATTTTTGCTGCACCATCCATAATTGAATTGTGTTTGGGATGGAGGAGGTTGTTGATAGCCTGTAGGGCAGTGATTTACCGCAGCGTGCTCTCATCGTGAACTCTTTGCTTGCATTCTAAACATGCAGGCTTCAGATGTGAAAGCTTTTAGAAGGAAAAAAAAAGTTTTTTGACACGCCCCTGTGTCCGAAATATTGAAATCCTCCCTGCACACTTTGAAAGGAAGCAGATAACAGCATGGGGTGGTGTGTCTTATGACTGTGCAATCAACTTCACACTTTCAATCCCCATTCAGCTCTGGAGTATTAGCTGTGTGTGTGTGTAGGTGTGTGGAGGAGACAAGCAGCACAGGAATTGGGGAATGAAAGTAGGTTATTCAAGGTTCTGTTTAGTAGCCAGGCTAAACGAGAAGCTTATTCTCACCCTCTGAGAATCAGGCTTTTAACTGATACTGCTTTGCACCTTTTAGAGCAAGCCTCCAGAACTGTACAGGTCATAAGTCACAGAAAAGTAACGCCTTTGGGTTTTAACACAAGTACAATATGAAGCCAAAACAAAAAACCTGCCTAAATACACCGTTTTGTTCTAAGATTTAGAATGATAAGTAGATAGGTACTCTTGTTAACTACACTTGGTTGTTTGAGCAACATAATTAGTGCACTATGAGCAGAAGTGGGCAGGTCTGGAGCAAAAAGACATCAGCTTTTGGTCATAAAGAAACAAATGCTTCTGGGAAGAGCTGCAAGCTCATTTTCAAGCAAAACGAGAAGTACTGTTTACAATGAGTAACACTTTTAAGACAGTTAAATATTGTTCCATGAGTGAACTTCCCAGAACGTTTAGCCCAAGGTCAGGCTCCACAGTTCCCAGAGAAAGTGGAAAAAAAAACAAACAAAGACAAAAAAAAACCTCAAAACAAAAACAGGAGGGTAAATATGACCCGTGTCATCCATTCAAAACTTATCCAGAAGCAAAGCAGTGAAAATCTGAACATGTTGTCTGCAGGTGTAAACTTCTCAATAAAAGTTTATTTTTAATATATGATTATTTAAATAGGCCATACTCTGCTGTTTTAGGATAATTTAATTCTTATACCTCTATTGTGTTTTGTGTCTGGTCTAAGCGTCCCGTTCAGTGTAAACCATTTTAATTGCCTCGCTTCAAACCCCATTGTCTCAAACTTTTCTAGAAGCCTTCATGCTCCCCTCTGTCTCCGTGTCTCTTCTGATTGATGAACTTGTCTGGACTGCCTATTGTGTGCTATGGGGAGATCCATTCTCTGTGCTAAAACAGGGGATTGTCTAAAAAGCAATACACAGGGAAACTGGTTTTGTGCTAATTGTGGCCCTTTAGAAACCCCCCAATTTTTTATAACTCTCAAATAATGTTTAAACAAATCACACCTTTTGGCCAAAACATACTTTTGTTTTACTTTAGAGTATTCTTACGCACTTTGTTACCAATACAACACAGATGCTTTTCACCTCAACAAATTGCTGCACATTTAAAATCCATTTGTTTTTAAGAGGCTACTCTTAAGGCAGGAGAATACAACTTTCACAGCCTTTCTAGAATAATAAGCCGCATCCACTGCAGCCTGTTCGAATCAACTCTGTAGCATCTCACAGCCTGAACAAACATTTCTTTAGCAACTTGATAGACCTGGAGCTATGTTCACACTGCCCTCGGAGGGGGCCATTTCCAATAAAAACATCTATGTAAACACGTATAAATGCATGTTTTGGGCTTCTGTGTTCAAAACTCTCGCTTTCTCACGGAGCAATGCAAGTTTTATAACCATTTTCGGGCTCTATGTACATGCGCACGTACGGCCACTGAATGTGTATTCTAAGTTAAACCAGGTCAACTGTAACCATCAGGGACTTGGTTTTGAGTAACACATATATGGCGTCTTTTTCCATTCACGGAAGTGCCAACTGTTTGAAAATTGATGATGGAGGAGAAATTCATGATTGAGTTTTGCACCCGTCCAAAATTATACAACACCAAGTCTTTCATATATCAGAATAGAAGAAAAAGCCGTGAGCAAAATAATAATTATTATTCTATTAACAACAACAACAACAACAACAATAATAATAATGGATTGGATTTTTCTGCACTTTTCCTGACGCCACAGAGTTCTTGCAATATGTATCCATTATTCATTCACTCTTCATTCATACTTGGTGATGGTAAGCTACTGATGTAACCACAGCTGCCCTGTGGCAAACTAAGAGAGGCTTTGCAGCCAGTACATACCTATGGCCCCTCTGACCATTACCGGGACATTCATACACATTCATTGGAGATTTGCACCGCTCCAACATTTCGCACCAAGCCTCCTGCAACTTTGGTGACAGTGGAAAGAAAAGAAGAACCGCCTTGCTGCTTGTCCAGTGTGATCACCATGGGCTGAATATAAAATATATTCCTTTTTATTCCAATTATGCAAAACAGCTACAATGTGAACTCATTCAGAGGAATATTTAAACACAAGGAAACATTTTATCTACATTGTTTCATATCCATTCAACTATTGTGCTGCAAAAGGAAAAAGAGAAGGCAGACGTATTCATTTTGACGGTTGTAAAGGAATTTCAATATTGTTCCTATTTGCTTTTTGTATGATGTAGAAACTAAGACATCTGTGGTGAACACTGGTCACAAATCTCAAACCTTGAGTCTGTTGTGGAAGAGTCTGTGTGAACCTTAGATTCAACTTAAGTCACTGTTCTTCTTTTGTGGTGTAATGTATAGGAAGACACAGTTTTTATTTGTTCATCATTTTGTTTCACTTTACCAGACAGACTGTTTTAGTGTTAGGTTAAAAAACAACGATTTGAGACCATCTGATCTTTTCTGATGAATGATCTGAATGAAAGAATTCTTTATTTTAATAATAACTGTGCTTATCATTGTTCAGGTGAATCCTTTAACACCGGAGCTGTCACCGGTGACACCTAAAGAACTCACGCTCTTGACATACCCTGAACATTGAACCGTTTATACGATCAATGAGAATCAGCTGACTCTGACATGGTGAAAAGTGGCTTGTCAAATCGCACTGATATGCAACACATTACTAGCATAAAGTAAGTCACAATTTACCTTTCATCCCTCTTCTGGTGTAAAATCAAAATGCCTTCACATCGCTTTGAAACTTCTTCTATTTCATCTGTTTGTTGTTTTCACATTTATAATAAAAATCAAAGATTACTATTGACAGAAATAATAAGAGCCAAGTTGTAATGTAGAAGAATTATCCCTTAAACCCGATGTTAGACGGCTCACCCATCTATGTCCAATTCTTTCATTACATTCATTACAGCTACAAGCATAGCTTGTATTCTTTCCTTACATCTCTGGTCACATAAGCCAACTGAAGCAGAGGCTCAGGACTAAATTGTACACCCTTTCCCCCTGGTACGATGGCGCTCTGGTTCCCGACTGATTGCCATGGAAATTGCGGACGTCTTGTGTGTGTGAAGAGCAAGCAGCTTGATAGCTGACAGCTGCTGCAGGCTGAGGGGCTGCTGCCCTGAGAAACATGGAGGGCCTCAAACCACAGGCAAAACCTTACGCTACTGAAAATGCTAAACAGGCACAAAGATCTGGTCCTGACAAACGTAATGCATATTATTTCAGCAGAAGTGCTTACTACTGAATGAAATGGAGCAACCTGGAGCTAATGATGCATTTTCTTTGCGTGTGTTGACGGGTAGATTATGTGCTGGACTTGCATCTACTCTGTTTTAGACTGTATGCCACTCATAGTCTTCAGTATACTTACTGTATGAGTTTGACTATTTCAATGAAGTCGGAGAACAGAATGTTCTTGGCACTGACGTGAATGTGTGCAGGGTGAGCGTCTATGTTCGTGCTGGAGTCAAATTGATCAAACTCAACCAAAGAGTTTGTTTTGGACTATTTAGAATCCAGTTGAATCAGGATCGCTCCAAAAATGGACAAAAAGACAGCAGAAAGAAACCCCACAACTGTTGGGATGTGCTCCTTTTTACGCTAAATCTTCAATAATCAGCAGTCAATCAAAGGATGATGCTTCTGTTCTTCTGCAGCTTTCGATCTCCAATATAATAAATGAATAAGGTCCATAAAAATCCCTCCCAGTAAACTTGTCTAGAATGTTTCATCAAATTCCATGTACAGATAAAAGTTGAGTTCATTACATCAAGACAATTTCGTTCTGTAACAACCCACCTACGAACAAGCCTGACTCTGTGTGCTTTGTTGTTATACCACCATAAATGCATGATAATTTATCTGGGAAGATGCCATTTGGATTGAAGCATGGTAGATTTATTATACTGTAATGTAAAAACAACCAAATTACATCACGCCGCACAACACACACCTGATGAGAGCAAAAAATGATCAAGCCAATATTACAGTCCAAAATTTAGAAAGATTTTGTGAATTTTTGCAAAGGTGTGATCATACAGGGTGATATGATGGTCCGTTTGTCTTATTTAGATGTGAAAAAAAACGAAAGTGGGCTGAATTTTATGAAACTAAATTTTGAATGGATTTGACATTTATTCTTGTTTATTTGTTTGTTTGAACACATTTGATTTACATTTGATTATCTTGCAAAAAAAAAAAAAGGAATCTGGCAAATTTCACCTTCGCTGATCAGTACCAGGTATTTATCTGAGTCCCACTGGTTGAAGTTTTGGCTAAAGATGTCCTGGATTGGTCTTCAAAATTAACCAAAATGGACTATGAATCTGATGGTCACCCAAAAGTTATGATATGAATCAAATCGCTGTTAAAACATATCGTAACTTCCCTAATTTCTGTCCTCATACTGGATGACGATTTTGAATCCACGGGGGTCAGGGTCAAACCAAAGACATTTTCTCAGCATTTACATTTGGGATTAAGAGTTAAACCAATGAATGCTTCCTAAGTGCATGAGTGACGGCAGCTCACTGCTTCCTCAGGGAGTGGCTCAAAAGCAGAAGATCCATTTTACACACTATTTTGTTCCTATTTTTTAACAACATTTTTATTTTAAAGATTTTAATGTAGCTTTTGAAGTTTACTGTAACCCTTTGGTATTTATCTAATAAAATTACTCCTGTTCTATCTTGCTGGTGATAAATCTATCTTTTTATCAGAGTGACTGGGTCCACCTGCTCATTTACAGTAATCGTCTATGATTACTTTCTTTAGGGTCCATTATTCCCTATATGCTGGTGGCTGCTGACGAGCACTGAGCAGCACCATTTTACCGTAAACCATCTCGCTAATAAGAGGAATTCAACCTGAGGCCTAGTTTAAGTACTGATAATGGCGCGATAATGCGGTTAATTTTTTACTTTGAAAATGTGAGCATTGTTTTCTGCTGGGTTCGGCCGAGACAGATTAGGACGGTCGGTCTGTGTCTTAGGAAAATTCCTAAACGTTACCTGAAGTCGTTCATGGATGTTTTCAGGTTTAGTTTGCTTCATCCAAGCATGTTTTTCCCCTTTAAAGAATCTGAGGTATGACAGGACGCCCCTGAATCCAGCTTCATTTCCAGTTTACCATCTGAGGGGTCTTTTCAATCACACCAAGACACCACCTTCAGGCCAGTAATCTCCCACATCAAGGGACATTCTTGTGCTTGCCCCTCTGCCACGTGAATTGGAATGTGCAGGTTGAGTGGGATCCTGAAAGACAGGCCTGTGGGCTCATTCACCTCTCAGCCTCCCCCCCTCCTCGTCCACGCCGCGACCAGCCAGCACCACCATCCGGGCTGTCACCAGGTGCGCAGCTGCCCTCTGTCTAATGAATAGACGCTCTCACTTAGCTGCAGGAAGCGCTGCGCTGACGTATGTGCGCGCCGAGTGTTCGGGAAAGTGCTGTCATATCTGGGAGGCTGTGGAGATGTAGTTAAAGAAAAAGAGAAAAAATCCTGGTGTCCTCTCCCACATTTGGGACAGCAGCGTCCCAAAAAATTGATCTCATGGCCTTTCATCTGTGTCTGGGTTCAGAACGGAAGTTCAGCAGCTCCCTCAGGTCCAGAGTGGCCATTGTGTCTGTGTTAGAAAGCTGCAGGCTGCAGTTACAGCTGCAGCTGCTGCTATGATTCATTAAACATGCAGGAACATTTTGAACCACTCTGACGGGGGCTGTCGGCTAAATCAAAACACAGTCTGCTATTAATTGATTATATGTTTCAAGAGCATGACAGAGGAGGCAGTGATAGATGAGTCCTGTTAGTATTCCGTTGTCTGATTGGTTTAACATGGCAGCACCTCAAAAGTCCATGAAAGACATTTTTTTATACAACTTTAGATTTGATGTCAAACTTATTGAGAACGGTTCGTTCAACCGCAGCGCGGTGTTCACATTATAAGCAAACGTTTCACTGTGATCAAATATTATTTTTATGTTTCTTTAAAACTTTAATGAAGACTTTAGGCAATTTTTAACAACACATTAAGGTACTTAAAGACCCACTCCTATGAATATTGTGCCTTTTAACACGTTATTGAGGATTTTTGGTTAAAATCACGTTGGATTAGGAGTACAGGAAAACCTGCAGTTGGACAAAGCTTGGGTTTGCGATGCAACAACTGCCAAAGTCCCCCCTTCTCCACTTCAATTCAGATGCATCAGTTTTCAGACAAATAGATGTATTAACGCCTTCATTTTCCTTGTCTGAGCTGTCATCTGCCTCTGAATCGTGCAGCTGGGTAGCTCTGATATTGCTTGCTGTTTTTTTTTTATTTTTTATTTTGCAATGCAAAAGAAAAAAATAAACTTTGGCTTGTAAGGTGCTATAAGCTAACAGTAGAGAGTGTAAACAATGGATGATCAATGGATGGCTAATGGAAAATTAGCCAATGCTAACTTCCGTGTCAACAGTCCCACCCACGACCCAGATTCATATTTGAAATATACCACTGCTGCTCTGCAGAAAATGTCTTATAAAAACGACACTGGCTGGGAGTTGTTTTACAACAGAAAAAAAACAGAATCGAAGTTATGAAAGCTATAAAAATATGAAAAGTTGTACTCCGATCGTGCATTTTTCTGTGCATTGAGGATACTTCATATTTCTTTTTACAAACCAAATTGGCAACATTGTGGGTTACGTTTGTTAACTGGGTAACCTCAGTCCTTGAAAATCAAAGGGGATTTTGGAATTTCAATGTCCTTCAGCCTTTATCTTATGAATATTCATTTACAAAACTTTACTTTAAACACGACCAATAAATGGTTTCTGCTGAGAAGCCAGGAGTGTTTCTGATTGGTGGTGTTACTAATTGTTGGATTTAAACTATTGGTCTGGAAAGCAAAAGCACAAAACTGAAAACCTGACTGTAATTTTATTTCCTTTTTAAATACTAAAATTAATTAGAAGTGAAGGTAAAAAAAAGCCAAGTAATGATTGTTTCCTGTCACTTGCTTTCATGTTAGTTTAAGTTCTAACATCAAAGTTGTGGATGTGTGTGTCTCCTGTGAACGTTTTAGGGGCTAAGCACCCCAAAGATATAATCCTAGATCAGCCACTGGTCTGATAATCACAAAAATTAAACACAAAACAGCCAGCACATGAATGAAAAAGCAGCATAAAAAATAAAAGTGGAGTTCTTTGGGCATGAGCTCTTCCGCAGATGGTCAGATAAACCGACATGTTTGATTCATAGATGAGGTTCTACATGTTATAGATGAGAAAAGGATCTTTTCTGCAACTGGTCCCAAATCTGTGGTTGTGTGATGCTTTAAAACTCATGGGCTGACTAGTGTGCAGAAATCTGATTCTTTTTAGGAGGATGATAGCATTCAGCGAGGCAGAAAGATGCATGTGATTACCTGACTTACCTGTCTGCAGTCTATACCTGTCTACTTCTGAAAATGCATGGACAATAAAACCAGACGACAAGAGCACAGACTGTGTAACTCTGATATTCATCAAGAATGGAGCCGGCCTGCTGATGCACAACAGCTTCAATAAATTCCTACATTGTTAATATAAAGTTATTATAAATAGAATCATTTTAAAAGAAGTGTGCTTTTGCCATTTATAAAGCTTTATAAACATTTTAATCTTGTTTCTTAATCTTCTTTAAACATTTAATCTTATTTTAGTGTTTTTATTTTAAAGGATATTTGTCTATTGAAGTGCAGACCTCACTATATTTAATCTAAAAAAATGAGTCTTTCAGCCTGACATTTCTATAGATAAAAATGTGTGTTTTTAATTATATAGTTGTAGATACCTAATATAATATAGAAAAAGAAACTCTTTGAAGCTAATTGTTTAGCAGTTTGCACAGCAGCATCGCGTTTCGGTGCGAGGAAGTGTGTTATTGTAACCTCTGCCTGTTGAGCCCTTCCTGTCCCTCCAACCCGCTGCCTCTCTGGTGCACCACGTCTGTCCCTGCAGCCAACAAGGCTTCTCTCTGTTCCCCGCTCAATGCCGCGTTTTAATCTCCAAATACACTTTAGCCAGCACATGTGTCTGTCATTTGGGTTCTTTTCGTCCCTATGCAGCGGAGATGGTCTCTGGGTTTGGTCTGCTTTTGCTCACACTAACTTAAACTGATATTAAACATGCAAAATGCGGCTGTAATCGTGCGCTGAAGTTGTTTGAAGGTAAATATTGTTTATGTGATTTTGGGTTTGAGGGACACACCATGTGTAAACACCAACCAATGTGGCAATGCCTGTTTTGATGCTCAGTTCAGGGGCACTTTGGGCATATATTTGTCTTTATGGAGGTCTAGAAAGGTCAGTTTAGTGGTCATTATTTTTATACTCACTGGAATTAGCTATAAATCATTAAAAATGGTTTTGGGGCTCTTTTTCTTCTAGCTTTGTAAGCATAGCGTGGTGGTTAACGTGCGCCTTAGCAAAGCACCAGCAAGGCCTCATTGATTTGCTTCTGCTTTGCCCCACACTGCCTGGAGACAGTACACCGTGTCATGGCTGACGTCGTGTAGGTGAAATCCTTTTCTTACTTAGTCACAATCGATGGCTATGAACAGCAGGCTCCCCTGCCTGTGTTTGGGCCAGATAAAGTGACGCTTAGATGACCCGCTGGTTTTAGTCCCCCCCACAACTTCACAATCATTTGAGGGCGCAAAAGTCCACCTCAAATGCATTGTTGAGCTGTTGTTGCTTGGAAAGCAATACACTTTCATCTTTAGTCCTTAGTGTATGATGTAAATAGATATGGACTGATAATCTGAGCGACTGTTTATCTTTATGTTTTCAGTCTTCATCCCTGTGGTGTTTTTTTTATGAGTTAGAGTTCTTTTTTATAGTGTCTGTGGTCACAGCGTCCTGCTAAGCTGGAAAGCTGGAATCAAATCCCCATACCTCCTGTCTTCTCAGCTTTGTGTTTTTCTTTCCCTGATCTTTCCCAGTGGGAAAAGATAAGTGTCTGATCTGAAACATATCAGCTGCCTCAGATATTACTCGTCATCTTGACTCTTGCGATGATTACACAGAGGTTACAGGACAGTTAGATTTAGTTTTGCCTCCACCATGAGAAAAAACCCAACAGTTTTGCTTCTTTCTCGCTGACACGATTAGAGGTGCGTCAAAACGAACGTCCACGAGCGGTGATAGACGGCCGGTGATTCATCCAGACTTCAGAGCGCATTTCCATTGTGAGCACGGGGTGGTTTTGGCAGAGCTCCACAAACTGGAGCAGCAGAAAGACTTTTGACGTCATTTGGAAACGTGACCCACTTCTCATGAGGAGAGGAGCCTTGGGCTGGTGGAGCAGATGTTGCACAGATGAGTTTGTGCGCACACACACACACACACTAGCATCCACTTTGTATGCACACTCTCAGCTCAGTCTTTATTTTCCATTAAAATGCCCACAGAAAATGAATTAACGGTGCTGGAACCTTAGCTGAGTCTCATTTGGGTTTGTGGTCGTGCGCAGGCGTGAACTGATGTGGTTGCCTCCTTCTGCATTGGCAGAAGAGGTATAGCATGATGAACGGGAGGCTGTTACTGGGCCATTCAGGTCATATTTGGCTGGTTTTCTCGTCAGGGGGTAGAAAAAAAGGCTGAATGTGGTTCTACAGTATGTTTCTACGCAACATTGCTCTTGTTATGTAAGGTAGAAGTCCATCTGTCTACCATCAATCATCTCCTCCCCCCGTTTTCCGTCATTTCTGATGTTACATGAAAACTTCTTCGCTTTGCTATGTCAGCTAGTAAAATGTTTAACAAGATTTCTCTGATTTTCCGTGGCATGCACTATTTACTGAAAATGCAAACAGTTTTACTGTTATAATGGAGCTCGATGATGCATCCATCTTTCTGCCTTGAACTTCAACTACTGCAAGTCCTTATAGTGACTTTTATTGTAGAAGAAAAGCATCTTACAAAGTCCTTTGTATAAGACAGCATTGCAATCACACAGATGAGGAGAACTTTAAAATCCCACCGTGAGGAAAAAGTGTGTTTTTTAACATGTTCTTGTGACATGTTTCTCATGATGGATGACATATTTTAGGAACATTGATTAAGAAATTCTTAATATTTCTTTATGCAAATTGTTGTGCATCAGGATCAGATTTAAAAATGCCGTCGGAAAAAGCTCGTGAGTGAGACGTGGAAGCTATAATCGCCAGGCCACAAGCTCCCTGCTCTGCTCCATTCTGATGCATCCACTTGTAAACAAATGGACAAGAGCATCACCAGACAAAGCATCTGGCTCAGACCTGTATGGCTGGATAGCTCCACTATTGCTCACCATTTTTATTGTACTGGTAATGTTAGGTTGGGGGTGTGTAGGGCTGTAAGCTAGCAGGAGAGCACATGTGCAGATGGATGACGGGAAGTAAGAGCAGGCCCATCCACATCTCGGAGGTGATTTTCTAATGAACTCCTGCCGCTCTGCAGAAACTATGTCCTAGAAAACAACACAGTTTTTTTTTTAATTTGCCTAAAAACAGCTACTCATATCTAAAAGACCACTAGGAGCATTTTTAAAACAGATCCAAATATTATTGGAGTGGGATTTTACTTGCAGCATAGCATGTCTGTAATGAACTGTTAAAGATAAGTGTTTGTTGAACATTCCTGATATAGATTTAAAGGCTATGAATGTTGATAAAAGTTAGAATAGTATCTAAATGTTTGAACAAATTATTGCATATGAGGATTGGCTGTGGCGCAGAGGTAGAGCAGTCAACCTCTGATCAGAAGATCTTTGGTTCAGTTACCACCTCGCCTGTCTCTGTGTCAAAGTGTCCTTGGGCAAGGCCCTAAACCCCACATTGCTTCTTGTGGTCTAGTTAGCACCTTGCATGGGAGCTCTGCCACCGTCAGTGTGGGAATAATAGGACCTGTGACAGTAAAGCACCTTGGGGCTTAATGAAGGTTAGAAGGTAGAAAAGTACCAGTACCTGCAATATACCATTGCTCACCTACATTCCTATGTCAGTACTGCAATAGATTTCTATCATTCAAGGTTTATTATGAAGCTTTTTTAAGTAAAACAACTAAATTATACTAAAACTGTTATATATTCATTTATTTATTTCTATTTTTTTGTCTGAAGAAAAATAATTTAGCAGCTTTTTCTCAAAAGACGTGTGCAGCTGCTCCTCGTGAACTGGTCAAAGAACACAGAACTAAAAGATTGCATCAAACATCTGGAGATGAGGACAGACGTGACTCTGAAGTCAGGCCTCGGCAGAAGAAGGTAGTGTTTCACCTAATCTTGTTTCTCTGCTAAACCTGATACATACATCACGGTTTAGGAAGTAACTGATCTGTGCCATCATTTGTGCTCGCGCCAGCATTAATTGGTTAAATCAAATCAAACGCAGAGACTGTTTATAGCAGTGAATCAGTTTTGTGTTGGATCACCGAATGGGTTAAATAGAATAATTTGTCGCTTCACAAATACAAAGAAAAACATTTAAATGCACAGTTTGGCACAGTCACTCTGGTTTTTACAAAGACTTTAGTGAGTTTTCAGTAAATGATTTAAAGTGTGAATAACAGAAAGATGAGCAGACATAAAAGTTTACTATTTACATCACACTTAACATATTCTACAGTTTCTAGTCTGTTCATTAATGTGCTGTTAAATGATTACAACAACAAAAAACATGTTTTGCATCTGTTTTAAATTCATTTTAGAAGCATTTTACATTTGCGTTAAATGAATCATAAGCAATTAAAACAAGATTTCTTTTTATGCTAAAGCAAATGAATATATATATATATATATCTATATATATAGCTATATAGATATATATAAAAACTTTGATCATTTATTTCCAGAGATGGTAAACTCAAGGGGTTCCTTCTATTTGTCCTGCACACATGCTGCCAGTCATAAGAAAGGTTGTTTTCAGAACCTGCAAGACCAACCCTCCTCACCCATGGTGGCTCATAACACACTCACTTACTCACTCGCTGAATTTTCCAGGCTGAGGAGGCAGAAGCAGAGGCTGATTGGTTAGTTCCAGTGACAACAGAAGTTCCCAAAGTTTTTGCATGAGTACAAGTGCTGGAAATAGTACCTAAAAATGAAAAGTACAATAAAGCAACTTGTAACTTATTTTAGGATGGATATTTACTCAGTTTCCAAAACGGCACACATCAGCTGTTGGTCATGAAATTCAGGATGGATGTAACAATTCATTTTAAAAACGATTCGATTTGTCATAATTTGTGGTTCCCGATAAAATTCATTGTCAATGATGATTCATTTTGAATGGTCTGATTCGATTTAATTCACTGACCTAATATCGATCCAGGACATCTTTAGCCAAAACTTCCACCAGTGTGACTCAGAGATAAATACCTGGTACTGAACAGTGCAGTGAAGTTTTCCAGATTTCTTGTATTTCTTGCAAGATAATCAAGAGTAAATTAAATATGTGTACAAACAAGTGAACAAGAATTAATGGCAAATCCACTCATATTTTAGTTTAATAAAGTTCAGCCATCTGTTGTTTTTCCACATCACAATAATACAAAAGGAACATCAGAACATGATACCTCACTGTATGCTCACGTCTTTCACACATTGGTCGCTTTTAAGTTATCAAAAAAAAAAAAAAAACCTACAGTGCCTCAATCCAAATGATATTTTCTAATATCGATTATAGATCGATTCAATTCTTTTTGAAACATTATTTGGTAGAAGTCGATTCGATTAAAAACTTGCCACAGACAGATCGATCTGGTTGGGTTGTAGAAAAAGAAATCGCTTCATCACTTCATCGTTACACTCCTAAAATGAAGACATTATGTAACTTCTGCTTGATGCTGAAGATATTCATCTGCTCTAGTGTTTCCATTGCTTTTCACTGTTTCCAAGAATGCTAAACTATTCACAGCAAAGTTTGACCTTACTGTACATTTCTGTATTTACTTTCTCTGCAATAATCTTTTGCTCCCATCTGTGTATTTCAGCATTCAGAGTTATTCAAGTCATGTTACTACATGAATTACTATTTACATATAATTGTAAACTTACATCACTGTTTAAGCATGTTTTCTTTTAATACCCATTCTGATGAAAACAGTTTTTTTGTCATTTCTAAAATGTTTTTGTGGCGTTTTTTATCATGACAGAAGACATTTCTCATGAAAATTAAGTATTTTTTTTATTCAAATCGTTGTGAATTGGGAGAAGAGGAAATACAGTTTGCTTATTTGAGATGTAGAAAACACAATGGGCAGGCCTCAAGTTCCCTGCTCCATTCTGATGCAACCACTTGTACACAAATAGATCCATATTTGTCCCAATGCCCCAATGGTTCCACCCACAATGCAGAGGTGAGCTTCTAATGAGCTCCTGCTGCTCTGCAGAAACTATGTTCTAGAAAACAACAACTTTTTTTAGATTTTGCCTAAAAATGACATAATCATAATTAAAGGAGCACTGGGAACAAGTTGATCAAAGATGATTGGAGTGGGTCTTTTTGCATAGTTTTGACCACTTTCAGTTCTAAAATATTCTATACTTCATAAACTTTCCACCTGGATCTGTCTGAGAAGAATCATGTATGGCTTTTCTATGGATGTTCAGGCACATAAAGGGAAAGCACAACTTTAATCTGATGTAGACTTTTCCTGCTTCGTCTTACATGTGCACCAGTGCCACATGCACATACACACTCATGTCACGGAGGCAAAGCCCTGTGATGTTGCCACAGATGTAATAGGCACCCATTCATATCCACCCTGGTGGAATGTTAACACAGTTTTAGGGGCTACTGCATGAAAAAGGTCAGTGGGCTTGTTTTGAGTGAGTGTAAGATTTCCATCATCACACCTCACGCTCTACATGGCACAGTCCAAACTACACAAACAGTGTCTGTAAAGCCCTTGACAGCCTTGATTCTGCCATTAGGTCAACAATCAAGCCTTACTCCCTCCTTCCTCTACCGTCTTACAAGGGACCTGCTGTAGTTCACGTACTTCCCTTTTTACTTATCCTCAACAACTCTTATCCAAACAGCGGCACAACTTTCCACATTCTGCCTTTCCTTTTCTCCCACATGCTGTTTCCAACAATTCTGCACGCTTCTTCTCCTTCCACACGTTTGCAACTTCTGTCGTTTCCAGACGGCGGTGAAACACATCGAGGGGAATGTGTGGAACGTCAAAGTCTGTTTGCACGCAGAAAGGTGAAGACACACATGCAGCACACACGCACGCACACACACACACAAACCCGGGGATCTGTTCCAGGAAAGCAGCATCTGTACAGCCCATTAGACAGGGAATCTGTGGACTCATGCAGCCCTTTTACATATGGCAGTCATCCGCCGAAAGGGAAATGGAAACGGGTCACATTTTAGAGAAGCAGGCCAACACACGCTGGACCTTCAAACGCAGACATTCACGTCACTGACGTGCTGAAGTCTGTTCGTGTCAGGAGGGTCAATAAAGCAGCCATCTTGTGAGCTGCAGGAAAACGAACACTATCAAACATTTTAAAGCACAAAACACTGCAACATTACTGGCATTAGCAGCTCGGAGAACTTGTCCATGTATTCCGAGGAAGTCCAAACAGGACACTAACAGCACAGTTTTAGTTATGTAGTCCTTCCTGCTGTGAAGCCTCACCTAATTAGGACCCATGTTTTTGACTTCATTAAAAAAATTTGACCACAAAATAGCTCACTTTAAAAAAATTAATCATTTTTGGCTTAATTCTGGGCTTGCCTTCTACTCACACTCCACAGCTGCATCTTATTACCAAGTGATTAGCTGACTAATGTCTTTTTGGTTTTCCAGCAATCTATCAATCTTTTCTTTTAATAGTCACAATGAATCTCTCAGCATCAACAATATTTTTGCTTTGGGTTTCTGTTATTTGGCAAAAAATAAAAAAACATTTAATTGTTAAACAGTTTCAAGGCAGAAATGATAATCTCTGGTCTCCGGATTTTTTTCTAATAATTTCCAAAAATAAATCTGAATCAATTTCCTTTTTTTAAATATATCTTGTAATTACTTTTTAAAAATTCTAATAACTTTTAGAAAAATGTGTGCCTATGTAATAGTTTTTCGTTTTAATTTGGCCACATATTTTACTCCTGACAATAAAGAACTCTGGGACATGAAATTAACCAATACAACAAAAACATCAGCAGATTATAATTGTTCAGATTTTTATTGCATTTTTTTATGTTCCTTATGCCTGCAGATGGCCTTGTTTAAGTTTATTTCATCAATAACAAAATCCACAGAGAAACAAAAAGGTGACAAAGCAGGTGACCGGATATTGAAGGACTGAAAGCCAGTCTAAATTCCTTCACTACTTAGTTCACCATATAGTGGGCAGAGCTGTCCGAATACACAGTTCCAAAATCCAGTGCCATAGAAATTTCCCATAAGTCTCTGCAAAAAGCAGTGTGCATCGATGCTCACTAGCTTGATAGATATAGACCACAATGCATTGCGTTTCATTGATTTTACATGGGACAAAAAAGTATTTAAAAATGTATTTTTTAGAAATCATGCAGGTTTTTATAATCAAAACTCAGTGTAGCGTTACATATACAGCATACATAGTCTTTGTAGAGCGTTCAAAAGATTAGTGGTCATAATTGTGGTAAAAAAAAGTTGTAAACATGGTATCTGAATTGCTTTTAAAATTCATCTTCATCTTTTGGTAGCCTATATAGGGAGGGAATTCTGACTAATGACCTTATATACGCTGAAGATCATTAACACTAGACATCTGTGAACGTGACAAGAACCAAGGAAGTGTCACTCAAATCCAAACCAAAGGGCACAATCCTTTTTTTATGTTTGACTTAGCCCTTGAAACTTCACATTTTTTAGAAATAAAGTTAGAATACTGGTAGTTCACTTATCTTTATTTCACCCTTTTTGTATTTTTAAGTTTTAATTACATGATATTGTCTCCTATACGGTAATGACATTGTTTCTAACTTCAATGCTGCTGTGCTCACCCACTGTTACTACCCTTCTTGTTTCCCATATGCTAGCCTAGGAGCTAATATATATTAACAAGAGTAGCATTTTTAAATGAAAAAAACAGGTTTAACAATGTTGGTTGTAAACATAATTATTGATTAGGTCAAGAAAAGTCCTCGTAGTCCTTACTCCTACTCCCTACCCCTACATTTAGCCCTTCAAACGGAGAGCTATAGTGTCTCCAAATTCGGTCGTCGCTTCCGCTTGGTGAAGTCGCCGGTCAGCTATGTTGGTGTAGAGCTTCCAGCGCTCGAATGTACATGGCAACAGTGCTTTCATAACTTTAAAAAAGTCACGCTAAAACAGAAAGTTACTACTTCTGTGCTTCAGAGCGCACCCACATGAAGAATATCTTCTGCAGCACAGCGCGACGCGGAACCCCCTCGTAACGGAGGGCTCTGTATCCCCCCCACTTGGAGGCTCAGCTCTTAAAAAAACTATTTCGGATACCCCTTCCACTACAAACACCCCTCCAATTTAAGGGGTAGGGAGAAGGGAAGAATTAGGATTCGGCCTTACGCTAGCATGATCTTTTTACCAGTAAGGGAGATGCTTTTATCACAAGCTAATAGAAGGTGGGTTTCTGCTGATAGTTAAAACTGGAACCCAAGCCACATGGCATATGTTTTAAAACATATCAATCTGTGAATATTAAAAAAAGTAGGTATTTTTATGTCAAGAACGTCTCCACTATGGCGCCTCAAAGCGTCTCTGCATTACTAGGCTGCATTGAGCTGCCTGGCAATTCACACTGCAAATTTGTGACTTGACCTTAATACTCAGAAATAGAAGAACACTCCCTCATCATATCTTTATAACTTCCCAATACAGCAGAAGTATACCCATACTACTATTGGACTTTGTTCTTGTTTTATGTAAAAGATAAGATTGGTTTTTATTAGGCTCAAAAAGATCCTTTGAATACTTGAAAAGAAATCAAACAACAGCCTGTAATCAAGTTTTCTTAAAAAGTACGTCATGCTCGATGGTTTCTCCAGAAAAGAATTCTCACGCGTGTCAATGATCAGCAAAGGATCACACATGAAAGGGGCTGATATGAACATGCCAGGACTTTTTACCTTATTATAATGTGACACAAACAGTCTGTCAATTGGAATTACAGAGAAACAGGACATTTCTCTTTTTACAGTCACAGGAAAATTTCAAACTTTAAAAAGTATTTTCGACGTTTTTTATTTTTCCATCATTACTTTTTTCCTTGTTAGGGGTCATTGATCTCAACAATTATTACATTGTTCATTTGTAAGATGCTAGAATTTTTTTTTTCACTAATGTCAATCAAGACCACATTCAAAAGATGTAAGTGACTCGGTCTTCCGACACGAAAAACATTTTTTTTATCTTTATTTTCCTTCGTGTAATACACATCCAACACTGAGCAAAGCATTTCTAGTAGTTCTTTCAAACTGCTTCATTGGATGTGTTTTTGAGAGCTTACTGAGACTGGCCTAGTGCTGCAATGGCTGACACTGAAACATTTTTCTGTTACTTAATTGTAATGAAAATATTTTTCCAGGTACATCCGAGTCTTGATGAACAACCTGCTTCTGTAAGCATGTGGTTGTTGAATTGATCACTAATTTGAAGATGCACATATGTAACTTCTTTTTTATCACAAAGCTTGCAGTGACAGAGAAGTCAATATAATGACTATTTTCTCCACAAGTTCTTCAACAATTACATTGAAATTACATAAATACAAAAAATACATAAATATTGCTATGTACCAGCCAAAATATATATTTTTGTAAGATATACTATTTTAATTTTATGCCAAGTAACATAGCTAGAATATTACTGAACTAAACTTAATAAAATCTGATTGTGCTTTGATGCATACTGATAGTTTTTACCTTATTTTAAAACCCACTCCAATGAAAATTGTATTTTTGGAATTTTTAACATGTTTTTAGGACATTTTCCTCAGGATGGAGGACATACTGGATATATGATAGCATCATTTCTCAGTATTTATTTATTCTAATCATTGTGACCAGGAGTAGGAGAAAAAAATGCAGTTTGAAAAAGATTGTATTTGTGAGGCAAAAACAACAATAAAGAGGCCCCATTCGAATGCATCCACATCTAGACGATTAGATCCTTTGTTTTCCTTGTCCCAGAAAGCGTCAGGCTCAAAATTGTATGGTTAGATAAGTCCGATATAGCTTGTCGGTTTTGTTGCACCGGTAATATTACATTGGGGTTGTGAAGGGCTTTAAGCTAGCAGGACAGTGTGTGAACTGATGGGTGACGGGAAGGGGGTCAGGGTTTCTCTGCACCAATTGTCCTGGCCGCTACACAGAGACACATTTCTAATGAACTTCTGCTGGTCTTCAGCAAAAGATAATCGGAGTAGGACTTTATTGACATAATCATAAAGCCTGAATACGTATTTGTACGAACAGGATGGTTTCCGAAGAATATTATGTGGAAATGCTAATTTGTGTTTCTAATTTGGACACCTTCTGGTTTGTGCAATATTATGGTGCTTTCAAGTGACCATTTGCATGCACAGAGCAGTGAAGGACTTAAAGTTGAAGTTTTGGAGCGATAAAAAAACTCCAGCATAAATCTTTTTCCCAGACACCCCTAACAAATTGCAAACATGCGTGTTCGTTTCCTCTAAACAGCCTCAATTGGCTGAAATTGAAGTAGATTTAACTCAATATCCTAGAGTCAGCAGAATTAGAAGAAAGATTCAGAGAAGAATTGAGGCTCGCAGTGGTGCATTTCCGGTCACTCAGTTGTTGCAGGAAACACATGCAGTCTTGTGGACAGATCCCGCTCATGTCGTTAGATGTGTTTTGTCAGTCCACCTGGTCAGAGCCTGCGGCGGTGGATGTTGCTGCGCATGCTGGCTGAATACAAGACTCATTAAGTTCACCGGCCTGCCAGATGGACTGCAGCACACACACAGGCGCACACAAACACGTGGCGTTCATTCGCCCGCAATGTGAGGCATGGATGTGCGCTCGCTGATCGACATACAAATAAGACACATTTACAGTGGCATACAGGAGGTGGCGGTGTGGCAGGGAGATGTGGGGGCGGGAGTCACTGGGCTTGTGAGCCACTAATCAGATCATCTCAGATATGGTATCAGTCTAACCACATTAGTGATGATGCAGCCGAGAGTATATCAGGTTTTGGAAGGAGCTCAGTCACATTTATGGCAGGGCAGTGGCACGGAGCACTTGTTCTAAATGCAATAACTGAACTTGCGTCATAAACATTAAGGGTAGTTAAAAATACAGATGCAGACTGCAGCTGACCAACACGCATGTAACATCATTTCCAATCACACACAAAGACAAAGGTGATCAATTACAACAGCCATGCTTTCAAACTCCAGCTCTACCTCTGGATGAATACAATTGAAAACTCTCACGTCAAAATATTTAGTGCTTACTCTACCGAAAAGTAAGAATGTTGGCTTTACCGAGAAGCCCATGGTTAAAAATTGTTTTATATGAGACTGCAGAGGGACATAAATCAATGTGAATGCCTATTAAAACCTACTTACTCCATTTATGCGTTTTTGTTGGACAGACTAAACAGTGCAGCCTAAGTGTCATACATCCTTGTGCGACACATTTGGGAAGATTTACTGGACATTTCTGGGAGCTTTTAATCACCATGATTTAATTTCGTTTGGCTGGAATTGCATGACAACAAGGCAGTTAGTGTTTTTCTGAAGGAGTTTGCATCTAAAGATAGAACAGGTCTCCCGCATATTGTTTCTCAGACAAGGTTTTCGGCATTGGAGGTCATTCTGCTGGTTGTCTTGGGGCAGAATCCAGGTGGTTTTGCAGCTTGTGCTTTTTTGTTGATCCAGGGATGCATGTGCGAGTTTTATTCTTAGGGAGGCAACCAACCAGTTATATAAAAGTTTTCAATCACTGCCCATGGCTGACATTTGTCTCTTTAACCTGGTGACATTTCAAGTGTGTCAGGAAAATTTCCTGTCATCAGTCTGCCTAACTTCAGAGCAGGAAGTGACCATTTCTTTCCTTAGATATTCAATGTATCAAATTGTATTTTGAGATTTCAAGTAAACAATATATCAGAGCCATGATGGTAAAACCATAAAACTGCTGTAAAGACTTGGACAGCAGTGATCTGATAGTATAAAACAACTCTTCTATCAGGAACACTTTTTTTATTGGTGTTTTCAAAGGTTTGCTGTCCACCACCTCCAAGAGCCCCTAGTCCTATAATGTGATCTAGACCCTATTTTTAAGGCCTCGAAAGACATCATAAGTACAAACCATGTGAGTAGATTCATCTGTTTAAGCAGCTTTAAGCAAGCAACTTTTGTTAAGAACAACAACACAGTGAGTTTTAATCTAAACAACCCATGAGTCTAAACAGCTTTAAGACAGTATTGAAAATGCAAGGATGGATTTAAAGAAGTTAACATGGTTTCATTTAAGAAATTGAATTGCTTTTGTTAAAAGTTACAGGCAAGAGTCAGTGTAAAAGGGACAATTTTTCTTAACCCGTGGGGTCAAATGTTGTTTGTTTATTTCTATTAAATTCATTTTATTTATTTATTTACTCTTTTTTTGGCTGCTGTTATTTGCTGCTACACATAATAAGCAATCACACAAATTAACACTTTTATAGCCCAGGAGAAAACTGTTCTGGGGTTCTCCAGGGTTTTAATTTACTTCACATTTTAAAAATGTTGCTCACTTTTATTTATTTTATTTTTATTTTATTTTATTTTGCTTTTATCTCTAAAATTGCACATTACAGGATTTTTGCTTCATTTTAAAAATGCTAGTTGTTGAAAAAACAACTTTTTTTCCAGCCAAAAATATGTTGTGTGATCTAATCTATAATTTGAAATGTTATTTTTTTTATGAGAAAGTAATACATTCAACGAGGAAGTTTTAATTTGAAGGCTAATCTTTCCTAAAAAAAACCAAACATTTCATGTAGTGAATTATTTCCAAATGTTCTTTTTTTCCCTACTTTTTGTTAAACACATTCTAAAAAAAACCCCAAACCTTTATTGTTCATGCTTTTGTTTGCTTGCTTAGTAAGCACGCAACAATTCCGCCAAGATTCAGTTCAAACCTCGATTTTTAGGTCACAGTTTAGTTTTGGTTTCATATATGATTTGTGTATCACAAAACAACAACAATAAACTACACTTCTTTTTTAAATTTGCTGATATAAGAGTAACAATGAAGATAAACCTTTCAGTTGGATCATACTATGCCTGTTGTAATATAGTTAAAACAATGAACACTTAATACTTCTTAAATTAGCACAATAATGTTTGACACGTTCAACATAAACACATTGGTATGCAGTAGCAATACAACGAGTCCTTTTCCAGACAATTTGGATTAATGGTGTTGCATACGCTTTGACTTTTGATCAACAATTGTGGCATCTGTACTGATTAGCTAGCATTTTTGTTGATGCTGATGATGTGACTTGTTACATGTAAACTGTTTTTCTTTTTACATTTTTGTCCATTTTACAATTTTCTTCTTCTTTACCTTCCAGTGTCTTCTATCAATTTAATATATGTTCCTGTCATTGCGTTTTATGGCATTTGCACACTTTAAACATCTGCCCCTTGATGAATGTCACTTTGTAATTATTTCAGCCGGTGCGATCTCAAGGGTGCAGTTTCTGTAAAGCTAATAAGATGTGACACCATAAGCATCAAACTTACTGTGTGGGCAGAAGTAGCTTAGTTGAACATATTGCTTCACTTTCAGCTTTAAGATGCACTCCGGTTATCTTTTGAGCTATTTAAAAAGTTTTCTCAGTGTTTTTTATTATTATCATTATGAATATGCTGTTTTAGGCTAAATAAGAAAACCTGTATCATTTTCCAAAACACAGTTTCTGCTGAGCGACAAGTGGCAATCAGAAATTCACCCCTGATTTGTGGGCGGAATTTTTGCTGTAAAGTAAACCCTCCCCCACTTCCCGTCATCCATCTCTTTACATGCTTTCCTGCTGCCAGCTCAAACAAGGAAAACAAAGACTTACATGAATCTAGTCAGAGGCGGAGCTACAAGAGGGCAGCTCCCCCCCAGCAAAATGCTTTGCACCACACTTGCCTCAATAAGTTTTAAGTCAAAATTAGTCCCATTGCTCACAAAGATCAAGAAATCATCAATACAAGCTTCTTAAAGCATTGCAAACATAACAAAAGACATATTTTTATATTAAACAAAAACAATCAAAATAAAAGTGTAAGAAATAAGTAATTTTGATCCTTTCATTTGTAAAGGTTTTCCACTCTGCTGTTCTCATTTGCCACCCTTCCAAAGTCTTCTGCCCCCTTCCCACCCTCCCATATGAAATGTTCTGACTGTATCCCTGGATCTAGTCATCTACAAATGAATGCTTCAGAATGGAACGGAGCAAGGAGCTTATGGCTTGCCGTAGTAGCTTTTACGTCACAACTAATAGCTTTTTCTAACAGCGTTTTTTTGTCTGCTCCTGATTCGCAATGATTTGAATAAAGAAATACCAGAAATGCAATTTGAAGCTTAACTTTCTTTGTAAATTCCTCCATCATGAGGAAAATGCTACAAGAACATGTTAAAAACACCAAAAACACATTTTTTTGGAGTGGGTCTTTAACAGATGTATTCATTTTGATCACCCATAACAGAATCGATGGGTTTAAAAAGCTAAAAAATCTTAAGAATAGGTTTGTTTACTACAGACCTAATTCAAGCTGTAAAAAAATAACAATTCGGTTGTATTTTAAAGTTAAAGAATCAAGTTTAAATGTGTTTTTGTTAGATTGCCCAGTTTTGTTGTTTATGCTTTTGCTTTGGTTCTGTCTCTAATCACCCAGTGGTGCCTGTGGTGGGAACATATATGGCTTTTTTTAATCTGGATCACATATTTGTCTGCACATACTCCTCTCTGATAGGTTGGCACTTCTCAATTACTAGAATGACTGTTTATATACTCTGTTTGCCTGGATCCTAATCAGCCCTAACAGTGTTTTAACTCCCAAAGGAGAATGTGTGGGAGATGGCGAGAGGAAGTGTGCAAAATGCATGTGTGTAGGGGTGTGCGCTCGTGTATGTGTGTGTGTGTGTTGTGACGCACAATAGTGTACATGTCAGCATCGGTGTTTGATGTTCTTTGTCAGACATGGGTCAGAGTGTGTGGAATGCAGAACATGCAGATTCTATCGGTGATATCCTGGTTGCTGCTGTGCTAAGGAGGCCATGTTTGTGCTTCCTCTGGTTCAGATGGAGAGGCAGATTCCCAGTTTGGCGCTGAGCGTGGAGCGTTTTTGCTCTGACGTCATTCTTCAACACGGAGACAATTAAACCAAGCGTGAATTAGCAGGTTTTCTGGTCCATATTGAAAGATCTCTTAAAACTGTAATGATTTTATTGAGTGTGAATTGTTAAACGCTCAGTGGAGGCTCAGCCTGCGTTTTATTTAAGAACAGCCAGAGCGAGGTGTGTTCCTGTGCTCTTATGATTCAGTTTGTTCCTCTAAAGTACGTGTGTGCATATTAAAGTATATGTGTAACCTGAGCTCAGACCATCTCTCTGTGTGTGAGTAATGGTCCCCTGTTTTATTGGCTCCTTAACAGACTCTATGAGTAATCACATAATGCGTGCTCTGACGTCAGAGCTGTTTCCATGGTAACGCAGTGTTCTCCTCTCTGGGGAAGTGTGTTCATTTTTTATCCCCCCCCCCCACATGTCTTCCTAAAGACTTCAAAGCTCAGAGTCGGGATGGAGACATTAGTCCTGTAGCTATAATCACCTCCTTCTAACTTCTAGTTTTACATTGCGCCTGTGTGATTAGCGCCACCGACTCGGCCTCTTTCACCGTCTTCTCTTTCTTTGCGATTGCCTCCTGCCCAGCTCCTCATCTCATTCAGGATTAACCCCCCATTTTTCTTTCTGTCCTCTCTTTGCCCACTACAAAGTCTCCCCCAAGCCACCTCTCTTGTTTCCATGCCACATAAATTCATTTTTCTCTCTGACATTCACACGCTGTTGAGCTCTGCTTAGCAGCAGACCCCTCTCATTTCTGCAGGCTCTCTGCCATTACCGTTTAAACCCTTTCCCTTTCCCTCCTCCATCTGGTGAAAAGGACAGGTACGCATGAAAGGGAAATGCACTCCCTCGTGTATTCCTGCCAGCACGAGATTAACACAGCTCCAGCCATGCTCGTGGCGCCACAGGACAATAAAGCAAGGTCCCATTTCTTTTGTAAAGTTCTGGTTAATTGGCATCTACAAAATTCTACTTTTTCCTTCGCAGCAGCGTTAAAACCCATCATCAACGTTGTTAGCAAATTGTATATAAATGTAGCACACTGACTTTTTTGTTCCAATCTAAAACAATCAAAATGTCAATAATCAGCCAAGCCTCGGTCTGTAGATAGCAGCCAGTCTGTCTGGCTAGCCAAACACTCGTGGTGAAGCTGTTAATGGCTCTGTGTTGTGTCTGTTGTCAGAGCTCAGAGCGGACATGGCTGAAAGCACTACCCTGACCGTTTCCAACCCATTTCCTTCTGCAAGTGCTGTTTTGCAGTGAAAAAAAGGGGTGCCTGTGTCTCTCAGACTGGACAGTGACTCACCTCTAGAATTGTGTGTTGAGGACATTCGACTGCATCCCATCAATCAGTCAGGGGGGTGATCAAAGATCTTCTGGGTGACACGTTCGGGCAGCTGTCATCGACTACTTCACCCTTTCTGATCATTTAGTCTCTGGGTAGTCAAAGCTTATATAGATGCATTTGTTGTAAACAAAGAGTTTGCACAAGTGTGGTTGATTATGGAGGCCTGATAACACCTCTAATGACCGTTTTTAGTTTTTATAGCAAGCAGGGAGTCGAATCCGGACTCAAACTTGTAGAGTCTCTGAGGCAAGTAGAGTAGTGACCATGAGCTAAATCCAGTTTTGACCCGAGATCCAAATAGAGCGATTGAACGGCAGACCAATGAGTCACAGAGTAGGACAAATGTGCCTGAAAGTGCCAATCTGGTTCCCCTGTTTGTCCACCGCAGAGCGTTGCACTGCCAGCTCAGCAGAGCGATTGAACCCAGTGAAGGACAAAGACAAGGTGAGCATTAGAGTCACACAGGCTGGAGTTATTCCCTGCTAAAATTAAGCTTTAAATGTGAATTGATGCTCAAAACAGCTCAAAAGTGCCAATTTTATTGTAAGTGCTGCCATTGAAATGATATTTCCTGTGTTTATATATAAGTTATACACTCTTTTTCTCGTTCCGATCAAAGTTCTGACATCCTTTGGACGTAGACTGCAGTCAGTTGCAGGAATGACATTCAAGCTTTTCTTATTCCCCTTTAACCTACTGGTAGCACATCTATTTGTTTCAGGCTGGTTGCTTTACTAAGTGGACTAAAAAAAATAAAAATTCTCAATCTGGTTTCCATTAAATTATTATTCGCCACAATTTTAAAACTCCAAGGGTGGCCATTTTGCATTTACAAGTCCTTCACGGCGCAGCCTTCACAACAGTGCAGCTGGAGCTGTTTATGGCTCCGTTTTATGATACCCTTCTTCTGGCCTGCCACTGTAATTAATTGAACTACTTCCCATTAAAGTGAATTGTCTTTTCAAATTGAGGATTGTTGAGCCAGGATTGTTTTGACAATGGTTTTCAGTTATTTAGAGCTGCTGCAGACATTTCTTTCTGCCTTGACACGGCCCATGGAAAGTGCAATTAAATGAAATAAGAACAGCAGAAGCCAGTCACACCAGCTTCAGGCTACAATCTCGGTTGTTGAAGTTATATAAGATGCTAATGTTGGTCCTAAACTTTTACCATTCTTTCTTTTCAGTGTTTGATTAATCTCTTTGTCATTGTTACTGATTGCACAATTAATACCATAACAAATATTTGGACATGGCTGTGATGCAGCCTCCCTCACATCATGTCCACTGGCCTCTTCAGATGGTAGCTAGCCGCGCTGCCGGTTTGTGGCGTCTTTGAAGCATGGCGTGGGGAGCAAACTGTAAAAGTCAAAGGTCCTAGGAAGTTGTTTCCTCAGCTGTGCCGCAGAATGGACCATTGGAGGACGGGCTGAGAATGTAGGAGCTCTGGAAGACGGATTGTTGTTTTAAACTTTCTCTGCAACTTCCTCTGCAAGAGTTTTGATTAGCTGCATCAACAAGACGGCAAAAACATGTTGACATGCACTGTAATGAAATTCAAGTAAATGCTGAACAATCTATATTGATGATAAATGAAAAACAACATTACAACAACAAAAAAGGACATCATCATCAGTTCCTCGCAATCCAAACTATTTACAGCTGGAAAAAAATGGGGAAACAAATAAACAAAAGTTCTCACTGTAACATAGAAAAAGGAATATTACATTATGGCGTTACTTGATAACACTTCTGTAAATTTTACTTAAACTTGTGTGGTGACCGAGCTTCTCACTTTATCTCTAAGGGAGCACCAGCCTCCCTCCAGAGGAAGCTCATTTCAGCCTCTTGTATCTGGGACTTCATTATTTCGGTCAAGACCCAGAGCTCATGACCATAGGTGAGTACTGGAACGAAGGTCAACCAGTGAATTGAGAGCTTTGCTTTTTAGCTAGAGCTCTCTCTAATAACTAAAGACAAACTAAAGACAGCTAAAATCATCTGTATTTAGTAAATATTGTCAGGAGTTAAAACAAAAAAGGAAACAGGAGGTAAAGTCTTTGGTTTTGGCTTTACAAATTAAGGTTTATTTTCTGCTCATTCATTCATGCTAACTCTTTTTCAGTTGACTACCAATCCTACTAAGATCTTTAGGCTTTAGCTGCTTTATCGAAACAATGAAAATCTCCAAAAAAGAAAAATAATGTTTGTTGAATTACTGGCTTAAAAGCATTTGCTTGAAAAAACAATGCTTTCAACTAAGGTGGAGCTACAGCACGAAACAATAAGGAGAGCCTAAAGAAACAGAGCTTTTGAAGACCGGTCCTGCTAAACTCTCCTGGGTTCTGTAGGATTTTTAAGTAGAACTTGATGTGATTTAAATTGAAACTTCCTTTTTTTTCCAGCTGACAGTTTATTTTTTTCACTAAAAGTGTGACAGTAGGCAAACTTGGGGAGCCAAATGGAAGAACTCAAGACAGGTCCTTGAATCTAGCCACAGGTTTTAATAAGCCAAGTCCCAAGGAAACTCTTCAACAACCTGAGATTACAAAGACACTGAGAGACAACGAGGGAGAACCACACCTATACACACATGAGCTTAATGAGTAAATAGAAGGTACCTGTGGCTCTCACAGGAGACCTCGGGGAGGGGAGGGCATCCATAACACCAAAACTTGTTTTTGGTTTGTTTCTATCTGTAATAAGACACTGATCTGTCACATCATCCTCAGCTGTCAGTGTTAACCTGTGTGTTGTCTAATTTATGATGCAAAAAGGAGAATATGTGGTCCTGAAAGGGATATTTCGGGTTCAGAAAATGGATGGACGGATGCAAATTTGCACAATTCTCCAAATTATTTTTATTTATTTATCTAGTTAATTAGTTATTTCAAAAATCAAACATTAGAAACAGAGGTCTAACAATCTAAATTTGCATGTATGCATAAATGCAGTATTTATACATAACAAAATGTTATGTATAAATACTGTTACTATTTGTACTGAATGACAAGAAATAAACACATGCACTGAAAACAATCAATATTAATCAGCCTTTTTCTGTCTTATGCCCCACATATTGGATTATATTCATTACTAATGAAATATTTTGTGGTAAAAAGTCTTTGCCAAGAGCCTCCAAACTGAAGCGTTGCGAGCGTTGATGCGTCGCATGTTTTGAGAGCAGCAGCAGGACTGTTTCAGGCCATATCTGTTCATGAGTGTTCAACTGTTTATGAAAACAGATGGTCGAGTGCAGCTTATTTATTTTGCAGAAAAATAGATAAATAAAGGAAGCAGAGGCCCAGTGAATGATTGTTGCTTTCAAAATGTATGATCTTTGCTCTCTCTGTCTCACCATATTTGAGACATAATCAGTGAGAACTGAGGCTGATGAATGTGAGGAATGCCGGCTGACGTCAGTGGATGTGCCGCGGCTTCAGTCACATGGCTAGGTAAACAAAAGTAGTCGTTTGGCCCGGTGTGGGAGGCACCAGTTGCTCTGATCAAGAAGTTCCAGAAGCAAAGTTTTCCTTCCAGTGAGTTTTTCTCCATGTTTGCAAGTGTGAAGAAACAGAAACAAACGCTTTGTGTATTTTTACAGGGATTCCTTCCATGTTTAAACAGCCGTCCAGCAGCATTTTTGCCAGTGTTTTCATATTTTGCGGTAGGCTTTTTGTTCCTTAAGACCCCGGGTGGACATACTTACATGAACACTTCAGTACATCCGTGTACACAAACAAGTTTCTGGACACGTGCATATTATAAATATATAGCACAAAAAAATACACCTGAATAAACAGACACGTGTGTTACTCATTCACACGGTCAAACTGGCAGCATGTTGTAAACAAACATTTATGTGAATAAGCAAACATACAGCTAAGCTCCATCATAACATCACTGGTAGAATTGGTGCAAAAAGCGGATACTCTGCATTTTCAGTTTAGATTTTACAGAAGTTGTAGAGTTTACAGATATTTTTACTGTTTTTTTTTTAACTTAATTGCTGATAATTTGCTTTTGCATGGGTCATGGACCATGATTGCATGGTCAGTTGGTGACTGGGAGTGAGGTTTTTCTTCCTATCAGCACTGGCGATCAACTCTAGGCTTACATCGCTTGAGCTGGAAAAACTCCCAACCTCCTCATACCCTAAACAGGATAAAGCGGTCATAAAAACAAAAACAAAAAAAAGATAACTTTTCTTCTTTTTTTTTGGAGCATTCAGAAGAACGACAAACATCTTTGATCCAATGATAACTCACCATGTTTTGGTCAGGGCATGTAGCTTCAGCTGAAGAGTTACACAATGCCACACAGTGAATGTGAAGGCCTCTGAGTCACCTTTAGTTACAAACAAAAAGACAGTTTGAAAAAAATTGTGTTTCTCTTTTTTTGTACCAGCTATTTTCTAAATTTTCCTTCATAAGGTAAAAAAAATTGAAACCCAAGCCCAAAGTAAATTATTGAGGGGTTGAGAAAATATGTGCCTGCATGCATGTTAGTGAATGGCTAACGCAGCAGTTCTGTGGCCACCTAAACAGCTGCCCTACATGACCACCCTCACTAAAGTCATGAGGCAGAATTCCGTCTTAACCCAACTTTACTGATGAAAAGATTACCCAAAACCGTGTTGGTTAATGTTATAGGGAATATTAGTGGAGTTTTACTTGACCCTGCTGTCCGATGCTCCACACTGGTTCAGCTACACTGCTCTCCTAACTCTTGATTGCAACTTGAGCTTTGTTTACACAACAACCTTGGCAACGTGCGTTCAATGCAGCACCTTTAATGAAAAGTCAATGTAAATACACGTTTCGGGCTTCATTGTTCAAAACTCCCATGTTTAGGTACAGCTACGCACGTTTTTACAACTGTTTTATGGCTCTATGTACAGAATGTGCAGCCCTTAAACACGTGCTGAAAGTTAAAACAGGGCAAACTTTGACCAGTCAGGATGTTGGATTTGGTATTGATGTTTGGATGGTGGTTGGAAATGCAAACCCTTTGAAAATTGATCACGGAGGATTTTAGTTGCGGCTTGTCTCCGGCTGGAATTATATGACACCAAGTCTTTTATGAAAAGGAAAAAAAAGGAAAAGAGCATATCTCGCAAGATTTACGCAGATATGCTCTGCATTGACATCGCACCAAGTCTCTTTCAACTGAAGGTGGCGAACATGAGCTAGTAAACAGAAGAACGAGACAAAGAAGCTATGTCCTCCTAATGTCCAGTGTGAACAACATGGACTATATCAGGGCTGGCCAACCCTGGTCCTCAGCAGCCGTAATCCTACCTGCTTTCCAGATCCCCCTGACTTGCTGCTGATTAGCTGAGCCAAGAGATTTCACATCCTGATTGACTGAACACACCTGATTTAGTTAGTCAGCATCAAGCAGTCTGGGGAGAGCTGGAAAACAGGCAGGGTTGAGGCTGTCGAGGACCAGGGTTGGCCAGCCATGGACCACATGCACATTCAAGAAGCTGCGTTTAGTCAAACTAAAATAAACTCTTGCTCAACTTTTGAACAATGTAGATAAAATAGAAGACCTTTGTGGTTCATTTCTTTGCTTAGGTTCCTGTGTGTAATGTTTACACATTAAGAGCACAAACACTTTTGACTGTTTTTGTCCAATCAGGAGTAATTGTTTTTTTTGGGTTTTTTTTTTTTTTTGCAAATCTCTTTCCTTGTTCCTTTGACCTTATGTGCCCCACCACAGGAGCCACAAGAAAATATCTATCCTTTCACATTTTGCTCATGATGTGGTTACCAAATGTCCTAAAGTCGTCACTCAACTAATTCCCAGCAGACTGGGAGACTTAAAGACTTAAAGCTGACGTCTCACAGCGCTTTGTTGCACAAATAAAATCCAACCACATTGATAGTGTGTGTTCCCTCCAAGAGTTACAGTTGAAATAAATTTCGGGGAACAATCACTCGGGGAGGTCCGGTCACAGAACGGCTGTCACTTCAACTTTGGAGCTCAAAGATAATCACACGCATAAGTGCTGCACAACAAGATGACAATATATTATTGCTACTCTTTCTTTGGCTATTATAACATCATATATCATACAGGAGAGCAAGACGGGGAGTCTAAAGATTGTTTATCGCTCAGTAAGGCTCTGTGAGCTCTGGTGAGGGTGTTTCCAATAAAGATATTTTTCAGTCACTTGGTCTACAGCCTTTTTTTGTCCCTTGAGGAGAAGCCAGCCCTCCCCTATCTCATCCTGCTGTTTGCTTTTCCTTAAGACCAGTTTTCCAGCATGCTTGTGACCAGCATGACAGGCTATCCTTGATAGCCCTTCTACGTGTCACAGTGAGGCGCTCAGTTTACCAGCGCAGGCCGTCTCTTTGCTCCGCTGCACCTGCACCAATCCCCTCTTTAAGGCGAATGAAATCCCTTTGGGAATTTCCACTTCAAGACAAGCGGTTTGCAGCTTAATGTGGGGGTTCTGGCCCTCGGGGCTGACTGGAGCTTCTTTAATGTGATCGTGCTGTGCAATGTAAATCCTTCCACCTGCAAAAAAAAAAAAAGAGGAAGCAAAGATTTATGCCCCCTCACAGAAACCCATGCTGTTTATGTGAGACTTACTGCACATTTATGTTTGCATGTCGATGATTTATAAAGGATGAAGGGATGTGATTTAGAGGCATACGCTTGAGCGGGCAATTACTGTCTTTTTGTTTACTGGAGTCCTGTGGGAATCTTGATAGGATTGTACATGCTGACATAGTGGGGGGGTCGCTTGTGTGTTCGGTGGCCTCTCTGATGGGACAAAAATGGAAAATCAACAAGTCATTTTCACAGAGTATATCCATAAAAAAAAAAAAAAAAAAGAATCATTTCCTGCAGTTTTGTGTGTTTTTCTCTATATTAATGTTGAGGTCAGGTGAGAATTGTTTTGTTTTTCTACTTTTCATCTTCTTCCAAACTCCTGCTTGACGTGAATTGCCTCTTGGAGAAGATATTGCCTTCTTTCCCAGGCAGGCTTATGGATTCACAAAAAGATTTTACAGCCAGAGTGTAGCCTTCACTTATACTGTTGTGCGAGGCATTTATTCTCCACTTTTTGACTTGATTTGGTAAATATTTATTTCTAACCTTCCTGATGTTTTTTAACGAAGTGTAATTAGTCTACATTTAGATGTAAATGTAGAAAAAAAAACTACATCATATTCTTTGGATTTTAGTTTACAAGGACAAATGGAAAAGGGATTAGGACATCAATGATCACCACTGTTGCTTGAAGTTCACATGGGAAGTTTCTAGCATTCTTCAAGGCCCCCTCCAATAAAAATTTTGTTTTTGGTATTTTTTTAAAATGTTCTTGTAAATTATGAGCAGATGAGAAAATGCAGTTTGAAAAACATTGTAGTTGTGATGTAGGAAAGACGCCGGGCGGGTCACATTCTCCCTGCTTTGAGCTCTGAGCAACAGGGTGGAGAAAGGAGGGTGGGGTTACTCTGCACCAACGGTCTCACACACAAATCAGAGGTGAATTTTGAATGAACTGCAGCTGTTTCTTATAGCCAAGTGGCAGCAGCCGGTGGGGAAAATTAAGAGGACAAAACTGCATTAGCAGGATCTGTCAGTATTTTAGGATAATCGTGGCACGAGTCAATTGAACAACTTGTTCTGTCACAATCCATTTACTTTGGCATAACTCTTACAAAGAAGTGTGCTGCGGCCTGGGAGTAGCCACCATTGTTGACATGCTGCTTGCTGTTTGACTCAAGTGACAATTAAACAGTACAAAACCCACTGGCACCTTGCAAACTGAGCAGAGGCTTGTAAAACAAACAAACAGGCAAACAAGGGCTATGTTCCCTCTGCAGCTCTCCAGGTCTCGACAGCGGTCCCGACTGTACTCACTTCTAACTTTGAGGAGAGATTTTCCCAAGTGGGTCAAAACACCTCCAGATTTTTTTCTCTCCTAAACCAGGAAAACAATGTCAATGTTTGGTACTGCGTCATCCTGACAGAGTGAAGGTTCTTGTCTATTTTATCGGTGACACATTTCACAGAGCTGTAATTGATCTTTTTGAGGTCAGAATATGGGGTACTCCCACTGAGGATTTCTCTGGGTCACAGTGATTTTTTTTATTGAAGGCTCTTTTTTACAATCATGTGAAATCAAAAACACATGCCCTCCCTTTTCTAATGTTTGACAGAGCAAAGCAGAGAAACTTAAACTTAAATTATTGCAGTGAAAGAGAAGACTGCAGGTTTATTGTTAACAAATCAGATCCAAAGTGACAATGCAAGGACAATGTATTAAAAAACACTAAATTGTAAAATCACTTTTTCTGCAACAAAGTTGATGAGGAAGGAATTTGATCTCTAAAGGTTCCATGGCAATCTTTAAGTCGTGTCTCATGATCATTTGTTTTGCTTTTCAGTTTTAAGTATGCTTCGACAGATCATTGACACTGTTCATGAGACAAATTCAACCATATCTAAAAATATTTTGTAGAAAACGACGAATAAATGTAAATTCCTTCGGAAGATAGAACAGCTTTCTTGTTCATTAAACAACTTTAATCTGTTGAAAAAATAAAAGCCAAAATCATCAAACTACCACAGCTGAACAATACAATAATTCATTGAAATATAACACTTCCAGTCACATATCCAGTCTCTAGTCCTTTGAAATAAAACAAAAGTTATAATTTTTTCTAAATCTGAAGTCCATATGAACATTTCCGTCACCTGATACAATCCAGGTTAACTTTCAAAGGCCAAGTGTGGTCAAACAGTCCTTTTTTTTTTTTTTAGTCCTTCTGAGGTCTGTAAATCCTATTAGTCACACTTCAGAAATCAGAAGTGTCTGAATAGGAACGTTTGTAGTCAACAAGAGGTAAATAAGTTAGTGTGTGCATCTGTGTGATGATATTTGGGCTGCTGCGCTCTTTCAATGTGCGACATTGTTCACAACGTGTGAGCTTTGCTGGTTGCTGAACAAGTAATAAGGTGTGAAAGTGTGTCTGAGGCTTTCCGGGGGTGCAAACGCTAATTTTTAAATATGTACAAGTGTGTTCCTCATTCCCTACCACCACCACCCCCACCCCCCACCCCCCAATCGCCCTTGGCAGCCCACCGCAACAGTTCCCTTCCCCTTTGGCGATGACGCAAATGGCCTGCGATTACTGACCCCCACAGTAAAACCTGTAAAACATTAGCCAGCATTAATAGGAATGATTCTCCATACTCCCTCCTCAGCAGGCAGGCGGAGAAGGATTTATGTGACCTTAACTGGCTGCTGCTGCCTGCATAGATGTGGTAGAAAGTTTGTGGAGTCACCTGGAAAAGGAGCCTCATAGAGTTGGTGCGACTTACTGTCAGCCGCCTTTAGTTTCGGCGCTACTTGTGCTTATTTATGGAGTTTGTAGTGAAAAATATAGAAGATCAATAGGTCCAACTGTGAAAAAAGGCCTTGAAAAAAATTGTTGTAAAATTATATTTCTGTTTTGTAATAAGATGGTGCCTTTTTAGCCACTTGGGAGCCTTTTTTAAGCAGAAAACAAATAACAGGATCCCAGGGGATCCCTGTTCTTGTGATCCAAGCTTCTGGCATTCAAAAAGCAATTTGCTCAAAGATAGGGAGACAAACCATCCCTTTTTTTTGTTTGTTTCATTTTTTGTAGATTGAAATCCTATTACTGTATCATGGGAGCAAAATAGGTAGCAACTATAGAAAAGAGAATGAAATAATAGAACTACTCGAAAACACTAATAATGAGAATACCTCCACCTGCAGGTGTGAAATGAAATTACAGCCTCATGCCAAAGTTACAATCTGGGCTGCTGGGATTTTTTGGTCAGCAAATGACTACAAAGATCACTAATTGATGCTGTTATGGCATCCTTACGGCACTCCAGCTGCCATTTCTCAGGCTTCCTCAAAGCGGGACTCAGTGGAATATGACCTACTTTCACTTTGTGGAGCAAAACCGTGTGTAGAGATGCTTTTTCAAAGCACTACAGACATCAGTACTGAGAGCAGTGATGAAGGACTGAAGGAAAATGAGTAAAGGTTCCTCTAAAAGACCCCAATATCCATGACTTTCGGTCAGATTGCTGGATGCTTCAATCAAAATGCTTAAAACTGCTAGGTTAAGACTTCTGGACATCCTGCAGCCGGATCTCACTAGTCTTTGGCAACATTTTAATCAACCTAAGCCACACTGAAAGATGAGCATGCAGCTCTTCCATCTCCCCTCTTTAAATGCAAGGTGATCTTCGGCAGCAGCTTGTTACTGTCACGCTGCGTCCTCAGTGGACATTGACTTTGCATCATCCATAACCCTGCGCACTAACAAGCTGGTACAGCTGCTGAAAATCTAAAACAAACTGCTTTAATGCTATTCACACGAAGAGCCAAAGTAGGACAGCCTGGGAAAAATAGGGGAAAGGAAAAGAGAAGGTTGACTGAATGATTTACAAAGCTGCTGCAGTTGTCGTGTTGTGACATTTGGAGTTTTGATTATTTTATTTTTGCCAATGTAAAAGGTTGATGACATCGAGCTTGGTTTATTAGCATGATTTTGGCAGATATGAATGAAAGTGGACATTCACCGCCTCACAACCACTGAGAAGTGCTTCTCCACTGGATGCTGGCAGGACCAAGTTAAACAACAAACACCTTTCTGTAGCTTGTATGTGCTCTGTGGTGTTTACATTTCACCTCAGAGGTACGGCGGAACGCCATGGTAGTAGACAGGGCATCATGGCTGCCCACCAGCATCCTCACCACCACTTTTATAACTCTCTGTGGAAGGAAGATGGGACTTAAATTGGCTGTTGCTTTTTAGAAGAAAAATAATATTTTGTTTACTAGTCATTGTTGACCTTATGTTGACTGCAAACGTTTCCCCCTGGTTCCATTTTTTCTGACATTCAGCTGAAACAAACTGCTGTTGTTGCTTTTGCAACATTGTGTTTTATTACAGTAAATAACAGTGATTTTATCAATGAATAACACAGATAGCATCACTTAGCCATAGCTTTGTAACAGTTCCATTTTTAAAAAGACAAACAAGGTTTTTTTTCCATTCCCAGATTCTTCAGTCTCCAGTGAGTAGCAGGAGTATCACATTAGATGTTAGAAAGTCACTGTTAGACCTTACTTATGTGGAGCTATGGGGAAGCATAATGAATCTAGCAGAGGGTGAAACAAAGGCCAGGACTTCTACAAAGCTGTTGTTTTTCTCAGTAGGTGCACTGGAGCTTCAGGACAAAAACAAATCCATTCGGAAGGTTTACTGCTTCAGCTGCGCTACGCTGCCTGGAGAAAAACCGGGAGACATCTAAGGAATCGTTCTTGTTTAGTTTGACTTTTTCAGACGTAGCACTGGCAGCAACTTGTCTTGTGTTTTAAATATGGTCTTTGACTGCACCTCTAGAAAAACACTGTTAAAAAGTATTCATCGCTTTGTTTTTCATCTTCATTTTTCTCTGGGTGATTAACAAGTAGACGATGACCGACTTTGTGTTTTGTACAAAACGCTTCATGAGAAATGAAAAATAACCTCTCAGTTGTCTGTAAAAATGCCTTGCTTTTAAATTGTTGTCTTCTGCTTTGATGCTGGGCTTTTTTTTTAGCTTACTGAAGAGGTTTCTGAGAACTTCACTGCTGTCTGGCTCTGTTTCCCAGAACATGTAGATGAAAGATGTTTATGTACATGAGACTGGAGAGCTTCTCAGATACTAAAACTCTCTGAACAGAGTAGGTCTTTGCTGCAACTGTAAAGAATTCTGATGCCAGCTCAAGTCAAGTAAATCATCAGATTTAAAAAAATGTGTATCTTTTGCTAAGTTATTATCAACTTTTTGAACTTGTATTGTATTATAATGCTAATTCCTCACGAAAAACAACCCCAAAGTGGTATCTTACTCCAGTCACACATCTGAGCACTCCTCCAAAACCCTGAACTCTGAGCACCAGCCTCTCCCTATCCACAAAAACGAGCGGGTCCTCACATAGTGATGTCACAAAGTGGGGAACAGCCCCTTTCAGGAAGAGTAAAGGCTGCCAGCACAGCCCCTTAGGCCAACGCACACTAACATTCTCCGTGGATCTTGCGGTGATTCACAAAACACTTCATTTTTTATGCACAATGCTGTATATCTGCCTTTACTAACCCTGGCGTTTATTCCAAAATGTAGCAGTCAACCCATAGTTTATAAGACAGAGATTTTGGAGATTTTGTTCCATCACAGACAGAATGGTGATGGCTAATGAGTTCATTGCGCTGTGAAATTCTGTCACAAAATACCAGTGGTGGTCGGTGCATTTCAGAGCTGAGCCTTCAGTTTTCCTCAGTTTTCCTTTTTTTTATGGAAAGGCGCCCTCAAATCCGGAAGTTGAGGGCGGAAGCACTGACTGTGTGAGTATAATGCAGACTTTTTATAAACTTAACAACAAGTGAGGGCTAAAATCTGATTGGTTTGAAACTTTTCATGTGAATAGTTTGACAGGGGCGTAGGGTTGTGGGAGAAGCTGACAGAATACTTGGAATGATATGAAATATATTTTGGACAAATATATATTTATACGTTTTAAAAAAACATTTCTCTGTGATTTAGATACTTCTTTTCAGATAGTTTAAGGCATTCACTGAAGGGTTTGCAGCCCTTGACAGTGTCAATAAAAGTCTTTGCTTTCATTCGGGTTAATTTTCTTGGAGACAGGCGCACCTTTTTGTCTTTGCTCATAAATCCATATTCAAACCAGTTCTTCTAATTTGTCGATCAATTTCTTTGCACCTATAACAGGAAATCTGTTTGTTTGTTGCTCCTTTTTCTGCAGACATCTGCTCAATATCACCCATCTGCTTGTACGATTGTCAGATACGTTTAGAATCCACCCCAAAATGTGGTGCAGATTCCTCACCAGAATCACCGGCTCTAGTTGATGTCATGAAATGGGCGGCACCCATTAAGAGTAAAAGGCGGTGCCCAAGAGATAGGAAAATGACTTCACAAAAATAACTCATATTTCATTAAAAAATTTTGTTCTTTTGTGTTCCAAAGGTGATATATGATCATATATATGGATATAGTTTACTTTGAAAGGCTTAAGATTAGCATGTTGTAGATTCCATTAAAAGCATTCCCAGTGGTCTTTTATTAGATTGATGCCGTTTTCATCCAAAATAAAGAAACATGTGTTATATTCTAGGACATAGGTTTTGCAGAGCAGCAGTAGTTCATTAAAAATTCCCCTCCCTGTTACCGCTAGCCCCTCACACTCCCCAACCTCAAATTACAAATGCAACAAAAATGGCGAGCAATATTGGAGCTACGCAGCTGCTCAGCCGAGGAAATCAAGGACGTACTCCTCTGGATGCATCAGAATGGAGCAGAACAGGGAGCTTCTGGCAAATACAATCATTTTCAAAACTCAGTTTTTCGTCTGCTCCTAGTACACAACTATTTAAAAAAAGAAAATCGCAGAAATGCATTTTTAAGCTTAATTTTCTGCATATATATGTCCTCCATGGTAAGAAAAATAGCACATAAACATGTTAAAAACCCAATGTTCTTCAGAGTGGGCCTTTTAGAAATTATAAGGTATATTCTCAAACTTTTGTTCAAGTATGATATTAACAAGTCTCACATTTTAATTTAAGGAGCTTTTTAAGCTTCAAATGACATAAATTTACCCTTAAAAGCTATTCATATTTTTTTACCTTACCATCAGAACTGTTGTTCTCTTTTGTCTATTGTTGCCAGAACCATGACCCTAAACTCAATGCTTTAACCTCTATAAACTCCAAACTTAATGTGTTGTGCGGATCCTTAAATGCCTTCAAATGTTTTGTTTTCTTTTTCTGTCTTACTCCCTATCATGAGTGATGGCTTCTTTGTGGCTCACTCCCAAGTTGGGAACAGTTTGGGTTTACTTCACATGAAGAGTTTCTGTCTGCAGTTTGTTTTTTTTCCGGTTTGAAGGGGGCAACGCTAAGTTAGGTAAAGAGGCATGGGAGATTTAGCAATATTTTTTCCATATGGGAGATGAATTGCACTGACGGCTGAGACGTTTTCTTTTGTTTATGTTGGCCACCGTCATCCAGCTGTTATTAATTCCTGTTTGCACAGAAGACAGTTAGCTGAGGATGTGAGTTTTACAGATAATATCCAGACAATGTATTCAAAGTTTTCAACAACTAATCAGATGGAAGTCAAGCTCTTTCTTTGAAACACTGTTAATCCACTACAGCGTGGATTTGCAAACAAAGCAAAGAAGCATACATTTTCACCTTATTACACATCATTTGAATTTTCCGCTTTTCATCTTTTCCACTGTTGGGAGAGGGCTGAAAGGAACATTTGTTTCTCATCTAAATGTAATGAAATACAACTTTTGTTTTGATATTTGCAGTTGAGTTTTTCAGAATAATTGAACAAGAGTGGAGGATTTTAAAAAAAGTCAAATATATCAGCATGTTTTTGAATAATAAATACTGTGTTGTATTTCAATATAAAGTAACCTAGATGATGTCAATTTCCTCTGAGAAATGTAATGGAAGATGTTTATGGTAAACAAGACAAAGCAAATTTTTCTTATTCTAATAAAGCCTCTAAATTGTGGACGTGTATGAGTGTGTGGTCATGTAACACTCTGGTGACCTGATGCACCCTGCCTTCGTTCAGTAGTAAGAGTTCATCACAGCGTCCCTGTGATGAATAAATAATCTAATAAAAAACTATATTTATATCAATATGCATGAAGTGTATTTTGACAAAGTAATCTACTTTATAAAGATGAGCGTCTGGATATCTCGTTGGCTCGTGTAAGACTGGCACGTGAGAAAGCAGGGTTTGTTTTCTAGGGAGTGCGATGAGCTCAATCCAGAGTGAGTACCTCATGTTGCGGCTGGTCTCAGTGTTCTGGATGAGCATCTGCCTGAATGTATATTTTGAGTAAGTGGGCAGCTCTACTTGGACAGTCATTTAAAAAGGCCCGCTGACTACAGTGAGAGTGTTTGGTCCACAGAAGAGTTTGCTTTCCTGGATTCCTCTCTTTGTTCGTGAAGGTGTTAAAGTTCACCTGAACTCTGAACTCTGGTACCAACCGGTTACACTGTAGTTGACAATGTAATTTTTCCTAGCTGTTTGGTCCTCCTCCTTTCTCAAAAGTCTATTGTGAAATCAGACAAAACCACATTAAGATGTTCCTATGTTGTGAAGGAAGGCAAGACCTCAGATTGTCAGCAAATTATGGTTATTTTTCTATTGAAAAACATTCTTATAAGATCATTTTTTCTGCTAAACAGAAAGTACGATTTTTTTTTTAAAAGGGTGTTTTTAATTTCTTAAGAGTCAGTTTTTGCAGTGTTGGCCTCTCGCCTTTATAAGCAAAACTGTCATTTTTCTGCTCAGCCGAGGTAGAAGGAAGTCAGAGGTAAATGTTCACTTCACTCACCGTGTGTTCATCAAAAATCTGTCACAGCCATACGGAGGATCTGAAAAAAGGGAAAAGTGATTTACTAGGCCTTTGGGAGGACACATTAGCTGGTAATTAGACAGCATAAACATCTCCCGCTTTCATGACCCCTGAGGCAGAAGCTGAGCAAAAGCAAACTAAACTTGACTGTGAAACTGCATTGAACTTCTGTGCTCAATGGAAAGGGAAAAAAACTACTTTTTCTTCTTCTCTTACTTCTTTAAATTGTTTTTGTTCCATCTTTTGTCCACCATAGTGTTGTCTCTGTCTGCGATTTAAGACAAGCACAGAGAAAGATGGTGAAAGATAATGGCTTGAACGTGTTTTTGTGTTTTTTCCTGCAGATGCTGTCCCGCTCAGACTGGGACCACAAGAGAGGCTCCCGAGGATCCCAGGTTGGATTTTTTTCCTTATAATCAAGAAAGGATGAGGAACCCTGACACTCTTACATTAAATTACGCTAAAAGTTCAACTTTAACCTAGAATCCTCAGCATGGAAAGAGTCCTTGCTGTTATCCTGAAGGACGGTAGTATGTGATTTGGCTAAAGTGCTGCACCAAGAGAATGAACCTGCTGCAAAAGTCCAGTCTCCAGAGGACCGACTCACACGCAGTCACATCCTTCAAATAACCTTCCTTTCCTTTAGTGGATAGGGAAATTTGTGGATGTGTCTATACATGGAAATTGATGTATTGAGTTGCCATGGAGCTACAGATCAGGACGTGAATAAACAATGCCCTTGGCATTGGCATTGTCACATGCAGCATGAGCATGTCCTGTTCTGGATGTTCTCTTATCAGGAGGAAATCCTTAGAAAATAAATTATGTGTCTTTGCTCCTTGATATACTTGGTTTGTTGTTTGTGCTGCAAAGTTGATGCTGAGAATTAACACACAATTCCCCACATACATAAGGTTTCATGTGGTGCATGAGTACACTCCACAAAAAACGCATTTGCTTTTATTTTGAAATATTCATGGATTTTATTAAATTAGGTTTGGGAAGTGGGGGGCTTTTGTAAATGACCCAAAACTAATTAATTTCTATAGATTCGTATTACTATGTCAATGTATTTGGAGAACTCATTGTGGACCCTGATGGCTGCTGCTCAGTCTTTCCTCTCTGTTTTCTCCTTCTATCCTTTGCTTCTTAAAGAAGAAATCTGCAATAGTTTGTGACTTTTTCATTTTTTCCTCTAATTTCTTTCCCTGTTTCTACTCGTAGATCCTGAAGAAATATGGCAACAAATTTCTGTCACAAAATATCTTTTTTGTTTAACAGTATAACTTCAGCAATGTAAGGAAATGTATATTCTGGTCCCCAGAGGCTCCTGTCTTTCAGGTTTTAGATGTTTCTTGCTTCAATGGACCAGCTTCTGATTATATTTAAAATTATTCTCCTCAAGTTGTAGTAACCCATTAAACCAGCTGTAATGCAATAGGTAAATACCTGAAATCTAGAAGGATAGAAGACTTAACAGCCAGGATAGGGACTCTATATGAACAGAGTAGTCATCAAGCCCACAAATATACTGTTATTTAAGGATATATGTTATTGTGGCTACATTATTTAAGTCATATTGATAACATTTGAACTGCCTGGAGGAAGAATGCTTCCATAACTTGTGTTCAGGCTGGTTTGCTAACCCTGACATGAAATTTTAACCTGCAAACAAACCAGCAACTACAGTTGTTTTATTTGTTTTTGTTACAGTTACAGGCATGTAGTATGTGAGTGGTTCCTCACTAGTTTTTTGTTAATCTCAGCTCAGGGGGTCACCCAGGGGTGGCACGTCTGAACAGCGGTGGGGGCTAAGCCTCAAGCTGGACACACCCCTGCACAAGCATTTATCGAGGATATCCTGTAATAAAGGGGGCGCAGATCAGTACATCTCCATCTTTATGCAGCTTTTCTTTTTTATTTATTTAGTTTTTTGGTCTTGGATCAAATTGCCGGTCAGAAATGTTGGTTGCTCCTCACTAATATCCAGCACAGAAAGACCAGAAGGTTTGATTGATCTCCTCTGTTTCATATTTGCCAACATCCACATATTAGTGGGCTCATTTTCCAGCCCGCATATTTTTTCTCCCTCTTTTTAAGCTTGTGGTGGGTGCTTTAACTCTCAAACTGACATTGAAGTTGTGTATGAAAAGAGTTATTTAAATATTTGCATTCAGCTTGAAAAACACATTGGTACCCACAAAGAATATTAGAAAAAAAGGGCTTGTAGGGAGCAGATTGTTACTTGTTTTAAATAAAAAATAAAAAAAAAAAAAAACAGCTAAAAGTTATAAAGGTAGACTGGTAACCTTATGCTGAAGTTTTTTTTATAATTACCATAAAACTTTAGTGAGAAAATCTCAAAAACGGATGTTTTTGGTCCCTAAAAAAGAACTGAGATGGAAAAGTGTTTACACCATAGGTTTTATTTTTTGACAAAAATGCTGTACTTTAAAGTTAATGCTGGTGAGAGCAGAGCGATAATAAGCCCCATGTTGTTTTCCCACTATACCTATGTTTGTCTGCAAAGCATGAAGTGTTGGTATGAACCTCATCTTTGCATCATATGTGTCAAAAACGTATGTTTCCATTAGAGCAAGAACATGTCATTATATTAGATCAGAACTGCTGACTTTTTCTTGCCATGTTTCTCCAGTATGTAAACAAAACAACTTAATTGATAAATGCCCCCTCTTTAAATGAAACATGTTATCATTTGTGAGAGGTCAGGAGAAAATATTAGGATGAACTCCACAAATGCACACTGCTCAGCAGGACTGGAGCAACAATATTGAATGTGCTGGGTTTTAGTGGAATCCTCAGAAATGCTTGAATGGATCAAAATACAGGGGTTGAGGAATGTAATAATACACTTGTATCAACTTGTTAATCAACAAAAAGTTGATTTTGCATGACATAGGACCTTTTATCAAATATTTTAATTTCCTTTTAATCTTATGATCTGCACACATTTACCGCCCAGTTTTAGTGTTATTTATTAATTAAATTTGCATTCCCAAAGGACAGAAAACCATATTATAACATGTATAGTTTATTTTCAACGAGGGTATTCCAGTTTGTTTGTTTGTTTGTTTGTTTGTGTCATATTAATGCTTAACCTCAGTTTCCTTTTTTTTATTTAAAAAACTGATTGTAGGTGTGGCTGATGTATGGTGGGAAGAGTTGACAGTTAATAGAGGATTGAGAAGTTGTGGGTTAAGATTAGTTTTTTTGTTGTTTACATTATCAAAATCTATTTTCTAAGACACACATATAAAGCTTTTCTCCCAGTAAATTTCATGCTGGCAGAACTTCACTTGTGACATTATGTTTGAGTTTTTTTTTTGTTTGTTTTGTTTTTTGTTGGAGGGACGGCATCTAAAAGAATCACAAATATGTGACCTCTCAGCGTTCATCTCCATCAATCAGCAGAGAGGAGAAGCTGATATTTGCGTTGCTCCGATTGCCCAGTGTTCTGCCGTTGTTACCAAAGTAAATGCAAAAAGCAGATCAACTCAACTTAAATTTTGATTGTGCCATGTGTGCTCTATGTTAATCAATGAGGAAATATTCCGTATTTGAAGTTGAAAAGTGCACATCCCAGCTATATCCCAATTATCAGTTTCTAGAGTCACAACAAAATAAACAGATTGCCAAATAGAGTAACTCGTGTTGATGTGAAGGGCTGATTCAGATGTCAGATTAGGGAGATCAGATTGAGGTATTAGGAAAACATCACGCTTTCCTGGGTTTTAGAAGCATCTCGTTTCCTGCCAGTAAAAGTCTCTGAAGGCCAGCTAGCCAGAGAAGTACTGCAAGTAGGAATTAATTTTTCTGGAAAGGATGAAGTAGCATCATGCAGTCAACAGAAGCAGTTGTTCCTTGGCAGAATATTTAACTGCCAAGACACATAAATTGCGTCCACTAGAAAAATGTCCGTTTCACTTTGTAACCCTGCAAAAATGTCAAAGCATTATTTCGAAGCCGCTGAACTGTTATAGAGTCGGACATTCATTTTGGCTGGTTTTTAGGATTGCATCCAAAATATGTCATAACATCCTAATCTCATGATCTTTCAACAAAGTGGTTCATTGGAGCTGAGCCTGAACTTGTCTGGTTGGAACTTTTACAGCAGGTCATTTTGAAGCTGTTTTCACCATTGCTGGTAGCTAACAAGTTTTTTATTTTTGGAAACAAAAACCCTTGTTTTGTCTTATTCTGACCATTTCTGACCATTTCTGACCAAAGAAGCATTTTTAAGCTTTTACTCATCATTTTTTTAATACACCAAAACTAACTGAAAATATTTTCAAATGTTCAGGTCATCCTTGTAAATGAGAAAGTTTTGCTGATCCTCTTGGTAAAATAAACGTTAAGTAAGTAAAGTAAAAATTCAAATGGAATTTTCAGAGGTTTTTTTTTAATATTTTAAGTAATATTGTCTCTTTGGACTCCGTGATCTATCATGCAGGAAACTTTTAGCAATGACCAAGGCTGATGAATAGAACTTATTATTCAGGAGTGCTTATGTAACATCATAGTATCAGGTAACGTACAACAAGATATGATTTTAGCTGTCAAAGGGCTTATTGACTTTACATATCGCATTGGGTCATTTTTCTGGGAATTTAAGTTCAAGTTCCACTATTGTCATACTGCACGTTACTGAGTGGAGTAAAATTTGCTCTTGATTTGTGACCCCTCATAAAGCAGTACAGTGAGCTGCAGTCATTGCCAGATTCAGGAACCATTTTAAAGGTTTAACCCCCTCTTTTCCACCCCTTAATGCTGAGAAGCAAGAAGGCAACAAGTCTTGTTCTTAGATGATTTGGTATGACCCGACAGAGGACTTAAACCCACAAACTGGATCTCTATGAAGTGATTTTTGTGCCACCATATTGCAAGCCACAGTTTTGAAAAAGAAAAATGTAAAGTTTAAAAAACGTCATAATAAAGTTTATGAAACTTCATAATTTGCTACTGAAAATATTAAATATTTGCTTTCAAAAAGCTTTTTTTTTTGGGGTGTCTAAAACTTTTTTTTGCTTTAAAAGTACATTTTTGCATTTGCAACACAAACTTCTTCAAATGCTTTGACTCTCATCTCGCTTTTTTCCTGTCTTTGATTTTGCCTCCATAACATAGGTCTATGCTTCACAAGATTCAGTTTAGCGAAATAAATGCTCCACACCAAACAGCCAATCACAGATAAGAGGGTTTATGCTGGCTACGGTATTTATATTTTGTTGTATTGTAAAAGCATTCCAAGTGGTCTTTTAATGATGATTATGCCATTTTTAGGTTGTTATTTTTTTAAAACTGTGCCATTTTCAAGGACATCATTTTTGCAAAGCAGCAATAGTTGATCTGAAATTCACCTCTGAGTTGTGGGCGAGACTATTGGCAATCCCGTCTCCTTCCCCTCCTCGTTATTAAGAGCTCGGACCACTAAGCTTGTGTCTCGTCCATGACACAAAGTCATGCTCATGTGATCCAGATTTATCAATATGTTGCCATCCACAATAATCATTTTCTCTGTGTTCATGCTATGTGAGAATGTTCCATATTTTGCTTACTGGGTGGAAAAAAATCTCATAAATGCACAATTTGATGACCTATCTGATGATCTACTAGAAAATTAAAATGGGAACACTTCTCCTGTTCCCACACGAAAGAAAAAGGGTTCACACGAGTGTTGTTCAGGTCAACCGTTTGCTGATCAGCCAGTGTAAACAGAATAAGGTCTCTGGCAGCTGGTGTCAAAGTGAATAAGACATGTGGAGAGTAAAAATCTGATAACATTCTTTAAAAAGGGGAAAAAAGGAACTTGTGAGCTTATTAGATAAAATAACTGGCAGCCAAAAACGAGCCAGAGCTTGGTTGCGGTCGTTCAGCAGCTCGAGGCACACCAATTAGGAGCGGGTTGTGAACTTTTCAGCTTGCCCTGCAAAAGCGAGACATCCTCACACATCGTTGATGACTTCAAAGCAGCGCGGCACACTGTCAGAATCAGGCCATGGCTTTCGGCCAGCTGAGAGGTCAGAGGTGGCAATGTCATGGGGTCAGATTCCATCCAACACCATAATAATCAGTCCATTCATTAGGCATCCAGTAATGCAGGGCTTTGCTGAACTTGCTTTAATCTAAGGTTGTTGCGTAGATGCCTAACAGGCCCAATGGCACCACAGCATTAGCTGAGCCGCCTTTCGCTGAGCCTCATGTTTCTGCTTCTTTGTGCAAAAAATACCCATATAAGGCACAAAATCAAGGCTTTGATGTGTGAGCAAATTGAAGACAGTGTACTTGTAGGGTACACACCGGTGCGGCTGAGTGTGATGCTGTGGCTGTAAAACATTTCTCAAAGCTTTGGAGGATGTAATTATGATTGTGTGGCTGATATATCTTTTTATTTTGAACTGGTTGTCTTGTTTTCTTTATTTACTTACTTATCCAGGGTTGTGGAATTTGAAATTGATGACTGACATTTTTATGTTGTAATTGAGACCCCACATAAATCACCAGACTAAGAGAATTTTCAAGTCACAGCCTGTCTTTGTTTTAACAGTTGTCTTGTTTAAACATCATGAGTAAAAACAGCTAAATTAAACCCACCCCAGTACTCCACCACAGTAGTTCAGAAACATGTGGCAATCCCAAGTCTCCATCTTCTGTTCCTGAACTTGAAACAAACAAAAAGTACCAACAGCTCCTCGAAAGACCACTGGAGTACAAGTAAGAGTGTAGCAGCTGCAGGATTGTTAAAGCTTAACATTATCTTTCCAGCTGAAAGTGTCTTAAAGTCCCACTCAAACTATATTTTTCTTTGTTTTAAGCGTTCCCAGTGGTCCTTAATTATGATAATGCAGTTTTTAGCCAAAATCAAAAAGCCTGTGTTGATTTAGATTATGATTCAAACATATTTTCTGCAGAACAGCAGGAGTTTATCAAAAATTCACTTCTTGTTGTTGTTGGCGGTACTGTTGGTGTGGAGAAACCCTACGATGATATCCCATCATCCATTTTTCACCTGCTAGCTTACCCGAGCTTTTTTTTTAAACTGTGGGTTTTCAACTTCTCCTGATCCAACCCGATATGAATTAATAACTACTCAGACATGCAGTTTTAATCTTAAATTAATTTTTGAATCCTCTCCAGCAAGAGAAAAAATGCTACAAAAACATGCTAAAAATGCAGAAACCACATTTTTTTATTGAAGTGGGTCTTTAAAATTAATAGTTTTTAAAAAGCATATAGTTTTTGAAGGACTTGGAGCTTTTCCCGAACATTTTTAATGAGCTTCAAACAGCATTACATTTTTAGGATTGTCCTCAAGGAGTTGATTGTGGATTTGAAAAGGGTTAAAAGAGCTGAAATCATGCAGAACATTTCATGTGCCAATAGGTAGTACAGACAAATCTGGATCTCAGTTGTCTAAAAGGATTATTGGTAAATTCTCTTTGTATTGGAGAGGGACAAAGCAGGAGGGATTGTTTTTATTACCTTATTGTTCGTGACTGTTAGTTTTGAGGACGTGCCTGATATTCTTCCAAGAAGTTTCTGGTAGTGTTTTTTACACTTTTAACAAAGACCACTGGTAACTATAACTTTGTTCATGGTGCATCAAGCTTAGCTACCGGTTTGCCATGTAGTTATGATGTCAAAGAGTGCTTCTTCAGCAACAATGCATGTAATGGATGATCCTCTCTTGATTAGTACGTAGAACAAAAGAGTCTTTAAAATGTGCAAAGTGAATTGCAAGTAACAAGGAAGTAAAGGGTTTGAATAAAACAAAAGAGCTTGCAACAAAAAGAACAGTGAAAAAAAAGAAATGAAGACAATGATCTGTACAAACACAGCACAGGCGCTTATTAACACTCTACAAGGATGAGAAGAGGAGCACTAGAGCAACTGAAGATATTTTTAAAAAAGTGAAAGTTAGATACAAGGCACTAACACTAAGAAAGATTAAAAGAAAACCTTTGACCTTCAGACTAAAGCGAGTTTAAAAGCAAAGCCAACATGGTTTTAGGTGGACCAATAATCTTTGCCATCAACCATAGGATTCTGAACATTAAAAAAGAAGCCTGAAGTAGGGCTGGGCCAACACGGGAGCTTAACGAAACACGCGATGCGAGACACAAGACTCCATCCCCGCGTTCATTTCACCTGTACAGCGTTTAGTTTGGTTGATGAAACAGCGGCATTTTTGGAGATTTATAACAGGATCCAGTCAGAACTGGAGGATAAAGCTGCATCACTTAAAGCAGCAACAGACAGATTAATAAAATGTGTTGGTTTGGAGACAGCGCTGTTGTTAAAAACTAATGCTATGATGCTAGCAGGTTAGCTGCTAATGCTATGATGCTAACTAGCTGTTCTGTGTGACGATCACTGGTTTAAATGACTGGTTTAAAGTGGAACAATATTTTCACAGACCGGCTTTTAAGACGTGACAAATAAATACAACAAGATTATTTCATAAGATAATCATAAAAAATGTTATTTTCTAAATAATAACATAATTGAATCAACTGTTTTAGCAGCGTCTGTGCAGCATAACAGTCTGTGTTTCACTGAAAACTGTGGTCTGTCATATGTGCTAAATCCTCCCGCCTCCTTAAAGCTGCAGCCTTAATGTCAAAATGTATATGTATATAACCCAAAAATGTGACTGTTTTCATGCGTTTTTTTTTTTAATGATTTAATACAAAATGTGATCACCTGGAGGCAGAATTAGGAAATCTAATAAATCTGTCCTTGTTTTCTCAGCATGTTTGAATTTGAGTTTGTAGTTAGATGGCAGTAAAGACATGTTCATACCATTTATAAATTACTTTTGTGAAATTTAATTTTCTTAAGAAAAACATTTTCAAAAAAGTAAAATGCCTGAGGCATTACTGATTAGAATAGTGTCAGAATTCTGCTGATTCTAATGCTTGTTTGGCCGGTAGATGTTTTCTTGTCAGCTGACCAACTTGGCCAGTGTTTCAAAAATTACATTTTGGTCTTTGTGTGGAGGTATTTTAGTTATTTAAAATCCAACAAAAACAGAGTAACATGCACTGCAGATTGTGCAGAAGACATGTTCCTTCTAAAACTGGAAATACCATCAACACAGCATCCAGAAAATTATGTTTTTATCAGGACCAGGTAATTGACTGAACACTGCTTGCCCTCTGATCACTTGAGCTGAGCTAGCTGGAACTAAAGCTGAGTGGTAGATCTCAAGAACCTGGGTTAGGCAGGACTAGTATACTCAATTTCTCGCCGTGAGGGACAATGTCTTGCTAGTTTTTCAATGACCCTGACCTACTTGCTGCTGATTACCTGGATCAGGTGTGTTTTGCCAATAAGAAGCTAGAAGGGCAGGGTTAATTAGTAAACAAGCGGAAAGGCCCCTGAGAACTGCATTTTGAAACCTGTATTGTAGACTAAATGGAGAGCATCTTTAAACTGGTGCAAAAATAACAAGACAGTTGTTGTTTCTTGTTGTTTTAATCAACTTCACAATGTGCGCTGTTGTTTGAGCTGCACCTAAGCCCACAGCATTCTCCAAGCCCTGAAGCTCCAGTGTCATACTACGTTCACACTGGCCTCGCACAACTTCCAAGGAAAAGCGTGCGTTTCGAGCTTCTTCGTTCAAAACTCTCGCATTCATGGGTCGTTACACGGTTTCTTAACGCTTTGAAAGTTAAACCAACTTTGACCAACCAGGGATTCCTATTTGGTGGTTACGTATGTATGGCGTCCTTTTTAATTCATAGAAGTGAAAGTTGGTCACGAAGAAGGAATTAATAATTGCAATTTGTGCTCGGCCAGATGTATATGACACCAACCATGAATTAAAACCATATATGATATAAAAACTGGGTAACATATTAACCCTACGTGAACTTTTCTACACTCATACAAGTTCCCACCATTATCAGCAGTCTGACTGCCCTTTGCAGCTATTGGATTTAGAAGGAAAGTCCTGTTAGTGTCACAGTTAACCACATCATATCCTCACAGGGGAACTACTGACATAGTTTTTGCTCTTGTCGCTAAGTAGCTTCACTCAGGCGCTACCAAGCTCAGCCTTTAATTAGCATCAACTCCTCCTGGCTGCAGCAGCAGGGTTGTTTTCTTCTCACCCCTCTTGTCTTCTCGTCAACCTGCAGTCATCGGGCACGACGGTCATGGTGGACATAGCAGTGATGGGGGAGGCTCACGGACTGATCACAGACCTGCTGGCTGATCCCTCTCTGCCACCCAACACCTGCACCTCCCTGCGGGCCGTCAGCAACCTGCTAACCACCCAGCTCACCTTCCAGCCGCTGCACCGACCACGTCCTGCCCCTCTGCTGAACCCGAACGATGCCTACACCTGCTCTGACTCAGAGGAGGGGCCTGAGAAGGGAGAGAAAACAGCCATTCACAAGGTAAGAAAATAAATGACCTTTCTGATTTACACTTTGCTCAAAAATCCATCTGTGAAACCAGGATGAAAGCAAAGATACTTCAAGCAAATATTGAAAGTCAAAGCTGTTCATCAAAAGTAGCCAAGAGGCAGACACAAAGCTGTTTTCTTTGGAAACAGGTGAAATAATCCTTACATGGCAATGCAGTCCACCTTATTAGAGCCAAATGATTTATCCACTACGCAACACTCCCCACATGTGTTCATCTTTGAGCCTGTGTTTCAGTTAATTAGTGCTTCCTGCTCTCTGAGCATTAAGCATCAAATGAAGGAGAGTATTTTCATAGAGCTGGGTGAAGAAAAATAGAGCAAAAATAGAGCTCGGAGCAGAGCTCCAAGCAGTGCTCGGAGCACTGTTCTCCCTTTCATAGCTGCAGCTGTGTCAACATGACAGATGTGCCGAGGCAGACAGTTTGTGCAAATGTAAGTGAAGTCACAGGGAAGACTCAACATGAATGAATGCCGCAAAAATAGACTGACAAAGTTTTGACAACAAAACTGAACTCCGAAAACCACTTTTGCATCTTTTGTCTGAAACTACGTTCACATGTGACGCACTTTCAGCATATGGTGTTCACACTGGACGAGCAAGGTGGGACTTCTTTTTTTTCTTTTGCTGCTGTTCACCAGCTCATATCCAACACCTATAGCTGGAGGAGGCTTGGTGCGAATTGTCAAAGCGGTACGAATGGGGTGAGTCTTTTCTTTCCCAACTGTATTTTTAATATGTGAAAGATTTGTTGTCATATAATTCTGGCCGGTGACAAACCACAAATATATTTCTCATCCATGACCAATTTTCAAATGGTTGGTACTTCTGTCAATCGAAAGGGATGCCATCCATTTGTCCCTTCCAAATCTGAGTCCCTGATTGGTCTAAGTTCATCCTGGTTAGCCCCACATTGCCAGTTGAAGCATGAAAACAATCATAGAAACTTGCTCAGCTATGTGTGAAAGTGAGAGTTTTGAACACAGAAGCTCCAAACGTGCAGACTCGCATTTTTACATATAGACTTTTCATTGAAAGTAGCAGCTTGAACGCCTGTTGCCGAGGGCGACGTGAACGCTTCTTGACAGAGATGTTCTTACAAATCGCCGGCTGCATTTACGTTTTCCACCCTTGAAGTTCATAAGCAGCCAAAAAAAAAAAAACAACTTCTTTTCTGTGGCCAGTAGAGCTGTTGTCATTAAGAATATCCTGCTCCAAAGTACCAAGCTTTAACTGACACTGATGGATTTTGCTGCTTTGGAAAACTCAAATGATTTCTGTTCAGGAGAATAACTTTAGAAAAAAAGGCAGTTGGTGAACAAAGAAATCTTTTTCTCTCTGTTGGCAGTTTTCATGTCTAATTGTAGCACATGCCTTTTACAAACATTTGAACCTTCATCTACATGTAAAGAAAGTAATCAGAGATCAATCAGATCAATCGACAGGAATGGCATAATTGTTGATGTGCTTGAAACATATTCTTGTCTGAGTCTTCCTTCTTAAATAGCACAGAGATAAGACCATTTTTAGAATAACATCAGCAGCTGGCATCATTTTTTTGGCATTTTTTTCTTGTTTTTTGGGGAGACTGACCCGGTTTTTGCAGTATTGATGGGGATCTGTGTGCATCCAAGTGTGTGTTTCTGTTTTCTCTATTCCTGCACAGATTTCTGACCCCAGACTAAACACACTGATTATAGCTTTTGGAGAATCCTGTTATGTGGCTTTAATACCTATGTGTTTTAGCAACATGTTTTAGCAAACCAAGCCTCCGAGGTCATTTTAAGCGGTGAGGTGTAGACTGAAATGATGCACCATGAATGAGTGAGCCAGAGCGAGTTTTTGAGCGTGACACTGTGCTGTAAAGGCGTTTCATTGAGAATTCTGGGACCAACGTTTTTTAGGTCACCCTGCTCAGAAGTTGGAGGAAGAGAAGCAGTCGAGCTTGAAGAATTGTGCCAAACTGCCAAGCAGATAAAGGCATTGCAAGTGTAATGACCTCTGGGTATTTAGGGGAAGAGCTGGATAGATGAAAACTAAGCAACTCAGACAGAAAGGAATTTAGAAAGAAAAAGAGTTACAAATTTGTACTTAAAATGTTTTTTTTATTGTCTTTGGATTATGTGGATGTTCTACTTTATCACCTTAACAATTTGTTTTAAGAAAAGACAACTTGAGGATAAACTAGTCTCATTTAGTTGATAAATCTGACAGGAGTCTGAATGAATGAACATTAACTTTATCTCCCAGGTGGGAGTGCATTTTGAAATTTCTAAAAAAGCAGTTGCAGTTTTTGTTCGCCAGCAAGCATTTTTCACTTCTGAGTCGCAAACCAAACACCTTAGCGATGCCAAATAAGTTCGTTTTGTTTGTGTGCGCAGCGTCTCAGACGAAGTCTCCACCCGGGTCTTCTGAGGAGGATCTCCTCCACCTGGACGACCACCACTTCAGCCACAGGACTGCCCACCATTGAGCCGGGGCCGGTCCGGAGAGACCGCAGCGCCAGTATCAAACCCTACCACGAAACCCTCACCTGCAGGTAAGCAGCCCACCTATTCGTTGCTCAATTTATAATACTACAAACTGCAATTTCAACTGAGATTTCTGTGTGACAGATCCGGGCAAAGTAAATTTAACTAATAGGAAAAAAAAAAAAACACTAAAATATTTCTAAACCTGTAATAAAATCCAACTGCAAACTCCAGAATTAAAAAGTTATAAAGCTCTAAAATTCTGGAGAGGCTTTAATGTTTACAAAACAGTGAGTACTAATCAAAGACAGCAGAATAAACTCTAGAACAAACTGTTTCAGAAAGGGCAGACTGTCAAATTCCAACAAGGCACAGAGGGCATTAATCAGAGAAGTATCAAAGAGGCCACAGTTTACCCAGCAGAGACTGGGCCCATTTCAAGTCAAAGTAGGAAAAAAATCCTCATGGAAAATTGGCCTTTGCTACAAGAAGAAAGAAAAAAGAACCATTGCCCCAAAATGAAGAAGATCGTTGGGTCAAATGTTAAGAAGACCTAACTGTGTTTTTGTGATTTGAACAAATGCGACACAAAAGCTTTTAAAAAAAAGAAAAAAGCAGCAATGAAAAGTCACAGAACATCACATTAGGAGCTTTGTTGTTAACAAGAAAAATTAGGAACATTTTCATAAGATTAACAAATCCCACACTGAATACCCATTGCCCCCATTATCGAGGGCAGCAGAAAACCAACGTTTATTTCTTTTTACTTGAGTTTAAAATGTACTTCTCATGTTTTTTCCCCGCAGTAGTTTGTGCATTTTAAAGGTGATATTTTAAGTTTAACCAGATTTATGAAAAATCTAGTCTAATAAAGAATGTTTTGTTTTTTACTTGTGAAGGATTGTTTGATCTGTGAACGCCTGCTCAGCGGCTAACAAACCAGGGTTTGTTTCCAAGGAGGTGTGATGAGCTTCAACCTTTGGGGGACCTTAGGCAGACTATTCATGCTGTTGCCTACCTATGTAGCCACAAGGGGGACTGGGTCTGGATCTCCCCAGCCCTGATAGAATACAGGGTTGTGTCAGGAACGGCATCCGGCGTTAGAAATGCCAAACCAAATGTGCGGATCAGTCAAAGCTGATTCGCTGTGGCGGCCCCTGAGGGAATGTGCTGAAAGGTGAACAACTATTACGTTTTGTTTCCATATTTCTATATCTACCTGGATGTCCACGTTCTCAAAAAGGCAAAATGTGACTAACACATATGGTTTTATTAGACACATGGTCCATGTAGGTTTTGCATCATTAGTTTACTGCTGTGCATGTTTGTATTTAGTTTCTTGTGTCTTCACTTTTGCAATCATGCTTGTGTTGCCATTCCACATCATGTCTTGGTTGGGATCAGGTTCTTGGGGTGAGGTTATGGTAGAATTACCTGCAGGGGGATCGTTCTAAATTTTTTGGCATGTTGAAATGATGCTTTTCCTTACGCAGAGAAGAAGAACAAGAAGAGCTCAAAAGTCTTTGAAGCTATCACACTGTCCAATGTATGATGACCATTTTAGGCCACGATCAAAGATATCGCAATTCTTTCATGCTGCTTGTCTTTCATCTGGGACAGCCCAAAATCAGGCAGTTTACAGCCGCCTAGAGACACGTGGCTTTGAAGCTTATTGGGTTTTCCCAGCAGTGTGGCTGCAGTCATACCAGAGAAATCAGTGTGAGTGAGCAGTAATGGCACAGCAGTTTGGAAAACGATGCGTATGCAGCGGGAGCCAGAATGGAAATATGCCCCAGAGGCAAACGCATTAACCTGAATAGCTAAGACGCACATCAGCCGCGCACAGGGTAATGCTAAAGACAGCACAGGGCTCATACTGCACAAATGCACTATGGTTCACATGCAGATCTATCTGCCATGGTATAATGGATGGAGTTTTTTTTTTAACTTTTAGAGAAATTTATTGAACACTGGTGAAAGCTGGAGGTTGACGTGCTTTTGAAAGACAGAACAAGCACAGAAGCAGTGAACGTGCAGTCAATGCAACGCTGTTTTCCTCCCATGAGTCACACCAATAAACTTTGTTGAATAAACACTGAGACTTAATTTATTACAGGAGTTTTGATTGCTAAATGCACTATTGAAGCCCAGTTTTTCATGATCGGAGCTCAAATTATATTAATTACCTCAAGATTACTGTGACATTATGTTTGGAAAATCCCGTCAAAGTCGTCTGACTTTTAGCATTTGTGCATTTCAAAAGAACACAAAATAGAGCTTCATCTGGAATTACTTCTGCTGCGCCTGCATGATCCTGCATGCAGTATTTTCCAAGTGTATCAGACACACTCAGCTCACATGCTCCCTGTGTTTTCTTTTTTTTAATAATAAATATTAGTAAAAAAAAATGAAAGTCTCTCTTTGTTTTGATCAGCACCTTTTTGAGTGTCTCCCCTGTTGAGTTTGTGTCACAGTCTTCCAGCTGGAGGCCAGCTCTCATCCACAAACACAGACACTTCTGGGCATCTGTGTGCTATGAAGCTGCGTCTCTGATGTCTGTGTTTTGCAGAGCAACCGGGAGTTCTGAAGCTGCACAGGTTTTTGTTTGAGCGTGCACATTTCAGTTGCTGCACAAAGGGGTTTTGTGTGATTTCTAAACTATAGCTGTATCTTATTTATTAATGTGTTGATGAACTTCAGAAAGTCTGACGTGTGATGTCTCCAACAAAGAACTAGAGAAGTAGCCTGCAAGGATTTAACCGATAAACATTTTTTTTCAACTCAATCTTCAAGGATCTGTTCACAAGAAAAGAAAATGATTCAAATCCTATTTTTAAATGTTTTAATAATCACGCCCTGTTTAAAAGTGGTATTTGGATTGCCCTAAATTAACTTAATTTGTCCCTTTTTTAATTCCTATGCAAGTTTCTTTTCAAACAAAAAAGAAAAAGAAAAATAAGAAATAATTTAAAAAGATTGTTTATGTAATTTGAATCAGACTTCCTGATCTTACAGAAAATTCTTAAGATAAAATTTATGCAAACTTCCTGACATTTTTACCAGCTATTAAGTCATATTTGTAGATGTAAAATGAGGCATGACTCTGGTGTCCACTGAATAATTACAGACAAACGTGGAGAGTAATGGTATGACTAATTTCATAAAAGAAAAGAGCTTTTTTAAAAAGTTAAAGTGGGTAAACATCCTGAAACATGTAAAGCCCACTCCATCAAAGAATAAAAAAAAGTCAGTGATTTGGAATGAGGATTTTTAAAATGTTTTCATGAAATCCACACAAAAAAATGGACTAGCATTTTTGTGAGATTTAAATAGTAGAAATCACAAAAAGTTTTAATATCGACTGTATCACTGTGATCTTTCAAGATAAGTTTCTTATCCAGCTGAACACCTAAGAATCAAGCAGATGAGACTTTATCATAGAGTTCATTTTTGAATGTAGATTTTAGCTATGTCACAAATATATGGATCTATATTTAATATTCGCTGCTTGTAATTTGTCCCGTGGTGCATAAAAGATGGTATAAACAATACAGCAAGCAGTAGTTTTACAAGATGAATAACAATAGATGAGTTATTCTCTCTATAAAGTTTTGTAAATGGGCTAAACTTTGTCCCGCCAAAAGTGCTTTGAGATTTCATGGAAGCAGTCATTTTGAAATGACCAGGAAAAGCCCTTCTACTGCCTCTAGTGGAATGATGATGAACTGCCGGGCAGAAAACATGGACCTAGTTTTAAACTATGGGTTTCTGAAGGAAAGTTTGATACGTTTGGTCATTCTAATAAGATGGGGTTCTTGGACTGCAGTTGAAAAATATTTTCATTGTTGCCCAGCTTCATTATGAATATATCCATACAGCACCGAATTGGTCCCACAAAAACGTACACAAAGTTTCCTCTAGGCAACTATTCCAGGATCATTAATTAAAGAAGTGAATTAAATCCTAAATTAAAATCTAAAGTGTGCTTTTATTTTTAGGGTTTTTCCGACTGATTACGGGGCTGCTAGGCCTTTTGTCCTCTTGAAATGTTCTGCATGCTTTTAGGTTTTTTCACACCTACAGCTGTCTGAACAGGGATTATTGTAGAAAATTTGTGGCCAAAGAATTTAGTCTGAATAGGAAGAAGGGGGATCCTATTTATTGAGAATGTAAAAGAAAAAAAAGATGTGAGAACATTTTTTTCTTGACTTTTGAAACTATATTTACACACTTCCTACTTTGCCATCTTTTATGCACCATGGGACACATTATTGGAATCTATTTCCATCGCTTGAGAAATGGAAACATATACTTCTGTTACTTATTGGAGAAACAATAAAAATAAATTAGGAAAGATCTGTTATTGGTCACTACTTAGCGTTTCTCGTGACTTCTTTGGCCTTTGCAGACTGTGGTTTCAACTTCTTCTTTTTTATTTTATTTTTTCAAGAGGGAATGCTTCTTCTGTTCCGGTCCCTTCTATTGACCTTGGATGTCTTATGGAATATTATTTTTCTCTAAAAAGTGATTTTTTTTCGTTTGCCTGTCAAACTGTGATCTGAGAGACTTTTGATATGTAATCTAAAGCGGTTACATCACAAATGCAAGATGCTTTAAAAGCTTTGACCTAACTTTGTGGCATGCGTGGTTTCTGAAATGCAATTACCGAAATTAATCAAGAACTTGCTGCACTATTTTTGCTATTTATCAGCTTTGAGCATTTTGTTTTTACATTTAAAGTGTGCTTATATTTATTATATTTAGTTATTTTATTTGTTCCTCCTTATTTTTATTTAGTGTTTTTTTCATTTATTTTAAGAAATGCAATGCAGAAAACTAAATGTTTAAAAGGATAAGTAAACAGAGAGAGATTTAAAAACTCTAAATACAACAATCATACAACAAATACAACAAATGTGTCAACAATAGAACTTGAAACATCAAAATGAAACAGTAATTCATGAGAGTTTACAATAAGTTACTCCTGTGAGGTTGTGAATTGCACAAAACTCATAAACAGGTTTTTACATTATTATTCCATACATAGAATTTATGGTAAGATTTAAATCAACATTTTTCCTCAACTTTTTAAAAATGTTTTTGTAGGTGACAAATGAGTAAATTCATTTAACAATTCTGTGCCACAATATTGGAAAGAATGCTGGACCTGTGTTTTGTTACTAAAGGGAAGATGAAATGTTTGGTTCTTCCTGGTATGATTTAATGGAATTTATTTTGTGTTTATTAATTAAATGGCTTTTAAAACTAAGTGGACTTTTATCATGAAAAATCACAAGAGAAAAAGTGAGTTTTTTTTTTACATGTAGGTCATTTAAAAGACATAAAATGCACTGGGTGCATCACAAGCAGAATAGGTGGCAAGACTAACAAACTTTTTGTAAGAGTTTAATTTTTTTAAGAAGGTGGTAAAATAGACTTGCCCATACTGTATTGCAATATGAGAAATATGATTAGTTTAAAGAATAATGTGATGTTGACAGAACTGAAGTGAGTTTCTAATTCTCAGTAAACCCATAGATTTCAAGATTTTAATATCGACTGTATCACTGTGATCTTTCAAGATAAGTTTCTTATCCAGCTGAACACCTAAGAATCAAGCAGACTTTATCAAAGAGTTCATTTTTAATGTAGATTTTAGCTATGTCACAAATGTATGGATCTATATTTGATATTAGCTGCTTGTAATTTGTCCCGTGGTGACGGCAGAGTAGGAAGTGGGTAACCATTTTTATTTTTAGGTTAAATCATTCTCACTGCACTTGTGGGAAAATGCTTCAACCAGATTCATGTGGATTTATTTTTGTTCTAGAATTATTCAACTCTAAATTTAATTGTTAGTTGTTTTTTTTTTATTGAGTATTTTTTTGGGGGTGTGTCTCAGTGCACCACAAAGCATTATTTTTTTTGTTGTTGTCTCTTAATTTCACTATGCTTCATGCTGTTTTTCTACTTTGCTTGTGTGTCTCCAAAGAACTGTGCCTCTTCCAACTTGTTTAGGTCTGTTTGCACAATGACAGTGTGGTACTTGAGCTAGCTCTGCAAAATGTAAGCACGCCGGGGCCGCCTCTGTACACAAAGACGTGCCGCCTGGTCTCATAGCGTCATCCCGGCAGGCAGCGGGCCCCAGCTTTTCCCAGTTATGGTGGTTGGAGGGTAAACAAACACCTGGGCTTCGTCCCGGTTGCCAGAGCCTCACAAGTACGAGGCACACACATGCTTGGATGCTCTGTCACAGCTGCTTCTTCTGGCACAGGTTCCGCAGAGGCAGCTGAGGTGCACTGAGTGGGTCTTGGTTTAGTTCAGTGGCTTCAGTCTACAAACCTGTGAAGATCCTTGAACAAATCTGCAAACCGCAGTTTCTAAAGCTTTAAAAGAACATTTGGAGATAGTAATTAATGCATGTTGACCTATGCATGATAGTATTTAATGCCAGGGGAATAAAGAAAACGGCAGACATCGTTACTGACATGTAATTAGTCCTGCAAGAAACAAAAGGGAAGACAGGAGAGAACGCACAAATAGGACGTTGAAAGAAAATCAACACATGGCTTCTATTCCCTTCTCTCCACTCCCTCATCAAATCAGTACAATCTTAATTAGGACATTAGGCTTCTCTTTTCCTCCCCAGTTTTTCCATTATGTCAGCCTTTAATGACGTACAGTGTTAAGAAAAAATAACACAGACTACAAAGCTACAATATCGGCTTGTCGGTTCAACAGGCACAACTGATACCTTCCATTTCCATCAGCCACTATTCCGTTATCTTCTATGCATCATCTGGATCCAGAGGAGGTACCGTACATTACTGGAAGCAGAAATAATGGCAGCTTTGTTTATCATGTCTTGGACTCTGTCCGTTTGGGCTCCGGACCAAAGATAATCTGTCGTCCTGCTGCTGCTGAGTGGTTGAGTCTGAAATCTGGGAGTGAAATGCAGCACAGAGGTGGGGGGAGGCGATCAAGCTCAAACATGTGCAATCTTTTCTTGTATTTCAAGATTTTTTTTTTTGCAAAACAGTCTTTTAGGGAAACAAATCCAGTAATACTTTTAAACATTACTCTAGAAACAATTTTTAATACTGCATAGTACACTCATTGTAGTTTAATTTTACTTTTTTTGTCTGACATTCTTTCCAAAGGCAAAAAAACCCCAACATTCCCATATAGTGGATAAATGTTATTCCTTCCAGACACGGTTGAAGCATTCACATACTTGGAACGTGTATTTTGTTTTTCTTAATGCATATGCAGATCTCGCTGGGACAGTTAAATTACTGTAACTACACGTCTAACCGCTGCATCAACACTGTTTTCTCTATGATAAAGCAGTGACACTCGATACGCAGCTGACAGATTCCTTCAGTGAAAATGCCCAAGCTTCCTTATTTACATTCTGAGCAGGAGGCTCAGTGTCTGTAGTCGAGGTTATTCTGCTGCATTAGCAAAATGGCCAAAGTCTCTGCCAGTCCTTCACCTTCATTGAAACTAAACCTTCTAAGCCAAATGTTGTTGGCTGCCCGGACCCCCCTGACAATAATATTCTAACTGTTCACCCGTCATTAAACTATTTTATATTCCACACCTGCTTGGCATTAGACGCAGCGCTCCGACCTGGCCATGCAAACACAACAGAGCGCCCTTTGTTTGGGCTCCTGAACCATTATGTTGGGTGGGTTAGAGTTCGAAAGAGTTCCAGAAACGCTTTATCAGGAGGAGATAGACACAGTGCAGGTCTTTGTGCTCCCTGTGACACCATGGGCTAACGGCAGGCATTTCCTGCCCTAGAAGGCAGGTTTTACAACAATTAAGGAGAGGTATTTTAATTGGAACCACCTACAGCCTCACACCGGCGTCTGTGGAAAAGCTGTAGAGAGCAGCTCCCTGCAGTGTCACACGCCTTACTATCCCCTCCTGTAAAATAAAGATGACGTGCTATGTGGTTTATGAAGGGGTCACTAAATGTGCACTTTTTTTTCCTGCTCCATGAATGTGGCTTGCTGAAAGTGGTTTATGTGGCCAGCACTGCTCTGTGACAAATCTAAAAGAAAAGGTGGACATATTTGCTGATGAATTGTTAACACAACAGCCAGAACCAACCAAAAGTTCAGATTAGTTTTGTTTTGTATTCCCATTACGCAATGATAACGTTCACATCCATTAGGTCCATTATTGAGGATCTTCTTGTTGCTTTTGCAGAATATATGTTGGACTGCTGATATGGCATGGTCTTTTTTTTTTTTTCTTGAAAACTTTTAGACTGGTAGGTCACCAATGACAGATGTAAAGAATGGCATCAGTACCAGCTTATCAGTGCAAAAACAACCAGTAAAGTATACAACCAGCAGCATTTGGTTTTTTTCTTCTTAAAATTCCTGAAGGGTTTCTTCTGCTCCCAAGACTGACCTGATACATTTTTACACATGTTTAAATATAAATCAGTAGGCCATAAATGGACCCAATAACCTATTCTTCTCCCAAAGGTTCAGAGAAGCCACAAGAAGCTGTTTTTAATCTAAAAAGTGTAATATATATATATAAATATATATAAATATATATATATATATATATATATATATATATATATATATAGGTGTGTGTGTGTGTAAAAGTGTTAATTCAAAACTGATGTAGTTGTGTTAGATTTTTATTTCTTTTTACTCTCTGTGATCTCATTTAGTTTGACACACTTTTGAAAGGTTAACTTCTTAGGGTGTCTTTTATTTGACTAACTGCTTAGACATGTAAACTCCAGTTGTCTTTGTGCACATAGTTTTGTAAACAAAAGGCAAAGACTACAGACTTGGTCGGCATTAAATGTCAAGTGAAACTAATTCTATTCTGTGAATTCTGCAAGCATATTTATGCATAAACAGTTGAGCCACAGCATAGACAAACACATTGTTGGGTGTGTTGCTTTTTTTTCAATCTCCTGGACAGTACAGATAATACCTCAGCTTTGAAGCAATTCAGTTTCACAACTAGTTTTGTTCAAAGAAATTAGTGCAAACAATCAAAAATTCCTTTCTTTTTTTTCTTTCCAGGAAAAATAAATTGCATCCACTGCTGCTTAGTGTTAATATAGTTTGGGAATAAATAAGGTGATTTAAAACCAAACATTTTGCGTAACTTGATACATTTTCAAACTTCAGAGAGTAGAAAGCAACTAATGTAAAGTTAAACAATAATTTTAGATTTTAAATATTGTCTTTTTTGTACAATTAATTAAGTGTTCTTCCTTCCAGTTGTGGGAGACCATATATCAGACTGAGCCACGGAGAGGGGTCTGTCGATAAGGGAGACAGAGTACCACGGTCAGGTAAGCTCTTTCATTAAATCCCACCTTCTAAAAGTTTCCAATGGCAGCATGAATAGGTAGAAATGAGTCACACTGACAATAAAAACACATCTTTTGTTATACTTTTTGTGTTATTAGCTTTTAAATTGCTCGAAAGGTAAACAAATCCTCCAATTCAGAGTATATTTGACCCTTAAAACAGATTGATAGTTGTATTTTTTGCTGAACACACACAAGATCATCTGCTTGACTTCGATCAATGGAAAATTGATTGTATATATATATATAATTATTTTTATTAAGATGATCTTGTGTGTGTTCAGCAAATAAATAAATAAATAAATTGTTTGAGAAAAAAGCATGTTGTTTACACCTCGGGCTAAAGCGTTTTTGGGTTATCTTCCCCATTAGAGGACCAAGTGGTTGTATCTTCAGACTATGACAGTGCGCATGAAGCCAACCACAGTGACAGCAGTGATGTAGCACATACAGAGGAGGACACAGAGGAAGGGAAAAACTCCCAAAATGTCATCCTCCATACACTAATACCTCCTGAGGTGAGTTTAGACAAATGTCTCATCTCAGTCTCCTAAAGAAAAACACAAACACATTTAAAATCTATAACTTTTAATATTTTGCTTGTTTGCCATTTGTTCAGGACAAACCAATTCTGGCCCCAGAACCATTATTGATGGAGGGCCTGGACCCTTTGCTTGATCAGCTGAACAGCTGGAACTTCCCCATTTTCACCACGATGGAGAAAACGAATGGAAAATGTGGACGAATCCTCAGTCAGGTGAGAACTGCCAAAATTCTGACACAGAATAATGCAAAACACAAAAAGCTGCAAAATGTGTTTGCTTGCTTGTTTTATTTTTGTCATTTCTAAATTTAAAGATCACGTGATAGGATGTCTTTTGGTTAGACCTGTAAAATCTAAAGTGCTAGGAACCGTTTTTGGGTGAATACATCGACCCAGAAATGTATGGCAGAGAATCACAGAAAGGGAGATTGAAGATCTATTTTTTCCCAAAAGTTTAATAAGCCAAAATTATAAATATAATCTCAGAATTTATTAAACTTGACCTTTTTGTTAACCAATTCTAACTTGACTTTCAAATATCAAATAATATACATATATAGTTAAAGCCAGTCAATAATGATTAACAGTTGTAGAACAGAAATAAATGGGTTTATAATAAAATCTTTTGTTGTTTACCTTTGGTTTTGGTTGTGTTACCTGCTCTGACAAACAAATCCATGGCTGCTTTAGACCTTCGACTAGCATGGAAAAAAAATAATTTTCATCCAAACATGGTCAGGGGGCACATCATGATGTCTGTGGGTAATTTTTAAAATTTTCATGAAACTTTGCTGAACAATGTAAAAAAGACAGTTCTAAACAGGAAAAAACCATGAGCCATTCTCTGTTGTCTAAAATTGTGACTGTTTGAAAGGACACATGCCAGAGAAAACCACATATGTGGATGAAGAAAATGCAGGTCAATGTTGTGCTGATGACACATGCCAGAGAAATTTGTTCTTACTTAGATAAACTGGCCGACCAGATGAGTCAGGGAGAAAATCTTAACAGAGGAATGATTCAAAACACAAGTGACAGAAAAAAAACAAAAATGAAACCCGAAAGAAATCTTTCTTATCTAAACCCTCAACAAGGAAAGAAAATATTTGAATTAAAGGAAAAGTAAATGTGACATAAGTGCAGTCATACGCATCTCATGTATCTCTAGATCGTTTGATGTTTAACATGATTTTAGTTAAGTATTTCATTGAATGAAATGTAAAACTTGATGCTTGACTTTTGGTGTTGCAGGTTTCTTACAGGCTTTTTGAAGACACTGGTCTGTTTGAGACCTTCAAGATCCCAGTAAAGGAGTTCATGAACTACTTCCATGCCCTGGAGAGTGGGTACAGAGATATACCATGTAAGTTTCCCTCCTCCTGATTTAACTTTTACCGTTTCTCCGACTAGTGTAGTGGTATTGCTCTGTGAGATATAAGGGGACAGAAAAGTCGTACTGGCAGTCCAACAGCACACTCTGCTGGAAATAGTCACAATTTATTTTTCTTTCCATCTCTGACCCAGATCACAACAGAGTCCACGCCACAGACGTGCTTCATGCGGTCTGGTATCTCACCACACAGGCTGTGCCCGGGTTGCCCAGCCTCCTCACGGATCACGGCTCTGCCAGTGACTCAGGTGTGGCCATCATCACTCATCCTCAGAAGGCTCCATGTGAGCATCATCATGCATTCAAAGTCAAGATAAAGCAATAAGAAATGTGATTTTCCTCTTATATGTCCATTTATGATTATAAAAATGTACTGCATAAACAAAATGCATGACCTTCTTTCCAAGCACAGTCAGCCATGTCAGTGTTAGACCATCTAACCCCTCATATGTGTGTTCTAATCCAGTCTTATCATACTCATACTTTGGTGCATTCATTTGGGTATCACTAACTGAAGTACAGCACAGCATGAAATTACGAGGGGATTAAGGCCCTCAAATGTATCTCTTACCAAGCCCAACCTTTTCATCCACATCTAGATTGATTCAATATGTGCGTCTCACTGTGTCTGCTAGACTCCGACAGTGGAATAACACACAGTCACATGGGCTTCCTGGTTTCTAAGACCTACACTGTGTCAGAGGATGGTTACGGCTGCCTGTCCAGCCTCATACCAGCTCTGGAGCTCATGGCTCTTTATGTGGCGGCTGCAATGCACGACTATGACCACCCAGGGCGGACGAACGCCTTCCTCGTGGCCACCAGCGCCCCCCAGGTACTCGGCAGCAGAAAATCACAGCTGATTCGGATGAAAGAGAACTCTTAACTTGATGTTCTATGCTCAAGTTAGACCTGTTTAATGCACAGCTTTTTTTGATTTTGTAAGTTGTTGTGGAATAGCTGATAGTGAGCATTGTAATATGATTGTTTATTTAGAAAAAATTCTCTCTTTAAAAAAAGAACAAAATTAAAGTTTTATGAAAGTTATGGAATTATTAGATTTCCGTTTGTTTCTTTCAGTTCTTCTTTAAAAATTGTCTTACTTTTATACTCATTTTAACACCTAATTACTTTCAAATGCTTTTATTGATTTGATGTAGTTAAGAATAATTATTTTTCATGTTTAAAACTTTTAATAAAATAAAACCTTTCTTTCAGTAAATGTGTTCAATGCAAACCTGAATTATCACAAAAAGTTAAACTTATAAATATTGTCTTATATTAGCTAAGATGCAAAGCATCCATAGGAACCTAACAGTAAAATCAATGAAAAGAAAGATTTAGACCAAGTTGACTTTGAGAACCAAAAGAATTACAGTCATAATAAAAACATCCTTGACATACAGCAATTTTAAAATGCTAACTTAACTATTGGATGGTGTTAAAATCTTAAATGTTTTTGCAATATTCCTTGTAAATGCGTGAGTGTCTATGACTCCACCACAGAGTAAATCATGTACAGTGAGTTTGGATCTTCAGGAGTCAGAGCGGAAATGAGTGTAACAAGGAAATGTATCCGTTTTCTCTTTGACCTGACTTAATCCGCAAAAAAATTACGTTCTTTTTTTTTTAAATTCAATTTATTTTTTATTCCTCTTCATTGGACTGGTAACCTGTTCAGGTTGCAACCCGCCTTTACCCAGCAGTAGCTGGGATAGGCTCCAGCAACCCCTAAAGGGATTCAGCAGCTTCAGAAAATAAATGGATGGATATTTTTCAACTAAAACTTGAATATCCGAAAGCCGGAAGATTGGTTTTATGTAACTCAAGTTTCATTGAGTTTGGCTCAATCTCGAAATATTTTTCAACGTTTGAAAGAAAAGAAAGAAGCTGCCCATTTATGCAAAAAAAAATACAAAAATCTTTTACACCCATGTTTTTAAATTACATTTAACAGCTGCATTTTAACAAAAATGTCCATAATTGTTTATCCTAAGGTGACTAAAAAACAGGTTATTCACTGTTGTTCATCCTAAACACTCTATATTTTGTAGTTATTTTAGGCTTCATCTTAGCCTCCATAATTTGTAATAATCTTTAGTTAATCTTTCAGATTATTCAGAATTTATCAATCAAATATTTTTTTAACAATGTTTTTGCAGGCAGTGCTTTACAACGACCGCTCGGTTCTGGAAAACCACCACGCTGCCTCGGCTTGGAACCTCTTCATGTCACATCCCGAGTACAACTTCCTCGTCAACCTGGACCACGTGGAATTCAAGCGTTTCCGTTTCTTGGTCATCGAGGCTATCTTGGCCACCGACCTGAAGAAACACTTTGACTTCCTTGCTGAATTCAATGCCAAGGTGATCCAAAATGACCTTCTATGGTTGCGATAAGAAGCTTTATTTCACGGAAGCGGTGCCTTTTTCCAGCTGTCCTTACATAGAGACTGAGGCGTAAAAAGAATAATCCTGTTTGTGGATACACTCTTGGTAGGACTGTCAAACTAGTAGTAACTCTCTGGATATTGAGCACTTTAAGAACTCTTGAGTCTTGGGTTTTTCTACCACCAGAAGAGCTGGAAAAGACCAGGATTTCTCAGCCGTGACCGAGCTTGCTTGGCAGCAAAATTATAACTATAGCAATGTCTCTGAGCATTGTGTTCTGCTTCTCCTGAAAATGAAGAAGCTGCTCGGATGAGCGGCAAAACATCCTTCAGATGAAAATGCAAAGTCAAGTTAGCCTGAAAACAGAAATCCTGTGATATCCTGACCTGGACAATGGAGAATCCCCACAGACATACTCATCCTAGAAGCAAAAATTACTGTTACAAATATGTTTAGTCTAGTTTCTCCAGACGTCTGTGATGAAGATTTTACTGGATTAATGTCAGTCATGTGTAATTGAAACCAGAATTCCAGTTTTAGTGTAAGTCTTTGTTGTAAATGGCTTTACCACTTCATGCCCAACTTTAATTCTAAGTACCAGTACATAAAAACATTTTCTTCAATGTTTTTTCCACTCAAGGTGATGCTAAACTAAATTTCCTACATTACTAAAAAAAACATTTGTGCTTGACTTTATAGCAGGGGGAAAATAATTGTCCTTAACTCTTGGCCTGATAAATGTTCCTTGAATAGCTTATCAACAGCTTTGCTTCTACATGTTATCCCTATGTTTTTCATGTAAAATAAGACCACCGGTATTCTCTCTTCAGGTGGGAGACGATCCAACCAGCGGCATTGATTGGTCGAATGAAAATGACAGGTTGCTGGTCTGCCAGATGTGCATTAAGCTTGCAGACATCAACGGCCCGCTGAAGTGCAAGGACCTGCACCTGCAGTGGACGGAGGGCATCGTCAACGAGTTCTACGAGCAGGTATGACACACCTCTGTGGAGAACTCAAGACGGTTTCCCTTAAATTAAAAGTATCGGAATTTGCTTGACCACTAAGTGTAAGATGGTCAGCAAAAAGTTGGGCAAAAAAATTCTGGCAGTTTGGAAAAATGCAAGCTCCAAACACAAGAAAAAAGAACAATGCACTCAAAAAAAGTAAAACAATCGTTTCTTCCAAAAAGCACAATCCAGGGATTTTTCAGCTGCGTCAGAATTTAATTTGAGCAAACATAAACTATACACTCAAACAAGCAAAGGACTGCTTCCACCCCTGTGGTGCAATCACCTGCTGTTTTCTAAAAAGAAAAACAAGGCAGAGATTTGAAGCGCTGACAACTGCAGCTTCTTCATTTAAACAAACACGTTCAAACTATCAACTAGTTTTAAAGATTTTTCTTTCTTTTAATCACTGTCGAGTCAAGAATATATTCAAACCTGACAGGAACTGGCAAAGAATACTAAAATAAAAATAAATACAACTGTTTAGAATGTGAAGTTTGTGTCTAATTCTAAGTAGTCCTGTCTCAAAATTTTAGTTCAAGAACCAGACTCTTTCTCAGAAGACAATTTTTATAGATCTGATGGTGCACCTGTGATGGTTATGGGTTTTTTTAGCCAAAGTTTAATCCTCCTACAGGTGGGTTTACTTCATTTTTGACCTACTTTTGAATGTTGACATTTACCTGGGGCTCTCAGAGTCTGAGAGGTTTCTCTTGTGGCCTCTCTGAAAAAATAACTGTTAGAGGTTCTTTTTAAAATATAAATCTGTTTTCCTGTCTTCCATTGCTTGGGTTGGATGTCATCACACACCTTAATGCACCAGCAAACTGTAAGAACCTGTGGTCACACTCGATGATGATCAATTATTGAAGTGAATTTGATTAGCAGCACATACAGCTTAATCTTTTAATTCCTGTAAAGCTGTTAGCATGTAAATGCATTTTTCACGCACTGTTAGTGCAGTTTAGCTTAGTTCAACTTAATTAAACAACGATAAGGTGCAGAGTGCCTATTTTTAAGAGCTGATAAAGACAGGAAATAATAAAAGATATTTTTTTTGCAATCATTACAGTTAGGAGTGGCACGGCTGTGCTTACAGTAATTATAACTTCCCTTTTATGTACAGTTTTCAGCCCATTCATACCTGCAGTAATCATTGCAAAGAGGAGCTTTTTGTGCAGAAACTGCAAACCTTTGTCATCTCTAGACCTGTAGTGAGGAATCTACACAAGTATGGAAGACCAGGAGGGCGTTTGAAATCATACAAAAGCTGTATAAAAAATGCTGAACTACATTTAAATGTGACCAAATTTGACTCCTAAGTCAGTAATACATTTACAAACAAAAAAATGATGCAGTTTTTTTGTAATTACATGTTTTAAAAATTCCCTCTTCAACCAGCCTTTGCATTTTTCTCATACTCGACTCACCTGTTTTCCAAAGGTATTGCTACAGAGACAGCTACACAATTTTCTTCCTGACTTCCAAGACAGCTGACCAAATTTCCCATTTTAGTTTTCTGAAAATGTACAGTTTTCTAGCCTTTAATGGTTGTTTTTGCAGTGATTCTTCAGTATGTTCATTTCTCTATGTAGGGCGATGAAGAGTCGAGCTTGGGCCTTCCTGTGAGCCCGTTCATGGATAGAAAAGCACCACAACTGGCCAAACTTCAGGAGTCCTTCATCACACACATCGTTGGACCCCTTTGTAACTCCTATGACTCAGCTGGACTCATTCCTGGGAGGTGGGTGGAGCCTAATCCAGATGAAGAAGACGCTGATGAAGAAGCTGCAGAAAATGATGAGGATGAGGAGGATACTGTAGAGGAAGATGCATCTTCCAGCTCAGAAGTTTCACGTAAGTATCATTGACTAAAATAAAGAACATAGGAAGATTCCTGCCTGATAAAGGATGTTTTGAATCAATATTTATTCATCTTTGTTTCCAGAGAAAGCAGCTCTCAAGAAGAGGAGGAAAGTATTCTGCCAGATCACCCAGCATCTTCTAGAGAACCATGAGATGTGGAAGAAGGTGATCGAAAAGGAGGAAGAGGAGACACAGAACGCAGGCCAAGGGACCGATTCTGTCCATTTAAACAATGTAGCTGAACCTATTCTGGTTATTGATGAGGAAGAGGAAGAATCAGGAAGCAGAGAGGAGCAGGTGGAAGGAGAGCGTCCAGAGGAAGAGGTAGAGGAACCTGGGTGGGCCGTGTCACAGAGAGAAAACTCGAAACCTCAAGAGGAACTGAACCAGGGGGATCCACAGTGAAAGAGCATCAGTCAGAAAAGGATGTGAAAAAGTATTACTTTTTTTTTTTTTTTTAACAAGTCAACTGACTAGTATTTCTGCCAGTACATCACTTAGACACAACACTGTAGATGTTTGGGAAATGCGTGCCTATACAGAAAAACAAGAAGACAGGGTGGGATCTCTTGTGCTTTACACATTTAATCAAATTATACGGATTCGTGAGAGGCTTTCTTTATGGCAATAATGAAATATTCATGGACTTTGGGATACTTTTCTTACTTGTCAAAAGAAAAAGACTGAATACATTTTGCTGCCAATTCACACATAACTGTTATTTGATTGAGGATATACATAGAAATCACATTTATTTGTTTTCAAATTTCATGTTTTTTTAAGGCTAAAGTGGGCCAGAGTGTACTTTTTTTTCCTCCATTACACCTTTGGGATTATAAATGGAGTTATTCAGATGAGGAACAATGTTCTTTCAACTTGTGACAAAAAAGGTGGGCTAAATTATCCAAAATCAAACATTTTGTCAAGTTATAATATATGGTGTTACTGAGAACTTGACCCATAGCTTAATCCATCCATTGAGCCATCTATTTTAGTTACACCTAGTAAAACTCCCCACAGTTTGTGTCCACTTTTGTTTTTTATGTGTTTACTCATAATCATACATCATATTCTAAAAAAACATTTAATCTGCATAAAACAGAGAAAAAAAAACTGTTTTTTATTGAGCTGTAAATGATGATCAAGTCTCAAATTTTGTACCATCTGTGGAAAAAACAAACAGGGAAAAGACTACACTGAGGTTGTGATCTCAAAATGATGATTCCCTTAAAAAATATCCAATAAAATCTTCAACTTTACAAAACGCCCTCAAGTCAGTTAAGCGTACACTCACTATAGATTTTTTTTATTAATTTTTTCATTTAATTTATTGCCAACATTGGACAAAAGGTTTAGCGAGGGCAGGCGGCATCGCACTACAACCCGGGGTCCATATGCAATCTGTTGACCTATTTAATCTGATCCGCCAAACTCGAATAAATTATATTGATAATCCTTAATGATGTTTTAATATCCTTGTAATTCTGGTGTGTCCCCTAGATGGTGCACTACCAATAAACTGACCGTTATTGCACTCATGTGGTGTTGGAAGATTTGTTTTTCTGACCTTCTGTGTTTTCTGTGTCAGACAGTCGTTTTTTTCCGATCTTTCAAACACCACATGAACGCAGCATTGCTCCAAGCATCAACCCATTGGTGCAATTAGCACTTAAATGAGAACAAATGCCACAGTTTTGACATGAAAACTTCCAAATGTTCAGTTTTAAAGTTTATATACGAATTTTTAATCGAAATTACAGCATGTGTTTGTCCAGATTTCATGTTATTTCTTTTTCTTATGAGGTGGATTACCAAAACATGCCATGCATGTGCTTCTGGTCCAGCCCTTCTGTTTCGTTTTAGAACACTTTGTGGTCCGTGAGTAAAAACGTTTTCCCATCCCTGACATTAAGAGTGAGAATAGCAGAAATAAAAGGGATCTAATCATCCTATAGTTCAGATCCTGTTCATGGTTTTATAAGAGAAATTGACAGTTTTCAAATTTGAATTTAAAAAAAACCTTCGAAACAATTTGTTGCTGATGTCTCCTCTCAGGCTTGTCAACTTTGTCCACCTTTTATGCATACTGCGTGAGTGGACTCAGGATATTACGCTACACTCCTCCGTGATCCCCATCATTCATCTGCATTTTTTTTACCTTAAACCCTCAGGAAAACCACAAGTGTTAAGATCTGGTATAAACAAAAGGCAGATTAGACAAGAAAGACATTGCTTACATTTGCGCAGATTTTTGAGTTTTCTCGAAAAAGTTCTTGAAAGTTTTCTCTGAGCCAACCATCGCTACAACTATTTTGTATGTGAACACTCCTGTGTCATTCATTTCATAACTCTCCGTGAAATTTTTTCAATATTGTATAACTTATACTTGTAATACCATCCACTACACACGAACAAACTTTAGGAAAAGGAAATAAGTCAGTGATCACTCTTCTGCACAGACAGCCATGCATAGAATGATGGGGATTTTCAGGCAGTAGGCACAAGACCAAACCACTGTGAGACATAGAGTGGTGGAGCTTAGCTTTCAGATCTTCAAAATGTCCACTTTTTTTTCAAAGATTCCTATTGGCATGTGCTTCCATTGTATATAGTCTAAATCATTTCTGTTTATGTAAAAATTTAAAATTGCTTTTCAGTTGACTAGTTTCTGCCTACATTTTTTGCCAAATCCCCTTGTCCATTCAAATTAGACTAAATCTGTCCCTCTTTTAGTACTTTCAGTTCATTTTTTAAGGAATGCTGCACAGGTGGGAGACTGTGCTTGGAAAGAAAATGGCTTCATTATTGAAGACTGAAAAATTAACCATTTCTGTAATCGCACAATATGGGAACACAATGGGCTCTTTACTGGTGTGCTGATTCAGCATCGAAGGATCCCCAATGCAGTCTCGTTAATTAGGTGACCCACTGATTAGTCTGGCTTTGTACACATGTCTAATCCAAACACACAATCAGATCAGAATTGTTCGGACCCACTGAATCATTCCGTGTTTGCCTTCCTTTCCTTTTGTGCTGTTTACTCTGCAAAGGCTCCTCTCTGTGTTGATTCATTTTGTGCCAAATGAGCTGTAACCATCAGTTCTTGCACAATAGACCCATTTTATGTAGCTTTTGAAAAACCTGATAGTACAAATGTTATGTAGGCTACTCAGTAAAACACGACACTTTCACGCTGAGGATAATCCATCTTCAGAAACCCATCCAAACTCCCATAATTGCTTCCTTTCAACCTCTTGCTTGCATCGGGAATGTTCATAAAGTTTGTCTTCTTGTGTTTTGGAATTTTTCCAGCTCCTCTAACCAGCCTGTTCTTTATCATGAAATATGTTATTGTTGACAAGGAAAAATATAACTTCTTTTAGAGAGGATTGAAAGGCAAAGAGATGGAGTGAGAGGTTTTTTGATTCCTCACACTTGCTCGACAGAAATTATTATTCGCTGAAGGTCCTGTAGCCCATTTCTCCTAGTGCTTCCTTTTGATCTGCATACTGTTTAGCCTTGCTGGTAAGAGTGGTTCAGCGCACGTCACTCATATTTAAGGCATTTGGATTCTGTCCATGTTATTATCGATCTCACGTTTTCTTTAGAGTGTAAAAGTGTTGATTCCTTTTAAATCAAAACTCATACTCTAAACTGATGCATTAAATCAGTGTTTTTTTATGTCTTAATTTGTTATTTTTCTTGTCACTTGTTCATTTGTGCAAAACAAATTGTAACCATGGACACCAAACAAACAAAAGGAGATGAGTATTTTTTATAGTCCACACATGATTAAATAATGAATTGCTTTCTTCTCACTAGTACCTTGCACTTACCACACGTACTAAAGGAAGAATATGTCCAAATACACAGTGTTTGTGAAATAATGAATTTCCTTGCAGGTTAATGCTCCAGTTTTGTACAATATACATATATGCTGTACAGTAAAGACATTTTAAAACTACAAAACTCTTTTAGATATACTTTATTTATTTTTAACATTTTGTAATTTAGACACTATACTGTAGCTTCAATAATGCCAGACTTACTGGAAGTGCCTATATTGGTATTATGTATCATACAGTGAATATATTTGAAGATCATTAGACTTTGTCACAAACTGAAACATGTGGTTGTTGTAATGTGAATACAATGAAATACAAAATTACAATTCCTGTTGTATCCTGTGTTGTGTTGATGCATCACTCTTGAATGTGTTAAATTCATGAAGGGGTGACGTTTTTTTTAATCAACGCTGCAGTGTATGCATGTATGTATGTGAAAGGTTGCGGGTGTATTCGTGTTAGACCTAGTTTGCGCATGCAGTTTAACACATGCAACAAATTCAAATTAAGGAGAAGCTGCTTAAAATGTCTACTTACACCTAAATTTGAGTGCTACATGTTTGTGACAAATGTACAAATGGAGGCTTGAGCTATTGCAGGTCTACTGCATTTCTTGTTTAAAATTTGAAAATTGCATGACTGTATGCACTGTTTGTTTGAAGATAACAGATATGTCTCCAGAAATCCTGCTTTCTCAAAAGATGTGTTGCTATTCTTAGAAAAAATTAGGAGATAACAAAAATACAAGAAAAAAAAACTAACTTGCCTTTTTTAGAGAACGCTAGCTGTACCTTTAAATGATTTAGAAGGAGATGCTCAAGAACATATCACGTAATCACACGTCATGTCAACACAGGAAAGTTTTGATTAAAAAAAAATCTAGAAAAAGACAAGATACCTGTGAAAATTAAATGGTGTCATGTATACCCATTGGTTCCTAACAGAGAGAAGATGATCATGTATACTTTGTACATGTTTTTATTGGAGCTGTCAAAGTTAATGTGACATGATCGCTTGATGCGAACGATAAATTCAAAAATTAATAAGCTTAAAAATATTAACGCTGATTAATTACACTTCAGAAGTGACCGTCTTCCGCCGTACGCCTTCCAGTGTGCGTCAGATTCTGAATGCACACTTCGCCTGGCACAATCCCGCTTATAACATGGTCACTAACAAAAGAAACAATATTCAATCAGTTTTTGGTGCTTTATTCTTGATCGCTTTTTACAAAATGTGGACTATTTGATACGTAATGCAGGCTATTGTCACGGCAACTAGTCAATGCGTCACTGAGCCACAAGACCTTGACTGCAGTGGCAAAGGAGAGCGATATACGTGCTGATCGTCACAATAGAGTCAATAAAGCATTGATTCAGAAAGAAAGTTCCCCTACTTGTTTTTGTCCAGATCATGAAGAAAAGGTTAGTTTTGAAGAAACCTGCGCAAATAGAACAGAATAGAGCATTCACCCAGACCAATTTAAGTGCAGAGAGTGTTTGTTTCTTACTGTGCACATCAGCCTCTTTGTTTTCTTGGAGTAATACTGCAGACATTAAAGTCTTTACAGTTCTGCTTATCTTACTGATGATGTGTTTTGTGCACACAAATTACACTTCTGAGTTAACACTTTATAAATTAAAAAATTTCAGACAGTAAAAATGAAATGAATCATATTCTCTCTGGCCTTTTTTTTTGTTCAAAAGCCGCATATTGTCGTATGGAATTTAACTTGTAAAACATTGCGATAAATCGTGATTATTCACAATCCAAAAGTGTGATTGATCTGATTCATTTTTTCACTCGTTTGACAGCCCTAATATAAATATTTATATATGTGGGGCAGCCGTGATGCAGCCTTAGGGCGGTCGACCTCTGATTGTAAGATTTAGGGTTCAATTCCTGCCTTGCCCACCCATGCGTCAAAGTGTCCTTGGGCAAGACACTGAATCCCACATTGTTTCTGAGAGAAGGCTGGCGCCAGTGTTCAGCAGCAGCGCCAGTTTGTAAATGGGTGAATTGGACTGTGACTGAAAGACTTTGGGTCTTCAAGAAAGGTAGAGCAGAGCTATACAAGTATGTACCATATATATATATATATATATATATATATATATATATATATATATATATATATATTTTTTTTTTTTTTTTTTTCTTAAAAATGTGTATATTTGAAGAAAGATGTTAATGTAAAATGATATTTTTTATGATGTCATTGCATTTAAATTAGATTCTCTGTTATCAAGGTGCATTCACATCGAACGCGATTCACGCGGTCAGTTCGCATGGCCCACCCCTTTCTGGCTGTGCGGAGAATGTTCTGCTCGCCGCATGACCAAAAATGTGTTCCCAAAGCTTGCCGCCTCGTTCGCCTGGGGGAGGAGCTAGCAGCTGTTTGGTGCCTGATTGCTACACGAAGTTAGCAGCTAATGTTTGTAGCCTTACTGCTACATGAAGCTAGCAGCTAATGTTTGTAGCCTTACTGCTACATGAAGCTAGCAGCTAATGTTTGTAGCCTTACTGCTACATGAAGCTAGCAGCTAATGTTTGTAGCCTTACTGCTACATGAAGCTAGCAGCTAACATTTGTATCCTAACTATTAACGTGTTTTTCAAACTATAAGGCACTCTTAAAACCCTTGAATTTGTTCATAAATAGAAAATCTAGTTTAAAATCAGGTGCAACTTAATTCTTGTTCTGCTTACTGATCTCCAATTGATTTAATATAGTAAATGGTACAAAAAAAAGTCAGTTAGTTTGACTTGTGATACATACTGTTCTTGAACTGTTTGTGAAGGAGTTTGATAACATTTAGGTGAGTTTAGTTTTTTAATAACCTTACTACTTAATTACATTTTACTTTACAATTAATCTTTCAATTAAAAACATTTTATTTTTCTTTAACCACAGAGCCAAAGTGAAAAGGGTTAAAGAGCCTCATGTGGCTCCAGAGACTCCTGATTTAGACAGATTATCCAAGTGTAGTTTTTCTTACCAGTGATTTAGTTTGGTTGTTATTTCTAAATGTTTTCGTTTACGTTTTACATTAAAAAGGCCTGAAAAGTTAAATTGTCAGGAAAAAGGTAACTTTTTACTATCTGAATTTTTAAACTGCAGAAAATGTGCAGCATTCCTAAGATTGCATGGTTCTTTAAGCGTCTTAACACAGGATCTCATAGGATTAACATTCCCTCTTGAGAAACATGCACTCCATATTATTGAGTGTACATAGGCTGTGGGAAAATATTATCTATATCTTTGTGGTTTGTAAGATGTGTAATGAGAACAGTGCAGAAGTGAAATTGTAGATTGGGTGCGATTTGAACACGTCATCTAACAGGTCTTCAGCGTGTTAAACGGTAAAAAGGGCTTGCCATACCAATCTACAAAACCCCAAACTACAGGTCCCCAAACTGTTTTTCATTGAAGTAGCAGCGACTGACTGACACTCGTAGACTTGCGGGGGTTGCCGTTTGTCATAAAGAGACATCGTGGGAAAAGTTTCACGGTGTTCTTGGAAGGTGAAGGGGATCCGGTCTGTCGCCTCCAGCGACTCACTTTGCTCCGTCAGCGCAGATGAGCAGCGTCTACCCGGGATTTTTCAGGAGCATTTCGTTTCCTAAAGGCTGTTTTTTCGACTGAAACTGGGATGTCATTCGATGCAAATGTTGAATAAAAAGTTCCAGTTCGAGAAAGAGATTTGAACGTACTTCGGTAAGTTCTCTGTTTTTGTATTTGTGTTATTTTACACCAATATCGCAGGTATTTGGGGGGTAATTATGTAGCCTAATTAAACTACAATTTACCAGTTGTGATGTTTAAACGCGTTTGAAATGAATTTAAATCATTTTTTGAAACATTTGTATCATGAATGGGCATGAATCTTACTTTGACATCATGCTATTGCGAAATTGTTGTAATACGCAATTTGGTGTTCATTTTGATTTTGCCTTTTAAAAAAGATATTTGCTTTATTTTTTGATAATTCACTGAGCTACCTTTATGTCAAACAATATCCCTCAAAGGGCTAAAACATATCATTATCATATCAATTTATAATGATCAAAATAGATATTTAACATATTAAAATAACTTCATATCGGCCTGTTTAATGTGCTGCCATGGTTACACATTATAAAAATGGTGAAAGCAGGTAGATGTGTTCATGAACACATCAACTTCAGTAGCTTTACAAGTCTGTTAGTTCAAAGCATGAAAGGGATCTAACAGGAGTTGTTATTAACTCATCAGTCCTTGTTTAAACCTGTCTGCCCCTTTATTCTAAGACCTAATTTTCTTTTGGTCAATCACAAAACAACTAGCCGTGCATTTCACTTTATGTAGTCAGTGCCACTATTGATGCCACAGATGTCCTGGCAGGGGATTTCATTTGTTCTGGATCACAGTAGTCCCAACCAGTTGACCCTTTTTCTCTGTTATGGAGGATTTAATGTTACCCATGCTGATGATTATGTGTGTAACTTGCATTATCCTTGCAAAATCTGACCACAACAAGGTTCCATTTTCATGACATCCCTTGAGGTGATCATACGAGCCTCAAGGGAACTGCAAGACACCTTAAGAGGCAGCTGTGCCGGGATCCTCTACGGGCCCACAAAACCCTAAAAACTCACAGCATCTGTGTAGTTCAACTTCCTATTAAAGCCAAAATCTGCCTTTTTTGTTGTTCTTCTTGAAAGTGCACCACGATTTTTATTTTGTAATGTTTTTTTCCTTTAATTTGTAATTTAGACACCTAAGTCTTTGCTTTTTAAGGCACACATCCTAAAAAGGAATACCTGTACCACATAATGAGCAGTCTAGTTGACATCACTAGGCCATTTTTAAGGAAGGATGCTATTTTTAAAAAATCCTATTCTTTTCTTTTATGCCAGGTGTGTAAAAGGCTTTGAAACAAAAACACTGCTAAAGAATCAAATATTAGGAGGTTACCATGACAAAAATGGACCGAACATCTACAACAAGATGGACTCTGGACCACAAACGTGCTTCTTCAGTGACGAACTGTCACCCCAATCTGAAGGTACTGGACTTTCAAATAGACTTCATTTGAACGTACCTAAAGTGTTTTAGCTGGACTGTTAAAGATAAATGTGTTTTCGGAAAGATTAAACAAAACTACAAAAGTAAAAAAAAAAACTTTTAATTTGTATTCAGAGTGCTACATATTATTATTGTAAAGTTAAATCCAAGTTGTGGATTATTTGTTGTTAGTTTTTTGCCTTTTTTAGCGCTCAACAGACACTTGGACATTAAAAAATAATCAGTGGCAAACGTTTATTTTTCTTACAACTGTGTTCATTTTTATAGGTGAGTTGCAGCTTATTATAGCTGCAAAAGAATCACAAAACTGCTTTCTCAAAGCAGCATAAGGATTTCTATACTTCTTAAACTTTTGCCCTTCACTTTTTGTTTTAAACTAAGGTTTACTGGGCTCAGCAGCCCAGCAGCTGGTTAGGAACCAGGAACCTTTATCAGACTCATCTTGTGAGTTGAGCAAGTATGAGCACTTAAGCGCTTCTTTTTAAATAAAGTTTGATTTGATCTCTCAAGGTGGTCTCTTTTGGTTGAATTATTGTTATCTTTTTAGTTGTATTATTATTATTGTCTACCCTACCAATGTCCTTTTTTCTATGTATAAAAACAAATAACTGCTTTGGGGATTCAGCTGTTTTTTTTTTTGTTTGAACTGATTTTTTAATCCTCTGATTTTTTGCCTTTTAGAGATTAGCTGTTAAATATAGTTTTTCTAAAATCTTTAAAAATGATGGTTTATCAAACTGATGGTATTTTATGTAATCAAATTGAGCATCTAAAATGTTAGCCATTTACAACATTGCTTTCAGCTCAGACTGCTATTTTTGGATCTATCTTTTTTATATATTGGATTATTAAATCTCCCTTTAGGTTCTAATCATCTGTAAGCATGTACAAAAAGCAAAAAGAAAGGAAACACACACACTTTGGCACAATCACAGGCACTTCTATTAGCACATGCACTGCTACTGCATTTAACCCAGAAACACAGATATATATTAAACTACATTAAGTGTCATTTGTAAAACAAACAAACAAACAAAAACATTTGAATTGATTATAAGAGCACTGCAGTGTTTGGATTCAAACTGAGCTGTTCTTCCTTTTTTTGTTGTTTTTGTAGATGTTTCTTGCAGCCTTGTCCTTTGCTTACTTTGCCAAAGCTTTATGTGGAAGCTACATGAAAAGCACAATAACACAGCTGGAGAGGAGGTTTGACATTCCCAGCTCACTGATTGGTGTTATAGATGGGAGCTTTGAAATTGGTGAGTTTCTTACTTTCATGTTTCTTCGTTTATTTGCATTTAAGGTACACATTTAAAATATTTTGAGACTTTCACATAAATCAAATAAAAATGTGGGTATAAGCAAAGGTCTTTATATCCACCCATCCAAAGTGTGCTCCACTTTTGCTCGACAGTGGCTGGGATAGGCTCCAGCAAAACCATGACCCTGTAAGGAATAACATGCGTTTGGAAAATGGTTAGATGGAAATCCAAACAGTGCTGTTAAAAAGGGGGTGAACAACCCAGTTAGACGGTTTAATTTAAATCTTGGATGAGGATACAGTAGCGCGGAAGCCCACATGGCCAAATCTATCTGCAATTAAGGATAAAGGAGACCAGGTGAGATGTTCAATGAGTTTCAGGGGTTTGGCTAAAGAGAGATAAGTTTTACTTGAGAAGGCTTTGACAGTGAGTGGCTATATTGAGGAACTTGGAGGGGAGAAATACTCTGTAGCTTGGATGTAGATATATATAGCCTTGCTTAAAAAAGTTTCCTATAGATTTGTGGTTGTGGTGAGGAAGGGAGGAAAAAGGAAGAAAGGATCCTCCATCCATTTTCTGAACTCACTAAATCCCTTTCTGGGCCACGGGGATGCTGGACCCAACCCAGCTACTCTTGGCCATAGGTGGGGTGCACCCTGGACAAGTTGCCAGTTGGTTAAAGGGCCACACTTATACACACACACACACACACACACATGCACCAGAGGGCAACTTAGTCACCAATTAACTTATGAATTTAGATGAATATCAGACAAGAAACCTGGAGCGCCCTAAAAGGGTGAGGAGCTGCATCTTAGCCAACAACTTGCATTTCTTGCATGATCGGTGCCAAACACTTGAAATATTTAAGATGCAGGTCATCCTAAAAACCCATTGATGTGATCTCTTTTATTTTCTCTGACTGACAAGCAAGTCTAATTCTAAACATTACAGGAAATGAATCCTATATAATTTCATGGTTTTGCATATCTTGTTTTTTCATCTATACATTCACAGCAGGATACCTTTCCCCATTTGGCTCAAATGTATTTAGGTCATAATAGCCCCACAGAGCTACAGGTGAGCCAAGAATGTATCTTCAGCATGTCAGATGACTTATACTGTGAGCATTCCCTTGAGCTTTGCATGGCCATTGGTTGCATGTTTAATGTTTTTTGAAGTATAAATCCTTACTTTGGTAGATTTTGAAAAAGCTAAAAGATTTAGACACCAAGAAGAAATAGTGGGTTGCCCAGCCTTTGCATTTCAGGTAAAAAATGTGTTTTAGTGTTTACCCTAGTGTACCAGTTGCCTGACCTGCCCCCCCGGTGTTCGTTTACAGCTTACAAAAGTTGAAAATTAAAATATTCTGCACAGTGGGTTAAACGTGTTCTCACTCCTTTTCTTCCATCTCTATCAATACTGCAGGTAATTTGCTGGTAATTGCTTTTGTGAGTTACTTTGGTGCAAAGCTTCACCGACCCAAGATCATAGCAGTCGGCTGTGTCCTGATGTCTTTAGGCACATTCCTAATCGCCATGCCTCATTTTATCACAGGCCGGTAAGTCTGCTGTCTGAATACACGCTATCTGGATATTCCTTTCATCACGCTTGCATAGCTGTACTGGAATGTAGTGACCTTGAACAGTGTAGTCTCTGATTGTTGCTTTATATGTTAAATGTCTAACACAACCTGGTGCTGTCTCCCTTGTTTAACAGTTACATTGGTGTTTTGTATGCAGCTATACAATCGAAACAACCATTAGATCTCCAGTGAATTCAACAAATACCATGACTCCTTGTCCAGTGAAAACCTCAGAAGAATACTCTTGGAAGTATGAAGAACCATCTTTGATGCCCACTAGTGGTACGCTAAAAAGTGTGGACTTTGCTGATTCTGTGAAAATATTCGTTTTTTGATTTGTTATTTACAACTCTGTATAATACTGTAGATTAATCCAACAGCTGTTTAGCAAGTATAATATGTTGCTATTAATTCTGCAAATATACTTTGTAGAAAAGTGTTAATAATTTCAAAGTCCTGGAGTGTGTAGATCAGAGTCTAAATAATGATGTTTGTTGCTGGAAGAGAATTTGACTGAATAATAGAAATGTTTGTGGAGATAGGTAATGAGTTTCGACCCGCAGAAACTTTATGACACACGAGTATCTTAAAAGAACACAACAGAGTATTTACAAATGCATGGCATGTACTTCACAAATGCATGGCCAAATAACTTTTAAAGGAATGGGCTCAGTAAAGAAGCATTTTAAAAAGCTACAACTGTCCAACGATCTTCATTGGATGACTGGACAAAGACTATGACTGTAGTCCAGCACGCAAGAGATAAAGACATTAACTGGATTCTTTAAATTATTTCGAGACATACAATTTTTGAGTCTTTTGTTGACTAGGCTACGTAAAGTTGCATGATGTCTACATAAGTGTTATGAAACATTCCCTTGTCGGTTGTCTAAAGGTTGTTAAGCACTTTAAAAGTGATTGAACCTACAACATTTTTTATTCTTTTTTTTATACTTGCATTTAAGTAGAAATCCAGGTGTGGTCATCTTTGTGATGGAAATATTTTTTTAATTGAATTAAAGCCTCTGGGAATTTCACTGTGTGTATTTATACAGTATTTACAATCTACTTATGATGCCCAGTTTGTGATTGTATGCAATAGTAGGGTCTTGAATTAGACAGTGACATACAGATGAAGTGGATTATATTGAAGAAAAATAATATTCTCTTTTTCTTGTCTCATTTCATTACATTAAATATTTTTTCTTCTCTAACCATAAATTGCAGGCTGTGAGAAAGAGTCAAGCGTTTTGATGTGGATCTATGTTTTACTGGGAAACGTCCTCCGAGGGATTGGAGAAACTCCTGTACAGCCTTTGGGAATCTCTTACATTGATGATTATGCACAGTCTGAGAATGCAGCTCTCTATATTGGTAAATAACTTTCCATAGTATCTGTTGTTTCTCCGCTGTGCTTCAGGCTCTGCTCAACACCTAAATACAGCATAAAATGTTGATAAATGTTTAAAAAGTTAACTGGTACAAAACTGATGCAACCATGATGGGTGAATAACTTTGAAAATAGCTAAGTCATTCCGTAATTAGGCCTTATTTTGGTCTGTTTCAGGTTGTGTCCAAACCATAGCAATTATTGGTCCTGTGTTTGGGTATTTGCTGGGGTCACTGTGTGCTAAGATCTATGTCGATGTCGGCTACGTGGACATGGGTGAGATAACTAACCCAAACAACCACCTTGAAAAGATGGAACAGTTGAACACTCACTGCTTCTTTCTACAATAGAAATTATACATCTTTTAGCAAATACTTTTCATAAATGCCTGGCGCCTTTTAGGTTATTTTGCTTTCACTATATTGTCTTATTTATCTCAGAACAACTCAATTAGGTGCGGACCACAATGAAGTTTAGCCCCTTGTTCTTTTTGGCTTAGCCTGGATTTGAAATCAATTCTATAGGTTTATATTTGGGATCATTATATGAATGCTGACTGTGGTTTTCAATAAAAACAGATACGGTCACCATTACCTCCAGCGATGCACGCTGGGTAGGGGCGTGGTGGCTGGGCTATCTCATTGCTGGTGTGATCACCCTCACGTCAGCTATCCCTTTCTGGTTCTTGCCAAAATCCCTGCCTATGCCTGTGGACAAGCATGACAGGAGCTGCACTCCAGATCAAACCAGATTCATCAAAGATTCTCCAGTTATGACCCACAAGATCAGACAAGAGGAACCTGCAAATTTATATGTGATGGCCAATGGTATGCTTATTTTTACCCTCTAAGCACAAGCTTAATGTTATCCGTTTTTAGGGTACTTTTAAAATGCAGATAATGATTATTTGTGTCCATGTAATCAAATTCTTTGTGAAGTAATGGCTTTCTCTTGTGTTAATTTGATGCCTGCAACATATTTATTAGAAGGGACAGGAGCAGGTGAATGGAAAACCTAAAATAATTGGTCAAATAAAACTAAAGCATAAGAGAAGTAGAAATACAATTACATAAGAGGACTGAAACCTGAAGGATGACAAAAAAGATATTAAACCAAAAATATGAATGGTTGAATGGTAGACTGAACAGGTTGCAGCCGAAAATTAAACAAAAAAAATCCACTGTTTTAAGCTTATTTAGCCACTCTAATAATGGTCTGAATGGTATCTATCTATCCACAGAAGAATTTACAGTAGTAATAGTCTTTCCTTCACAGAATTTGTTCCAACACTGAAGACTCTGTTTGGAAACCCTGTCTATACCATCTACCTTTGTGTGACAATCCTTCAGTTCAACTCTCTCATTGGTATGGTTACTTATAAACCCAAATACATTGAGCAACACTATGGCCAGTCAGCATCAAAAGCCAATTTTCTCATGGGTGAGCAGACTTTTGAGAGTTTTTATTAACATTTGAATACTTTTGTTAACTATTACCTTTGTAAATTAGATATATTTAAAATATAATATTTGTTAAGAGCTCAAAGTACTAACTTTTTTATCCTGCTGTTCCAAACTGCAGCATAGGTCTGTTTAATGACATTTAACATTTATTGTTCATGACAATAAATACAATAAATAATTTAATGATACCTTTTTTTTCCTTTAAAAGCAAAAATACAGACAAATGATTTCTTTGGTTCTTTCAGGCATGGTGAACATCCCAGCTGTAGCTCTTGGGATGTTCTCTGGTGGGGTGGTCATGAAAAAGTTCAAGATGGGTGTCATTGGAGCAGCTAAATTTGCCTTTGGGACATCTTTACTTGGTTTCTTCCTGTCTCTTCTTTTCTTAGCCATGGGCTGTGAAAACTCAAAGATTGCTGGCCTCACAGTTTCTTATACAGGGTAAGTAAAAAATGCTTTATCTACCTTGATTTTTGTGAAAGAAAATAACTTTTGAATTTGGCTGTACCTTGTCTACCTTTATTTTGTACTTCATGAATGGTAAATTGCCTCTGCTTATATAGTACTAACTTCTTTTGATGGACCATAGAGCTTTAAAGTCACAGTCCCATTCACCTATGCACACACATATTCTCACACTAATAGTGGCTCAGCTGGCGCCAAAATATAACTTCAAGGAGCAATGTGAGGCTAAGTGGAAACGAACCTGCATTATGTCAATAAGAGGTCGACCGCTCTACCTCTGCACCATGGCTGTTTGCATGTCAGTTTACATCAAAACCATCTGCTTCCCCTTGTCTCCCACTAAAAAGACTATAAGACTGAAACAACAAAAAATAAAGTATCAGGAGGCAAGTGCAGTTTACCAAGTGACCTCTAGATGGCTTTTTACACGAGCAGAAATGTTCCTGTGTACTCCCAAAATGTAAAATCACAAAAACAGTTCTACCACCTTATTTAAATAACTTTTTTCTTTTTTGTTGGTAGATTTATTATTTATTATATAGATTATTAACTATACTGAGTGATGTTTTATTGATCTTGTCTTTTATTTATTGTTTTATATTTACTTTGAAATCGCTCAAACTGGATTGAGATCTCTTGATTGTTAGGTAACAGTTAAATGTTAAATGTTTTGCTAGCCATGCTCGAATAAAAATCAGACTCATTTTTTTTTTTCCTACTTGGCACGACAAAGGGAGATGCCGATCAAAAGTAGCGGATGTCTGTCTCCGTCATTTGGACTGGTGCTAAAAGGTTTGCACAGAGAAAGGACAGTAGTTTGAAGCCTTGGTCACAACTGCCCTTATGTCTAGATATTTTCTTAAATCGGTGGACTGTACAAGGGGCCCATTAGTGCCACACAACCAAAACAACAGAAACAATTATAACTATAGGTTTACTACCTTTTCTTTACGACCGTGGGTTGATATTTTGATCTAAAACTATCAAAACTGATGTGCACATTTTCATTTAAGGAATTCGTCTTTATATTAAAGACTAAAATTGAGCATTTTTGCAGTTATAGTGAAGAAATCACAATAAAAACAACCAGAACAGTTATTAAAAAGGCTATAATTTTCTGGCTAAGTATCTGAAACAGTTTATTGTTCAGAAATGAATGCAATAATCTGCTATAATCTAGATTAAGCAGCCTCAACCCAGATTATATCTGACATTGTTTTCCTTTCTTGTTTTTCCTAATTGATGTTCTTTTTCAGAAAGTATGAATTGTCAATCAGTGTTATTTGCCTTTTATATGTTGCGACACGCAGAGTTCAAGGTTTATCCCACCAGGAACAGTCCCTCTTTTCTGACTGTAACTCCGGTTGCGTTTGCTCAAGCAAAGGCTGGGATCCGGTGTGTGGAGAGAATGGGATCACCTATGTATCCCCTTGTTTAGCTGGATGCACTTCCGCCTCTGGCTCTGGAATAAACATTGTAAGATTTTTTCCCTATGCCTTCATGTGACTCACTTACTGCCATGACATTTAGACATCATTCCTGTCGTGCAACACCGTCATGCTTCGAACCAACATCTGACATGTACAGAGCATGTTTCTAGATGTGCTGCTGCATACATTTTAGCCACTGTCTTATTTGATTTTTTTTCCTCTTAGACCTTTGACAATTGCAGGTGTGTAGGAGTATCCCAGATCAAATCAGACAATTTGAAGGCCACTCTGGGCAAGTGTCCAAACAGAGAGAGCTGCGACAACGTCTTTTCATATTTCTTGGCTTTATCGGTCTTCAGTTCTTTTATCATTTCTCTCGGAGGAACGCCCGGTTTCATGCTGCTCGTCAGGTCAGTCAATGATGCCAGTGAATACTGAAGAAAATTGCTAAAAAAATGCTGAAAATTGGTGATTCATATTGAGGTAAAATTGTTGCTCCTTTCCCAGGTGCATTAAACCTGAGTTAAAATCCTTCGCTCTTGGAATCCACACATTGGCCACTCGTACTCTGGGTGAGAACCAGCTTTGGTATTCTGCCACTTAAGTCTCCTTACTGTGAATTTCAGGCTCAAAATAAGCAGACATTCAGAACGCTCTATGGATAGATTAACATTTGTATTCATTAAAACAAGTCATCACTGAAAGCTTGTCATGAACTTGAAACTGTGAATAAGTCCTATTATATTCAGCAGCGTTGCTGTTGTTGCCCAACAGCAGGAATACCAGCTCCCATATACTTTGGAGCTATCATCGATACAACCTGCCTCCAGTGGGGATACAAGATGTGTGGAGGAAAAGGTGCTTGCAGAATATATGACACCTCAGCTTACAGGTAATCTATACAGTCTTTTAGAAGCATCTGGAACCTGGGGCCTTAGTGCATTTAAATTGACTTAACCTAAACTAATGTTTATTATATTTACTAATATTTGCTTTCTATCACAGCTTGTCCCCTAGCAGCCTTTATCTCCCCATGTCTTCCTTGGTTCCGTTTTTACCTTTGTTTGGGACAACAACACAGACGTGCAGCAGGTGTAGTCATCATCCAAATGTTGTGTGCTGCAGTTTAACAGAGCTACAACAAGCCTCCAAAGCAATACTCAGTATTAATGAGAAACGACCAAAACCAGGTCAACAGAGACAAATAGGGCTATGATTATTATAGAAAACACTCTAACTCTTATTTGTCAGCACAAGGGGAATTTAAAATATGGTGTGATTTTCTTTGCTTTTCATCTGCTTCCTTTAGGGGTCACCACAGTGAATCACCTGCATACATCCAACCCACTCCTCTACCTCCTCCTCCTCACTTCATTCACTACACCCATGAATCTCTTCTTTGGTTTTCCTGTAGGCCTCTTTCCTGGTAGTTCCAACCTCAATCTTTACCAACAGAATCACTGTCCCTCCCCTGAACGTGTCCAAACCATCTCAATCTGGTTCCCTCCATTAACCTCCAACTCATCTCACATGAGCTGTTCCTCCAATCGATTCCTTCCTGATTCTTTTCATCCTCGTCACTCAAATCTCTGCATCTTCAGCTTTGCTCCCAGCTCTTAAAAGTATAGTTTGATATAGTGGTTAAAAAGGCTTTCAAGACCAACACAGATCTCCTGTCTCAAATTACAATTTTAGATTCTGCATAAAATCAACATTGATGTAAGGCAATTTTTATGGTATTATTAACCGTGGACACGGTTGGATTAAGTAAGTGTGCTGCAAACGTCTTACACAACATGTAAAAGTTCTAGTAATTTTTTTTATAATCAGCTAAATGATTGAATAAATGATAATTTTGTGTTAAATAAGATTGTCTACCCCTGATGAACAATTGGCATTTACAAAACAGTTTTCTGTTTTCTGTTTTCCTACAGGGTGGTGTATTTGGGCCTCACACTGGGCTTGAGAACTCTTTCTTTCATACTTTGCATTTGGGGCTTTGCTTTGCTTAAAAGGCACCTCAGAAGTGAGGAGAAGAAGGCTCTGACCAATGGCAGTGCTGAGATCGAGTTGCTGAGGAAAGAGGAGAACAGCTCTGTGCACGGTGAGCCATTCATATTGGCCTTGGACTACGATGTGGATCGAGAAACCAACTTGTGAGCTCTGATCTGACCCATGTCACCTCATGTTTATGGAGCATGCCCACACCTAACAGTTTTTTTTAGCACAAAAATTGTATTTATGTTATGAGTTCACTCACTGCAACAACAAAGTGTTGTTTTGTTTTTAATGGAAGACATTTTGTAACAATAGCAGGAAGTTATGTATTTTTTTGTCAGCCTTAATTTTGACATTAAATATTAGATAAACAATCGTTTCTGGTAATAGAGTTCCATAACTACTATAATGCCAGTTTTGTGCTTGTGGATTTGCTTTTCCGACCATCTTGTAATACAGACAGCATGACATTTACTTTTAGAATAGCTCAAAGCCAAAAAAACACAGGAAACAGTTTGGAGGCCTTTGTGCTTAGAAGGGAAGTTGTAACTTCCTGGTTATCACACTTCTCCAGGTGAAAACAATATTTTTGCAGGAATTTTAAGGTAAAAAATTATGGCTTTAGATTACAGTGTTGTGTTTTGTCGCTTCAATTATGCAAAACAGAGATGTCAAACCACATTAATGAACATGTATTTTTTATTAAATGATTCCAACAAACTGAACAAAATATTTTTGCAACAATAATTTGTTATCAACTCATTATATGTCAACATAGAACCAGATGAATTATGTTGAGATAAATTAATGTAATTTGTGAAATTAAAACAAACATGTTTCATACAGCAGACTGAAAGATTTTTCATTATTTCTTTTCTTTCACTTAATTTTCATCATTTAAAAGACCAAAATGTTTTCTACAAATAAAAAGTAAAAACAGACCGCTTCCTGGATAAGGAATCGTTAGGAATAATTTGTAGGTATTGAAATGTAACACATTCTCAGGTTTAAACTTTCATTGTGGTCAGTGTGGTCTCTCTGTCTGCAGTTTTTGTCATCATAGACTGTGGGAAACTTTGCCCTCACCCTCAGCTTAGAGACCCACATCGATGAAAATTGTGTTTGTGTTGTTTTTAACATGTTCTTGTGGCTTTTTTTATGATGGAAGAGAATTTCTAATGCACCACTGCCACTCTACAAACTATGTCCTAGAAAATGGCAGTTTTCTTTTTTTTATAAATGTGGGCTAAAACCTGCAGAATCATACTGAAAAGACCACTGGGAACACTTTTACAATATATCAAAAGATGATCGGAGTGGGTCTTTAACAAAACTGAGAGCTGTTGTTTATGTACTACTGTGACACAAATGAAATAAAGTTTCCATTCAGGCTTCAGCCAGAAGTCTTCTTATTCACTTATCCTTTTTATCTTCAGGTTTTTGATTCTGTGGAAAGGCAAATAATTGAAAAGTGAAGATGAGCTGGTCAGAAGGAAAATGTTTGGAAAGCATTTACCTGAAGCTGATGATGTTCTCTTAAGAGTCTGTCGTACTCCAGGGCCAAACCTTTAGCCTGCTTCTTCATTGCTTCAACTTCAGCATTTGACTTCCGTTTATCTGTAAATACAAAAAGCTGTTGCACAGAAAAGTCCTCTCTCTTTGTGTCCAGGATGCCCCTTATTGCTCTGACCCTTTTTGTCTTTATTGTATTCCTATAATTCAAGCTCTTCAAAAACGATGAATACAAACCCTCCTCAGCAGCTTTCAGTTGGCTGCTCAGCTTTTCCAGCTCCAGCTTTAGTTGCTCTTTTGTTGTTGCCGTGGATTTCTCTCCTTCCAAGAGGACCTGAACACAACAACTAAATTACTACACTCACAAATGGCTGTTCCACACAGAAATGTGATGAGTCCATTTAAAAAAACCAAAACACAAACTTTTTTGAATATCTGCTCCTTTTCCTGGTGCTGTTTGACCTCCTTTAAAGCTGCATCCACCTGCACTTGAAGCTCTGCACTGTTTTCTAGTGTGATGGCAGTTTGGTTAAGCAGAGTTACAACCCTGCACATAATACTGAAGGAAAGAAGAAACAAGAACTGAGTAGTGCATTGGTCTTTGTAAAGACTTTTCTCTTTATAGAGTATGGGGCAGAAATAAACCAACAGCCACATGAAGAGGGAAAAGCCACTGATGTAAAGGTTCCTCTGGGCCCTGAACAGCTTCATGTGAATGTTGTCATACAAGTTCGGGTTCCCTTTGGCATCCTGTGTAGACTCTGCTAATGAATATTTCTGCACTTCCCGGACAGCATCTGAAGGTCGGCAGGAGGACAGTAGGTTTGAAAGGAGGGAGCTTCAGTTAACAGCAGACTTCAGTTTTGTTCTTATTTAACTCTTGTTTTAATGCTTACCAATAAAGAGAACAACCAGTACCATGATCATGGCAAAGAAGCCTTTGTTCCAATATGGAGACAACCAGGCCCATATTCTCCAGCCGAAAACCAAACGCCATCTGCAAGGAACAGCTTTTAGAATTTTGTTCAGGAACATGGGTTCCCTCTGCTGGTTTTTGTGTGAATTGCATTTTTAAACCTTAGGCAAGACTTTTTACTTTCCTGTTCATTACATTTTCTGTTGCCCAGCAATACTACTATCGTGTCATATTTGTGTAGAGATTTTGTCCCTGTACCTGTGTGCAGATATAAAGGGAATACAGAGGATGAGGTTGACAGCTATTTCAGCGTAGAGGAAGAAAGCCACCGCCGTCCACTGGAGAGACATTGCAGTTTTCTGTATAGATCAAGCAGGAGAATTATAGGAAAAAACACGTTTTGTTGGAAGATCTTTTATCTTTTTTTTTATTAATTAGTGGAACAGCTGTCAAAGCTGATGTTTGTGAGTAAATATTCTATAAGGTTTTCTCCACGATCACATCAACCCCAGAAAAAAATGCTGAAATCCCCAGAAGTTAAATCTTAAACAATTCACACAAGCTAAATGTTAAAGTGACTGTCAGCACAAATAGAAAATGAACAGCTGCACTGTGTTTGGAGGGGTTACCAGGACAAAGCCTCCACTCTGTTTAAACAATATTAAATCAAAACTGAGTTTTGCTAACCTTTCTCCAAATAAACCCCTAGTACTCCGTAACGATGTTGAATACTCAGATGAGACCCAAATAAAACTGCAATTCATAAATCCTGACTGTCATTTTTAAGTGTTATTCTGAGGACATTACCTTGTACCAGAAAAGGGGCTTGGATCCAAGACAAGGACGAGTTGTGAACGTGTATTCTCACATGCAGACACTTGAGATTTGACTTTAGATTTTACCTTAATACCTCAATTTTATTTAAATACTTTACAAAATAAAAAAAGCTATTTTAAAAAATATGTTTCCTTTTCCCCTGTCAAATCTGTTTGTTTTCTTACTATTGTGTGAACTGGCTATTAAAAAAAAAAAGAGAAGAGAAAAGTAAATGCCATTTTAAAGTTCTTTGAAATTTCATCTAAAACTTGTTTTAGAACTTAAGTTTTTTTTTTCTTTTTAAATAAAAGTATTATTTGGACTTGCTAATGTGAGCATCTATGCCTTCACAAAAACATCCATGGGGGGTGGAGAGATGATGATCTGGGCTTTGTTTGCAGCTGCAGGAGTTGTTTTACTATAGTATTTTAAGGTTAACCTTAACTGTAACCTGCACCATAAGAATGATACTAAGCATGTTAGAGCCCCTACAAGAATAGATTAATTCTCACCCAAACACTATGCGCTTAAACAGATATGGCCATTTTCAAACACAAACAGTACTATATTAGAAACTCACACAATTACTTCCTTTGCAAGAAGTAAAGCACCTGCAATTTTGAGTGTAAGTATAGCAATGACCATGTATGTGAAGTGTAGGGAGTAAACAAACTGAATACTTCTTTAAAGTAAGTAGGAACATTTTAAGTTTAAAATATATAGAAAGTATATGAAAGTAAAGTAAACTGCCTCACTTTTAGTATAGACTAAGTATAGTTGTAGTCAATTAATTGACATTTTTTTGCTCAGAGCTACTAGTCTTAGACAAAAACTATCATACCTATAAATTAATATAATTCTAGTGTCACGTAAACCCCATTACGATACATAAACACTAGGGTAAACTTACACATGACATTTAACTCCTGTTTAAATATTAATTGGCATTTATTAAGTGAGAATAGTTTGATTGAAACGGATGGAGATCTCAATTCTCGTTGTCTGATTGGCTAATAGTAATGCCGAGCAAAAACGATGCAGGTTTTATTCTTAAGCCCCGCCTCCTAAAGGATACGGAGTTGATGGAGAGATTTCCAGAGGCTGTCTGTCTTTCAAATACAGTCCTAAATGTTCTTGCTGTTGTCTCAGAAATGTCCGAAATGTTGGCTCAAAGTCAGCAGACATCGATGGAAGCTCCCTGTCAGGCAGGAGTTGCGGAAGAAATGCGCGGGTCTTCAGGTTCAGGGGCTGCTGGGATTGCTAGCTAACCGAATGAAGCTAGCTACGTAAACCGAGCTGCTACATGAGAAACTCAACTATGCTTCTGTCGATGGGCTTCAAACTCCAGAAAGAGGTGTGTAAAAAAAAAATAACACACACTAATATTATAAAGAAATCATTATCTTAATGTTGAGTTATCTGGACTTAATATCTCTAAAGTGTTTCACCACTCATTCAGATAGCTTAACAAAGTTATGATTTATTTTAATTTAAAAATACAGCCCATATTTTACTTTTCACAAACACTTTTATACTCATACATGTAAGAGTACATGTACAAGAGTGCATGTAAAGTACTTTTGCAAGAGTATATTACTATGTGTCTAAAGTATAAAAGTATTTATTTTTTAGATAGTATTAATGTATAAATGACTATGGTAGTACTTGTGAAGGAGTATAGTAAAGTTTGTGTTAGCTGTAGGGCCTCCCATACAAACAACAAAGCTACTGCTTTACATGAGAATGTATGTAAAGAGATTAAACGAATTGATAAATTACACTTTTGTAATGCTTGACTCAAAGTTCAATCGATTCCCATTTATAACTGAATTGTCCAATATCATCAGAAAGAATGGGAAAATGTTCTTAAAATATTGCTGTCCCAATTGGTTTTTGTGCCATTAAATTAATGGTATAAATAAGTCGTTTGTATTTTTTTGTCTGAGGCAGCATTTTTTTTTTTAAACAAACAAAAAAACTTTGCAATAGATAACTTTTTAAACCAAATATTTACATTTACCACTAAACAATGTTTTAACTATTTCTTAAGAAGTGTGACACAAGTCTGTTTTCTTTGAAAAAAAAAAAGATTTTGAAATCCACCACTGACACAAGTAAAAGATTAACACCATTGTGAGATCGAAAACTTACACATTAAAAAAAAAAAAGTAAATAGGAAAAAAATATACATGTGGAACAATTCAATGACAAAAGATAAAGTAAAGATCCAAAAATAAAAATAATAATGTATTTTCAGAAATACAATCAAGGATAGGAATATTACTTTTGTTTATTCCTTTTCCTTCACAGCGTTTAATTTTTTTAATAATAGAGATTTCTTCTGTGGCACAAGAAAACAGGACTGTACCCACACCACACCATGCAATAAAAACTGTTGCCTTACCAAACAAAGTCGAATTAAACGAAAGAGAATTCACACGCCCACATGCTCACAGGGAGTCGTGCCAGCAGCTAAAGAATATCAGAAGATCCAGAGAATTAAATAAAACTGGGCTAGTTTGAATCTAGCTTAGTTTGGTAAAGATTCAAACCCAGAAAGTGTCCAGAAGCTATTTTTTTTAGTCAAGAAAATGTGTGCCCATTTCTGCATCAAACGTAAGTCACCCTCTACAAAGTGTGTGTCTGTTTGAGCTTCAATTCTGAGGCCTTCTCCCATTACATGTCATGTTACAAAAATAGCCCAGTGTGAACTTTCCAGCTGTTCAGATAAAATTAGGATAAAGTGTTTTGCTTAAAAAAATCAACATAAAATAAACCACAATGTTTAAGCAATGTTTTCGTTTTTTAAATATTAGATATTAATGGAAAGTTATCCACATACTACAGATATATTTAGGAAATACAGTATAGGACAAAATGAAAAACATGCATTTCTTTCTTTAAAAAAAAAGCACAAAAGCACAATGAAAGCTTTCAAAAACATTTTCACACTTAATTTATTTACATTTCTGGCGTTTTGTGAGTGCCTGTCTGCCCACAGTGTTGTCACTAACTCACATCAGATATTCAGAATGTCTTCCAGAGGAAACGGGTCAAAATTAAAGTGACATCATTCACCAACTGATTGAAAAGTCACATTCAGAGGTAAAATGACCTCAGATTTTAACTTTTTTTTCCTAAACCCTGAAGAACTTAAGAACAATTTACATCTTGGCTTTAAAGGTAATCTGTCTTTTTTTTAATTGTTTGTTCCTTTTGTGTAGCGGAAAATATCATTGACAAAAAAATAAAATTAGAATAATACATAAATAAATGACATGTTAAAAAAACTGGCCAAATTTGACCCTGAGGGTTCGCTTGGATTAAAACAAAAACACAAATGCAATTTTTTTTTCAAGAAATGTTAAATTCTGAATGGGTCTTCCTATTCATGATCTTTAAGATCATTCCCAATAGTCTGAATTACGGTTATGCCATTTTTAGCCAAAATAAAAATAAAAGCCTGTGAAGTTTTGTAGGACATAGTTTCTGCAGAGTGGCAATAGTTTATTAGAAATTTGAGTTGTGGGCTGGACTGTTGATGCAGAGCAGCCCCTCTTTCACCCGTTGCTGAGAGCTCTCTGTTAACATGTTCTCTCGCTATCTTACAGTCCCCCCACTCCCCCGGCCTTACATTACTGGTGCAACAAAAATGGAAAGAAAGATTAATTATCCAGCTGTACTGTTTTGAGCAAAACGCCAGCTCAGACAAGGAAAACAAAGACGTACATGGATCTAATCTAAAGTGGATTAATCGGAATGGAGAAGGACAGGGAATTTGTACCCACCCAGCATATTTTCTTAAAAACAGTATTTATTCATCTCCTTTAACAGTTGGAGCACTAAGCTTTATACTGGTTTATAAATCTTATCAGTTAAACTTTTGTAGACCTTTCTTACTGTTTGCATGTATATCAGCTGTTTAGAATTTCATCTAACAGGAACAGGATTCATGTCACCGCCTTCAATTTAACAAAGAAATCATCCAAATATATCCAGAAGGGGGCAATGTGACCTAATAGCCAAAAAAAATAAAAGCTTTTCCATGGAGACAGCTACAAGAAAGTCTAATCAAATATTCTTTATGTAATAATTTGGCATTTTGGTTCAACAGCAGCATAAACACTTGTCACAAAAGCTGTAAATATAAGCTTATTCTAGAAGCTCTTGTAGCATCTGCTGAAAAGGAGTGCTACTTTTGTTGCACAAACCAGCTTTCTTCATTCTCATAAATATGAATTGCATTTTTCCTTTTTTCATATCTCGCCTGAATTCTTTGCCTGTAGCAGCTCTGTGTATTTATCCCCTCACCACTGCATTCAGTGCATGAGTTGTATTCACATGGGCTTCCTATGTGAAAGAGCCTGATAACTGCTATCCTCTTTTGAGTGCGTGTCTCAGGAGTGCTCGGCGGCAAAATGTTTACAGCTGCACCCCGTCGCAGCTCTTTTGAGAGCGGATAAATGACTGGATGTGCCCCGCTCTGCTCTCTCTTCTGCTCATCGTTTGAAAGGCTGCATCTGACTGTACTCAGCCGAGCTTCCGCGAAAAGCCAGCCATAATGACTTTCACCAAGGACCACCTGTACACCTGCGCACTCACATTACCGTTCAATCAGCCAATCATCCGACATCAGGCAACGCAGGAAATATCATGTGGATCCTGGTGGGAACATTTCACAGCACAGGCAGAGAAGGAAAAAATAACATCAAGATAACATCTTTTCTGGTTAAATTTTGTTATTTTGTTGGTGCTGATCTTTTGCCAGAAGCTTCAAAATGACGTAATGATGGACAACGCAACCGTTCTGCTGACGGGAAATTTGCTTGTTTGATCTGTCAGATGCTGATGATAACCATTCTCGCTGAGCAGGAGGGCTGTATCCCAGAATAAATACTGTCAACCTTGAGGCTGATAGGTGATACCAGCTCACAACAGCACAGGCGGCTTTGCTGCACGTCGACAAACTCAACAGATCTGCTGAAAAATGGCTAAGTGACATTGTGACAATAAGTCACTTAAGGGGTTTTATGTGAAAACTGTGGGCCACTTCCCTGCCAGGGACCTGGGCTCTACAACAGTTATGGATGCCAAAGACACGACCACATATTCATTGTGTCCTTGACCTTATATTTTTTGTCTGATCAGAAACTTCAGTTTATAGTTCATACCAGCCTTCCAGGTATTTTAATATTTTAAGCATGCTTAGGTTTTTTCTTTGTGTAACTTTGGCTTAAACCAGACACAATAATCTTGTTTTCTCAAGTGTTCTACTTAACTCCTTAAAGATTTACAGCTTCAGAAACAAAAGCTCTGAGAAAATACAAATGCTCCAGTTTGTCAGAAATCTAAAACTTTCTCGAATTATTTCTAGACATTAAAACTGACCTGCAGCTTCACGTCAGGGACATTATTCTTCCTCAGAAAAATTAGGTCAGCAGTATAAATTTGACTTGGTCTTTTTAGCAAGTTATTAAATTTGTCTTTCACACGTCCTTGGCCAGGATTTGAAAGACCCCAGAGAAGCCGAATTCAGCGGATAAAGGAATTTTAAATGAACAAAAAAAAAAGGTCGAGTTAGACCAAGAAACATTAGAGGAACATTACAGTTTTTTCTTGAAAAACTTGCTGGCACATGATGGTGTTTTTGTTTTAAAGACTAAGGTCACAAGGTCACTGTGGGACAATAATTACGATAACAGTTTCTATTAACATTTTGGTTAACTTTGCTCCCTGATATAGTAGTACAGTAAAGTAGTGGTGTTACACCCTCTTGGAGTTAATATTACATGAGATTCAACATTCTTTCAGGTAAAATTCAAACCTTATTACTTGTTATACACCTGCGTTTTCTAAAATTTGTTCTTAGGATTTAAAGTTTACCTTGAGGAAGCAGGGAACTGCAGTCTCTGCCGCACTCAGAAACAATTCTGTAGTTTAACCCAGAGGCTGAATTTTAATGCTGAGAGTCAAGCTAGAAGGCATGGCGTCCCATTTTTAATGAGTATTTCAGTATGTATCAGTTTCATGTTTCAGTATGAGTATTTCAGTATGATCTGTATTCTGATTCAAACTCTGATTCAAACTCTCTTGCTAATCTTATCTCTTACCTGAAACCGAAATTGTATTCCAAAACAAAAGGAGTTCACCTTCCGATTCAAAAGAGGTGTAAAATGTGCTTCCCAAAATAAAATAAGAACCTATTCCTTTGACATTAATACGACACTACAATCGTCTTTTGATCTATTTTAAAAGGGTTCCCTGTGGTCTTTTAATTATGATTATGCCATTCTTAGGCAAAATCAAAAACCCTGTGTCGTTTTCTAGGACATACTTTCTGCAGAGCGGCAGGAGTTCATCAGAATCTTGCTTCTGAGTTGTGGGTGGTGCTGTTGGTGTGGAAGTAAGCCTGTGCTGATTTTCCATGATCCCTTTGTTTACACTCTTTCACACTAGCTTAAAGCCCCTTCACAACCCTAAGCTAATATTATTGGTGCAGCACAAATGGCTAGGAATATTGGAGCTATCCAGCCGTACAGCTTTGAGCCAGATGCCAGCTCAGATGAGGAAAACAAAGATGTACACGGATCTATTTGTCTGCAAGTGGGTGTCTTGGAAAAGCAGAGCAGTGAGACTTTGGCCCACCCGTCGCAGTTTCTACATCACAACAGAACTTTTTCAAACTACTTTTTTTCATCTGTTCATGATTCATCATGATTAGAATTTAAAAATACTCATAAATTCAGTTTTAATCTTATTTTTATTTTAAATATGTCCTCCATTTTAAGAAAAATCTTACAATAAAAAAACACAAAAACATGTTTTTTTTAATTTTTTTTTTTTTTTTTATTGGAGTGGGTCAATCCATTTTTATAACATGCATTTTGCTTAAATAAAGTCATGAATTATTTTTTTTAACTAAAAACACTTTCTAGTTCTTTTTTCAAACTATAAATTATTTTTGATTAATTTTAAAATTTGAAATAAAAGTTTTTATTTGACCATGAAAAACATGTTCATTTCCAAACAATTTTATATACTATATAAAAGTTAGAATAATGTACTTTTGAATCCAGATTAAATTAAAGCACAAACTTGGTACACTGTTCTATATTTTATCATCAATTTGTTGAGAAAACTCTGTGTTGTTACATACTGTCTGCATCATCTTTGTTCCTGTTTTTTTTAACTTCATTGATGGGTTAGGTGGACAGGTTTCTCTACCATCAGGCAGGGTCAGCAGATTGCTTGACCTGCTCTATTAAAAAACAAAAGTGTATTAATTCATAATAAACTGTGTAGGTGTGTCTAAATCATTCTTACTGCCAGGAAACCTGGGTGACCAACACCCGTCTTTTTAGCTATCAAAACAGTAACTCATTCTGCAAATACCCAACAATACATATATTTATGCTAGTGTGTCAGCGAGCAAACCTAAAAAAAATCCTTTTCTGTTTTCTGTCTGGCCTTCTTTCTGTCTTTGTGACTCAACGTTTCTACTTGAGGTGAAACCTTTCTCTATAAACTGAGACAGTTTCATTCAATTTACTCTCATTATTCAAACCCATACAGAAAAATGTTCACATGCATCATCAGTAAAAAAAAAAAAAAAAAAAAAAACCTTAACTCAGTTATTTAGTACGGGTGTAACGATTCATTGTAACTATGATTCTATTCTTATTGTAATTTGTGGTTGCTGATGCAATACATAGTTGATACGATCGGATTTGATCCGATTCACTGACCTAAAATAAAATTAGAACATCTTTAGCCAAAAATTCAACCAATGTGACTCAGAGATAAATAGGTTAAGTCAAGTGAAGGTGAAGTTTTCCAGATTCCTTGTATTTCTTGCAAGATAATCAAGTGTAAATTAAATATGTTTACAAATAAACAAGAGTTCAGATAAGACAGTTTAATCTGGTTGGATCATGAGTTTAAATTGATTAATCAATTATTGGATTAATCATTACAGTACTGTTATTTAGGTTTGAAACATTGACTGTATAAGAGAAGTGGACCGAGTGTCATGTCAACCATAGAATATTGTTTGGTCTCCGACCAACTGAAGTCAATTCAGTTGCCATTTTTGTGTCAATACAAACATCGCCATGTTGGAGCTAGGCAACATCAGTAAGCAGTGGTTGGTTCGAATTGGTCTGAGTCATTAGCTGCGTTTACATGGACACAAGTGACTAGAATAAATGCCCAATCGGAATGAAAATCCATCATGTAAACACACCGTAAAAGCCACGATCAGTATCAATAGCTACATGCACAACGATCAGATCAACAATTGGTATAACCCAACTATCTCGACCGGAAAGGATTTTTGATCCGAATGAGTCTGTACAGGCCAGAGTATTCTGAATGTTATGGAGATGGTGTGATGGTCCAGAGGAGACTTCAGAGCGCAAACAGGACAGGCAGTCTGCTCCGCGCAAGTGAAGTGTGTTTCTGAACAGAGCAGCTGTACTCGTAGCTTTTTTTGAGAGCAGGGGAAGGTGCTTTGTTACGATGTGCACTCTGGAGGAGTCATTGGACCGCAGTTCTCCCGGCTGCTCTCTGTGGGCAAACTGCCGGACTCAGGACTACCATGCCTCCCGGGAGAACTGTGTCTCCAAGCGGTGTGTGGGCGGCTTTTAAGAGCAGAAATGCGCTCGGCACAGTCCTGAGAAACCGTGCAAAAAAGTTATGTGAATTTATGTTTCCAATTATGTGCAGGCAAAATAAAATTGATGTTATTCACAATTCTTCACGTTTGGCTAAGATGAATATTGCTGCATTGCCCACACGGATTTTAAGTTCATTCGAGGCTAATTTCTGTTTCTTTTTTTGTACGTATTAACCAAACTCGAACCCTTCTTCCGCGGGTCCACGTGGCCAAGAATTAAGCACTGGCCGCACGTATTTAAAAAATTATGTGGGAACAGTGACTTAAAAATAATAATTTAAACAAAAAAAAAAAGATAAAAGCAGGCTTAGAAGATAATCACGCTCCAGCTGCAGCTTTGTTTACAACTGAAATCCATTAGTTCTTCTTCTACGGCTGTTCCCGTGTTTTAGATAGTTCTGCCCATGTCAAAATGATTTATTCTGATCGAACGTGTGGAGCATGTAAATGTTTGATATAATCAGCCTATGTATACAGTTCTATTCTAATCCAATCTTTGATCCGATCAACGACATTTTGCACGTATAAATGCAGCTACTGTTTCCGTGGTAACCACTTTTGCCAATTAGGAATGAGCTTGAGGGATGTCTACATTCCTTCTACTTGAGATAACAGGCTACACAAAATCAGTTTCAAACATTTCAAACGTTTATCATAAGCCAAATGCTTTTATTGAAGCATTGGGTTGGCCACATTATAACTTGAATAACTTGCACTACAGAAAAAAATGTCATAAAAAATGTGAAAAAAGTAGCAGAGCAAGACCGGTTATTCTGACAAATATAATGACTGAGTAATAGCTGTTTATTATCAAAAGCAATCTGTGGGATTGTGGGTTCTTGAAGCCAGCAGAGGTAGTTCCTGTTTAGATCGCGAGAAGGAAGGGGTCATTCAGTCCAGTTCTCATATACAGTCAATGGTTTAGAAGAAGATTAACAAGACAATTTGTTTTATCTTTTCTTTTTTACAGAGAAAACCTTAGTAAAACAAGTTTGTGTATTGTAGTTATGGCAGAAGGGATATTTTTCTCTTGTCAACAATATCAGTCAAAAATTGTAACAAAATGTAATTAAAATTGTAAAATTCTTCTTTGTAAAATCTGTTTTTACCATTTCATGTTAAATTCAAACAACAAGCCTCTTTATTTTTAGGAAAATTGTTATGATAATTGGCCCAGATAGAGGAGTGTGGCTGAAAATCAGGAAACCAGTCATCACTGTGAGGAGAACTGGGGGGGCAGAGATGTTTTCCCTTCTGTCTTTCTGCTCTCACACACAGTGGTTGACATTCTGTCACTGTCTGATAAAATAACTGGACAGGCTTATGGCTGCATGCACACAATGAGTGTAAAAAGCTGTTCGTGCTTGAGTTCACGCTCAAAAACTACAGGTAGAGTACACACAAAAACACACACACGAACATAAAGTTATGTTGACTCCAAACCTAATTATACCTCTTAGCTCTTTTTGATTGAGTACGATTTTTGTCATGATGATCAGAGCTTTAATTATATCAAATTTTTAAGTAAATTTTCAATTACTACACATTAAATTACATATTTCGATGTTATTTTGCTAAACGCACAAAAAAAGATGCTCAAACAATTTTTTTTGTTCAGCTTTTTAAAAAAATGTTGTGTTTTAAGTGTTTACATGCAGCTGATGACAACAATGATGTAAAATGGTTTTTAAAGAAAACTGATTAATCTCTCCCAGTATCCACACACCAATGTGATTAAAGTCATAGCAGGTGGAGGTCATGCTCCATCATGTCTTTGGTTCCTGGCTTGTGTCCCTGCCAAAGGTTTTCCTGTGCAGAAATTAGAGGATTTTTTTTATCAAGGACATAAATCTTCCAAGTCCATAAGATGTCCTTCTATCACTTTATATGTGGTTTAGTGATCTTTACATTTGGAAAATGACCACGAGCAACAATTTGTCAAGCTGCGCTGTCTGGTTGGTTCAATTCACTTTCTTCTTTCTCTACAGTAGCAGAATTACAGTTGAGTGTTCGCTGACCTAATGCAATAGAGGCTCCGTACAGACAGAGTAATGTGATTTCCCAGGCTTTTATTCTGTGTCTGTGGCTAGATAGAGAGGAGACCTGAGAAGCTGGCAACTGAATTGGTGGGTGGCTTTCTAAGAGAGGAAACCATTGAAAGACAGGCAGAAGAACACAATAATAATGTATGTGACTGGGACAGTGAGAATTGGTAACCTTAGTGAGGACTAAAGGGCAAAAGGACACAGGAAAAAAATACCAAATAAAAATGATTTCTAAATCTCAGGGTTGCTGTGCTTCTAAAGTGGAGTTTTGAAAAATATCAAAATCAATTTCACAATAAATGTGCTTGATAATAGTTGTTGTTTTATTGCACTGTAAATCAGGGCATATTTTATATGAAAATAATGTTCAATTATTACAATTAAAGGTTATTTTACAAATTATGTCATATGAAATGTTTATTAGAGTTTCTCATCCATATGCACTTTTGTTTCAAATATTTAGAATTTTTAAAATAATCTGAAGTTGCGTGCTGCTAAAGAAAAAGCAAACTGAACAAACAGCCAATATTTTGTTGGAAAGGCTAAACAACTATTGGGAATAGTTCTAATCCTGATCATGTTTGCATCAAGATCCACAATATTACTACTTTTTACAGTAGGTTGTTGCTATTATCAGTTTTTTTTGGGGGGTTTGTTTTGTTTTTTTTCTGTCAAGCAAAAGGTTAACACTCCAGGTGTATCCCAGGAGGATACAACCTCCATTACAGTTTTTACTAGAATCTTTTCAACAGTCACACTTATGGTTGAGAAGCACCAAGAGAAACCCATTTTTACGCTTTCAAATTCCCTATTTAATGTAGGAGAAACTTAAAAAACAGAAACTGGATTTTGGCTGTAGCCGAAAAATCACACCTAGCTGTCAAATGCATCTTCTTTACCTACACTGTAAATATCTGTCTAATTTGTTTTATGATTAGCAATGATTTTTTTAGCCTGAAATGCAATGCAATTTGATCTTTTTTTTCAGGACTTTTGAAACAAGGGACTATACGCAAAGATTCTTGATCTTGTGAGGCGTGATATGTATTATGCCAGGTTATAGGGAATTTAACAAATTTCCTCTTTTAGCTAATACCAGTCCAACTGTTAACGGAATACCAAGATTTAAAAATTGTATTTAATAAAAATGCATATTATTTGCATTGTATAGTGTGCTGCTGATGGAATTTTCATTCTGATGTGGCATTGCAAATATTATGTTCATACAGTGCCTCTTTCTGTTAGGATTTGATTAGACTGTGTGCAACAATACTATGAAAGTCATCAATAACTAAATCCCATTTACTTTTGATTTATGGAGCTATGAATGGCGTGTTCCATGTCTGAAAGGGGCTGTACTGTGCCAAATCAAAAATCCAATGAAAACATTGCAAAAAAAAAGAATTTAGTACAAGTGGCAAAAATAATAAATTGAACAAATTGACACTTTGTGTCCAAAAAGGAAATAATTTGAAAAAAAACTATATGAAAACAGTGTTATATTATTTTGGTGAAATTATGTTTCCCTCCTAATCTTCACATAGCTTCTGTGTGACTGAAAGTAACGTCAAAGCATTGGACACATTACCCAGAACATCAGACAAACTTGGTTGTGCCTGGGGGACATTTTTGGCCTGTGGGCTTTTGGCTTTGTAGCTTCGTCCCGGTCCTGAAAACAAACTGTGACCTCAAAGTTGACTCAATTAAAAAAACAAAAAACCTTCTTTCAGATGTTCTTTTGGCAGGCAGTCAGTAAAAACGGTCTTTTCAAGAACTGTGATCAAGGTAGTGCTGTACTATAAGGCAGAAATCTAATTTACTGCTGGTGGTCATTAGGACTTCATCATTGCCAGTAGGTTGGTAGAAATAATGATACGTTTTTTCTCATGAGATTCATCCATTACCTTTTTCCCTTCTATTATTACCTCAAACATTATGTCAAAGGCCCCTCTAATTAAACGTGACATCTTATAGGTCAGTTTCTCTGCTCTGTCAGCTAATCTGTTGTTGGCTGTAATCCCATCTTTGCTCTCAATCAGATGTGCCCTCAAGCCACCGCCACTCACTCCCTGTTTAAAACAGGCTCATAAAGAGCCTTGGCTGCATCAATATTCCCGTATCAATTCTCTGCGCTGTGCTACAAACCAGACGCCGGCAGCAAGAGAGGCTTTTGATTGAGGTTGTGTAATAGTTGTGCTAGCCAACAGGCTTGTGTTCCCCACATTTAAAGAGCTCTCCACCACATGTGAGACAGTGGAGAAGCTACTGCATTAAGTTTGAGATGTAGCATGGTGTGTACTCGCATGTACGCATGGCAAATCACTCAGTGTATCCATTTAACAAGCTGAAATATCCTCCTTGATGTGAGGGTTTAAATGAAGCACACCCCTCTTGTTAGCGATAAGCCCGCGGTTTGTCACTGAAGCTAGATTTGACGTTTAAGCGCAGACTGAATAAATTAGGCTGACATTTCTCCCTTCTCCTGCACAGGCTTACTTCTGGAATTGTTCTGTGGCTGTATGAATAAATTATTCCCTTTTATTTAGGGCAAACTTGATGATGAGACAAGGGGAGGCCGAAAATATAGAGTTGTGCTATAATTTAAAAGCCTCAGCATCTCAGGAAACACACTTTTACTGTCTTTTTGGGACAAGTATGTTGAACTGACTGCGAAAAACAGAGAATAGGGGAAAAATAAGGGTAATCTGGTATGACGGGTTGTAAACATAATCTTATTTGTTTATGACTTTGCAGGATGTGTGCTGTTATGTTTTTGCTTGGTGTGATTATTTTGACAAGGCAAATCTTGTTTGGCACTTGTTTGTACTTTAGCTTCACTAAATAACCTCTATATGATAGCATATTACATCTGTGCTTTTACAAGATTAGCAAAATGTTTGTTATTATTTAATCAGCTGTCATATTTTCTGTTCAGAGCATTCACTGGGCTCCAGGAGGCAGTCGAAAGCAGACTGGAGTTTGATTACATCTGGTTTATATCAAACAGGATGATGAGAACCATGGTGTTCTGTTGTGTTTGTGGAATGTGTGTGTGTGATTGTTGAACTCTAAGAAATTACTTCCTGGGTTTTTTTTTTTTTTTTTTTTGCCTTTTACCATAGCAACATTACGTTCACTGCTTTCCATTCCCATGTTTCTATGTAGGATCTGTCATTGCTGTCTTTTCTCTCCTCTTATACCAGTTCATTGTCTTCTCCTTCTGCAGGAGATCTTTGATAGTGGTCACAGGGGTTATTTGGAGTAAAAGAGAATTAAAGGGGTACTCAATCAATGATTACGGATTTACAAATATCCTTACTTTAAGACAGGGACTTTTACATAAGTCAATCCAAGTTTTATTTATAAATATATGCTTACACCACACTTGCTATTTCTGCCTCTATTAAAGAACCTTTTTCACCCTTTGTACATGTATTTTATACAATGTGCTGTGTCACTACTGTTACAAAAGGCCATGCAATATATACAGTACAGTATATCAGATATCTATGAAACTACATTGTTCTCAATAAATATAATAAATTATTGAACTTCTATCTATGTACATTCTATTGCACTTTTTACATGAATGTTTTGGATTACCATGTTCCCTTTTTTAATTATCCCCTGATGTCACTGGTAGCTGCTTTGACTGTTTTTTTTTTTGTGGCCCAGCATAAGGAGTTCCTTCACTCCACATCTTCAGAAGATAGACCCTTCAATCGAGCATCTTTGTCCTCAAAAGTAACCTTTTTGTTTCTCTTTGGGTCAATCCAAGAGTTATGAATGATAGCATTGTTGGGGGTGGGATCTGCCTCGATGATCGACACCACTCGTTTCTTCATCTTGCTTTTTAGGACTTTCTGAAACTTCTGTCGCGTAAAGGCATAGAGTAAAGGGTGAAAGATAGTGGTCCCATAAGCCATCACTAGGAAGCCCAGTCTCAACTTGACCATAAGGTCACTGGGACCCGTGCTCAAGATGACTGTGTTCAGGACTGTGATGGGAGTCCAGCACAAAAGAAAGGTAGAAACAATCAGAAGGGACATCCTAAAAACCCTCTTTTGGCGCTCTCGTCTCTCTCTGTGGCGCTTGACAGCCCTCCGCAGGGCAATGATGACAGACACAGAGGTGCGCATGCCAAGCGTAGGATTGCGACTGCCGCTGCTTTGAGAGCCATCCGTGGCCTCTTGCTGTGCTGTCATTGCCGTCATGGAAGGACGCTTTTTCCTTCGAGCCTTCTTCTTTTGTGAATTGTGGAAACGTGTTCCAATGCGAATGTTCAGTGCCTGCAGGATCTTTGAGTATGTAATAAGCATCACAATGGCGGTGAAGAAGAAAATAGGAATCTGAGCCAGCAAGTGGTAATACAGTCCGTGTTCATTGTAAAATTGGTTTGATTCAGACACATTTTCCACTATTGTCTGATTCAGTTCTGCATGACCTTGGGCAAAGAAGCCCACCTCAATAAAGGGTACAAGGAAGCTAAGAAAAGAAAGCACCCAAATGGTGGCCAGCAGAGCCAGAGCTCGGCCCATTGTCAGTACTCGGTTTGCAGGTTTAACTGAGATGTCATAACGGTCAAGGGTGATGGCAAGCACATTAGCAGCGGTGGCAACACTAGCAAAGGAGACGCAGGCTTCATGGAAGCAGCAGACCAGGGCAGTTTCTCCTTCCAGGGAAAGCAGTACCACCACAATGGTGAGCGGGATGCAGCAAACACAAACTAGTACATCCAGCACATGGAGATTCATTGTGACAATATTACTGACAGAGCTTACAAGATTTGACTTCATACAGTAGAGGGCGAGCACAGTGAGGTTTGAGCTCAGACCCAATAGGATTTCCAGCATGAGGAAGCCTGTGAGGGAGACCTGAAAACTCACAGGGTAAGGGTAGGAGCTGGTTATTGCCGGACTCATGATGCGGCTGATGGGTTCAGTGTTGTCGGTTACTGTGACGTTGTTCATGATGGCTTGTTTTTCTGGGCAGAGAAGAATATGCATTATCCTGTTGAGACAAAAAAAAAAAGTATAATTGAATATATTGTTGACCGTGAGTAAGATCGAATAAGCATTTTTCTAATTTGCATTTTTTGCTAGGCTGTGATAGCTTGAAATAAGCTGGGGACACAAATGTCACTGAGGTAAAATTTACCATTGGACGATTTTCACCCATTACCATGAGATTACCATTCTCAAAGTAGTAGGCAAAAAAATGTGTTGAACCCTAAAATAAATAACACCTCAAACTGGTTTGCTTTGCTTTCCCAATAAAGGACCAAACAATCTGGACACATTGGCAAGTTACAACAGCTGCCTGTTTAACAGGCAGGAAAAAAACAGATTAGGAAAAGCATGACATAAAAATTATTTTAGGTCTTGGACATAAATTAGCACCATACCACCTACTTACCACATTTACTAAGGATATTTCTTCAAAACTTTGCAATTTGCGCTTTTATAATTAATTTAAGGCTTTTTTTTTTAACCTACTAAAAATATTTGGTGCTTACATAATGGCCTTTTTTTGTTCACGTCACATCATCATTCCACTTAAAGTTAAGCTGTGTTTTCTATAAAATTCATACTGTATATCTTCCAAAAGTGGTCCGTCTTTAGTGGATGCGGGTCTCCAATAAACGCGAGGTCTAACAGGTGTTACTTACTAGACGTCGTCTTAAAAAGTGGTCGAGTTCCTTTAAGACCCATCCCCTCGCGCACCGTGCACACAGTCGGTGTGTGTTGTGAGCCAGTGTAGCGATGGGCAAAAAACATTCATTTCGTTTAGCATTTAATTTTATTGAGGTGGCACATGCCAAAGAACATTTTGGTGAGGAACCTGCACCACATTTTGGGGTGGATCTTAAACATATCTGAGAATGACGCAAGTAGAGGGTGATATGGAGAAGATGGCTGCAGAAAAAGACAAACGATTTTCTGGCAAAGCTGCAAAGAAAGTGAGCAACAGATTAGAAGAACTGGTCTGAACATGGATTATCGAGCAAAGACGGAAAGGTGTGCTTTTACTCGGGAAATTGATTTGCATGAAAACAAAGAAGATTATTGATTTGGAGATTGATGATGCTTCACAGAATAAAGAAACGTTCACATCCAGTGCTAATCAGAACATAATACAATGTTCTCAACATTAAAAAACCCTGAAATGTTAATCTGTTGTCTACATTTCTTAACCGAAATTCACCTCAAAATGAAACCATTAGCCATCACCATTCCATCTGTGATGGAATCAACGCCGATCTTCAATAGACGCCGGTCTCTAATAAACGCTGGGCTGGCTGCCAAATTTCTGGAATAAATGCTGGGGCTACTTTTGGAAGATATACAGTATGTGTAGAGTGGTTAAAAAAAGTATTCACAAGTCAGTTTCTGGAAGTTGCTCCATTTAAAAAGATGAGAGATCTGTAATGTTCATCATAGATGCATTTAAACTGTGATAGACAAAATGCAAATAAAAGAACATTCAAGGAAATCATACTGTATGATTTTCAAATTATTAATTTGTATAATGGTGCAGAAAATAAGCTCTAACAAACAAGCTGGAATTCTGTCTCTCACAGACCCATTACTTATTTAATATTATCTTCTATACTCCACTTGTTACCTGTAGTAATGACACTTCTTTAAACTGGTTAGCCGTATAAAAGACACCTGTCCACTCCGCTAATCAGTCAGAGTGCAACCTCTTCACCATGACTAAGACCAAAGAGTTGTCAAAGGACACCAAGGACAAGACTGGAATGAACCAATCTACAATAAGAAAGCTTTTTGGTGAGAAGAGATCAACTGTTGTAGCAGTTAATTAGAAAATGGAAGAAACACAAGATCACTGATTGTCGCCCTCCACTTAATCTGCATTAGATTTCACCTTTTGGGGTACAATAGAATTTAAAAATAGTAAAGAATTTGCTCAAATCTACACAAGGGAACTGGTCAATGACCTGAAGAGAGATATTACCACGGTAACAAAGGAAACCTTTAGTAACACACGATGCTGTCATGGATTTAAATCTTGCAGGACTCCATAGGTCTCCCTGGTTACACCAGCACATGTCCAGACCCATCTAAAGTTTCCCATAAACCATCTGGTTGATCCAGAGTAGGATTGTTACAACATTATGTGGTCTGAGGAGGCCTAAATGGACCACCTTGGGGTACAAACCCCACTGGCCATGTTTGGAGCGAAACAGTTTATCTGTAAGAATGAAATGATGAATCAGGCTGATAAATAAACTGATAAATATGGGCAAAAGTCTTCCTGCACTGCAAGATCCCAAACACACTGTTCGTGGAATAAAGAACTGGCTATGTAAGAAGCCTTTTAAGGTTCTGGAGTGGCTTAGCCAGTGTCCATACCTAAATCCGATAGAGAATCTGGAAAGGGAGTTGAAAGTTCAAGTTACCCTGCGACAGCCCTGAAGCCTCACAGGTCTTTAAAATATCTGCATGGAAGAATGGACCAAAATGGCAGCTAAGGGCCAATCTGGTGAAGTCTTATAGAAAACATTTGTCTCTGTCATTGCCAACCTGGGTTACATTACAAAGTATTGAGGTTAACTTTTGTCATTGGCCAAATACTTTTTTTTTTGCCAATATGCAACTACATTCTTTATAATTATATGGTGTGGTTTCTCCCTTTTCTGTTTACATTATGTTTCTCACAGTTGTTTTGCTCTTTATGAACATTATAGACATTCATCTTTTTAAATGAGACAACTTGCAAAATCAGTGAATGACAAATTCTTGTCTTGTCCTTACTGTACAGTACATAGTGGACTGATAATCTCGGGACATTTCCCATAAAATTCTTGAAAGTGGGTATTGAATGGAATTCACTTCACCCACTCAACAATATTCTGATAATGGTCATTAGGGTGAAACATAGTAAAACGAGTTTGTCAGAAATTGGAAATAAAGCAATAATTATTAAAAATGTTAACATAAGGCTGTACATCAGAGGTGTGCAAATCCAGGCCTCTAGGGCTGGCCTCCTACTGGCTTTCCAGAAACCCTACCTTATTGTTACTGATTAACTGGATCAGGTGTGTTCAGCAAATAAGGAGCTTCAATGCCAGGAGGTTGGAAAACATGTAGGAGACCGGCCCTCGAGGTGTGGATTTGGACACCCCTGCGTCTAATTTTTGGGTTACAATTTTTCTTTCTAACATCTGATTAAAAGAGAAAGTTTCCTTTTTATAAGCAGTCTTTTAGTGGTCATTTGAGGTATTCCAACATCTCAGTTTGTCTCAAACCTGGTAACGGAAAGTGTGGGCTCATTCATGAACCACACCAAGATTTGTTTGCAAGCAAACAGAATACCCCACACATTTATGCTGAGAAGAGAATACTTGTTCAGCTTAGCTGCATCCTCACACATACTAAGTGATACAAACTTTCCAAGACACAAATTCCAATGCAGACACTGAAATGTGAGGCACCCTTAGGCTCTGTGGTTTTATTAATCCAGAATGTCACAAAAAATTTATGATTTGTTTTCTGGACTCATGAAGAAATTTAGATAAAAAACATGGACAACAGTCAAGACAACAAAATCTCCTAATTACCATGTGACTAATTTGTATGAATATCTGCTGTGAAAATATTTTGCTGATGTTCAAAATTCCAGTCACTTCTACATATGGACTAAAGGTCCCTGTAAAGCCCTACTCCCCCTGGGGTATGTAGCAAGTGTGGATGCATTGCTTAGCAGAATAATTGCCGTTTGTGCAATCCAGTATTGCAAACAGTATTTCTACTTCCTGTTTGTCATGGTTAAACAAGTACAAATTGACACTTGTTGAAAGTAGAGCAAAAGCAGAAATCATTCAGCACTCTACCTGTGTGTTCGTCACTTTTGGATGTTGCCAGTGACTGATGACAATACTTTCAATTTGAAATATTTTGAGGCACATCTAAGGTCAATCAGTGAACTGGTTTTAGAACATTTATATTGTATTCTACCTGCGATTTAATTTACAGATCCACAATAGTATATATTTTTTTTGCCAAATTCACGTCATATTATGCAAAAAGAAGACAACCAATCACAAAACATCCCTGGATGTCATCACTAAGTACAGCACAAGTAAGCACAAGTAATTTGTGCCATAAATTGAGAAGGGTTAAAGATGAGTTTGAGACACCTTTGACCAGTTTACTACTTTTTAGGATTAGATTATGTTTTTTAAGAATGTAAGCAACATATAATTATGACTTCATAATTTACTTTTGGAAATTAAAAGCCATATAAACATTTTGGGGTATTTCATGGACTTCTTTTGGAAACTAGTCATGTCTTGCAAGCTGTCACAGCCCAGTGAAGTATAATACTGTGTTATAAAATTCGATTCATCCTATTTTCTTTGGTGACTTGCAGGTTTCTCAATATTACAACCAACTACAAGTCGTAGAATATATCTACAAGAGAATATATCTTTAAGAAACTGACAATAGAAATTAAGTCTAAGATTAAGATAAAAATGATTTAGTGAATCCTCTTCCTAAAAGTCAAGACATTATTTGGGAGAAATGTGGTCAGTGGTTTTTGTGTGGTGGTAACTAACCTTGTGATTTCTAATTGATCTTATGTTATGGACTTAAAACCTTTTGACACTAAGTCACAACTTTCAGAGATGCACAAGATATATCTAGATAATACTAGATATTTTCGAAGACACTAGAAAGCCTCAAGCTTTTCCCATGACAGAAAAAATAAATAACCAAATAAAATAAATCTTCTGCACACAAACTATGGAAGAAACTTCAATAAACACATCACATGAATTGTTTCAACAGTCCTCCAATTCTAGATGACTTAGAGAAAAGTATGATGTATTTACCCTTCCCTCCAGAATTATCTGAATACCAGGGCTATGTAATCAGGGCACTGAGTCCACGTTAGGTCCTCAGAGACGAGCATCACATCCAAACATAGCCTGTGGAAAAGTGTTTCCGCTCCAGCAGAGCCCCCCAGCGACGCTTTTCCTTTCAATGCAAGTCCATCTCAGTGAAGATGACAGCAGCACAAGCACCTGGCTTTTGGACGCAAGCTGTTTTTTTCAGTGACCTCAATGGCGTGGAACCTTGGGAATTCACCATCTGCACCGCTGGATGTTAAAGAATATGCACAATTCTAGACTATGAATGATTTCTCAGGTGTATTTTGGTTTGATGAGCATTGAGAGGCGATTGGAAAAGGGATACAATTTTGGAGACATTGCCTGTTTATAATTCCACAATGTTCCGAGCCAGGAAAGATTTGAGCCAACAAAGAAAAATAAAGAAACACAGACGCTCCACTGCGCAGTACTTCTCAAAATGTCATCCAAATCCCTGCTTTTTGTTATGTTTTTTTTAGTGCACAGTGTAAAGATAGATATGTAAATATTAAAATTTTGTTATATCCATTAGCACGTACTCCAAAAAGCAGAGCTGTCAGTGAACCATGAAGATTTTCCACCGGTAGAATAAAATAGAAGTAGTGTCCAGGATTTGTTAGGTCAGTGGGCTGGGGAAGCATCCAGACCCATGTCTTCCCCTGGGAGCGCTAATGGAACAAACCTTCACTGTCCACTTTTCTCATCAGCCTCTGTTCTTCTGGCTCCCACTGTCATCAACTTGTAAACTGGGTTTTTGGCTCATCTTGAACCCTGGATCGCCGGATATGGCGTGAGTACACGCGTATCCAGCCACCATGGCATATGTGATCCCCGGTAAAAAGCGTGTGCTTGGTCAGTATCACGAAATAGTGGAGGATGGTTTCAAGACGCAGAAAGCCCAGCACTTTAGACCAACGCTTTTGTGGCAAACATGAGCTGCATCTTCTGCGCCTTCTTCAGACCCAGGTGTTTGGTGCGGAATGACCTGGAGGGAAAAGCAAAGAGGAGAGTAATAGGTAATGGAGGGAGTGAGAAAAAGCAGAAAGAGTGCACGGAGAAGTGTGGGGGATGTGTTTGTGAAAACAAAACATATTCTCCGCAGAGAGGTGACAAGGAAAATCTTATTAACATAGCAACAAGCCCTTGATGTCTTATCTTGTTCCTTTTGCTGCATTTACATAACAGAAAGGGGCTCACACAAGAGCGACCGATATTTTACATAAACCATAGTGACTACATAAACCATAGAGACATTTTAACATTCTTGTTGACTGTATTATAAACTAAAGTCCAAGAAGCAAAGTGCAAAAAAAGTATTGCATGTTTTTGCACACATCAACAACAGAGGGGATCATCAAATATGCACGAACGAGACACCTTCAGTCAGATTGACTGTTGTGTTCCCTTTATTGGGAACTTATGACAACACAAGTACCCTTGTGTGTCAGGGCATGGAGTCTGTCTCTCTAAGGATGTTTCAGTGAAATCCCTTTACTTAACTTTACAACACCATTTTTTTTTTTAGCAGGAAAGATTAGTGAGTACCATACCTGCTGAGCTGCATTTTTTTGCGTGTAACGTAGATATTAACTCAAGTTGTTTTATAATCTGACATTCATGCATGTGTGTTGCTGGGAGACAAAAATATGCTTAGAACTGGAAAAAAAAACAGAAAGCCCTTGAAGTCGGATGTTTGCAGCTCATCATAGATAATCTATCTGTTCCATTAGATGACATTCAGAAACCTTTTTTTTTTTTTTTTTTTTCCATTTAAACGTGTACAAGTGTGTTATAGTTTTTTAAAGAAATTATTGTAAACACAGTGCTAGTCTGAGATGACAGGCTTCTTTTTGTGTCATAAGCATACCGCTATATATGAAATCACTAAAAATAATCCCTAAAACGCGGCCAAGCTCACCGTTAACAAGTGTATGTGAGCTGCTCCGTTCACCGGGATGTCCCCCGTCCTTCGGTGTCCGCAACAGTTTTAGCCGAGTGTTGATGTAACTGCCGCTTTACCTCCTGCTTTTTCCCCAGAGTCAAATGGAATTTTTTTCAACCAGGTTTTTAATTCAGGAATCACTCTTTTCCGAACAAGTATCCATCAGAAAAAGAATGAAATTGAAGATGATTCCCCCGTCATGTTGTCTCATTTTTGCTGCTCAGCATCCATATAAACTGTTTTCGTCAGTGCTCCCGATTAAAGCAACTCCGTAATGCTCCCCTCCTGTCTAACTGCCTGGATGGAAGTGCAAACCATCACACTCTTGGTATCTCTCTGCTCTCCTCCTCTCTCCCTCTCTCTCACTGCGGAGGTTTGCAGTGCTCCCCCAGTCCTGATTGGTTTGCAGTAATAGGCTTAACCATTTCCTCCCCACCAAGGGGAAGTATTTCCTTTATTTCTGCTTGTGTCCTCTCTTCCCTGTCACTGACTGTGTGAGGCTGTAGAGTTTTGCTCAGGGACTTTAACACCCAACCTGCTGCAAAGAGACATCAGCAAACCCTTTGAAGGAAAATGAAACGGAAAACGTGGCAACGATTTGTTAATTATCCCTGTCACAATGTAATGAACAAGTAATGTGTTTGTGCACTAAGGGGGCTACAATGAGGATGGGAAAAGCACCAGGGGAAAACTATTTTTTAAATTATTTTTTGCTCTTTTCGCCTAAAATACCTGTGCAAGGGACAAGAAGAGACAACAAGTCTGTCAGAGGGCAAATAAATCCATGCAGCTTTAAAAGGGAGAAATGGAGAATCTGGGGAAGAATGAAATCTGAACAGAACAGAGAGCCTCACTTCTGATTGATAGTTTCAATTAAGTTGCTCTATCAGATAGGTAACAGGCTGACCACCTTCTGTTATTTTTTTTTTCTGGTGCAATTATTGCCAGAAGCCATCCTACACTACCTGACAGCCTCCCAGAAGGAAGATGAGTGAAACTGTCCCTACCTAGAATTTATTGTAGCTGTTTACAGGGAAAAAAATCAGCATTCAAGAAACACTTGTCATTTGTGAAGTTGCTCCATCCAAAGGCTGCGGACTAATTTGCAAAAAAGTGAGTGAACATACTTTGTGACATAATCACTGTTGCCATATCGGCTCTAATACTCATTTAAAAGTTTATAGAGGTCACATAGAATGAGGAGGTGAAAAATATGACTGAGCTGCAATTCTCCAGTCGATGAAAGCTGACAGATGGGATATGATCTTTCCAATAATCTGTTTATGCTAATTCACTGAGCAGAGAGACTTCTTAGAACGCACACGTCTTCTATAAAATTGGTACAAACCAGTAACTAAAGTCCACCTATGTACCAAGTGTGTCATGATTAGGGTGTGAGCTCTATGAGCACAGCATGCTTTTACTCTCAAGTGTGAACTCAATCGGCCAAAAAGTCATGTAGCTACAGCTGCAGCTTTCTTGGAGGAGGCATTGCCTGAAATGAGCACAAAAGCACAAACATGAAACCTGCTGGTCCTCTGACCATCATAATCACCAAATAAAGCACCTTTACTTCTTCATTTCACCATCTGCACTGAAAAAAACGTTTTTTAAGTCAGATTTTGCATTTCCTCTGCATATTTCTTTTTTCTTACCAAGACATATTCTTTGCTTTACCTTCACTTTTTGGTTTTCTGCATAGTCTGTCTTTGTTAGCACTGTTTCTAAATTGCACAAAGGTTTACTTATAGGAAAACAAATGCATTAGCTTTAGATGGATGGATAGAGAGAGAGAGAGTGAGAGTGTGCTTGTTTGGTTTGCACCCATCTTTCTAACATTTTGTAAGGAAGCAAACTTTGGTTTGGAAAGTTATCCATCCATTCAAAAACTCACTTCATCTATTTTGGGGTCATGGGATTACTGGATCCCTTCAACTGCTAGGCAAAGACAGGGTTCACCCTGGACAGATACCAGTCTGTGGCAGGATTTGGAAGCCCAGTATGAAAATAACCATTGTAACAATGAGCATGGGTTTTTGCTTTTTGTTCAAAACAAAATTTTATGTAAACCTCAAAATGTAAAAAAAGTTTTTAACCAAACATCCCTCAACACACAAGAACATTAATTAGCAATTTACTTTATTCCAACTTATGATTTTCTGTTTTTATTACAATTTTTAGAGTACAGTGATCCCACATTTGTCGCAGGAGTTATGTTCTAAAAGTAATCTGCAGTAAGTGAAATCTTCAAAATGATAGTACAGGTAGTTTAGGGCCGTAAAACCCCTCACTATACACTATTTTCAGACACATATCAACATCTTTTGCATTTAAACTCCAAAAGTTCTAACCTTTGTAGAAAAATAAACCCAGTATTTCAGAATGAAAATAACAATCTGTTCGCGATAAAAGCTTAATGTAGATTTAGGAAACGGAATGCATTTTGGGTAGAAGACACAGAGCAGATGAAGTTGATTGACAAGGTCAACAGCCATTCAGACCACAGAACAAGGACTGCTTTAAAGGGCCGATATCATACTATTATCAAGCCTTTCCGAGTAAACTTTATCAAAAGAATATAGAATATTATATTACCTTTGGCACACTAAAAAACAAATTATTTATGAAATATTAGTTATTTTTGTGAGCTCTTGTCCTACCAGAAAGTAAGACACCTTGATCTCTGAGGCACCACCTTTCGCTCCTTGTGGGTGACGTCCATTTCATGACACCAACAAAGAGCGGGACTCAGCAGCTTGTCTGAGTTTCACAACCATGAAAGGTGAACTGCGATGTAGCAACGGATTTCTGTAATGTGGCACAAAAAAAAAAAAACTAGAAATAAAGGGTTCCTTTAATGTGACCAGATTTATGAATAAATATTTAATGTATGTAACTGTTTTATCTCTGCATAGTCATCATTGACATTTGACTTTACTGCTATAGAAAGAGCTAAACTTAACCAGAAAAAAACACCTTTGTAGTCCCCTTAAACCTAGAGTCATTCAGCTACGTTAGTTCTTTATAGCTTTTGGGAAAATTCTGATGTGATCTTTAAGCCAATATTGGTTTACAATAAAATTTTTACATGGATCGTATTTATATCTCAGGACTCGTACGGTATGCAACAGTATGAAAATACAAGGACAGGATTTAGCTCCTATTTCTGTCCTGAAATCATCTAACAGAGAGTTAGAAACCATATACTTCAAGGACCTTTATGGTTGATGTAACTGGCGACCTGCCCAAGGCATATTCTGCCTGAAGACAGCTGGAATGAACTCAGAATATTTTAAGAGAGCTTTTAATATTCTGTGACTCTTTCTTGGTTGAAGTTGTCTTATAGTGGTTCAATGAACTCTTTATTATTGTATACTTGTATTAAAGCCATATATGTTTCAAGAGACATTTGTTAATTTGTCAAAACAAGTTTGATAATTTGAATTGAATAATCCAAACTTCGGCTGCACGGTGGCGCAGTGGTTAGCGTTCTTGCCTCACAGCAAGAGGGTTCCTGGTTCAAGTCCTGGCTGGGGGACTTGAAACAGTGTCACCAATGGGGGACCTTTCTGTGTGGAGTTTGCATGTTCTCCCCGTGCATGCGTGGGTTTTCTCCGGGGACTCCGGCTTCCTCCCACCATCCAAAAACATGCATCATAGGTTAATTGGTCTCTAAATTGTCCCTAGGTGTAGATGTGAGTGTGCATGAGTGTGTGACTGTGGCCCCTGCGACAGACTGGCGACCAGTCCAGGGGCGTCCCCTGCCTTCGCCTATTAGTAGCCGGGTTAGGTTCCGGCAGCTCCGTGACCCCGAAAGGAATAAAGCGGTTCAGAAAATGAATTAAATGAATGAAAAATAATCCAAACTTGTGCTTTAGTTTCTTGTGACACTAAAAAGAAAACAGTAAAAATTATTATTCATGGTAGGTATTTCAGAAAATGACATGCTCCTATAAATAAATAATCAGAAATAAACTCTTTTAATGTAAAAAAATAGAAACCTACAGTTGACACAGGGACGATGTCTTCAGACAAACAGTACTTTCATGTTGCAAATGTTATTAATGCAACATTGCAAACTAATGGGTTGTTTAAAAGCATATCCAGGAAATGTAGCCTATTTCTGCCAAAGAGGGGGCAAAACCACATTTATTTTTGTTCAAATTAAAACTAAACTTAGGTAAATATCCTGACATTTCTTGGCTTGTTTACTTTCTGCCCTGAAACTCACTCACAGTAAGTAGCAAAAACTAAGCAGTTAATCCATTTTTGTGAAACAAAGTGCTGGCTCGATGCCAATGTCAAACTCTCCACGTCCGTGTGATGGGAAGCTGCTCAACATCAATATGAAACCAGCAAAACTTAGAGTACCATTTGCCAGCATCACGCAGAGACAACTTTGAGTTAAATGTTGAACAATCGACATTGCAATATTTTGGCTGCATGGCAAGCTGGCATCATGGAGTCAGCTGAGCAGAAGCTGCCTTACCAGGTCTTAAGTTTACACAGCACTTATTTTGCCTCTTTTTGTTTTTCTTTCACTTACAAGCTGGTGCCGTAGAGGTTTAAGTTCACACAACACAGCCAGGTTTGGTTTTACACAACGTATTCCAGCTAACCTGGGTGTAAAGTAACATTTCATTTTTGCACCTTCAATCATTTGGATTATTTTCACAATGCATTCTTAAGGTGGACCACCTTTATACTTGCTATAGTGTCCGAAATGAGGACTGATCAGACATTGAAAAGCAATTGCGCTTGTCTATTGGCTGTTTTTGTCAGTCAAAAACTAGCAAACTTTTGGTTTACCACTCTTAAGTTTGTCGTACAATTTGTGTGCTTTCACTTTGTCCATGAACACACCATGAAGTCCATAAAGCATCCAGAGAACCAGAGTTCAATGTTTGGTCAGTACCAAAGTTCATATGAGCTTTTGTTCTTGCTCAGTTTGCTATAATTGGGAATATCATACACAGAGGTTTTACGGAGAAAGTACATGCATCTCCCATCAGCCTACAGCCCCTCACAACCCAAAGTAAGTAAAGAAAAACTCAGAAACACAGTTTTAATCTTAAATTCTTTATATGTGTCCTATGATACAAGATCATGTTAAAAACTTCAAAACATGATTTTCCTTGAAGTTGGTCTTTAATCCTGTCTATACCTTCAAACTCAAAGTATCAAAAAAGTAGTTGTGGTCAAAATGCTATTATTGACTACAACCGGTTTCTTACAGGGGTTCATATAAAATGTTCAATATGTTCATATGTCAAATAAATTGTTTAATTTTACTGAACTCAGCATTTATTGAAAGTAACAACAAGCCAAAGACGTGAACACAGTGGATGCTGCTTTAGAAAACTTCGCAGTCTAGTGGTGTAAATACCCACCAACGAAAACTCTGCACTCCTGAAACTTTACAGTTCAATAGAAGAAAAAAGTTAATATTTCATTTTCCATTAATAATTCAGCTGGCTTTTCCCCTTTACTGTCTGAATTTCACTACAGTTATTCTTGTTTCTCACTTTAAGTGCTTTTGGATGTCCATAGATGTGCTTGATGCATTCTACTGTTGATGTCCACGGGTATATTTGCCTATGCAAGGAAAATTTCACACCTTTCACTGCTCTGTGTGTGTGTGTGTTTGTGTGTGTGTGTGTGTTGGGGTGGGGTGGGGGGGTGTACCTGTTTGGAGAAATCTCCCTGGCTTGATTCCATCAGATGATGCACTTCTGCTGTCAGGGACTTTCTTATAACAAACTCCCACTTTGCATAGCAAGCATCAGTGGGCAATCATGCAAGACTAGGATGGAAGCCAGGAGAGTGCCCAGCTCACAGACTTTTATCTCCTTTCTGCAGCAGGCATCATCCACCTATTTGGTGCAGCTGCGAGTGCCCCAGAATTAAAATAGCCTTACATTAATGGAGTAGCTGGTCTGCTGTCACCTGATTTGTTGAAAATGCCCTTTAGCAAACCCGTAGGAGCTCTTGGTTCAGTCCCAGGGGGACGTGAAGGAAGATTGCACCACAAAGCGAAAGGACAAATGATGTCTCTGAGCTGCTGCTGTTATTGTTTCTCCTTCCTTTTGAATGGAATTGTAATAATGGCTGGAGTTTATTCTTGTTCCTTCACTTAATCTGTTCGCATTTATCTATTCTTAGGGTGATATCATTTGGTTGGACCGTGATGCATCGCTCTCCGAGCAGCGACAGACGGCATGGAACCGGTCACTTGGGAGAATCTGTTCCCCGAGCAGAACAGTGAGTGAAATGGAAGCAGCCAAGGCTTCACAAGCAGATGAAATGCATAAATCAACAAAAGGACAGGTTTTGAAGAAATGTGAGAATGGAAAAAAACATGAGGCAGCAGAAGAGATGACGTTAAAACAAAAAACCAGAGGAGGCAAAAGGACAGAGAGGAACTGATCTTTGTGAGGTAAATTATTATGCGTATACTGACCAAAACCTCAGTCTGTTCATATTATTGAAAACGGAAATAAACTGTTAAAATGTTTTCGGCATACTTAGTTTATGAACTAATTTGTGGAGCAGTTTAGAACTCCTGAGCAAAAAATATCATTGGATTACCCAAAGACAACTATGACAACAACATAAAAAGTATTTCATTTTACGGAAACATATGGAAGCATAAGAATATGGAAACTGATAGCTGAAGAGTAAAACGTTGCTGTCCTTTGCATCAGAATTTAAAGGTGCACATTATTTATTTTAGATAAGAAGTTTTCAATTGTTTTGCTGTTGACTGTCAGTTGGATTGCTGAAGGGACTAAATATCTTCTTCTTTTTCACTTCGGCAATGCAATATTGGGAATTAACCCTTTAACACTAGAGCTTAAAATGCAGTGTTGACAACTCCAGCTAATTCTGTTTCAACGCAGTCTCGCGCTGATACACAACACTTTACATTAATTAAGTGCTCACGCAATCAGCGTAAAAAGTGGCGTTGCACCTTTATGCAACACTTTACGTTAGTAACATAAAGTGTTCTCTGGGCGACACCTCCCATGGCCGCAGGATCTGGGGGGCGGGTGTTGGTATGTACGAATGAGTATGTGTGTGTGAGATGTGTATTTTGTGCGTGTTGACATGTTTGTATTTGAGGATTTTTGGAGCCAACAGGTATGTTTGTAACATTTGAGCGTGTGGATAGGCCTTGACGTTTAGACTAATAATTAAAACTTACAGCAATAGTGATAAACCTCCAGCAACTTGTTGCTTTATGATTCTAACCCCCCCCTCCACTTCTGTGATCATCCTCCAACTTGCTTAACCCCTTTTTTTCCTCCTTTCTTTTGTGCCCTTACTCCCATCTTTAACATCTCACTCTCTTCTTTTCTCTTCTTCTTATCTGTGTGGTCCAACAAAAAAAGCACACAAACAATCAATGTAAATAAAGTTTAGCCTCAAATACAAAAGGGGTACACCAACATACACTGTGTGTGAGAAGATTCATAACCCCCAGAAAAATCTTTCCAACACAAGAAGCCTTTATCTCAAATCTATTTCAGCTGTTGGACAGGACAAGTTAAAAAAAAAGTAATGTGAAGTGTTGCATAAAAGTCCAAAGCTGATATGAAAAGCCTCTTTTCATATCTTGGCACAGATTGTCCGTTCGGTATTTATCCTTAGCTGAAACTGAGTTGTGCATGTCTCATTTTGCTATGTAACAACAACCTGGAGGCTCACATCTGTCAAAAGCTGGTTTTTGTTTTGCTATAGTGTAGAGGTGCTCAAAGAGGCATAGTGTGCTGTGCTGCCAACTAGGGGTTAGGGGTTTAAGTAGAGAACAAAAGCAAGGTGCTGAACTTCACAGTTCTTATAAATAAAACATTAAATATTGCCTTGGCAGCGTTTTAAATTGATAAAGCCAAGTGAAGTATTGCTAAATATCACTAGATCAATCTAATATATTCTAACACCTCTCCTGTATATACAGTGTAAACAAGTTGTTAAAGTGTGCTGCATTTTTAAGATTGGATGTTTTCAATATACCTATATAAAGTAGAAAGTTCAAGGATTTAAACTTTTCCTATTAATATTTAATTGACCCAAAAATACTGAATATGTAAAAATAATGCATTTTTTAAAAGCCAAAATAACAAGCAGAAATTTGGTGAAAAGCTAAAAGTTTTAGAACTATATTTGACCTATGCTGTCAGTTTTTATATGTTGAAAATTCATATGGGAGATTTAACTGATTTTCAAGTATTTCACAGGCATACTTGACAAACTGTGGTGAAGTCCTTCACACCTGACAAAATGTATGAACCGTTATTTATGACTAGCTTAAAGAGACTTAGTAAATCTTCAAAATAAACCTGAAATACAAAGTAAAAGTTTAGTTTGTTGTGCTTTGGGGACTTAAAAAAATTCAGTTCTTCAAGTTTTTTCTAGACAAGGCTGGAGTGAAGGACATGGGGTGGAAGCAGGACTCATGCCAAGATTCTCTCATTTTCTTTTGGTGTCTGGACTACAGTACAGTCTGCTTTGGCTTTAGTCCCAGTCCTCCTTTGAATTCACGCTCACATGATGTGGGCTTAAAGTGCCTGAACCAAACAGGCAGGGAGAAAAGAGGGAAAAGAGATCCGACCCTTCAACTTTATATGTTAAACACTCCTTTAGATTGATGAGCAGCCTCCCTCTTTAAGTAAACATTGATATGTCCTTTTCTGTTTCTCTCCAGGTTCATTAGTGCACAAGTGGCTTCATTTAGACTTGACATTTAGGTTGGTATTTCATCTAAAGCTTTTACGTCAATGACAAAATATATAATACTGTTCAGCAAAGGGTTTATAACATTAAAAATAGAAGTTTAAAGCTTTATGGTAAAAGGGATTCTCACCCCTGATCATAACATTTTTACAATGATACCCTGCACTCGTGGTGGGGGAAATTGATTATTAAATGTGTTGATTATGATCCATAAGAAACTCAGAATAGTTTTGTGAATTTCAAATAACCAAGAATCAAAAAAAGAAAATAATGGGAACTTAAACGGGAATCACTTCTTTTTACTCTGACATATTTGAAGAGCACACTAACTGACCCTGCAGACTGCATGAACTGACGGCCTCGACCTTGTTTAAAGCTTATGTTTGATATCATTTTGGGTTTGGACAAAAGTCATGCCATGTGTAAGTTGTATTGTACTAACATTAAATATGAAGTACTAGGGAAGGCAACAAACATGCTAAATCATCTTGCAATTGTACTTCGCTCTGGAGGACTAAAGAAACTGTCTGGGTGCTCCTGGCAAGTTGTGCATCTGCGAGTGCTTTCGGTGGTCAAAGGACTATTTAGGATATTATGAGGAAACTTCCACCATCATCCGAAAAGCTAATTGAATAATGAAGTCAATCAGAACTTTTATAGCGAAGGACGCAAAGTTGTTTTCTTTGGTGGACAATTTTTATGTTCTTCATAAAAGTTAAATGAGAGTATTGATCTTGTCCTTCCTTTCAAATGCATGTTGGTGGGGAAAGGAAATAACATTGGTTTAGTGTCTTGTGGTGCATTGACTCAGGATGCGTCAATAATTGTTTCATAATCGAATCATTTTCTCCAGAATCCTAATCAAATCCAGAGGTTCCCGCCCCTATTCTGCACACAACCACTTAGACACTTTCTTGTTTGGGAAAAGTAGACTTTTCAAACCAATTTTTGATTTTCTGCTTATGCATCCAGTGTCAACGGATAAAGAATTTATATTTATGCAAAATCTTATAACTTTAGTGTTTGTATGCACATCTCTGTTTAGGTTTTAGGGTAAAAGTCCTGGCAGCAGGCGGTCTGTGGGTTAACATGTTAAGTTTGGGTTCTGTCTCGCCACATTGGCTTTGGCATTAAAGTGAATACAACCTTCACTCACCCATTTTTTCTCCTGATTTCACCCAAAGAAGACAGGTTTAAAAAAATATGTTTTTTGTGAATAAATGTACTGATTATTTTCTCCTTTTTTAATAATATATTTCTGTTGTTGATTATTTCATCAAAAACCGTCCAATTTGTGATTCAAGATTCCCTTAAGCTTTCATTCAATTAATTTTATTATAACTTTGTCTAAGAGTGTATTTATGTTTTTCAATATTTCTGTATGGTTTGAAAATTAAAGAGAAACAATGTTAACATGAAGGTATAGCCCATCACCAGTGGATCTCACGCTTTCTAGCAGTTTTCAGTCTCCAGTAAGACTTGCAAGTCGTAGCGCTTCTTTTCAGCTTCCTGCTCCAGTGTGGCCTTCTCACTGAAGCAAACAGCTTCTTTTCTATCAGCTCCTCAGAAGTCAGCCACTTCCTGTTGCAGAGCAACATCTGTTTACGTTAGCAGTGTCAAAGATTGTCCACCGAGGCGTGGGAAACAAGTACAGTGCATGGGGGGGACCCCAACTCTTTCAGAGGGACCAACAAGTGCAGGGCAGGGCTCAGTGTTGGGCGGGAAAGACACGTACTGGACACTGTCATCACACACATTCATGCTCCCCACCACAAGCACTCAGCCTTCAGGCACTCTATGGCACTCTATGTTTATCATCCTTTTTCATCCAAACAGGCTTTCACCATTGGGAGTAGATGTTACTGGAAATATAACGTCTTCTGAAAACTGCAATAGAATAGGAAAATGTCCACAATTGAGAACATGCCTAATATAAAGGATTATATATTTCCCGCTTTTTTGCCCAGCTGCTAAGTTATTAAATAAATGGCTGTACCTCATATTGCATCTTTATCATATGTGTAGTTTTCTTATAGAATCAGAAAACTAGCCTTTCTTGCAGTTGTTGAATAAACCCTGTTATTTGCTTTCTTGGCTGAGTCCCTAATAACACAAAAACCTTATCCTGTTCTCAAAAATCTCTAGAGACCAATCAGAGAGGGACTTCCCTTTTTTAAAAGAAATGAGCTGTCAAAGACTACAAAGACCATTAGTCTCTGAATGCTTGCTCTGCGTTCACAGTGGACTTCACATGGTGCACTATGACATTTTCTGTCATTTTGTCGTTTTCGACACAGAATAAGATGCCCTTTTGGAGCTGTGTTTGGCATTTCTTCAAAGTAATTAGTTTATGTTCAATTACTTCGGTTTAAAGAAGGTGAATATTGTTTACTATAAAGTTAGCTGTTAGCTGTTTTTCTTAAGGATATTCTAACACAAACTTTGCTCTCTCCCATTGAATATTTACAAACATGGAGTTATCATTTCAAAAGTGTAGCCCTCCTCAATGGAAAAAACAGAACACAGTACCAAGAAGTGGACAGTCCCCAACTTCAAGCCGTTACGCTTTTAAAGCAGGTAATCTAGCTGAAAACTTAGCTAGCATTGGAAATGGACTCTCATGTGTCTCCTATAACATGCTGCCCTTTCATTAGTTCCAGAGAAGACCAAAACTCCAGTACGACCACACTCAATGACCCTGTTATGAGGGTAGCGAGATTACAAGAGGAGAGGTCCTCTGGTCTCTGTTCTTTGTTTCCTTTAATGAGCCAGTTGCCAGAATGTGGGTGCCCTACCTAGAGGATACAAATGTGAACGGAATCTTGCACCACATGGACTGATGAAGCCAGTTGGATGAGGAATGAAACATTTTAAGGAAGATTTTAAGTCCAGTCGCCATGCCTCAACTTCAATAAATCTTTTTTTTGTTTATTTTAATATATATTTATGTACAAACATATGGAATATAGTGTAAATTTTGGAACTACTTTTGCTTTTTCTTCTATCAATGTTTAATCATTTTTTTATTGTTGATTTTTTTTCTCTCCTCATAGAAGTTTCAATAACAACCTGGTGCTTTAAAAAATAATTTTACTCGCTCCTGTTTCTAACCAAATTTGCCAGCAGTGACCACAAAATGTTGTGTGTAACGTTGGAAATCTATATTAGTGTTGCCAAAATTCTTGGTTTAAAATTGAACCATACGGGACACCATTTAACTGAAGCATTGGGAAAGTGAATTGTTCCATTCTACGTTTGCTTGTGTTTACACTGAAAATGCCATGTGCTAAATTTCAGGATTTGTCATATATATATATATATATATATATATATATATATATATATATATATATCAAACCAAAACAAACAAAATTGTGACCCAAAAGTTGTGGTTTGAATGAGAATCACTGAATCAGTGAATCACTGCGTCCCTCTTAAAAACCTTTTAGGACTAGAATAAATGAAATTGTTAAGTTTTGGCTTCCTGACTTTTTGTTTTACACAGTTTTTGACTCTTTCAGCATCTTTTGGCCTTTTGACATTTCTATAAAAATACATCAACACTATATTTGTATGTATTTATCTCCTTTCAAACCCTCTTTTCCCCAAGCACAAACTCAGAAACCTTCTAGTAATAATTACAGTACATGCCCATAGGCAGCAACTAATTTGACCAATTAAATGTGTGGGCTGACATCCTGACATCTCGACTGTAGTCTTTTCAAGGGATGGTAATGATCAACATAAAATAACATGACAACTGAGCAGAGCACAAATGTAAAAAAAAAAAATATGGCAGCCTTCTGGGAATTTTAGAGCATGTCAAATGACAAAAAAGTTTACATCTTATAATTTAATATTGTCTCTGTATTTAAAAGTATTATATGCCACAAATGCCCCATGCATGCCCCGCTCCCGCACTGCCAGAAGTATAATTTGTCCCTGTGGGAATGTGGCTCCTGCCTGCACTTCACATCTAATAGGCTACTGCCATGAAGTGACAGAAAAGACAAGTCCATCTTCTCCAGCTGCTACCTTTTCATTAAGGTCTGTCTCCACCTTCTGTGACACAACGATCAGCACCTTTGTCCGGGTGTCTATCATGCCGGTAGGGGATCTTCACTGCATCTAATCTGCTCCTCCAGCCGAGGTCAGGATTAACATCCTGATCCATGAAAACGTATATATCATAGTCATAAAAGCCAGATAGGGATATTCACTCAATTCAATGCACCGAGGGTGACTTCACTTAAATGGTGAGCGTTAAATCCCTCTCTCTTTGGCCTGATTTTTTACCCTTTTAAGTAGTTGAATGTTGATTTAATGGGTTTGGCTGATGGTATTAGTCCATCCATTCAGTCATTCCTGCTCACATAATACATTTAACAAGGTTGGACATGTTGACATTGTATGCTCACAGCTTTTACCACAAGCTACAGACCCAGATTTTAATGTTGGCCAAGAACACTTAGTTTTAGGACTTTAAATTATGACTGTCTGTACTTAAAATTATAAAGGATGTCTGTATCAAATGATAATCTGTGAGTGAAGATAAAATTAAGCATCTCTCATGCTAACTCCTACGAAGGTCACAGGGATGAGAGAACAGCAGTCACCCCAGCTGCTGCAGGATCACACTGTTCTTGCAGAGGCTCAGAGAATATGAGCTAATCCATCTCATATTCTGTACACTGAGTGATGAACTGGTGCAGTCAAACGAATCTTGAGAAGAACAAACTGCTGGGTAAACTGATTTAAAAATGCATTTATATAACAATCAGATAAGAGAGTTTTTGTAATCATAAGAAAATAAGAAACGCCCCACTCACCCTCCTCGGGTTGTGCATCACTCCAAGCTTGGGTTCTCTAACCCTAACTTGAGGGTCCTGCGCAGTATCTTAGCTGTTCCTAGCACTGCACTTTTCTGGACAGAGATGTCTGAGGTCTTTTCAGGGATCTGCTGTCACCACTTCTCCAGTTTGGGGTTACCGCCCTGTCCTCCTTTTACCACGGCCACCACTGTCACCCTCACATTCCAAGCTTCCTCTAGCTCCTCCTTGAGTGTCTGGTATTTCTCCAGTTTCTCATATTCCTTCTCCTTGATGTTACCATCACTTGGTACGCCACGTCCACCACAACCGCTTTCCTCTGTTCTTTACCCACCACTACAATATCTGGTTGGTTCACCATTACCATCCTGTCCGTCTGTATCTGGAAGTCCCACAGGATCTTTGCTCTCTCATTCTCTACCACTTTCACCATTACCACCATTTTGACTTTGGGGTTTCCAGTCCATATTCTGCACACATGTTCTTGTATACACTCTTACACCCTGCAGTTATGTGCTGGATTGTTTCAGGCACCTCTTTGCATGGCCTACACCTTGGGTCTTGTCTGGTGTGGTAGATCTGAGCCTCTATTGCTCTATTACAAACATTTCACCTCTCATTTCCAACAAGTGTTACATTATATAGCATTGAGGTGAGCTTTTGTTGGATACCACTATTTTTTATCACATCAGTTAGACACGCCTGTGTAGATCATCAACCCCCCCACCCGTCTGATGATATTTACTGTTAACACAGTTGTTGACTCACCAACTTCTCTCTCAAATGCACATCCTGTCATCAATGATCAAACACGTCAATGCAACAGCATCAGATAAATTAGAAAAATGTTTCAAATGCAGGAAGAAGCAGAAATATCATCCATACAAAGTTTAGTTATCAGAAGTGTTCTTCAGTAAGAGACATTTGCTTTCACAGTGAATTAATCATGCTGTCAGCATGCAGGAAGTGGAAGCTCTCAGGCTGTTTCTGCATTTCTCCTGAATATGAATTGATAGTACTTCATACTGGCAGAACTCCAAGCAACACTGCGCACAGAATTGAATCTGTAAAAAAAGATGCCGATTGAACAACTGACACTATCTGAAATTTCAATAACTTTGAAATTTTATTTGAAAATGTTGCAAATGCTAAATGTGTTGCTGCAAGTAAAATGCAAATGAGGTTATAACTAGGATGAAAAGAGAGGAAAATAAGTGCGGTGCGGTAAAATATCATGGTTACACGCTTGGTCGTGCATGAGCATTGGATTAGGTAGGTTTAGAAAAAAAAGTTTAACACGATGGTTGAATTTTGTTGAAATCACAGCTTTTAGATGTTTGCTGTACAAAATCACGTGGTACAAATAAAAAAAAACTTTTTTTCTGTTTTTTCACAAGATGTAGCTCATATTTTTTCATGGTTTTAATGTTGGATGTGATAAGCCACAGCAACTCAGGGGCATCCAAACAGGCTCTTCAGGAGGCCATGCAGAAAGGAGGCCTGCATGATTAAATAGACAGTTTAGATTGTGGTTCCACTTCAGTGAGTTGAATTTTAATTTTCTTTCCTGGGTCGCTGATTGGTAGTAATTAGTTTTTGCCAGGCTTTGTTAAAAAGTCAGAGGGAAACACTAACAAATAAAAGAGCTAACTATTGTTCAGCCTTACATCAAGAAAACAAGAGGATTATAGCAACAAATGCTATAAACTAATTGTTTCAGTTGGGTTCCCTCTTTTTTATATTAATAAACAATTCAAATGTTGTACAGTGATTGGTTGTTTTCAGGGCCGTAGTATGAGAGTGAGTAATGAATCGTGACCCTAACAGGACAGATCTCAGACAGGAAATGCAGACTCCTGTGCCAAACATGGCTAGCAGATGGCAGGCAACAGGGCCCTGTCAGTCCAAAGTAGAGGGTGGGCATGTGGAAGGAAAAAAGACTCAGAATGGATAATATTAGACCATCTGGCTATGACAAAAATAATGTAAAGGTGGAACTATTTTGCTTTAGATTAGAATTGCTTTGAGACAAGACTACATGCAACATTTTGACCTTTAAAGACATGAATCTTGCTAAAATCTTGCTAAAATGTTTTTTTGTTATGAGATCTTTTGTAGAGCTCCTCTCTGCATGCTGTTGCAGATTTCTGGGTTTGCTTTAACAGTTCCTTGCTCCACTTGTGATCTAGGTCTGCATCCCAATCCTTGTTGACGCAAGAGCAAGCACTATTCATTGTTTTACCTCACTTTTGAGGTCACCTTGGAGTGTCTCACTACAGTAAAGAAAAGAAAATGGCAGATTTACCCTGATGACATATTTTTGATTTTTAAAACCTGTAATGAAATCATGTTATGAGTTATACTGTTTTTCATCTCAGCAATGTATAATAAAAAATATTGTTTCCTGTCTTTTAATCCAGAAAAAAAGAAGAAACTTGCATAGAGATTTTACTACTCCAATTGAACATTTTTGTTGTTTATCATTACTGACAATAAAAACCCTAAATAACTAAAACTACGAACACGTGCAGCATTTAAGGCTTGTCCTATATTCCAGCAATAATTCAGTGTGTCATAGAAGCAATCAGTGTATCACACTGCTGAGGTGCCATAGAGCAGGGTGCTCTGACAGCAGTCTTCATGTCTTCTTCTTTCTTGAGTTTGGTGTCTATTATCCTTATCTTTACAACACTCCACAGACACTCTTTAGGGTTTATGTCAGGTGAATTTGCTGTGGCCAATCAATCACAACAATCAAACTGTTATTATTGCCCACCTCTGCTCTTTCTCTAGATTCTAGGAGTTTAGTTACAAAAAATTCTAACTCATGACTAATTGAATTTACTGAGATGATACTAAAGTCTACTCTGTGTTACAATAGTCTACTTACACAAGGTATTTGTGTACACTAATTGCAACAAGCTCTTTACTGTACAAAATTTAAATGTGCTTTGACAATAATGCATTGAACCCCAGCATTCGTGCACGTCAGAATGACTGAGAGACGTGAATAAGAAGCTCTGCATCATGCAAAGGAATGCTCTGAAGTTTGCACATATATCGAGAGACAGTCAGGCTGTTACCAAGTGAAAAGGAGTTTGTCCACCTACACACAGAGAAGCAGGAGATGTGTCCAGGCCTGGTTTAGAGGCTGCTGGCTTGCTCCACAGTAGCAGGTGGTGCACATTTTCCATTTACAAGAAAACACTAAGTGTAGGCAGAAAAGAGGAGGTGCTGTCATCTATTCCTGTTCTGAACCTGCGAGTGATCTATCTGAAGCACTTTGTTTCTTCATGGACATTTAAATTATGTGGAAGCTGTTTGCTTTGGCTTTTTTGGTTTACACAATGAAAAGAAGTGATAAAAATGTATTGTACAGCTACATTTTTTAGTTCTTTGCAATAAAAAAAAACATTTGAACAGAATGTGGTATTGATCATGTTTTCAGATTATTTCCTTTAGAAATAATGTATTTTTTTCACATTTGATTTGTCAGAATCCGACATTTGATCTTTAAATTATATAAAAAGTAAAATTTGCCAAACTGTGTGCAGTAAATATTACTGTAATTATCTTTATGTAATAAATGTTGTTGTTTACCTTTGGACTTATCCTGTCAGGGGTCACCTCAGTGTAGTTTTTACTGCTTTGCACAGGTGGTTTGGCAGATATTTTTACACCGGATGCCCTTCCTGTCACTACCCTGTATTTAATCAGGACTTGGGATCGGCAAAGGGAGACCCAGACTTGGGGGTCCCCTGGTGGTTACATAGTTGGGCAGTAGTGCTAAAGGTCTTGCCCAAGACCCCACACTGGATGAAGCTCATTGCACTACATGGGAGTCTAACCCTGATTTCTCATGTGCCAGTCCTTCACTTAACCATCTGAGCTATATACCTACTACATTTACATAAGAAATGTTGTAGTTAAAAAAAATTACTTGTTTCAAAGTAAATTAGGCTTAGAAGTTTACAACAGAGCCAAGACCTGTGCGGAGGTGACTGATCCTGATTGTGAACTTTACAGAAGATTATATGGAGATTTGTCCTTAGGATCCCATTTAAATATACTGTATTTAGTTATTTACGCAAAGTGAGACATTTCACTCATTTCAGAAATGTATGTAGATTGAGTGTCTTTTGACTGGGAGTCATTTACAATCAAAGTTTATTCCTTAACTTTTAGCTTTTGCCAACATGGCCTAAAAATTAATGGTGACCCAAAAAAAGAAAACTGTCATGAATTAGAAAGAAATGATGATCAAAAAGTCATACTGTAAAAATGTTTTTGTAATATATGATGAGGTATAGATTTTAGTTTAAAGTTTGGCTTTCTGTTTACACAAGTTTCTTATTGTTAATGTATTACCACGGCACAGAGGACCTGCAGTTGTCATATCAATTGTCAGTGTTAAGCTGAATCCATGCACCTTAAACTCTAACATGCCCATTTATAGACAAGACTTAAGAAAAATTTGGATAATATGGATAGCTATATAAGCCACCGACAGTCCATTGAAAGACCTGATCCTTGAAACTGACACTGCAAATACCAAGGGCACTTTCATGTGCTGAGGACTGCACTGTGCAGCAATTTTGACTTTTAAAACAGTTTTTGTAGATGGTTAATGCACTTCATTGAACTGATGGGAACAAACCATCAAAATGGTAATTTATTTCTATGTTCATAATTACAGCAACTCCCAGTAGAACGCTGTCACTGAAGGATGAGCTGTTCTTGTTCAATGACACAAATGTGAAGAGCTATTGGAACTTTGTTTATCACATTCATCTTTTAGAAGAAAGTTTCCCCAAACAAGTACCTGCACATGACTGAGCATGGATTAAGATTGCAAGGCTGTATAGGGATGTTTCACAAAAGAAAATACACAAAAAGGGAAGAAGCTCGCTGTTGTAGGTTATTCACATTCAAGTTTCCTTGCATTAAGCTGAAGCATGCCTCTTGACCCCTCACTGCTCACATTTCACTTGGTTATTTGGACCTGAGAACATATTACTCACCTCAATATATTTAATGGAAGGATGCACTTTGTTGGTTGGTTTACCATCAACCAAAAGTTTGAAACAAAAAGAGCTTAATAACTGCTATGTTCATGCTCTTACGTAATGTTTGGGAACTTAGGCCTGATTTGTCTTGCCTAGTGTTAATTTGCCCTCACATGCAGTTATTCATGTAACCTACAGACAAGCTGTGTTTTCCCAATTTTTACAGGTTTTGTAAAGAACCTCTGGCGCATAGATAACGAAGTCCAGGTACAGTAATTATTGGTACACAGAATAACCTTTTAACACTGCACCTTCAGCTTTGTTGTTTACAATTTTTTAGACTACCGTAACTCTTAAACCCTTGACGCAGCTGACGTAATTCCAGCAGATTCTAAAGCAGAAAAAAGAAGCTTTTCACTGACATGTAACACTTTACTGTAGCAAAGAACTGACTCAATCTACGTAAATTAACTGATTCCATCGCAGAGAGAAGCGGTTGTGCGCCGTTATGCAACACTTTGTCAGTAATGTGTTTCGTATTGAGACAAAGTCAGTTTTCTTTGTCAGAATTAGCTGATTCACGTTAATTACCTTGACGGTCAAAGAGTTGTGGAACGTAAAAGAGTGTATAGGTGTTAAAGAGTAAACCTGTTTAGAGGTCAAGCAGATCATATGATCTGCCTGAGGATTTGGTATTTTAGTTGTTTGATTTCTTACAAGTTTTGTTTTTTGATCAATTTGTTGTTCAGATTCTGATGAGCAGCATAGCTTGATGTTTCTGTTCTCCTAGTGTTAACACACTAGGTTTTAGTTGGCTATTACCACATATATTTTAGTTTTGTTCATTTTTCCTCTCAGTGTATAAAGTGTTTTTTCTTTCTTTTTACTTTGCTCCTTGCTTTTTTTATTTTTATTTTTAGTCATGTTAATTTATCAAATGATTAAAGTTTCTGCACAACTCTGGTCTTGTGGATTTGGTTCCCATAACCGTCCATCATGGACACCCCCAGAATCAATTTTAAAAAATAAAAAATTGTTCAAGAATGTAGCTTCTCGATCTCACACCCTAACCAGGAATAATAATAATAATTTCAATATATTTAACCTTCCAAACCTTGAAGAAGTTTGTTTTTTGAGTTGTAGAAGGGGGACCAAATACAGGACGCAAATATCCTGTAGAACAAGAAAAGGATGCAAAAGACACAGACAAGAAAAAGCTAAAATTCAAAATAACAGACACTGTGAAGTGATTGTTGTAGCACTTGATTGGTAAGACAACACGAAAAAGATCCTTGCAAAACAAAAAAAATTACAGATAGTAGGTTTTTATACAAGGGAAAGTTTAGGTGAGAACAGACAAAAAAACTGCATACACAGGAAACTACACGTCTGAAGTAGAAGTAGGGAGTCAAACTAACAGAAATAGCTACATCTGAAAATGTAAGAAACAAAATCAGAAAATACAAGCAAAACACAATCTGACATGATGACCCACATCACAAATCTCTCCTGAACGCACACTGTAATAACATTCATGCCTTCGATGTGACTTTAAATAGATTTCCCACCACACTCGGGAGGCACTACAGGTTGCTATGCAACCAGTAGTAACTTTCTGTCTGACAGTCGTTGCTCTTTACCTGACAGCACTTTGCTGCTATCTGCTAGCAATCATTAGTGTCAGTCTGATACAGCAGTTAGGCAGTATATTAAAAATAATCTGCTACAGCACCTGATTTTCCATCAAATTAATACCTAATGTGCAATAGTGAGTGCACTATTATTATTGCTTCAGGCCATCTGTTAGGTCATGTTGCTTTATCAAGCTAGCTTCAATTTCTTTTATATTATCCTTTAACTGCTGTACAAGGAAAAACAATGAATGCACATTGCCTTATGCACAAATGTTTGACACGCCTTAAGATGAAGATAAAGACACGTGATTCCTTGCTATTTCTGGATCTTTTCCTTCCTGTTGATGCTCATGTGTTGGGTGTGAGTGGAGCTCGCACAGCCAGGCATCCACCTCACACACTGAACTCTGAATGTGTGCAGAATTATGTTTTTTTTTTCTTCCCTTGTTCTTACTCTCCCCCTCCACCGCCTTCCTTCCGCTCACCCTGCTCCCACCACTTCCCCCTTGGGCAATGAGAGCAGAGATGGAAGGAGAGATGGATGATGTTATTTTGAACTGTGACATGTTTCCATGCAAGTCAGTCCATTATAATTCATAAATAATTGGCCAGGACTGTCTGTGTGAGCTATTTATAGAGCTGATTGCTATTTTGACAAGAAGCACAAACTATTGCAGCTTTATTTCTTCCCCCTTCACACTTACCTGCCAGGAAAAATGTAACTTCATCATCAGGCTTTGTAAAACACCTCTTAAAACCCTTGTCTTTTGACTTCTTTTGTTCTCCATTCAAATAGCTGCAATATATGTTGGTCAGTCTGTTTGGTATCGATTTGAAACCTCCATCTCTTCATACTGATGGCTTAAAATGATAAAACATGCTTAAATCCCCTTTACTGGCAGATAGAGATAATAACTCCATCTCTTTTCTGAAGAACTATTGTCCACTCGGGTTGGAAAATCAATGGAGACCAGTGAGGCCAATCTGTTGCACCAGAGCAGACGAAAGGCACCAAGCTTGCAAAGAAAAATAGCCTGGAAAAAGTCTGAACAGCTGCTCATTTGTTCATCTCAAACACCACATTTCCTACCTTGTCCGGATTTGTTTCAGCTGCTGTCAAACTTACTGGTAAATTGTTAAATCTTTCATGAAATCTCCAAGTAATAAAAAAAAATATGGACAACAGAAAAGAAACCAATAATCCCAAATCAGGATTTCAGTTTTACTGGTTTATCCTACTTTTTTTGTTTAACTTGCAATTAACTAATAACTTGTTTCCTAAATAAAAATGGTTTCTAGGTGATAGTGATATAATTATACAATAGTCCTTGTTTACCATAATTTAATCAGCAACTTTTTCTTATTTTTTTAACAGCTACCAAATGGTTACCTTAACAAATGAAGCAAAAAAAAAACGTGACTGTAACTGAAAACTAACAGATTAGCTACTCAGAGTGTTTCTGTGCTGCTACACTGAATTAATCACTCCCAGGAGGGCAGAAACCTACAGTTATAAACCTGTGCTCTCCTATGCTCAACAGCTTAAATTGGTTGAAAATGTCTTTCTTTTTTAAAAAGGTCAGATAGTTTCTGTGCCATCATATGTGCTAATTACATAGGGGACAAGTGAGAGTGTTTACTTTTATTTTGGCGTTTAACCCTTTAACACTGGAGATGTTGGCGGTGACCCCTGAGTAACACACGCTCTTCGGCATACTCTTCGGGGCCTTGACCGTTCACACAATCAGTTTGAAACAGGTGAAGCGTACGTGAGGAAAAGCAGCTTTTCGTGTCTGCTTTGCACCAATATGGAGCACTTTACGTTACGAAAATGCATGCAATGACGGAAACATGGAACGACAGAATCAGCTGATTATGCCAATTTACAGAAGAACTTCACTAAAGTGTTACATAAGTACTTTTTGTCACATGATCCATTAATTGCGTAAACGGCTGGAGAGTTACAGTAATCAAAAGAATGTCAATACAGTATTAAAGGGTTAAAGCCAGAAAAAAAATCAGTTTGTGGAATTAAAACATAGAAAACTGTTGGCTTGCAAGTAAAACTTTTAGTTTTAAAGGGCCTATGCCATGTAAATTCCACTTTTTTGAGCTTATAAGTGAATTATAATGGTAATTCCTCACAAAAAACAATCCCAAAGCGGTATTTTGATCCATTCACTCATCTCTGAGTATTCCTCTTAAACCCTCCTCTCAATCCATGAAAACAAGCTGATTCTCACATTGTGATGTCACAAAGTGGGGAACAGCCCCTTCCAGGATGACTGCGCTGCCAGCACCGCCCCAAGGCTAACACACACACACACTTCCTCCACTGAGCTCTTTTCAATCAGAACTCAGTTTAATGTCAGCTGTCGGATTAAAAGAATAGCCCATACAGATAGGTCTCAAAATAGCCAATATTGGCTCCGATATTGATATGGCTATCGGTCGACCCCTACATTGTTGCATGTTAAGAATTTTTTTGAAAAGCGTGCCATCTTTAAATATAATCACAGCTTCCTTATGGATGTTTATGACAGTTTAATTTTCTTCTCCTGAATGGAGATACTAAAGAATGCATTGTTGATTGTATTAGGAAAATAAAAGGGCAGAAATAATGTGTACATCTTGGCTTATCTACATAATTACAAACACAGCTCATAAGTTTCACACATGCTGTGACAAAGCAAACCACTCTGCAGCAACTCATAAAGCTCTTCATCTCCACTGCAGCGTGACAGCAGGAGAACATGGCTGGAATGCTGGATGACAAAGATGCACAGCAACAAAAAAGAGGGAGAAAACGTCATTAGTATGCAGCACAGACCTGTCTTGTCTAGCTGGACCTTTGCAGAAACTCCTTCCCCAGAACATCAGATAAATTGTCTGTGGTGAATAGAGCAGCTGAGACTAATCTGTGCTCTTTTCTCTGCTCCCCACACACAGCAGTCTAAAAAAAAAACCAAAATACGGAAGTTCTGTGAAGAAGAGGGTCAAGGTTTAACCCCCTTGCAATACCACCATGACAGAGAAGGCGACTGAGAACAGAGGAAGATGATAGAAAGAGAAAGAGGCCGGGAACCTTATTAAGTTTTCTTGTCCAGCAGCTTAGTTCTGGGGTCTTGAGTGAGTTTTATCTGAAAACCCCTTGGAGCATGACAAAAGTAATGAGCCTATTAGCCGTGAAATTGACTTTTCTGATAAATAGGTTGCTGATGAGAGTTTGGGGGACCAATCCGCATAACTGCTCTTTTGTTTGCAATTCATAATTACATTTGGGCATTGGTTTTTCTTAACAACTGGATTAAAGCATGGGATAACAAAATGTAGTCACTGCTTTTTTTACTCTTCGATTTCACTTCATCAATTCAATGTTTCTTCAAGAAATGTTGCACTACCATAAATGACCGCTAGAGGCTGGGCTAGAAGGGAGCAATTTCCCAAATTGAAGTCTTGATATATGTGAATGTGTGTAGCTTGTTGTTTAGATTTTATTAGAACCCAAATTTCTGCTCAAATTTATCTCCATGGATGGGCTCATTGATAGATTCCCAGTCTGCCAGTTTTTTAAAAATGCCAACTTTTGCCCCTGAGAAAGACCCCTGTTGGCCAGTTCAGAAGGGAGAAAGTCCTTACTCATGTATTTTTAAAAAAAGTACAATTTCACACCTAAGAGTATAACCCTATATTAATTAATTTATTATTCATCCCAATTGTTTGGGCAATGTTATCTGTTTTGATTGTTTTAGCTCAGAGTTTTCCCTTTTAGAGGCGTGTTTTTTGATTGCCATGTTTATTGACCAATAGATAAACTCAGAACTTTCAATGTTTTTGCTTCACCCATTAATTATTGTCAGTGTTGTTCTGTTGGGCGAAGAGAACTTTTGTATCAAACTTTATTTTTGTCCTTAAGAATTCTTCAAGTGAAATTTGAAAAATCATCATTTCATTTGATTTCATTTTTAATGACAGAGAGACATGTTTTCAATAAAGATTTTTTAATATAACCATCCTGACAAATTGTGAACCAAACTGTCCTCTTAAGCTCAATGTCATAGTTTAATCCAAAGAAGTTTAAAACAAATTGTGAAACAAAGATATATCCTCTAAGATTATCTGACATTGTCAGAAACAGATTATAAAATCTTTTCTAAAGCTTTAGAACTCTTTAGAATTGTTGAGGAAAATACCCCTCAACAATTTGTTCTCGACCGATTCCACTTAATTTGTTTCGGATCGAGTCCTAAACCTCACCTTTGGTCTGTATTCAGACTTGGGTCTAATGGAGATTTCCATCCTGGCCAAAGCTTGTAAACAAAATCATCTAACTAAAGATATCTTTAGTAATTGGCCAGCAGTTATGGGGGTGGGTCAAAAAGAAGAGAAAGCGACACAGCAACTCATTGGTCCAATGAATTCAGACTGAATAAAACAACTTTTAATCTGATACAGGTTGTTAGACGTCTCCTCAGTACTGCATTTGCTAGCGTCCTCTGAGTTAATGCTCACATGGCCCGTACTCTTGCCAGTAACCGTCTTCAAGCATGTCTTCGCTGTACCAAGTAACAAGTAAAAATTGTTGTTCCTGACGTTCAAAATATGTAGTTGAGCAAGTTAACCATCCCAGCAAGGACTTTAAAGCTTCACCTCAGACTTTCTCTTGTTGTTTTTATCCGCCTCGTAGTTCCTGGCCAATGACTGAAGAGATCTTTAGTCACCTGGTTTTGTTTACAAGCTTTGGTCCAAAACAGAAATCTCCAATAGACGCCATTCTGAATACAGACCAAACGCAATCTTCAGGACTCGATACGGACCAAATTAAGTGGATTCGGTCCAAACTAACGAACTTTCCCAGTCTTAATGCACCCTAAAAGTTCAAAGACAAAAACCACTACAGAGCAAAGGCAGTTTTCAATTTTTGTCGAATTTTGGTAAAAGTCTGTGTAGACTGGCAAGATAAAAGTTCAACTTTTTTGAAGTTCCTTTAAATCCAGCATAAGAAAATACAGAATTTCTGTAAAAAAAACAAACATTGTGTTGTGTTCTTCTGTGCTGTCAGACCTCCAGCAGCTCTTGTTACTCCATGCTTGCCATTCTCCTTTCTTTATCAGCCTCATTGCCTCACCTGGTCTACGCTGCTGCTCTTCTGCTGACAGTTTGTGATTTTTTTATTCACTTTCAGGCTTAATCTTTTTGTTTTTAATTTCCTGTTGCTGACTATTTTTCCACTTTGATTTTGCTTGTGAATTTATACATCTTCTTCTGTTTTTGGATTCAGATTATCTTGCAAATGTATTGTTGGATTTTGCCTCATGCAAGCACCCTGCACATAGTGATTCCTCATTCAGCCCTGTTTCCCATGAAATATTTCTCTATTTTCTGAGACTCGGCTTCACTGATTCTTCTTCCACATCATCTGAGCTTTGACAAGAAAACTGTAACACTGCTCCTAAGTCTCTGCAACCCTTGAGTTCTCCATGTTAATCCATACAAATCATACCAACAGTCAAATATAGTGGTGGTGGTGTGATGATCTGGAGCTGCTTTATCTGAAAGATCTGTTGAGGTAAATGGAACCACCAATTCTGTGGTCTACCAAGAAATTGGGGGCATCAAGCTGCAGCTGGTGGATTTCTAGCAGAGCTATGGCAGGAATTTAAAAAAAGATTGTTTCTGTACAAAAACCCTATATTGTGGCTGAATAAGTAATCTGCAACGATGAGTCATGCAAAAATTTCTCCACAGTGCTGCAAAAGACTTTCTGGCAGTTATTGCAAAAACGTGCTGGCAGGGGTTTCTTCTTGGGGTAGCCGCACGTCAGACAATTAAGATATCATACAGTGGTCAAACAGTTTTTATACCACTATACCACTGGACAAGATCCATTTCACAAACCTTTTTTTTTAAGTCTGTGATATGAGTGGTTAGTAAACTATTGGTTATAAAACAGAAAACATTTCAGGAGATGTGGGAAATAAAACATGTCAAACTGTAATATGCATGGGTCAATCACCATATGTCCTTGTAAAAGTATCAAGTTTTTGTTGATATTTTTTTAGTTTTCCTTGCTTCCAATCGCTCAGAACTCCGGTATGCAATGACAGAGGGACACATCGATGAATTATACGTCTGCCTCAATCCTTTCTCTAAACTCAATCCAAAAGATGGATAGTGATAGGAACACACAGGCTGAAATATTGAGTGATATCTTCTAGATGATTAATTTGGTCTTGGATTCAAAAAATGTTAATATTGCCATACAACTGCATCTGTTAATTGTCTTTTGTGGAGTTTTGAGAATGTTGCCCTTTTAATTTTGACATTTTACCAGCCTACTAGCTAATCTAGGGAAAGATGCCTCATCATGTTGATATAAAATAATTATGTTGTACATCAGCATTGATTGTGTTTGTTTGAAACAGTCATTTTATGTGACTCCATTTTTTTTCATCCTTGTGGTTCTCCCCCACCATTTTGCTTCAAGCTGTTTGAGGCAATGCCGCTCCCCTTTTATCACAGAGTATCTTCTGATTGTCTGATTTTGATATCTGGAGAAATATGTCTAACCAAAACGAGGTCACCTGAGAATGTGAAGGGAGAGAAACTGCTGCAAAGTTATGGTTTAGTCCAGGGTTGGTCAAACTTTTAGACTTTTAGGCAAAAAAGGGTTGTAAAATTTGACAGAAAGGCAAGACCAGGAGCAGAGTGTTTTGGAAATAAGAGAAAAAATAACCTGGAATCTAAATGAAGACATGCTTTAATTTCGATTTAAAATTAAGAGTTTTTATTTCAAAATAAGTGACTTTTGTTCTCACTTTAGTTCCAATCACTAATTAAACTAATAGGTTAAGCTTGAAGAAATACCGTGTTCATGTGGTGTTGGAATGATCGAAAAAAAAGACTCTCCAACTCGGAAAACATGCATGAACATTAAAAAAAAAAACTTCCAATGTCACATAATAACTTTCTGCACCTAAACAAAGGTACAATTATCTATGTACCATCTACGAGGAGACACCAAAATGACAGGTAAAATAAAACTTTTTTAAAGATTATCAATAAAATTTGTTCCAGTTTTGCAGGCCAGATTAAATAGTATAATAGTAGTTTGCCTACCCCTGCTTTAGGCACAACTGTCCTTCTGGCTAGTTATGGGGTTTATCTAGCCATCAGAGGGGAAAATGAGCAAAACCAGGAGGCCAGAACGAAATATCAAAGTCCTAGACCGCTTTATGAGCCTGTAGAGTGAAAAAGCTCATACACATTTATTTCTACAGATAAGCTGTGAGCATAGTTGTCTAGCAAACACTTATACAACATGCAAGGGTGAAGTAGGTAAGACACAGGCATATCATTAAGATTTTACATTTTTTCAGCACCAAAAAAGCTGAAAATAGCATTGGTGCATATATTTAATCTGAAGGAGATCAGTGACGGCAAAGTAGTTGTAGGTGTGTTTCCAGACAGCATAGGAGGCTTTGCCATTCGCGTGCATTTGTTGGCACTGTCAGCAGAGGGATATGTATGGGGATGCGATACAGAAACCAGTACCGTTTGGTACCAGTGCCACATCATCAATTTTTACCGGTCTGATAAGTTTCAGCCTTAACGGTATTGCTTATCAGTGATGGCGTAGCTAATATTAACAGGATGAACGTTTACATTGTGCTTCAATAATTGAAAATCACCTGACATGAAATGTGAAAAAAATTTAAAAAACCTATTGTACATTTTTATTTCCACTCTTATTGTTCTTTGAACTGACGAGGCTATTTGATTTTCTCAAAAAAAAAAAAAAAAAAAGAACTAGCAAAAAAATCAAATTATAGGATTGCAACTGCAGATAAATCATTTAGATGGGAAGTAATCCCTTCCAAAAACATATCAAATTCAAAATAGTTGTATCAGTATCTCAGTATTTTATTTTTAGAAGATGCTTGATCATGCAGCAGCTCATAATGACCGTAAAAACAGAAATAGATCGGTTGGCCTTCTACTGTTACACAACAAAAGACTGAATCCTGTTACTTAACACCACAATTGTTACTCACCATGCAGCCATCCAAATGATTCCCTTTGATGCTAAAAAAAGAAGAAGCTTCGTGACTATAATAGGTAAAGTTATCAATGAGTGTCCCACTGCACTAAAAGTTTGGAAAAATGTATTTTTAATCCACCAGGAAATGTCCAATTTTAGAGGTAAAAAACATGGTTATGACCCAGTTTTTAAGGATTACTCACTCATTCTCTGACGTCACTGAAGCACTAAATATTCACTACTTTTATCACGGAGGAAGGGCAGCTTTTAAAATGTCAAAAAACAAATGCAGATGTGAAAGAAGACTGCTTAAAGCTCCTAAAACTCAAATGCTTGTGAAAGTCTAACTTTATTCAAGTGGAAAATAGAGAAGAAAATCATTCTAAAAAATAAAATAAAACTACATTATTTATGTGATATAATTGGAAAAAAATGTTAGAAGAAATTATAATATAATAAAAGCATTGACTGCTAACGGATGAGTTAGGATTGTACTTTAATTTTGTTTCAATTGTGTTTTTTGGGGTTTTTGTCACAGTTTGTGTCCATCCCACCAGTTTTAAGTTGATGATTATCCACAGCTATTTTCAGTTTAGTTAGTTACCCTTAGTGTATTACAATATCTGGCTTTCAGATTATCCTTATCAGATCATCTGCTTTGTTATCCTTTTGTTCATGGTTTTGTCATAGTTGTTTATGAAATATTGAAGTTCATTCATAAATGTTTTGTACATTAAGCCCAGTTTCCTGCATTTTGGATCTTTCATCCATCGGCTCTTAACAGAAAGGAGATGATCATCATGTATACTTTGTACATGTTTTTTATTTTAGGGCTGTCAACGTTAACACGTTAACTCACACGATTTTTTTAAGATCAAAATTGACATTGAAAATTACATTTTCCTGAAATGTTTAATTTCTATAGAATATGCATAGCTATTGTGTTGCGAAAAATCTCTTGCGATTGGCAAGCATGTCACTAATTTCGGGGATTCATCTCAGTGGCTGCCCGACTGACTGCTACAAATGCTGATGACAAGGCATTAAAAGATGCACGAGACAGCTTTTCTCACTCAGCCTCTGAGTTATTCTGTCTGCCAGAAAAACAAATTAGGCATGTCCACTAGCAAGAATTCAGAACAGCTTTGAGTCCTCTCATAGTTCGTCAATGGATTTCACAACACGCTGTTGTCCTTGTACATCGAATCTTTCCATTTCTGCATTCCCCAGTGGCACCAATTAGCCTTCAGCCTGCCAACAGCTAATGGCTTTTTAATTGAGTCTCCGCAGGTAGTGTACCTGTTTGTGGAGGTTAAGTGGACACGGTAGGGACAGGACACAGTGCTCCAACACACTGGGCTTTTTGTCCCTTTATCTACAGGAGTGAAAAGCTGTCTTATAGGGGTCAAAAGCTGTTGCACGCACTAAAATTGTCTGCAGTAAACCTAAATAATAATAATCACTTTAAATGTACTCCAATGTTCGGAAGCTGGTTTATTTCTGTGAGGAATAATGCAGTATTGATCTCTTCATAAAGACATTGCTGCCCTCCAGGTTTCTCAAATTTATGAACATAGTTTTTGTGTTTGTGTGCTACGTTTCCAAAACTTAATGAAGGAATCATTTATTCTTAATGAATGTGTGTTCCTTTTTTTTTCTTATAGTGTAATTCTTTCATCTACACATTTTGTCCTAGCTCATAACCAACTTCAATCTGCTTTCCAATAACCTACACCACTCATGGCCTTTTTCCACTTTCCATGATCATTTTCCTTTTGGAGACCACTTTTTTTCAGGTTTGTGTGCGTGACGTTTTTGAAAAGCTTTTCTTTCTATGACTTTAAGGGCAAAACTTTAGTGTCAACAGTTAACTTTCAGCTCTTTTTCATCAGTGGACAGTATTACAAATAACAAATAGATTCTCTGCTGAAAAACAACTGTTTTAAGTTACTGCTTTACCGTCAGTCTTAGTCATAAACGGATACATTTTAAAGAAAATATCTCTGACGTTCTTGTTTTGTTATTTACCTTGTTAAAAATGTTTTAAAAAATCTAAAATAAAAATCATGAAGTTATATGCAAAAAAGGGCATTGTATTTATTCCTACAGTTAAGAAAAGATGACCAACTTCATTGGGAAATGTACAGTTTTTAAAGTGGGATTATTTTTAATTTTCAACCCACATGCCCTATTTTTTTTATCAACACACTGTATTCAGATATCCATTTTACATTCTAAAATGTTAGTTGTTTATAGTAAATAGTCAGATTCTATGTATAAATTTTAATTTAGGCTAAAATAGCCAAATTTCATTTAGGTATAAATTTAACTACAGTTCAGTGCTGGTGAAGCTCTGTTCTGTGACAACACAGGTTGTATAAAAGTTTGTGTTTTAGACTGTGTGCTTTTCCGATAATCACTGTAATCACCTCAATTTTTTAAAAATATAAAAGTCAACCATTTTTACCAGAAAGATTAAAAAAATCTACAAAGACTTCATTAAACACTCAGAACAAGTCGATGCATTTTATGTAATGTTTTTCCAGTCTGCTTTTGAGGACAAAGTCACAAATTCTTGGCTGATTTCTGATCAAACTAAAAGCCTCAGTCACATGCACCCATGGGGTGATTGACTTGTACGTGTGCTGCATGTTTTTGGTTAACCAGACCCGTGGAGGGTTGTAGAGAGGAGCAGTTGCATCTTACACTTTCATCTAACTCTTGCAGAGTTAAATGTTGTCATAGTGTTTCTAAGATGACAACCATTCTCTAAAGATAAAAAACAAGAAGCAGATTTGTAATAATTTTGCAAATGCAGATCGGTGTGATTCAATTGCCTAATCAACTTACTTCCACACTAAAAATGTTAAAATTGAAACATTTCAAATTTATGCAGGTTATTAGATATAAAGGTTTAACATTTCTAGTTTTCAGGCAAAAACATTTCAGTGTTCTGAGCATGAATGGTGTTTTTGGACTCATCTAAACTTTGAAAACTGTTTTACAGTAGTATGCTTGATTTGATAAGGTCCTTGGTGGAGGATTGGTGTCCAAATAAAGTATCTCTTTCACTGATGCTATCGGGCACTGAGGATGAATATTTCCCTGTCCTTCACAGAAAAGTTTAAAATTTACACCCCTCAACAAAAGCACAAATTAAAATACTTAATAATGAGCATCTGACAGGTTCTTGCCAGAATGCTGGAACAGGAGAGTAAAGAAAACCGTGCAGGACAGAAAGGCTAGAAGAGTTGAAGAAAGCAATGTCTTTGAATGATGACATTAGATTTCTGTCTTATTATTCATGAGCCATGCTGACCACTTCTGTGGTCATATTGATTTGTTTACTTCATTAACTCAAGTTACATCGCTCCAAAAAGTATCATAGCGTCATCGCATCTCTTAATGCTGGGCATTATTGAAATGAGAAGCTTTCTGCATCGATCAGTCCTAAATGCATTTCTCTTTGAACGTGGAGTCGTTCAGTCTCTTGTTCAGCTGCAGTGATGAAGAGTTATTGATCTGACGTGGATCTGTTTTGTGTGCATGTAGTTATACACTTAGTTTGATGCTTTCATGTCTTTAAAATGAGTTAAAAATTAGTTTTTGTTTCTCTACATTTTTAGCATCATTGTTGTTTAGAAATGAAGGCATTTGTTTGTTTTTTTTTACAGAATTTTCTTTGGTTAATATTGAAATCATATGAAGTTCATTTTCTGTCAAGTTTTAGAGGAGGTAAAGAGACAAATGGAGCAATACATGCACATTCACTACATTTAACACACATTTTATAATTTTGCTTATCAAACAAAACCCTTTAAAATGTATTTAGTGTCACGGTGTGCAGCATATTTGTGTGCATGTGTTAATCCTTGTACACCCACTGACCTCTGCCTCAGATTGACCTACCATCACATGATAATCATCCTGATCCAATTACCAACACATATCCAGCTGTTCTGCTGCAGCAGTGTGTACGACACTGATTTATAAAGACTGTTTTAGATATCTTAAAAGAGCTACAACATTTATGTTGAGTTAAGAACATCACTATTTAAGACACAGTAAAAAGTTCCTTTTTTTACCCATCACTGTTAACTAGACGAATTGTTCTGTTAACCAGTTAACTAGGATCGTAGACATAAAGACACAGACTATCCTCACCTGTGGTGAACCTGGGGCTGGACCTCAAGAAAAGAAAAGCTCAGTTGGAACGTAAAAGGTTTTTTTTAGGGACTCAGGTGTATTTCTTCTAGGAGCAGCTGGATCTGGACTCCAACAGATGGTACAGCAGTCATTTTAGAGGGGATACAGGACAGAGGTGACTCCTGTGGGCTTGAGGTCAGAGCATCAGAGCAGGAGACAGTTGACAGGCCTAGGTGGAATTTTAGGTCTGAGCAGAGGGGCAAAATCAACAATCAAATCTAACTTCAAAAAGCATAGCAAGGGTCATTAGTATGTCTATTCAAAGATGCAAGGATGCAATCAAAATCCAACGTGAAGCAGCAGAAACAGGTCAGCACTTGGACAGGCTGACATGAAAACAGACAGGTTATAAGGGTCAGAGAGAAACAGAGGCTTGGCTTGAGCTGATAAGACACAGGAACCATCTGACAGGGACTGCACCAGTGCAGCCTGTATCTGAAGGGCATCTGCCCCCCAGTGTGGCTGATGACAATGATTACCTAAACCAGAAGCAGCCGATGAGGAGAGGCAGTGACCCACTAGGAAAGGACACAACTAGATCATGGCTATGATGTCTATTAGTTATCTAGTCACATGGAGGTGCTTGTTGGAAACTTTCTAATGCCAAGGTGTGATTCCATTCATTTCTACAGAGTGGGAACCCAGTTTGGCAGAGCTGCAGGTCAGAGACACAACATCTGATGACCTTTTATTTAGTTTTTTGACACAACACAGTTCACCTGTTGAATTTTCAAATTCTTGTAATGTTTGATCATTCAAACAATAAAACTAAGCAAGTGAATTTATTATTTTTTTCTTTGGTTATTTGTTTTTCTCAATGTCTGTGAGCATTTCAGCTCAGGATAAAGAAAATACAAACATTTAATACATAATAAAACCAACAAAAGTTGACAGCTTTACTGTTAACCAGCTTGGACAAAGCAGGAGGGTAACAATTGACACTTTTTTGCCCACAAAGTGTTAATATATGATTTAAACACCAAGCTTGTGTTAGAATTTCCCTTAGAAGTTGTGAAATAATTTATTTGAGCAACAACAACGTTTATATGAAAAATATAAGTTTGAAATCTGGAAATGAAGTTCCACACCAAAAGACATAAAACTTAGCAAATTATCGAGCGTGTATCAAAACAATCTCTGTAATAATAGCATTGTGTTTATGAGATGTTATTAACAATTCCTTTGCAAAGCTTTTTCCATGTTACAACACCATTGTAGGTTGAAGGAACAGAAAAAAACATGTGGCTGATTTATGATTTGATCTGATTTTTCTGTAGTTACTGCCCATGTTTTTAAGCTGTGTTTTCTTAATGTTAAAGTTATTATTATTAATTGGTAAAATTGCCTGTCCCAGGATTACTTTCCTTCTTCTCTAACATCCAATAATTTGGAATTAAATTAGATTTTTTTTGCACTTATTGCATCATATTTTCACATTGGTTCATGCTTAGAGCTGCAGGCACACTTTGCTGCACTGTGTGATATGAATTTGAGCACGCAGAAAGACGTTCCATATCAGCACATCTTTGACCACTCATTTGCATTTGACCATTTCGGTTTCTCTGATTTTTTTTTTTTTTTTTTTGCGGTGGAAAACACAGATGCGACTGTGTGCTCCAGCTCTGCTTTCCCACTCGTTTTGCTCAGAGCGGTGGAGTAGAAAATGGCATCGTTGTGTTAGATTTTGTTGATGCGCGTGTGCGTGGGCGTTTGTTCTTGTGCACACTCAGAGTGGGTGTTGTTTAAAAGACACGTTTGCTCGTGGACATGCAAGTTCCACAATATTTACTTGTATGCCTTCGAAACAGTAGTTTAGTTATCTTTCAAAGACAATCTAATTATTATAATTAAATATGTTTTTTAGGTTAAGTGTCATTTAAATTCTGCAGAATGTCTCCAAACTGTCTATAATGATGCTGGGAAAAGTGTGTGACTGTTTCAGAGTCTGTGCTTAAGAAGAAGAGGCCAGAAAGGTGTGTTAAGGAGCAGGTGAGAGTGAAGGAGGATGGATGTAAATCTATGATTAATTCAGCATCGCCCTTTTTATGTTTCAGAAAGGAGAAAAGACAGAGGTGAGCACAAACGCCATTAGAATTCTGCTTGTGCTCTTAGAGGAGTCTGCAAAGCCCCCGCAAAGATCCTCTCCTGCTTTTTAGATCACTTAAAAGATACCTCAGACATTTCTCTGTAGATGCACACCAAAATTTTCCAAAACTGCGCACTCCTAGACTGACTTTATGTGGTAAAAGAAGTGTGACAACATACATTCCGCAAGCTCTTGGCGATGATTTCTTTTTTCAAATTGTGGTGCAACTTTAACAGAGTTGGTGAAGTCCTGACTTTTATTTTTTTTCTGTTAAAGGCACAATGTAAACACACCCAACTGAATATTTAAATTCACCACGGTACGCTGCCAGACCCCTTTCATCGGTGACAGCAGGCAGAACTGTTCCTGGCGTGCAGGACAAGGATTTCCAACACATGGATGAGCTGCCCAGCTGACGGGTCCATTTTTGACATTCCCTCTGCTGCACTGCATAGTAATATGAGATCTATAAGCACTGCTGAACCATTAAACTCCGTCGCACGTTAGCTTTTAACTTCAGCTCTTCTCATGTCAAAGGCGGCACAAACTCAAAACGGATGACAGTTTCAGTTGCCAAGAGAAAAACAAACCTTTCAGAAAAACGTTTTTTTTTTTAAGTCATTTGGAATTAGTTTTAAAAGGTAATGACTTTTAGTCTCTTATGCCAGCTTTCTTAATTCTGTATCATCCAGGATAAATAAGAGTTTTCACAGACATACCTTTTTGGGCTGTAACGATTAATCGACTTGATCAATTAATTGATTTAAATTCCTATGATCAAGTCAGATCGATCGGTCTGAAGCAAGTTGACCTATACTAAAATAAAATCGTTTCAGAATGTAATAAATTAACAATATTGATTTTGGATTGAGGTTTGGTAAGTTTGTTTTACTAAAATGCAAAAACAAACATCACAGCGGACAACACACGTGATGGCAGCAAAAAATGATCAACTATCATTATGTGTGGAAACACTTTGAATTTTGCAAAGTCATGTGACCTTACAGTGAGGTATCATGTTCTAATGATGTTCCCTTGGTATTATTTTGATGTGGAAAAACAACAGTGGGCTGAACTTTATGAAACTAACGTGTGAGTGGATTTTACATTAATTCTTGTTTACTTGTTTGTTTGTACGCATTTCATTTACACTTGATTATCTTGTAAGAAGTACAAGGAATCTGGAAAACATCACCTGCAGTGTTTGGTTCCCAGTTATTTCACTTTGAGTCACACTGGTGGAAGTTTTGGCCAAATCACTAAATCAGATTGTTCAAAATCAATCAATATCGACTATGAATCGTATCGTCAGTCCCAAGTTATGATATGAATCAAATTGTTCTTAAATTGAATTGTTATACCCCTAAAAACCTTTGTTTTTTAACTGTCTAACTGTGATGCAGTGGAAATACATTGGGCAACATTTTCAGGTGATATTGAAGACTCTGATGAGTATGGCAGATTAGGAAAAACAACATTTGCATAGCAACAGGTGCTACAGGAAGCCTCTCCCACGTCCCACTGCTCTCACACCATCCCCTGCAAATAAAAACCACATCTGGTTGCAGTTCATCACCTCAGCTGTTCACTGTTGCCGGATTTTCTTGTTGCCAGCTTTGCTGTCTTTTCTTTTCAGTTAGTTCTTTTACTTATGTTTTTTAATTTTTTTATAATTAATGTTATCGATACAGATATTAAGTCTTAAAATAGATTTCTATTTTATTTTATGGCTTTCAGCTGCTCAGTGCACAAAAAAGATGAGCGTCTCTTAGCAATCTTAGTTTAAATGAAGTTTTTTTTTTTTTTTTTTTTGCGGTGGTGGTTTACTTATTAAAACACTGTTTTTTGTTGTGTAAAGTGAAGATCATGACACTTTCTTTTCCATCGATCCATTCCTGCCTTTATCCTCCAGCGTCTTCTTGTTCACTGACTGGGCGCTGGAAGTATTTCACCGGCTCACAGCTTGTTTCTGCCTCTGCCTCGGGTCATAACGCTGAATCTGACAGTAATACTTTTTTTTGTTCCAGCTCGGGCGAGCACAGCGGTGACTCAGGATGCAAAGCACTCGTCTGCGAATTGGAAAGTCATGGTTCGACTGCTCTTTTTTTCCACAGTTCAAATATTGACATGTCCTTGGGCAAAATGCTGACCTCCTCACTGTCACTTCTTCCATTCGTGAGCCTGACTGAGAAAAACAGTCCAAAGAAAACTCCCTAACTCACATTTTGAAAATAGCGACATGTCAGCTATAGTTTTAATATAATTTCATGGAAATATTTCTTAACACAAATTCACTACAAAATGATAGTTTATTTATTATATTATTTAAAAAAATTCTATATAATATATATATAGTATAATTATTCCTACAGATAAAGACAGTAACACTTATACAGACTCACATCAGATGGAATTTTAATATAGAACCAAACTAAGCTAAAATATTACATTGTTTTGCACAAACAAATGTCCCATTACTGCCCTAAACTCTTGAAAAAAACAAACATTTGTAAATATTTGTTACTAACATTTGATTTGGGGAAGTCCAGAGCTTTGAAATGAAAAATGTGCTTCACCTTAGTAGATAAAAAAAAAATATATATATATATATATATATATATATATATATATATATATATATATTTTATGTTTATGTGTGGAGATACAATTATTAGGGTAAAAAAAAGTAATCAATTACAAAGTTCTGAAGAACAGAAAAATAAGAGTTCATAAAAAGTGAAAAAAAATATTTCAAACATAAATGTGTTTTTTTTTTAAAGAGTTGCACTGAGAACTTGAGCTGTACCAAAATCTAAAACTCCTACAGAGTTTTGTTTTATAAACTTTTATTCTACTGTATTTTATATAAGTGTTTTTTCTATTTAAAATCTGAAAATGTCAACATATTCTCTGCATTAGCAAACTGACACACAGAACCGCTGAAAGATGAATTGTAAGCTTTAATTATTTTCACATGTACAGCTATGAGTAACCAAACTTCTGTCAGATGCCACACCGTAAGCGATGCTTTTTTTTTTTTACCTTAAAAGTAAAAGAAAAAAAAATCTCGTGTTAAATAGAGAAAGCAAAACGAAGCCCCTAAAAAGCCATTTCGAAAACTGAGCATTACCTTTACAAGTTTGATTTTGGTAGAATGTTTTCTGGTTTGTCCATTCACATGCCTCGCAGCTTGAAGCTGAACTCACGATGCAGAGAGACTTTGCGGTTCAGACAAGAGCGGTTTGTTTTGGTGAGATTCTGTGCAGGCAAAGACTTGTAAAGTCAGAGTTTTGCGAATTGCCACTTGCACTGTTCATCTCCCGTTGTAAGTGTGAACGTCTCAGCATGTTACTCCATCTGTCGAGAGGGGTTGTTGATCAAAAGCTAGTGCTGAAGTTGGAACTGCTGCTTAAGTCGTGTTTACAAGTTCAGATTTCAGACCCAAGACTTTTGCAGGTTAGAGTTACGGCAGCAGTAACTTAATCTGTCCTTTTAGAGACAGAATGACCCTTTCTTCCATTAATAATTCCTTTGTTTATTAGAATCAGCAGTCAGATGATGACTGAAGGCGCCACTACAATCTCTTCATCTGTTTGTGGTGCTTTCTTTCCCTTCTTTGTCATTCTTGCAGGGTCCTCTTTCCCACTAATGTTTTATCATTCATACACTTTCTGCACAGCCCTGAAACAAGCAACCTCTTGGACATTTGATAGATCTGCTCTGGCCACATGTGAGCACCGCCAGTGTTGTTCTGAATGGCTGTGTGTAAAAGAATCCCTCTATTTCCTCTGTAAATGTGTTATCTTCGGCCTGTGTGAAATGAAGAAACTAAATTCATTCCTCAAACAACGTGAGATCCAGATTATAGAAAGATTCAATTTTCCTTTTAGATCACTTCTTTTTTAACCCCCTGTCAAATGGCCTGAAAGTTGGCTTGTTTTCAATCTGAACAAGTTCATTGCGAACGGTTGAAGGAGCAGTTCAACAAACTGTGGCATCACACTTTTTCTTATTTACATAATATGTGAAATGAATCAGAGAGGAGTGAAGTGGAGCACACTGATACACTCTCTACCTTTAATGTTTTTTTCCATTGATTGAAAAACATTTCTCAACTGAATGGGGTTTTTTTATGGTAAGAAATTCAAATTAAAATATGTGAATTTAATGGTCTGGAACTGTGCAGGGAGAACATTGCAGTCTCTCAAAATTAAAATACTAATAACCCAAGAAGTTTATATCACAGTTTATTGTAAACCAACTGTGACCTACTTGCAATAAGCAAGGCCCCTTTTATAAATATGTTTTGTCTAAATCGTTTGGTTTTAGTCAAGATATTCTAAACTTTCTGTCAGAGAGTCACAATAAAGATAAATTAATTTAAAGGGTGTGCGATTAATCCTACATTTTCTGTTATTAAAAAAGAAATATGTACAGTGTTTTTTTAATAAGCTCTGCACTTTGTGTCGTATTTGTCATCCTGTAGCCCTTTGTGATTTCAGCCCAAAGCTTCTCTGTTAAATCACACTTGAGGCAAATATTTTCATCACAAATAAAGTTAGAGAAGTTTTTTTTTCATCTGCACGAATTAGGAGCTTTTAGAAGTCTTCTTTATAATTACAATTGTAAAATATGAGTTTTTATGGTGTTTAAAGCAAAATTCATGTCTTTGATGAATTATTTCATGTTTTTTAACCTGGTAGGGGTTCGTGATGGTGTGGTGGTTGGCGCTCTCACCTCACAGCAAAATGTCACAAGCCTGCAATCTACATGAGTCTTACAAAGACTTTGTGATACACTTACAACACGCTCAACAATTGTGCATTTTATTTTCGTTATGTCTCGGGGGCCACGTGAGCCTCAAGGGAACTGCAAGACACCCCTCTGCTCCCCTTATGATGCGGCTGTGACCCAAAAACCCTCAACATTTGTAGGGGTGATCCCCCATACAGGTGCATGTGACCAAGGCTTAAAATCTTAACTGGTCTATTATAAAAGGTCTTTTTTTCATATCCTTTTGATGATTCTGTATCTACCGAGATGTGGTGAAACCCTAAGTGTGAACAAAAACATTGTGAAAGTTAAAAAGAGTGAAAGTGAAAAGCAGCAGACGCACTTCAAGCCTTACGTGTGACTGAGCAACAGATCTTGTGGTATTTCCCTCACTAACCTCACATTCTCCTCATGTCACAAAGCTGGAAAGGAAAATAAAAAAAGAAAGTAAAACTAGTCCAGCCTTCTTTCCCAACACATCACACTCCAGAAATACCTGCTGGTGATAACTAGCTGAGGTTGTGTAGCAGGTGTCCTGTCACCTTCACCATTATATACAGTATGTATATACGTGTGGGCCGAAGTGCTAATTAACTGCTATTTTGCCTTTTTTTAGAACGTTGCCATGGCAGCTCCCCTGTTTCTCTTTTTCTTTCTTTTATTTTCTAAAATACTCTTACCCACATGCTTCTTTCTCTTCAGGTATGTGTTGTTGCATTTTTTTTCCTCTTTTTGTCGCGTCTCCTGTTCTGCTGCCTTTTCTTTTCTTCGTCAGCGTTGCTCATTTTGAGATCATACAGAAAGACCCATTGGGCTTGTATAAAACATGACATGAGAAATTCTTTCACAGTGGAAACTGGAAAATGCCGGACACACTTTAGTAACTTCTTAACCAACCAACTTATAATTTGCACTTACTGCTTATAGTTAAAGGTGACCCTGGGTTATTCCATTAATGCTGCTAAAAGCTTGAACTAGGGGTCCTTTCAGGATGCACTGGCATGTTTTGCTCCTCTACTCCCTTCTTCCGTCTGCTCCCGTACTCATTTGTGAATAAATAATGTCTGTATGCAAAAAAGGAACATATATCCAGGGTTTTGAGTTTGTCTGTCCTCTTCCTGCCCTTTTATTAATGCAGTTACAGACAAATCATTGTTGTTTCACAAGTGTAATGTTGAGCTCAACTGCTTTGTCTATTTTCTGTTCCAAACCAGATTTTACAAAAGTTTGTCTGTCTTACAAACCTTTTATGGCTAACAGATGTTCTAGTGTTTTTTATGTTGGTCTGCCTCCCTCCTCAGACCCCAACCAGTCATGACAGAGGGCTATTCCAGCTAATTCTGGGTCTATTTTGTGGTGTTTCTTCTTTTTCTTTAATCTTAGTAAGGGGATTACAATGAAAACCCTTTGATATAATCTGTTGGTCAATAGTAGAAACTGTTGTAATACAATTTAAACAATGTGTATAATTTTAATTGAACTGGCCTGAATTAAACTACATTGATTCAATTTGTTTGGAACGCAATGAGTAGTTAAAACTTAATTATTTACTTGTTTTTTTTTTCCTTTTATGCAAAAACTGGAGACAGCCTCACTTATAAACTGGTGCTTTAGAAATAAAGTGAATTAAAGTGAACTTGAAGGCTTGAAGTAAACTGAAGTCTAAAAAAGGGAAAAGGAAGATGTGTTTATTCACAATGTGCGAGACAGGGATAGCTGTGAGCTCATTTTTACAGCTTTATTTACATAATGGCTATTAAGCTAGGACATGAGCACATACTCAAAGATGCTGTATGACATGAATAGAAGCATCGATCCGTAAAAACGTTTTATACAGAAAGGTTACAGGCCATCACCAAAGTTTGCTGTCTGAGATATGGGACATTTTAGAATCAATTCTGTCACTCTTGAGTTTAACCACAAATGTCTTCTTCCAAAGGTGAAGTGCTCAGATCAGGCATTCTGTAATATGTCTTGGACTTGTTTGGATGTTTGTCAATGTGTTCAAGTGTTCTTTTATTCAAAATCAAGAATAGGTTAGTTGTTAGGTCTTTAACACTCAGGTGTTAAATAGTAGAACACCCTTCAGTGCTCTACTCTTTTTCCACAAAGAAAAGTCGAATTTAGCGCTCTAAATTTATTTAATTTTTTTATTTATTATTTATTAATGCAAAACAAATGTGTTCAGACTACCTATTTAATTATTTTTATACAATATCCTTTAATTTTCCTTTTTCCATATTGCATTATAAAGACTTCTTGCGACCAATTCACATTTGATCTTTATAGTAACTCTACTGTGGTGAAATATGAAAGATTTTTCAGGAAAGGTTTCTCAAATGTCCAAAGTTGTCCCTTTTTTTTAGATATTCTTTCAAATTTGAAATAAGTGGGTTTTCCCCATTTAGCCACTGTGGTCTTAGCTTTTTATCAACTCCATTAAAACAGAGTAAAAATACTGAATGTATTTCTTCCAAAAGAAAGAGGATTCAATGCACAGCTCCAAAACAAAACATTTTGGCATTTAGGGGGTCAGTACAAGGTGCTCTAATTTTCCTCCATTAGCATGTTTGTAAGTGTTTACTGCTCACCAGCCTGAACAATGATGACATGTTATAGACAAAAAAACATGAAAATGCTAGAAAGTTAAACGCTTGGTCATAATGTAGTGTTTTAGAGGAGTGTCAAGCATTGAACGCTAACATTAAACTAAATGTAATCTGAAATAGGAAAGCTTCTGAAACTAGATACCTGTTAACCTTGAGATGTTTCAAGTTGTACCACTGGGGAACCTTTCCCCCTCAAAGGATCTAAAAATCAAATCTGTTGATCTGAGATTGATTCAAAGAAAAGAAAAGACAGAAAAACGTCTTGAATTTTTTTGGTTTTATGCTAACATATGGAAGAGGTTAGATGACTTGGATGTGATGAGATAAAAAAGAAATTTAGAGCAGAGGGTAGAAGAACCAGAAGAAGGGTTTAAAAACAAGTGGAGACTCGACCTCCAATCAGGCAATATAGCAGCCGTACTCTGTATTTAATAAGCACCTTTTAAAACACTAAATTGATGATTGTCCTCTGCTCTCATGTGTCACCTTCCCAAATGAAGTATTAAACTCAAAACCCTGTCTCGATGAATTATTTAATATTCAAAAAACTGAATGAATTAAAAAGCAGGAGGATATCAAAAGGTGATCATTATTTTGAGAGGGATGTGACATTTATTGATGATATCTGAGCACCTTGAAAAACCTCTTCTCCCATAATGATAATGGAAAGCAGGGAGGATGTGGACAAGACAAGCTACCATTAACACAGCAAATGCATTAATAATCTGCATTCTTGAGGGGTTTTATAGCTTTTTTTTTAAGCTGAAAACCTCTGACGTTTAAATAATAAAAAAAAGTTTTACAACTTCTAGAATCAAGAGGGGAATGTTCAAACACAGTTCCTGAGCCACAGGCAACTCCTGCTTAACAGACAGGATGAATGAAAATACAAAACCCATGGAGTACCGTTGTGTTAGGTCTGATCTCCAACAACGATGAGATGGCCTAACTACAGGAGATAAAGACACAGGGTCTCCAGCATGTCCTGGGTCTTCCCCATGGCCTCTGCCCAGTGGGACATGCCAGGAACAACTCCTCAGGAAAGTGTCCTGAAGGCGTCCGGACCAGACAGAGAGAATGAGGAAGAGCTTCTTCCCTCAGGTCATATGGAGGAAAACCTGAACCTTTTTCTCTTCCCTTCTGTCACTCTGTCACTTTCTAGCTTGGCAGAAGTCACCTCAGCATATAGACACTGACATTTACGACAATCTTGTCAATTTTAAATTTCATTTTGATTTTGTCAGTTATACAGCTGACTGACACCTGGTTCCTGTGCATAAATATTTATTCCAGTTGACACCTACTTTTTTATTTCATATTCTATTTATCTTGTGCTATATCTTTGATATTCTTTTTTGTTTTTTAGATTCTACAGCTTTGTTAGTAATTTTTTATTCAATTGTTTATCAGCTTTTCATCTCTGAAACATTTGTAAAACGCACCACTGCAATGTTTACATGCCTGACAGTTGCATTAAATACACTATGTTACCAAAAGTATTGGCTCACCCAACCAAATGATCAGAGTCAGATGTCACAATCACTTGACCTGGTCACAGGTGTATAAAATCAAGCACGCAGGCATGCAGACTGTTTTACAAACGTTTGTGAAAGAATGGACCTCTCAGGAGCTCAGTGATGCAACAAACCCGGTCGTGAAATGTCTTCGTTCCTAAATATTCCACAGCCAGCTGTCAGCTTTATCATAAAATCATAAAATGGAAGAGTCTGGGAACAACAGCAAGTCAGTCAGGAAGTGTTAGGCCACGTAAACTGATGGAGAGGAGTCAGCGGATGTTGAAGCACAGTGCAAAGAGGTCGCTGACTTTCTGCACAGTCAATTGCTACAGAGCTCCAAACGTCATGTGACTATCAGATCAGTACACAGTCGCAGACAGAGAGCTTCAATGAATGGGTTTCCATGGCCGAGCAGCTGCATCCAAGTGCAATGCAAAGTGTCAGATGCAGTGGTGTAAAGCTCGCCGCCACTGGATTCTATAGCAGTGGAGATTCCTTCTCTGTATTGATGAATCATGCTTTTCCATCTGGCAATCTGATAGTCGAGTCTGGAATTAGAGCTGAGAACGGTACATTTAGGACTGCATTGTGTGGGCTTGTTTTTGAGGGCTTGGGCTTGGCCCCTTAGTTCCAAAATGCTTCAGGATACCAAAACATTTTGGACAATTCCATGTTCCCAACCTTGTGGGAACCGTTTGGAGTGGACCCCTTTATGAGGTAAGATAGCTGTCAATAAGACATGCATTCATAAAGAAAAAGTTGTATATTCATAAAGACAAATTTGTGCACAAATTTATATTTATAGCCCCAGTTAAGCAGGATTAACTACTGTGGTCATAAAATCCATACAAATCTGATGTCCATGCATGTGGATGCCAGGTCTTAAGAGATTAAAATAAAAACCTAATAAAATGATTAAATGGTTCCATTGATAGGATCATTATAAATATTCATATTTATGCTGCAACAACGATTTTAAAAGAATGTCATTTATTTGACAGGACTTGATCAGAACTGTTCAATAGTTGGGAAGAAACTAAGGATAAACATTCTCACACGACTAATTATCACCTGTCTTTAGTAAGGTAATAGCTGCACTATTTTTCCTTGGCTGTTAAAGCTACTTCCCAGTGGTGCTCTGTTTAACCGTTAAATGATAAAGAAGGTTAATAAAAGTAAAATTGGGGAAAAAAACAGATCTGTTTATTAAGTTAATTCATTTTTTAAATCTGTTAAAGTATCGAATTGGGGCTCGGTATCGGCAGATACTCAAAAAAATTAAATGACTCGGAATCTGATCTGGGCTCAAAAAAAAAAGTTAGGACATCCATAATATTTGGGTTATACATGTAATTAAGGCATTTGTTTGAATTCTTTTTTTGTTTTGTTTTAATTAAACTCTTTTTATTTTATTATTAAGACACAACATTCTAGACCTTTCATGGATTCAGATCTGTTTTTTTCAGCACTGAATGAAGGTTTTCATTACCTTAAAACTGTAATTTTCTTATTTTTCTATTTGGAATTAATAATTTATTCTAAATTTCTGAAGTTTTTCTTATATTTTATTCTGAAATTCTGTTGGAAAAAAAAACCATTTCAGTTTCCTGCTATAATGAAAGACATGGCGATGAAAACAAACTGCCACCACAGCCGCAACAACAGGGCGGACTTGAACTTGCAACCCCTCCGTTAACCTCACGGGTCTCTCGTGCTTCTCTCTCAATCAGCTGTCAAACTAAAACAGTTTTTAGTCGGGTAATGTTCGCAGTTACTCACATACTGTATTATTCAACAGAGCTGGATGCACTTCATAAAGTATGGTCCCATTTATCTTGAGAGAGACTATAAAACAGGGAATGCTTTGGGGCAAAGCTACTTCATCACAGCTGCTGCCTAAAGGTCTGCAAAGTTTCACAGCTCAGGCAGATCCAACTCTCACTGGTAATATCCTGCTTTACAGTGCTATAGGAAAAAATACCATGACTTTATTATACTTGTAAAATCAAATTGTTCACACTTTTCTAGTGTTTTTAGAAGTCGCTCTCGTTTTTACTGTAGGTTTCAGGCTGCAAAATGGAAACAAGTTCTGTACTAAAAATCATTCCTGCAAACGGAAATGTAGACATTAAGGACTTCATATATAAGCTTGGGGCCTTTTTTTGTGTGTGTGGTGGTGGTGGTGGTGGTGGTGATGGGTTAATGTCTTTGCAGGTCAAATTAATAATAAACTGCCAAAATACCAAGCAGCCTTTTCCTCCTTCCTGCAGCTTCCAGCAGTCTCTTTCATGTGGTGAATTTCAATACCAGATTACAGCATAGCTGTTCATATATGTAAGGACTGTATTTATCTCAATTTGTCATGATTACAGAAAAAAAGTAGTAAGGGCTATGTGGGAAAATTGATACATGAAATAGATGACTACATAACCAATATTTTTACAAATGTGTTAGGAAAAGGAAAATATTGAAGTGTTGATGCATCAAATCTTCAATCAAATCTTCAACATGTAGGTTTGTAGGTCAGGCTTTAGCTGCCTGATATAGTGATACATTTAGCTGCTGCTGTGGGTAGTATGCTCGATGACATGGTGCTTTAGAAGGTCCAAATGCAGGACAAGCGTTTGTCATATACAAGTCATATAAGTCGCACTTTTGGGAAAAAATTATTAACAACATACAAGACCGAGATCGGTCATTTCATCTGAAAGACTAAGGCTTGACAGGCAAAACACAATAGTAGACTCAATATATGCACATTTCACGACCATAAGACACTGATGCTCATTTAGCTTCATGAAACATAGGAGGAATTTAGTTTATTAGCACAACATATGAAGAATTACTCAGATAACGATAGCCTAAAGAATTCTTTATGTCACTTTAAATCACCAAGTTAATTGAATTCTTCATCCCCTGTGTTCCTTTGGGACTATTCTGTGGTGCTTCTTCTTTTGCGTTGCTGTTAGTAGTAAATACTGATGCACACACCTCTAGTGGTTGTTGCCATTTATTTAAACCTAAACTTATGTTTTTTAAAACTAGCATATAAGTCCCACCCCCTGGCCAAACTATGCAAAAAACTAAACTTATACTACGAAAAATACGGTAAACAGAACAAGAAAAAAAAAATCCCAAAGCTAGAAATAAAGCTGTAAAATAATTAAAAACCTGAAACACAATGTAACACAAGGATAAATACAAGAGGATCTGGCTGTGAGCAAATAAAAAGCACTCTTTTACAAATACACTGAGGACTAATTAACACAACAAACTGGATGAGTGCTGACCTGAACCCAGTCTGCTCATGGCACAGAGAGAAATGTAGAAGCAGCAAATTGAACTGTTTTTGTGCATTAAAATCCTAAAAATGATGTTAGGGTCCTGCCTCCAACGCCCGTCTGCCACTTTTGGTTTATTATTGCAGCTGCTGAACTTCCTCACACTTTGAAAAACAATATTTAGGGAGGTTCTGACAAGTGTAGTTTAGGGCACTAATATCTACTATCAGGACGCTAGCACCGTTTAATGTAATGGTAATACCCAAGAACCAACCAGACTATTAAACATGATCTGAATACATAACACAACCTAAATAACCTTGAAGCACAGAAGCAAGAAAACTAAACAGCATCAATCTTCTTTTGATATCTGCTTTACTTTTGGCTCATTAAAGTTCAACTTTAACTAGTTTTTTCTATTGTAAAATTTAATTTTAATTATGATTTTGCCATTTTTAACCAAAATCAAAAAGCCTGTGTCGTTTTTTGAGATATTTTTGCAACGGGAGTTCATTAAAAATTTGCCTCTGAGTTGTTGGCAGGACTTTGACTTTTAGCTCTGCTAATTTCCCATCAGTCCTTTGTTTACACTCTCTCTCCCGCTAGCTTATAGCTCCTCACAAGCCCAAATTAACATTAATGTAGCACAAAAAAAAATAGCAAGCAATATCGGAGCTAAACGGCCGTAAAGTATTGAATTTGAACCTGATGGCAGGTCAGAGGAAGAAGACGTTCATGGATCTATTTGTCTGCAAGTGGATGCTTCAGAACTGTGGCTGAGACGGGAGACTCTGGCCCAGCCATTGCAGTTGCTGTGACACAAACCCAAGCTTTTTCAAACCGCAAGTTTTAATCTGCTCCTGATTCAACACAATTTGGATAAAGAAATCTGTGAGGAATCAGTTTTACTTGGAAATTAGTGTAGATATGTACTCCATCATCTCCATCATAAGAAAATGCTACAAGCACAGGTAGCACACGATTTTCCTTGTCCATTACAGTGGGCTCACAAGAAAACGTAATATGCTTTCCAAAAACATTCTTAGTTTGGGGTGCATGCTGTCGATACACTTTCCTATATGGATAGGTAAAATGTCTCTAACACAAGTTTGCGTGTAACTTCAGCCTTGATTAAAAATCAGAGAGCTCTCAGCAAAGTGTAATGTGTCCATTTTGATTTCAATTGAGTCTGCCATTTTTTAAGATAAGTGTTAAGCTTCTAAATAGTTGTCCGATTGCTTGTTTTATTCTCAGATTTTTCACTGGTGTGGGTTCAACTGAGACTATCCTTGAACCAAAAAAATCAAAGACATTTAAAGGGCCTGTTATAGAAGCTTTGAATCTTCTTTTATGGAATTTTCTTGAAGTTCTGTAGTATGGCTATTCTTCTTTAGGACAGGTTTACAATAGGAAACGTTTGATCTATTCTAGTATCATAGCTTGTAGAAAAAAGTTACTTTTTTTTGGCTTTCTCAGCTTTATCAGACTAAAATCTTCCCTTAGCTATTGTGTGGATAAGGGAAAATCCTGGTTTCCAACAAATCAAACGTTTTTGCTGATCCTCTGTTGTAAAACACCAACTGCAGGTAGACTTTCACATGTTCTAAGAAATACTGCAACACTTGATAGACTGTTATCGTGTGCACAGAAGCTGCTCTTTCCCTCATCCCTTAGGCAGAATAGAATCTTTTTTTGATCGATATAAACTAGAAAAAAATGTGAATTCATGTTGGATTTTTATCAGGATTTTCTATTTGACTAATGAGCTAGCTAAATATAATACAATCATTCATATTTTCATTGTAGATTTTAATAATTCTTTGTCTCCTTTGTAAAAACAAATCACTAAATTAAAGAAGCAATCTTCATCTTTACATAGATTGCTACAATTGTTGAAACATATTTCATGACTGCAGCAGCATTCAAGTGCGTACCAGCGTTACATTCAGACTATAACGACTCTCAGTCACTCATATTCATATGCAAATTGGCACGATTAAGTCAGAATTAAGATAATTTAATTAATTGCTGAACATTCAGATATGCTAATAGGTTTTTGGTGGAGTGCATCGAGCACCTTTTGGAGTTTTAGTATTAGGCTGTGTCACAGCAGTGAGCTTATCCACCTGCATTGTTAACCTTGATGCCAACTTCCTGAGCTTTTAGCAAGAATTCGGTCAGTAGAGGCTACCTTTCTCAAAATGCATGCATTCTTTCTCCATTTTCCTTGGAGCCGGATGGTTTCTCATTGACTAATCCCTGACCCGCTCTTTTTACGGTGAGCTTAACTTGTGTTCTGCGATCCCTATAGAAGCAGATCTTCTCTCAGTCAACCCTGTAGTCACATTTGAATTAAAACCCCGTTTATCTTCATGAATTAGCCGTCTGCATAATTTCACTTGTCTTTATTGGTCTGCTGACACAACCACAGCGAACTCACAAATGCAGCTCAAACAGCTCACTGGAGTTTACGAGCAAATGAAAAACATGCAGATGAGCATGCAATGATTATTTAATACCAATGGTCATTTTAATTTATTTATGTAAGCCTGACTTCCTGCTGTTGTTTCGTAACAGTGAAGCCTCACAGTCACAGGAAGGCAGTGGGAGTCAGGTGACCCTGTGTGTCCCAGTGTCCCTCGCTTCGTCATGTCTACATCTGCGTGCTTCAGTGTTATTGATTTCTTCAAGATGTAAGCTTTGCTATCAGACCTTAAACCGTATCCTTTAGTATCAAGAACACAGGAAACGAGGATGTCAGATTAATTGGACTTCCTGTTTTCAGTAATCTCTGAACTCAGCAGAGCATCACTGCAGAAACGCCCACATATTATGTACATTTTATACAACCAATGATTAAAAAAAGAACATAGAAATGTATAATATGTGTTGTCACCTTCTAAGAACATCAAAACTCTTTTGTCACACTCAGCAAAAGCAAAATATATGTGAGGATTTAAGAAATTAAAAGGAGAAAAAAAGAACAATTTTTTGATGATGATTTCTAAGATTTCTATGGGTTTTTATGAGCTGGAAGCTGGCGTTCTTTCAGACACCACGCCGACTGAGAGTTACATTTGTCATCTGAAATACTGCATATAAATTAGCTGTTGACGTTTATGTTGTAGAATCATTTTAGCTTCCTATGGTGTAAAAAAATCATGCAGCATAAAGCTTTTGGAGCACTTCCTCTGTGTCACAGCTAGAATTAATAGTTAACGTGAAGACAGCTTTGGTTTTGCCAGTTTGCTTGTGAAAGTTCTTCAATGAATAATTGACTTGTTTTTTCAAAAATACTCTCACTGTAGAGCTAGTAAACTGTGTATAACTGCATAGTTAATTAGCAATTTTTTTTCCCTTCTGTTCGTGAAATAGTTTTTTCCCATAAAGCCTTGCATGTTTTGATTGGTCTAAAACAATTATATTATTAAGGACGGGAAAAAAAACTACATGGAAAACATGCTGGCTCTCTTGGTCTCTCTTGGTGCCAATCTCAGATTTTAGATCTTTATGAGAATATTTGTTGCACATTTCACAGTACAAATGTGTGAAATGAAGAACCTAAAAATACACTGAATAGGTTTTTCATAAAACGCAGGATGTGAACTCTGCATTATAATGATGGAATGAGAATTATTTGTAAAAAAGAATACCAGTAAGATGATTTATCAGGTCAAAGTCTGTCCTTTAACAAGATTTTATTCTTTTTTTGTTGTAAAAGAGCCTATATTGTGCAAAATCAGCTCTTTTTTAGCTTTCAAGAGTATTATAATGTTGATTCATCACGGAAAACACCCCTAGAGGGATATTTTGCCCCATTCACACATCTTTTCCTCAGGTGATTGGTAAAATGCTTTTATTCTATATGCACAATATGCACATCTGTGTTTGCAAGTTCTAACATTGTTTGTTTTCGTGGGATAAACGCAGACACGCTGCCGAGGCCGGCTCTAGGTTGACGTCACGAAATGGACGTCACCCTTAAGGAGCAAAAGGCGGAGCCTCAGAGATTGAGGCGTATCACTTCTCGCTAGAAAAAGGAGCTCAGGAAAATAACTAACAATTCATTAAAAAGTCGTTTTTTAGTCTGCCAAAGGTAATATATGATTATATATATGGATATGCTTTACTCTGAAAGGCTTAAGAAAAGCATGATTTAAGCCCTTTAAAGGATGGTTTATGAAGTGGGAGAGATAATGGCATTTTCTTGGTCTTTCCAGGTTAATTCATAATGATTGTTAATATTTTCTAAGTAGCACTCTTTCATTTCGCAACCCTATTTATTTGTGGTATTAATAATCCATCCATTTTCTAAACTCGCTCAATTCTTCCAAGCTCAGAACGTTGCTGGAGCCTATCACAGCTATTGATGACTGGTAAGTCACCAGTCCAATGCAAAGATATCGTTAAGTGTTTTGACTTTTTTTATTTCAGCTCCACGTGATGTTAAAAGTAAAATCCTGCAGGTAAGTCAAAGAAAAGTCTTCGAAACATTTAATCTTTTTGAAGCAGCTAAAGCTTTTCTGAATAAAGCGTGCCACTTTATCAGAAGGCATATTTGCTTTATTTATTGCTTTAAAGGCCAAAATTGCTCATACTAAAGTTACTTTTATTCAGCCATCAGGAGTCTCCCAAAAGGTAGTAGGTCCCAGTGTTCCGCAGTGGTCTTTTAATTATGACTATGCCATCTTTTGCCAAAATCTTTTTAAAACTTGTGTCATTTTTTGCCTTCATTTCCCATGATCCTTTGTTAACACTTCCTCCTGCTAGCTTACAGCTCCTGACAACCCCAAGCTAACATTAGCAGTGCAACAAAAATGGCGAGCAATGCAGATGAAGTGAAGTGGAAAATGAAGTGGATCAAGTGAATGTATCAGAATAGAGCAGAGCAGGAATCTTTTCGCCTGCCGATTGTACTTTCTACGTAAAAACTAAAAACTTTTTCACGCAAATTTTTTTTGTCTGTTCCTGATTTCCAACAATTTGATTAAAAAAAATATTCAGAAATGCAAATTTGTGATTAATTTTCTTTATATATGTCCTCAAAATTCCACAAGAACAGATTAAAACCAATAATTTCATTAGAGTGGGTCTTTAAAATGGCTTGAACTATTTGACTGGTGTGACATAAAGCATCTCAACACAAATAGTTAAGAAAAAGACATTTGGTTTAGCTGATGTCAAATTAATGCTGACATGGCTTTCCATATGATAAAGCCATCAAACGCGACTTGGTTGTATTTTGACTGCAGCTAAATTCACTGTTTGCTGAGCATTGCTGTGTATTTTAATGAGGCAGCATTGTGTCCCTCGGATCTCAGTGGAGCTCTGTTTGACTCTTCCTTGATTTGAGTCCTTTCATCTGTGATGTTCCTCAGTTGTCGGAGCAAATCGCAAAGCCTGTCAGCGCGACCACGCTCAGGCTGCTGCGTTTTGCCTGAAACCTCAGGACCGAGAAAAAAATGGAATAATCGTCACCCATTTGACTTTGTTCACACAACGGCCAATTAGAGCTATGAAACACAGGGGAGGGAGCAACAGGCATGGAGATATGTGAGCATCATGAGAGGACAAAGGCAGTGTGGCTGTGAATATTGTCAGAGATAAAACAAGACGTGGATGTGATGTCTGTGAATGTAATCCTATCTGTTTATATATGGAAGAACAACATGTTTCTGCTCAGTGCATTATGTCCAATATATATTTGATATAATAGTGAAAAATTATCTCAACTTTGTTGTTTTATTTATCTCTAAGCCAAAGCAAATACATTTGTGCTAAAATGATTGAATCATCTGCAAACAGAAGGATTGACAGATGTCTTGAATAACCTTTTTACTGCTGAATGGCACAAAAGCCATCCCACAGTTTGGCCAGCAACAAATGCTTTTCTAACAAGCTCTGTGAGGATATTTTTTAGTGTGTAGACACACAGCAGAACTCAGAAGACCAATAATCCATCTGCTTTAATAGAGCCTTTAACACCTGATCACAAGCATTTCATAGAAGCATTTGATGAGCTGCACCTGCACTTTTAAAAGGAGCTTTTAATCATTTCGCCTTTTCATGCATCACCAGAAGAGCAGCAATAAAAGCCTTTGAAAAATCAGTAATAATGGAAAAATAAAAATGTGCAAACCTAAAAAAAATTAGGAAATTACCTTAGCCGTTAAGATGTCAACTGTTAAGTCTTGTTGCAGCTTGATATTTTGAATGAGTGATCAATAGGATCACTTCATTTTAAAATTTTACTAGTATTGTGTGTGAGGAGGACCACAGCGCAGACAAAAGGAAAGTTAGATTGATGGGAATGTTTTATAACTTATTAAACAAAGAACTGCAAACAACTTAAACTGTGGAAAATTGCAGCACAATGTCCAGTTAATTTATTAACATTTAAGAAATAAACAAGCCAGTAAAGGCTGTGCAGTTTGCAAAAATAGTAAATTCAAATAAACTTTATTTTATAAAGCAGAAAAAGACCTAAAAAAAAATCAAACAATCCAAACAAGTTACAATGAGCAAAAGCAGGGAAAAAAATGTGATGTGAGTTTTTAAAGCATATATATAATTCAAGTATGTCGAAATTTAACATTTCTCTTTTTCTTTTTTTTTTTTTTTTTTTGTTTTATTGTCCGTCTGCTGCTGTTTGTTGTTCGAACTAAAGGCTGTTCACAGCTGCTGCAAAAGTCAAACTTCCCTGGTTGGGATCAATAAAGTATCTTTATCTTATTGAAAAACTTGATTTCCTTAAAATAGTTCTTTCTGTGTTTGTATTTGCTGTTCCTGAATTGAAATTTCAAGTGTTGTTTTGTAAGAATCTGGCTAAACTAAAAAACCGTAGCTAAATGTACCCCTCCTTTAGATGAGGAACCTCTATCCTCTACCATGATAACGTCCAACTATGTACCTCGCTAACCAACCACAGAGCTTGGAGAAGTTTGATGTAGTCAAAATAAATATGTAATTTTAAATTTGTCACGATTTAACCATTAAATATCTGGATGAATTTCATACATTTTTGAAACAAAGTTTTTATTTTACTAGAAAAATTAATGATTCATCTATAGAATTTCTTGCTGTTGCATGCTTTTATTTTATTCTACTTAACATGGTGTAATATGTAGTGTGTTTTTGTTGGGATGAGGTTGTTTTTACCTGATTTTGAAACTTAGTAGGCCTAATAAAAAGGCTTTTCATTTTAAAGCCTTAAACATAAAAGCCATATATTATATTTTAAGGTTTTGTAATACAGTTTGTACCATAAAATCCTTCTATTTCTATTGTATTTACAAAAAATAAAATGTAATGTGATTACTCTAGCATAGGGACATCCATTCATAGGAATGAAACATCTTTTTTTATTTAAATGAGTAGAGATTTTTAGGGCTTGTGATTAATCATGCAGATCATAGAATATAAAGTATTCCGCTAATGATCAAAGATAAATATACAATTAATAATGTCCACTATGAGAACAGTGAGTTCTTTTGGATTTTAACACACACTTTTATTTTCCTGTTAGATTTTACATTTCTTCTCAACTAACAAACGAGCAGAAACTAATCTTGAAAAACATTCAGGGTTATACTGGTTTACATGGTTCCCTCCTGCTTTGCTTTTTAACTCTGTATTTTTTGCAGCGTTTTGAAACTACTGGAGAGCAATTCGGATGCAAAAAAATTGTCCGTCTGATTTATGGAGCTGAACCTTCAAAATAAAGATGGATGCTGTGCAACCAGATCCCTAATTCTATCCCACCTTTGACCAATCTGTGTGCAGTTTTTACATAAGCAGTGCAAAAAAAATGACCTCCATGATCAAAAACAAAATAATTTTTTTTAGACTCCACCGCTTTGCAAAAGCCATCCTCTCACAAAGTCACAGCATCTGCTGTCTCTCAGTGAATTTCTGCAGCTAATTGCTCCTAATTGGACAGCACTGATTGAGGTGAAGCCTCTGATTTATGAGGAAGCCAATGGTGATGATGTCTGCCTCAGCTTCTGCCGCTCTAATTGTTCCTTTTCTCATCGTCTCTCTGTCACACGACTTCTTGCATAAATCCAGCCGGTTTGTCTCCCTGCTTCTCCTCTGTGACTTTCTGTCACTCAGTGACCTCAGATAAATTGATGATTATTTTGCTGCAGCTCACAGCCCTCAGCATGCAATTCCAATGTGAGAAAGCCAAAAGGACACTCCTTTCTGGTGTTTTATTTTGACCCTTTTCTCCTCTAAAACAACACAAAATACACGCACAGTGAGGATTTTGTTCAGTAGTAACGCTTACGAACATAGTCTGAATCCTTCTCCAGCAATCTGATGAGACGCAATGATTTAACGCAGCAAACTGTGAAAAAATCTGAAAAATGCTTTTCATTTCCAAACTTTTGCTGTTCTTCAGGCCTGCTTTACTTTTTGGAAAAAAACAAAATCCGATGAATTTCAACCAAAAGTAATGTTTTTCATTTTCTTCAGAGCAACATAAAGGACCCATCATTTTCTATTTCTCTTGTTCTTCAGGAGGATTCATATTTTTCAGATCATTTTTATATAAAATATAATGTATATCCCTATAAATAATGTTTTTTTTTTTGCCTTGCAGCTCAAAAGAAGCCAGAATATTTTCATAAATAAATTCGAAACTTCCATGAATTATTTTTTTGAGGGACGTTCTTTCTTAAGCACACCGCAAAGTTTTCTGTCATTTTGCAGCGGCGTGATGCTGTTTCCTAACCCACAGATGCAGCGTTAGTGTTATCACTGGACTGCCTTTCTAATCTAATTGTCCTTTACAATGAATGTGAGATGAAAGGCGTTTATGTCACAGGAAAGAGCTGCTCTTTCAGTCAGCCATAAAACAGTAGAGTTTTGGCGTCCTCTTGTGGTAATGATAGGAATTGTTCAAACATAAAAGCTGCAATCAAGATGCAGAACTTGGATTTCTTGACTTGTAAAAGTGACAAAATGCCCTTTATTGTGGTTAATATGAATTTAAAATAAGCATAGAATTAATTTCTTTAAAGTAATTCTGGTTCCTGTAACTACAGTGGTAAAGACCTGCCATCGCACCAAAAAAAGTAGTGCCAACAAAAAAAGAAACAGCAAATACCATGACTGCAACACTGCTACAAATAAAAAGAAATGATGTTGCAAATAAAGGAAATGCTACAAGTAAAAAAATACAGCTGCAAATGAAAAAAAGAAACAAAAAGCCACAAGTTGGACAAATGGAAGTGGATTATTTCCTGGGATTGTTTTTGCCCGTGCACCACTGTGAAAAGATAAAACAGGAACAAAAAACAGGAAATTGGAAACAATTGGAAAACAAATGAGAAAGTAGTGTTCAATGTCAATATTTTTTGTTTGCACATTTACATTTTTTGCTGCGATCGCATGTTGGCCACCGTATATACCAGTAAATTAAATCTTTTTTATTCCATGTATACATTTAACTGTGAAAAAAGAGAAAACTTGAAATATCAGATAAAGATAAGTAAAACAAAACATTGAGGCTCAACACATTTTTTTTCTAGACTCAAGAATGAGTGAGGTAAAACCCTCAAGTGGAAAGAAACAGAATCACACACTTTTGTTGAGGAGTTTTAAAAAAATTATTCATAATATGATACAAGGATATTTTGTGCAAGATGCCGTCGTTGGGTTGAAACCTGTACAAAACAAAGAAAGCACTGAAAATTCAACCTGAAAAGCAGAGAACAGCTGCTGGACCATGATTGTGTCAAAATCTGTGGTGGCGTCACCAGAATACAATTACTGAGACGGGTTTGCTTATTTCTATAAAGTGCAGTGAGGATGAACGCTCGCAGTGGGGCGCCGTGTGGCTGGGAGTGGACCTGCATCGCATGCTGGAGGGCAGGTCACCCTAAGAAACTCTCCCCCAGTGGAATATAGACTCTAATACAAAGCGTATGAAAGGATAACGGTTCTGTGCAACATACTGAATCGTACAAATATCAATATGAACACTTGTAGAAAAAGGATATTTTAAAATTCCCATTTATACAGTTAATAATAAAAAGGCTGCTCCGTTTATGCTGAAGCACCACAGACTTATTTATCCCCCACAATGACCTGGTGTAGAAGAAAGGCTTAATGTGTTGTTCAAGGGGAAAAAAACACTTCTGAGCTATAAGAAAATATATGCAGTTAGTGACAGGATTACATATTTTTGTATATATTTCAATGTTTTTTGGGGGGTTTTCTGTCAAAATGTTTCCAGGTTACAAAAGCAAAAGCATCACAGTCAAATCTGGAGAATACAGGCAGTGGAAGAGACACAAAAGCGGTCGGCTGGACTCTCAGCATCTCTCCATGCAAAAATACCAGCTGCTGGGGGTTCTGCCGGGAACGTCTAGATCTGCTGGGAACCCTGTGGACAGTAAGGGGACTGTGAGGAAAGTTGTAAAGAGCTGCTTTATAGAGGTGTGCGTCGAATGCTGTCTTTACCGAGTTGGTTCGCTTGCGTTTCCAGCAGTCCGGGTTGATTCTTTTCTGCTCCTCGGCCAAAGCCTTGGCCTCCATGGTGTACATCCTCCTTTCTTCATTTTTCATCTTCTTCCACTTGTCTCCCAGGATAACACTTATGGCTCTGGAAGAAAACGTGAAGAATTGAGAGGATTGATTGTCTTTTATCTCCAGAAAAGAAAGAAAAAAACAAGTAAAAATTCTAAATAAAAGCTGTGATGCCGAAAATAAAAGCATTAAGTAAATGACAACGTGGGAAATTGTGGGAACAGAAGATGAAAGTAAACATTCGCCTTACAAACTAGGAAATGATTCTATAATCCATAAAATCTTAAACTTTTAGCTGCATAAGAGAAAAAATGCAGAAAGGAAAATATTTCTTTACCAGCAAAAAAGAGCCTATTCTGATGGAGTATTAGGGTTCTGATGGAGTATTAGGGCCACCGTAAAAAACAAAAAATAAACAAATTCACAAATTTAAAAGTTGTAAAAAGTGCAAAAAGTGCAAAAAGTGGTATATTAAAAAATAGTTGTTTTCATTTATTTTTAAGAACAAAATGTTGTTTGCTGTTTGCAAAGTAAAAAAAAATGTCCTAAATTGTCTTGATTTAGTAAAAAGCAAAATATTGTTTAGAATTAAAAAAAGAAAATGTACCTCTAGAATAAATATTAACTAAAAACTAACATCTGCAAATAAATCGTTCCTAATAGTAACTTGTAAAAATAATTTAAAATAAAATGACATGGAGCAACAATTCACCAATTAAAGTTCAAGGAACATGCCTTGCTTTTTAGAAAATGTTTAGCTTTATAAATGAATATGCTTGTGGAATGGATGTAGAGACTGGCTTGAGGATGTCTGTAGGTGGATAAATCCACCACTCCACCTAAAGCTTTAGACTGAGGCTGCTCTCAGACACTTTTAATCAGCCTTTAAGGTTGAGAGTCTTAAACTCTGAAGTGCTTTGAACTTTGTACAATTTCAAAGAGGCAGATGAGTTTCATCTTCACATATAATGAATGAATAACCCCTTTTTAACTCTGCAAAAAAAGTTTCTCAAAAACTGTTTTACACAACGGCAGATTAAAGGAACTCTGGATCAAACGTGTGACATGATCACCTGTTGTCTTTCCCAGGATACATCTGGGTGTATTCCACTCTGTATTTCTTGGCAAAGAGCATGAAGGCGTTCATAGGTCGCTTGCACTTTGTGGGTGTGGCACCGCTGGCCGTCCCTGAGTTGTGGCTCCTGCTTGATTTGCTATTAGAAGACTGTGGAGAGCAGGAGCGCTCCAGCTTCTCACAGTCTGGACTGACGCCGCCCCCACTGGAAAGGGAGGCTCTTCGCTGGCGGGCCATGCTGCTCAGGACGTACACGGCTGAGGAATCCAGCGGGGTGAAGTCATAACTGCAGACAAAGGAGAAATGTTGTTCACTGACTATCTTTGATGTGTAATATCACTTTATCTATTTTTAACAAAAATATGCAAATATGAACAGAAAAATAATGAAAATAAAGCAACATTTACTTGCTGTTATAGTCAGAGAAGGGTGGAAACTTCCATTGACAAAATATTTTCCTACGTTGTCCAACGTAAAGCTGCTTTACATAAAGAGGAAACTACAGCACTTTGGAGAGATAATGGGAGCACAGCAAACTGCATGGAAATATGCAGTGTCAACAGCTGATCATGTGGTGGCAGTATTACCCAGAATAAGCAGACTTTATGAACACTAGTTTGAAATCTAGGGGGCCAGCTGAAGGTTTTTCTTAGCACTTTCCTTCTTTCTTTTTGCCCTCAAACAACATTTCTGTGATAGCTGTGTAATGCTCCTGCTGAAGTGAGACCAAACCAGTTTTCAACAGGAGCACTTAATCAAAGTCCGGTGTCCCCGTATGAAACCGGAACCAAACCCTATTGAGGACAAAACGATCCTATGTGAAAATGACCTTATATGAAGTCATAATTTATTGCCTTCCTACAAGTATCTGCTGCATTTTAAATTATGCAAAAGCTGCAACCTATAGTTCTATCATACAAAAGGGAAAAAAGTATTGGTCGGTCTCTGATTCTGCAATTGATCCTGTTTAAAAAGATGACAAATTTGTCTGTAATCTGCATCATACTTACACTTCAACCATGAGACAGAGTGTAAAAAAAGGATCCAGTAAAATCCATTGTATAATTTCAAAAAATATGTATTTGCATATTGGTGAAGAAAATAAGTATTTAACTGCTTTAGACAAGCAAGAATTCTGTCTTTCTCTTTAAGAAGCTGTTCCATCCTCCATTTGTTACCTGTATTAATGTCACCTGTTTGTTCTGTCTGACACCTGTCTACACCCTTAAATGATCAGACTGCAACATTTCCACCAAAGAGCTGTCAAAGGACACCACAGACACGAATGAACAACTGAACAAGACTGGAATGAACTAATATGCAATAAGCAAGCAACTTGGTGAAAAGAGATCAACTGTTGGGAGTAATTATTTAAAAACTGGGAGAAAAACAAGATGACTGATGATCTATCTCCAACTGGAGCTCCTTCCAAGATCTCACCTGGTGTAAAACAAATGATCTTCAGAAAGGACAGGAAACAGCCCAGAAATACACAGGGAACTGGTCATTGACTTAAAGAGAGCTGTGACCTGAGTGTTACTATAGCAACACTCGGCGTCATCATGGAAGAAAGCTTCAAGGTCACCATAGGTCCTCATACTTAAGCCGTCACGTCTAGTCCCATCTAAAGTTTACCAGAAAGGATCTAGTTGATCCAGAGTAGGATTGGAAGAGGGTGATGTGGTTGTGCTGAATTGCATCGCAATGACACTGATCCTAAACATTTCCCCCGTGGAATAAAGAAGTAGCTATGTAAGAAGCTTTTTTAAAGTTCTAGAGTAGCCTCGTCACTCTGGACCTCAATCCAATAGAGTTAAAAGTCAGTGTTGCCCAGCAACAGCTCCAAAACATCACAGCTCTTGAGAAGATCTGCATGGAAGAATGGGCCAAAATAGCAGCTGCGGTGTGTACAAACCTAGTAAAACATTTGACCTCTGTCATCAACAACCCTGGTTACATTGCAAAGTACTGAGGTTGACTTTCGTTCTTGACCAAATACTAGTTTTCTGCAGCATTGTACAAATAAATCCTTTAAAAATCATGTAATGTGATATTATGGATGTTTTTTGTTTACATTCTGTCTCATAGAACGATGAACAATACAGACCTGTCATCTTTTCAAGTTGGACAACTTGTAGAACTGAATACTTTCTTTTTTTTGCCTCACAGTATTTAAAATATAATTTTTAAGAAGTGTGTATGAAATTGTAGGGGATTTAATTATACTCCAAGATTTTTTAATGCATTTATTGTCTAAATAAAAATATCAAAACTACTTGGTTTGAAATATTTAAATAATTGTCAGGTTTAAGGGCCAATATGAGTATAGAGAAGAGAGGAAGGCCGATGAGGTTCACCTTCTAAACGTGTCAAAGACAACAGAGTCATCACAGTTGATAGAATCTGGGTGGTTTGGTGGCAGGCACACATCTCCAAGCTGCATCTCATAGCAAGGAATCCCATGATGCACCACTGTAAGGCTTGGGTAAAATGAAGACCAACCTGACAAACAGATTCTATGTTAGTTGAATTCTGGAGACAAAAAACAAGCTTAAACAGGCTGTCATGTCCACAAATGCTTTGAAAACAGAGAATTCTCCTCATCGGCAAGAGAAGGTCCTTCTGTACCTTTGTTCTTGACAAAAAATGGGTGGTCTAGTCTGCATTCTGCAGTCAGAAGGCCTTTTTCCATGGAGCCTGAGTCAAAGGTCAGTTTGAGAACTGCCTGGCCAAAAGAAATCATCTCTTCATGACTCACCAACTTGAGTCCATCTGAGCCAAAATGCTGAAAATTAAAAGAAAAAGAGCATTGTTGTTTACAGAAAACAAGAGGTAGTACCCCCTCAGAAAGAAAAGGACTCATTCTACACTCAGATCAGTTTTTGTTGATTCTCCATCAAAAATATTCAAGTCAAAATGCAGGAGCAGAATATGGCAAAAACTAAAACCAAAATGTATTTTCAATTTGAAAGACTACTTCATTGCTTATGTGGTATATTTTTTTCATCAGGACAGCCTCACCTATGTGGCACTAACTTTATTTTGTCATTTTTCCATGTTTTATTCACAAATTAAAAATAAAATCACACAAAAACAAAAAATTCCGGCAGGAAAAAAAAGTGATAAATTTAGTTGGGGAGACCCAAAAATGTTTAACAAACCATTTTTACAGCATTGAATGAAAGTTTTAGGTGTCATTTCATAAAAACAGCAAGAACAAATGTTTTCATTAAACTGATTTTCATTTTTTGAATGAAAATACAAGAAGAAATTCCAGGCGAAATTCACAGATTTCTTTGTGCCACATTTACAAACAGTTCTGTTCATAGAGGCATGTCACAAGCCTCACACCTCCATACCGTGACCTTCCTTATGTTGTCATACAGGCAGTGTCTGCATTTCAGTCTGCATGTGTGGTTTCAGCTTCCAGGCAGCACAGAAATGTGAATTTGTCTTCTGGGTACATCGATATAAGTCCCACTAGTCTGTTTTTACAGATTTATGTCCATAAAAAGTGTTTGTGTCAGTGGCAAAGAATAAAAGAAAAGGCGCTTTTGGAGTAGAGTTTGATCCGGCCGGGACTTTTGCAGCGCACTGAGGAAAAATACCCAGGTTTTTATAGATAGCTCCACTCCGCCTCTCACAGCATGTCCTCTCCTTGCTGCAGGCGTCTGATCGACGTTCATCTTCTGCCTCATTTATTAAAATAAAAGATCGCTTTGGTCCAGAAACTACAAATAATTGTCTTATTCTATCTTCATTCAATAAAATGTCACAGAAAATAAAAAAGTTTATTTTAGACGTAGTTCTATTACGCTGATCAACAGGATGGCCTCAGGCATCCGTGGGTTCCAAACGGTTAAAGTAGGAGTTTTAACTCTATAAAATCAAGCATAAATACTAAGAAAAAAAAGTGCTTCTTAAGTGTTTTTTTAGGACCCCAAAAAAATTACAAATCAAAACATTTGGTTATTTGTTTCACTTGTTTTCTTTTTGTCATCTGAAGTTTTGTTTAAAGTGGAATAGGCCAATCCCAGAGAGGAAGATTTACCTTAATCTATCCCTTTTAAGAGTTTTACTACTGTATTACTAAACTCTGACTCCTGACATGTCTGCCATCTTGTGGTCACTCCTTCCCACAGTAACAGCAGATTCCTAGCTGCCAGTTTCTCATATTACTTATTGTACTTTAGTGACTTTGGAAGGAGTACCTTGAGAGAGAACGAGAACGGCATCATAGTTTCATCATCTGACTCATCGTCTGAATCCCCGAGTTCGTCAGCTTCCTGCCACTCAACATTTGGACCTCGATGGAAACGTAGGCGAGTCCCTGAATACCAACAAGAACAACTGAATAAGACTATGAAACTTTACACGTGGAAAAGAATGCAAAAACTATGTACAATAAGCCAGAGTGATAACTGTGTTACAGCTATTTTTTTTACTGTTTTTCAAATTCCTTAACACTTTAGATTAGAAACTAAAAAGAAAACCCTGCAAAAGTTGTTTCTTTGACTGGGCGTCTTATAAATGCATACGGTCTGTTTAAAGATGTGCATGTGCGCACCTTTCAGGAAGCAGTGCCAGGCCGTCGAGGGCCACGAGTGAGACCAGGCCATGTCTTCATCATCAGAAAATGACGAGGACATTGAAAAAACCCCAGACTCTGATTCACTGCTGGCCTGTTCAGAGTTAAAGGCACAACATTTAATAATCAAGGCATTCAGGAGAGAATCAAAAGTGCATTTGTAGAGGTAGAGGAGTGGCGAATGTACCCTGACGCGTCTGCGCTCCCTGAGGTGGCCTCTGGACGGGCTTGGTGCACTACTGGCTAATGGGGGCCGGGCATAGGAATGTAAACTATTGCTGTTGCCAAAGATGTGAACTGGAGATGACCTGAAAAACAATACAGTAATAAAGACATATAGATTCAATTTAAAAAGATAATGAGATTAGACATCTGCAATAATGTGAAAGTCATAAGAGTCATATCAGAGAGTTGTTATGGATTGAAACTGCTCCAAGTGGAAGTAACCTTGCGTGGCAGGCGGTGTTCCAGCCTCCCTGTTTGGATTTTGTGCAGATGTGTCCCTAGAGTTCCTGCTTGTTTGAGTTCCTGATGTTTCTGATTTTTATGCAGCTCCTTTGACTTATGAACGAGTATCTCCTGCAACGTCCTGAGGAAGGGCATTCTCTGCTGTTCTTTTCTGTAAGCTTATATTTTTCTGTGATGCCAGTGAGACGAGTCACTTCAGCAGCTCAGGCATGTAGCCTGGATGCCTCCAGGACGCCTCCCCGGGGATGCATGTCCCACTGGGTAGAGAACCCTTGGGATTCTGCCGGAGCAGTTGGAGGAAGCAGCCCGGGAGAGGAAAGTCTAAGTTTCTTTTTTAACCTGCTGCCCCTATGACTGGTCCCAGATGAGTGGAAGAAAATGAATGGATGGATGGAAAATCAGAATAATTCAAATAGGATTTCTTATTTTATAAAGGTAGTACCAAAAAACAGTCAACCATGTGTAGTTTATCTTTTGTTTTGAAAATGTTTCACCTTTTCAACAATAAGGTATTACTTTGATTCTCCAAGTAAACTTAAACTCCTTTTTCTTACCACTATCAGCATCTCTGAGAAGAGGTGAAACGTCTCCTGTCTACTTTGATGGAATCAACTTGAATAAATAAGAATCTTCAAAGTCACCTTTGCTCTGTTCTTTTTTAATGAACCACAGTAACTTTCAATGATATAATAAAATAAGCCTTAGATCTTTTGCACCAAATGTCAGCTCATGTTTAGACAGCATTACAGACTAAAAAAGGTTCAATTGAAAGAGTTATTTCAAGGTTCATAATAACATGGCGCTGACTTGCCAGTCCTGTATTTTTGGATGCCCCACAGGCATACTGGCTCGTGTTTTCACAGGTTTAAGTTGGTCTGTGTATCTACATTGCACGTATGACAGTGTGACTGAATCAGGAACCTTATGTGTGGAGCATCCTTTAGCAGAGGACTCTGGGGACTGGTGGCAATTTTGGCCAACTCGGTGAGCCAGTTGGTGTTCGGGGCGCCGCTGACCTCCTGGTGAGACACCGCTCCCACCTGGAACAAACCCGGAGACCTCTGGTCCTCCTCCACCTCCTGCAAGTCTGGCATATCATCTGAGAAAAAGGGTTACATTAAAGTTCAGCCCAATCAGTTTGCTTTGCTCACACACGACTTTACTTGTTATGCTTTTATTTACCATAATCCATGTGGCATCCAGGTGATGGAGACAGGTCCTCGTTACATTTCAGAGGATCAAAGGACTCGTCCATTGTCACAATTTGTCTTGATTCTTTTTCCAAAAGCAACAGCGCACTTATGCCGCTTTCATAACCAGACTCTGAGCCATCAAATGCTGTCGCAAAAACCAAGAGAAAAAACATTTACACTGGTGCAAATAAAGCGCTCCTGAAAACCATTTTGACATACAATCCTGTAATCATTCATCTTCTTACATCTACGGTGGTTAATGTTGTTTTCATTAAACACAAGCATAATAAAAACTTTTGGATGAAAAAAAAACTTTTTTCAAAATAAAAGGTCATAGCAAATAATAGATTTCAGCCTAAAATTGTGTTTTAAGGTGTTTATGTGAAGATCTATAAGGAGAGCTTTTAGGGAACCCTTTGTTCCAACACGGAACCTCAGTGACGGGTCATGTGACTCGCTGCATGGAGGCCTTGTTTATAAACTTAGAGGTCGACGCATGCGCAAGAGTGCTCATTCATTCATAACTGCGCAGCCAAATTCGACAAATAGAAGAAATTCATCGTGAACAATACGGTGAAAAACACGCCACATTTTTACTACTTTGGAGGAAATAACAACCTAAATGAAAAAGCTCGACGTTTTAGAATAATTTACGTTTAGTTTGGTTTTTATAACTAACGTCTATACAAGGGAAAAAACAGATGAAAATATTAAAAAAGGCTAAAAATAAACGACTTACGACTGTCGTTTAAGCACTGACAGCTGTAGCTACTTTGAAAACGTCAAAATAATAATAAATGAAAATGTTCGCTTTGACGACATCGCGAACACAAAGAATTTTGCTGATTTAGGACAAAAACACCCGTTCAAAAGAGGTTTCTTGTCACAAGAAACGAATTCTATACCAAGCCACGACATTACCAATTCCTCAAAAGCAGCCGCAGTATGTTCAGCACAGCAGTACAGGCTTTTGGGTCTAACACTGTAAACAAAAGAATGTCAACAAGTTGAGGCATGACGCAACCTATGACCGTTCAAAATGAATGACACCAAGACCTCCAGACGCCTTTAAACAACATTTGATAGATTAATAACGGCATTAGCGCCGTTAGAGAGACCCGTTAAAATCCACGAAACGGCATTTAGGGTGTGTTTTTATTCAACAAAACAACCAGCGTCATAGCGGAAAAAAAAGAACAAGAAAAAAAAAAAACATTGTCGATCTCAACCTTTCAATCGACACGAAACGACCCAATGACAACCTCGTTAAAACGCCAAATTACCCCCCAAAACGGGCGAAGCGCACAAATATGAATTAGATCCTCAGTCTAAACCGTTTATTTTTCTCAAAAAGTGCTTAACTTCTTTACTTACCATACCTATCGCCTACCACAAACTCTCGGATTCAGTCGAAGGGTGGAAATGAATGTGACCACAGAAAGACTCCTATTGGTGCTGATGCACGTCAATAACAGCATTCCGGCTGTTTCATTGGCTGAGACATTTAACAAGCACAGAGGCGGGGTTTAGTTTGTTGGTGATGTTCCGATTGGCTGAAAGTACAAGCCTGTTACTACCCAGTAACAGCTGATTGGCAATAACACGAACAATACATGTTTTTTTTTTTTTGCAAGGAAATATTTTCGTACTCTGTGATCTTTAAGAGTTTTATTTTAATCTAGCCCTCACTAGCTAACTTTTGCTCTACCTGTATGAATAAATAAGTATGATAACGTCACACACAAGTACAAAACTTTCTTTATTGACATGAAAAGTGAAACGTACATGTCATCTCTCTTTGCCTTTAAAACGGCTTGTGCCACCAGAGGGGATAAAGTCAGCATGTTTAAATGTAAACGCTGTTTAAAACATTTCTGCTGCAGAAATACAGATGACTCCACATCTCAATTTTGCTAAATGAAAAAGGGAAGGACCCACATTGAATTCCCACAGAGTGGGGAAATAGAGGATTTTTTATTTACTTTTCTTTCTTTTTTTTTTTTTTTTTTTTTTGGCAGAGTAGGCAGCAATAAAAGCTGTCTCAACAATGTATAGTACACCAACACAAAAGCAGCATGAGTAAACATTTTACAATTAAACAAGTGAATTAAATGATCTCACAACATTGCCTTTGCTAACTAATCTAGAGTGGCAACCTTTCAAGTCAAAGGGGGCTTATATAATAACAGTAAATACTCAATTTTAAAAGTATAATTTGTTTTATATTAAAAAAAGGCTTTTTTTCTTAAAGTTGTTCTTTCTTTTTCTATTTTGTAGAAGCAGGACATTAGGCAAACAGCCACAAACATTTAAGAAGTACAGTTTATGAAGATGCAGTTAAAACTTATAAGTGTTTTTTGTAAATAAACTTTAATCTGATGCAGTCAAAAAGCAAACACGATCTCCCAATATATGTAGTTGAGATTTTCTTGTCTGTTTTTATGTTCCAGCTGTGATGGGAGAACAGGACATAGGTATCAACAATGATCCAGTAAGAAATTGCTTTGGCTTCTGGTTTTTAATACAGTGTAGAAGTTACAAACAAAGAAATGCTTTAAGCGTAGCTATAACACTGGAGAAACGCTTAAATTAAAAAAATGTTGGGTTCTGAAACAACTAACATACCTGGCACTAACAAGTAAAATGTATACTAACATTTTTAAAGGTGAAAGTCTCTGAAAACATAGCAAAATAAGCTTAAAGCAACTCTGCTTGGCTAATCGAAGTTATGACATTTGTGACAAATTCTACTTAAATGTGACTATTCAGTATGGTTTACTTATTTGACACACAAATGCAATTGTGTAGTGTTTATTCACATTTCGCGTAAAAAAAAAAGGCTTTTAAAAGGGCTATGGGGAAAAACATCCACACAAGTACCCCTACCCCCATCCCACCACCCATCTATCCCCTTATGGTCCATTGGAGTCACCTCATGCACTTGGCTGCTCAATTTCTGGGCTACTTCCAAAAAGGCTCTGCAGCTGCTCCTCGTAGTTTGCGATGTTTCTTTTCATGATGTCCATGCAAGGCCCAAGCAACCTTTCAAACGCTTGGACGTCCATGACTGATGAGGCAAGAAAAATAAAGGTTGTCATCGTTTTTTTTTAATTTCATTCATACTTGAACTAACATCACAACGGTTTTTCATCCAGACAAAACACACTTGTATGCTGTGTATCTTATGTTTAAAGCTGATATCTACACTTTTATGACAATAGTTATGATGGAAAACCTGCAAGAAAAAATAAAAGGACCAAGTTGGTTGCAAAAAAATGTTCAAAACAAAACACTTTTTAAAAAAATAGAATAATCTTTGTGAAAACCTGTGTACCATACTCTAAGACCCATCAAAATACAAGTAGAGTTTTTCCTGTGTATTTAAAATTAAAAGGGGTGAAACAATAGTAAATTGCACAAGTTTATATTGCACTTTACTACCTTCTTAGAAGGCCCAAAGCGCTGTACAGTCACAGTCCGACTGACCCATGCACGTCATTCACACACTGAGAGTGGCTTCGCTGCCAAATACTGGCTCCAACCTAAACCACCAAGAGCAATATGGGGTGCAGTGTCTGTCTCAAGGACACTTTGACAGATGGGTGTGCAGAGCGGGAACCAAACCAGCAATCAGAGGTTGACCGCTCTACCTCTGCACTGTGGCCGTACCATTACTCAACTTGACCATGTGTTAATTGAATCAACCTATACCATTATAAAACTGTTTCAAAGGGAAAGACATTGACTATATCAATATCTGAAAACAAACATTTGGAAAGAATTTGCCATTCATTCTTGTTTATTTGTTTGTACACATATTTAATGTACACTTGATTATCTTGTGAGAAATCACCTGCCTCTTCACCTGCGCTGTTCAGTACCAAGTATTTATCACTAAGTCACACTGGTTGAATTTATGACTAAAGATGCCCTGGATCCATTTAAGTCAGTGAATCAGATTGAAGCGGATCAATCAAAATGAACAATATTGGCAATGAATCATATCAGCAACCAAAAATTAGGATATGAATCGAATCATTGTTAAAATGAATCCCTACAGCCATAAGATTCAGCCAAACAAAAGCTGCATTTCCACTGACTATGAAATTGTGCAAATTGGACCTGCAATAATAAATTCGCCTAATGGAAACATGACAATTTTGAAAAAACATAGCATTTATTGAATCAAAGTTTTTGTGTTTGGAGGAAGTGTTTTCTGAGGTGTATCAAAATGACATATTTTGCAGAACTGCAATGAAAACACTTTTTTTCAAATGAAATTAGTCACGTCCACACTTCGTGCCTTGGGCACGCACAGCGGGCAGCAACACACAGCTTATCAAAAGTTGTGCATGTCATATGGAATTGTTGGATCCACAGCCTCTCTGTAAATCACCAACCATGATTTCCCAAAGTCACTTCCTCAATAGCCGCTCCATGTCCTAAATAAGACATCGACATCCTCTTTGATAGATGATGATGAGTGCCAGTGCCATGGCAGAAATTTGAATGCATCTGCTGTAAATCAAAGTTTTGTTTCCATCTGTCACCATGTTCTTTAGACTAAAGCTGAATTCTTGCCCCACCCCTCTGGCTTCTTCCAATTGTAGGAGTATTTGAAGGGAGAGAGGTGTCCGAAATTGTTTTTTTTAGGGTAGAGTGAAGGGATTTTGAGTTCTCTATCTCTCTGCCGGTCGGGTGAGCCGTGTTGTGCTGTGCCGCGGAGGGGATACGCATTTCTTCACGTAGGTGTGCTCTAAAGCACAGAAGTTTACAATTACATTTACGTAAGGACGTGTTGTTTTAGCATGACTTTTTTAAGTTCTAAAACCGACATTATTATGTATTTTCCAAGTGCTGGCAGCTACATTCTAACATTGATGACCGGCGAAAATTGGTGACATCATCAAGGGGTAGTGCCGGTCGGTACTGTCCGAATTCAAAGACACCATTTTTCTATGTCTCTTTGCTTGGAGGGTTAATTGTAGGGGTAAGGGTAAGAATTTGGATTGGCATAAGTATACTTGTAGTCCACTTAAACTGCTTTTTTCTAAGGGCGTTGCTGAGGTTTTCTCACAAAACGAGTTGTTTGAGGGGTTCATTATAAATCAAAAGAAGCAGACTGAAGAATGATCAGGCAACACCAACAGCATGAATGATGTAATTGCACAAATTTACCCAGGCATTTGACACTCCCCACAGCATAGGCAGATGCGGCTCTGGGCTTGTTTGTGACCAGAGCCAGCTCCCCGAAATACTGGCCCCTCGTGCAGGTTGCAATTTCCACCTCTTCCTCCTCCTGATCTTTTTTCGTCATCTGAAGGAAAGAAATAGAAACGATGAGAAAACCCTATCTAAATAAATATATATAACAAATATAGCATACCCGGCTTCTTGTCATTGTAATTCTAACTTGGCCACTCTCAACTATGTAGAAGCAGTCTGCCAAGTCGCCCTAGAAAGGAGACAAATACTTGTGAAGAGCACCAAACCTAGTAACAAAAAAGGAAAAAAAATGTTTAGAAAAAATTCAGTCTTTCTCACCTGAGCAATAATTTGCTGTGAATCGTTGTACACCCTGGTGGACAGGACATCTACCACCTTCATTCTCTCTGATGTCTGTAGGTAGAAGAACATTACACTGCCTTCATTCTAAATGCATAGTAGGCTTTGGTAAGCCTAGATCAAAAAACTGCCCTGACCTCTAAAGATGTAAGCAGTGGTAGTGTTTCGATGAATGCCTCGTAAAGCTTCCTCTTCTTGGCGTTGTTCTTCACTATGATCCTCCTGAATGTCAGTCGATCCTGAATAAAAAACAAAAATGGTAAGTCATAAAAAACAAACATATATTAGTGTTTTTATCAACAATAATTATTTGAAATAATCTCTGTTTTCTATTTGACTTTCTATACATAAAAATATCAAGGATAAACCCAGAATAAACAAAGAGTCAGACATCATCACGGAGCTTTTTTGCATCTATGCCATGTCACATCAGTAATTTCCACGTAAGAGTGTGAGACGCCCCACTGGAGGATTTTGTAGCTGCTGCTGCTGCGGGGAGCATCAAGCTGTTAAAATCTCTACCTGACTGAGCCACTTGGGCCTAAGTGGCTCTGATTAACCACTATAATTTACTGCTTGCTCAGAAAAGCCTCCGTCCGAAACTGACCGCAGACCGCACACTCAGCGGCATTCTTCAAGAGCACGGGTCAGCGGGGGACACAGCGGCACGCCGCCTGCTCCACGCAGAAATGGTAGACCGGAGCTGTTACTCCTTTTTTTCAGGGAATGACCCTCAATCATGACTCATTGGCGACTGAGTCATGAACGAACAAGCTGCTTCGCTTTAAGGGGTCAAGTAGCAACTGCATCCTCAGACAATTGTGGTGGCATCCAACGCAATCCAATGCCACAGCAGGAAATGACACTTTGATGCTAAAAAGATCCAAAAATCAAACACAATATGTTTTAAATTTCCTAAAATGTGCTCAAAATATTTATATAAAAAGTAAACTTAGTTTCTGTTTTTACTTTTGCTATTTTCTTGATTGTAAGTGTTCCTAAAATCATCTATAGAGTGCATGTAAGTGCTATCCCATATCCTGGGTGTTTAAGCGGTAAAACGTGATCTTTCTCAGAGTTACCAGGGAGCAACGCTGTCACAAACAAGCTATTTAAATTGTGCCAACTGACTGCACAGCGTGCTAGCAAAACTAAGTAAGGAGCCAGCTGTGCTCTTGCAGGAGGAAGTGATGGTTTACTCACCAGGCACCAAAGGGCTCCAGGCGAGGTGGCAATGATTGTGGCTGCTCTGGGGGTGTTGTACATCAGCGCTAGTTCTCCAAAACTACCTCTGTTGTCATAGCAGCCCACCAGCTTTTCATTGCCATCCACCTTCACGAAAATATTAAAAGTCCCGCTGGACAAACACAAGCAAAAGATAAACAACCAGCATGAAGATGAACCAAGAGAAATCCTTTAGAACACGGAGTGAGAAGGAAAGTTAAAGCGGTGAAGGCACCTTTCAATCACGTAGAAGTTGTCCCCATCATCATCCTGATCAATGATGTGTTCTCCTTCTGTGCAGAACTTCTCAAACATGGCATCCAGCACTTGAGACATCTCCTCCTGAAAGATGAAATAAGATCAAACATTTTAGGATGTGGTGATGAAACAAATGTGAATCCTTTGTCTGTCGTGCCGAATCATAGAGTAGAACAGAATAGAACTTTATAGATCTTATGCCACAAAGGGGAAATTACCTTGTTGCCATAGCTCTATTTAAAACAGCAGATACATAATAATAACATAATTAATAATAAAACAAAAAGTACTCTTAAAAAGTTAATAACAACAATAATTATTTTCCAGAATTCTGAGAACACACAACAAAAAGCCTCTGACACCAGGACATAAACTATATCTGTGCTCATGGAATAATCCACTCACAGGATCCAAATTCTTGAACAGAAGAATGTCCCTGCATGCCTCCTGTAGTCTCTGTCTCTGTTCGTCAGTTTTGGGGTAGGTGACCTTCAGGAAAGAAGTTAAATTCGTGTCTGGTGCTCTCAAGAAGGTGAAAGAGAACATCAAAAAGATGTCACTCTTGTTTTGCTCGTTGGCCAGGCCTGCAACTTACTCTGGGCTCTTTATCTTCTTCATCTTCATCAGGGTTGAATGCTTCAGCGCACACTGAGTGACAGAGGTAAATAAAAAAAAGGAATGTGAACTTGACTTCCAACGTACCTTTTAGGTTATTTCCATGGATGGTGCGGGCAATGAGCAGTCTACACTTTAAATGTTGCTTATAACACAAACTGTGTCCCTTTTGCTTGGCTAAATATCTAGTTAAGAATAATTGTTCTGCAGAAAACAACATTTATTTAATCATTCATTGCAAACAAATGTTATATATATATATTATGTGTGTGTTCATATAAATACACAAAACGTGAGGTCTATTTTGGCTTAATTTTTAAAACAATTGTATTTTTTCTGTCAGCTATAAAAGATGATGTTTTCCTTTTATTTCTCTCAAAAACATCAATTTAATATCATCAACAGCTTTTAAGTACGTAAAAAACAATCCAACTTCTGGATTCTTAAAGGTCTTACTTCCTCGCAAAAGAAAACATTTTTGGACCAATCAGCTGTTAAATAAATCGTTCCTGAATTGAATATGTTGATAAAAGCAGGAGCAGCAGACCCTGTTTACCCTAAAATAAAACTATAACTCTATAAATTGACCATACAAATGAGTTTGATTACATTGATTTAAAAAAACATTTGAGATTATTGTCATATTTCATGAATCTTGCAGTACTCCACGTAGAAGAAACGTTTTTAATTAAATTCGTCATGAGTTTTTATCTTTTGATCAAAATGATAATGAAATCATCAGTCTAATTTTCAGAAGTTGTTCTACTGTTGCCATACACGAAATATTGTTATGAACAGAAGAAGGAAATGTTACATTGGTTTGGATATTCAATCGATGACATTATGCACCAGAGTGAAGACAGAGTGGCTCCGGGGCCTCTTTAAATCAGTTCGTCTCTTAACAGAAGGACAGTTACAAAAGACAGACGGAAAAAAAAAAAATCATCAGACTACAACAGATGTGGTGTAGTTTCAGTGAACCTATTTATGTCTCCTGCACTGACACTGTGCAGGGTTTCCTTTAATGACACAAAGAGCATGATCAAACTGCAAAACATGAACTCACCTGATGCTCTTCTGATGAATCTGTTTATCACTGGGGCTGCAAAGCAGAAAACAAAGCAAAAAAAAAAAAAAAACACTTTACATTTAATCGTAGGGATCTTCAACAGCCATTTCTGGGGAAAATGTGTGCTTTCATATTCAACCTGCACTTTGATCACGCTGCTGAATCTAAATAAGAAACAATAATTCAAGTGTCAAATAGAGCCAAGCCCTTCTTAAATCAGTATGAAAGAAACATCAGGTGGGCGGTTCCATCGCTGGGACAGTGGGAGTGTGACCAACAGATGTGATTTAACATGTGAATGTGGCCTTATGTAACCGTTGCAGCCTGCCTGGCAGACCCAGACCCACACTCCCCGCAAACCTCCCGCAGCTGCCGGCAGTTGGTGGTTAGAATAAGTGATAGCACTTCAAAAAAACACCATTTGATCCAAATATGCGCGTGTGAGTGTATGTGTGTGTGGTAAGGCGCGTGACAGCTGACCTTCCGCCTTTTACCTTTGTAATCTGTCTTTTTTTTTTTGCTATTAGCCTAACATGGTAAATAGGCCCTGCAGGCCTACGCCTCACAGGAAATATTCCAACAAGACGGCGGCTTTTGAACAATAAACAACAATAAAACGGGGGCTCGGTCCTGAAAATGCCCCTTGAATTGAATAGAGATGTATCTAGGGGGCTTTTGTTTGTGGAGATGAAGAGCATGACCATATATGGCAAATGGATGCAAGGTGGCGCGCGGAGCATCACCGCGCGCTGTTCCCCACAAGCGCCGCCGAGCAGCGGTCGCGCACGCGGCGACATGCGCCCGTGCTACAAAAAGACGGGTTTTTTTTTGCGCCCCCCACCCTTAAACATGTACACCCCCATTCACGGTTACACACTTCACTCCCTTACCTATGAACTCCTCGTCGTCGTCCTCCTCGTCCTCCTCCCCGTTCTCGGAATCGATCTGCATGGCTTCGTCAATGAAATTGACCGCTTTTCCAGATCTCGGGGCCGAATTTTGGTCATTGCCAAAAGCGGCCTCTTTCGTCTCGTTGTCCTTCAGCTGGGTGAAGTACTGCAACGCAAACTCGAGTAAATCCCTGGGCTGGTTCCTTAACACTTCCACGGTAAAGCTCTGTAACAGCTCCGTCAGTCCTTCAGGAATTTCTATACTCATTCCTGTTATCAGTCTATAAATGTGGACAAAGCCGGTTGAAGCTGGAAGTGAAGGATTATCAAAGCAAACAGCCGAGATGGAGAATAATCGGATGTCGTCGGGTCATCCAGGCAGAAAGGCGTCTACGGCGAATTCGCTCTGTGTTTTTTTTTTTTTTTTTTCTCCCTTTAATAAAAATGGCTCTGGATTTTTGGTCCAAGCATCTTCTGCTGCTTCTGGCTATAGGAAACCCACGCATGTGACCCAGGAATCCATGGCAACCACCTATCCAGGGATTGCGTATGAGCGGCAGCGGCGCAGAAGCTGCAGTCAGTCGCAAAAATACAAATAAAGGGGAAGAAACCGGAGACCCTCCGGTTGCTCTGACAGATCAGTGTTCGGACCCAAAGCGGAGGAGCTTCCAGAAAATGCAACCATTTCGGTTACATAATCATAATTACATTTTTAAATCAAAATTTAAGAAAAGATATCACCTTATGTCAGGCGTTACCTTATTTGTGCAACATAAAATTGTGCACAAAGGATACTCAAACCTTATTAATGTAAATAGTCAAATTATTTTCAGTTTTACTATGAATTGCTATTTAACTAAATTAGTAGTCTACGGAGCCCCTAAAGGGACATTTGAGTAAAAACTTCACGCCTCAGTCTGGACCATGCATAGAATAAAATTAGCATTTTGGTTGCACTTTTGCACAGAAAGGAAGAGGGGGGTGCAGAAAGGAAACTCCCTTGATGCTGACTGGGAGACGACCAACCATGAAGCAAACTGGCCACAGCCTCCCATCACTCCAGTGGTTTCATCGCGACACACCTCCCACTTCTGTGATCCACTTCCATCACATCAATGAGACACGAATGTGGTGGAAATATCCACGCTACAACCAAACTGAGCATTGAGTTTTCTTTGACAATAACCCCCAAAAAGGAAATCAAAACATTCAAGTTATTAAAATGTAAATGAGCTATTCTTAAACTCAGTTCTATAACCTTAAGCTCTTTGATTCTTTGGGTAAAACTGAAAACCATTACAGCTCTCATTCATATATTTGTCGGCATCAGCGCCCCCTACCGACCACATGTATGAAAGCAAATGGCTTCCATCCATTAACACTTGTTTCGTTTTAATTAATATTAAATAGATTACCCTCTAATACATACTAGTTGATCAAAACAATAAATAAAAAGCTGTTACTTTAGAAAGTAATTTACTTACAGGGTTCATGTCCACGAAATATAGCAACAAATTTGTTTTATAAATACCGGTATTTGTTTTAAGCAAATGAAATGGAGAAAGAAACACATTTAATCCTCCAAAAAACAATGTGTAACACAGACCACCAAGTTACTTTTTCCAGGAAACATTTATTTGATCAATACAGGATTGTATTTTTCCATAAAGAATTCAGTTAAATATTAACAAAATTTACAGTCACAGGGAATGTAAAAAAACAAAAAAAGAAAAAAAAAAAAGAACAAATGTTTGCCCTTAAAAAAACCGACCCCAGAAACCCCACCCACCCAGGGTAACGTTGACCACAGCAGAACTAGAACTATTTCAGTTCTCAGCATGACTGTTCCACGTTCTCCCATGCAGTGCTTCACAGTTCATCTTTCTCTGTCTGCAAGGACCAAAAAAATAAAAAATAAAAGTAAAAACCATGAGATGAGCTGGAAACTGCAGTAAGGCATCTTCATCAGGTGGAAAAGTTCTTACCGTTTCATCCTCGTCATCATCTACAACTTCTTCTTTGGCTTCAGAGTCTTCTTCTGCTTGTTCCTCTGGTTCCTCCTCTGGTTCTTCTTCCACCTGTAAAAGAAAAATCCTCTGTAATTCACTCCACAGTTTGATGACTTGATGTTTAAAGAATTGAGAGCTGTGGGTGTGAGTGTACTTCTAAAAGAAAACATTGCAGCTCAAAGCCTTACTTGTTCATCCAGAGGTACATTCATGCTGAGTCTGAGCATGCGCTCTATCCTGTCTCCGTAAGCCTTTGTGTCGGATAGCTGGTAGCCGGAGCGCAGCGTGGCCGTCTCAAATAAAACTACGGCCAGATCTGAAGCAGTCTGGTCTTCTGCATCAGCCTAAAGATGAACAAACGATGATCAGCTTCAAATTCAAATTCAGACGGTCAATAACAAGTGGCGTAACTTACATTTACTTTGCTGAGCATCTGTTTGATAAGAGGATGTTTGGGATTGATTTCCAATGTTTTCTTCTGGCTGGCGTAGTAACTGAGGAAGAGGAGAAACATTTTAGTGCAACGTTCCTCAGTAACTCTGGACTATCAGAATTCATGTGTGGGATATTCTCACCTTGTAGAAATGTCTTTTCCCGTCTGGTAAGCTTGTGCCTTCATGATTCTCTCCATGTTTCCTGACCAGCCATATTGACTGGCGACCAGGGCGCACGGGGAGTCGGTCAGCCTCTGAGAGAGGACCGCCTTCTCAATCTGTTATGAGGAGGGAAACAAAATTAGCAATTAAAATGAAACTAAAAAACATGGAGTTCATCACTGCTAGCACGAATATAAAAACTGTTCTTGACCTTGTCCTTCAGGGCTTTGTCCTTCAGCCAAGTTGTGAGGGGCTCAAACTCCTTTTCCAAGGCCTCCCTCTTCTCTTTGGCCTTTTCACTCTCGTCAAACTTGATGCCCTCCTTGGCCACATTCTGGAAGCGTTTGCCGTCGAACTCTGGCAGAGCCTGGATGCAGTACTCATCCACAGGTTCGGTCAGGTAGATCACCTCGTAGCCCTTCTTGAGCAGCCTTTCAACAAATGGAGAAGACTCCGCCTACAGAGGAAGAGGATGCAAATTGGATTTTTAAGCACATCCTGTACCGTTCAATAAACTTGAAAGGAGTTTCATAAGCCCCAGAGCGTAACACCTCACCTCCTTCCTGCTGGTTCCTGCCATGAAGTAGATCTTGTCCTGCTTCTCTTTCATGCGCTCCACATACTGCTCCAGGCTGGCCAGGCCTGTTTCGCTGTTGGAGGTCTGGAAACGAAGCAGCTTGGCCAGACGGGTCCTGTTGGAGTGATCTTCAATAACACCCAGCTTGATGTTTGTTCCAAACTCCTTCCAGAACTTATCGTTGTACTGCTCCTCGGCAATCTTCTTGATCATGTCCAAAGTCTTACGGACCAGCTTCTTGCGTATGACCTAAAGAAAGACTTGGGTTGCTTAGAATAAATCCTTAAGCTTCTTGATTTTAAAACAAAATGTTTGCTTAAAATGTATTTTCCTTAACGAGAATGACTACATTTTTCTTGAAATAGCTCTAAAATTACATTTTAAAACAATCTTTTAAGTTGTTGAATGATCTTAAACTCACTTTGAGTAGTTTGTGCTGCTGCAGCGTTTCTCTGGACACATTCAGAGGAAGATCATCAGAGTCAACCTGACAAAAGAATTTTTTGTATCAGTACAAATTAAGACTGAACCATCTCATGAAAGGTCTTATTTGAATAATTTGATACATTCAGAATATTATTATTTCAGACATTACAGGAACCAAAGAGCGACCTACCACTCCCTTGACAAAGTTCAGGTACTTGGGCATCATATCATTGAAGTCATCTGTGATGAAAACTCTCCTGACAAACAGCTACAGGAAGAAAAAAAAAAAAAAAGTAGAAATATTAATTTTTTTGTAAGCCTTTTGTTTCAAGAATATGTTCTTTATCAACAGAAAGACTACAAACCTTAACAAAGTCGTTCTTCTTGGAGCCGTATTCATCAAAGAGGCCACGAGGAGCAGCGTTGGGCACAAAAAGGATGGACTTGAAGGTGACCTCTCCCTCAGCTGTGAAGTGAATGTGAGTCAGAGGATCCTCGTTATCCTGTTGAAATTAAAAAGATTTACAAAACCTCAGAGCTAGGAAGCATCAGTTTTGTGAAGTTCTCCTGCTCAGGGCTTACCTTAGAGAAGGTTTTGTAGAAAGCCTTGTATTCATCTTCCTCCACATCCTTCGGCGGTCTCTGCCAGATGGGCTTGATGTCGTTCATCAGTTCCCAGTCCCATACGGTCTTTTCAACCTAAGATGACAAATATTTCAGTGAAATTTTTTTTTTTAAACATTTCAGCTAGAGGTTGATCAGTCAAAAACATTTTGTCTTCTTTAGATGATCTTATGACATTCTGTAGAAATCATTTTTTAAAACAAAGTTTTTTTAAGTTTAAATCATATTAAAGGAATGACTTATTGTACCAAAGTGATTGCATGAAAAAGTGAATATTTTAGGCATATTCCTAGAAAGAATTAACTTGTTACCTTCTTGGTCTTTGGCTTATCTTTGTCTTCTGCCTCCTCTTCCTCAACCTCAGCCTCATCTTCAGAAGCTTCTTTCTCTGGTTCTTCCGCCTCAGCATCCTCCTCAATGGGCTCTTCAACGGTCTCAGTCTGATAGAAACAAACAAAAGGCTCACTGCACCATGTTCTCTTTTAAATGTATTTCAATACACCAGTAAAAAAAGCGAATGTATTGTTAGAAACATTTCAAAGTGATCACCTTGCTAGCCCAGACATAGATGGGGAAATTGATGAACTGGGAATATTTCCTGACGAGGTTCTTGATGGTCTCCAGCTCCAAGAAGTCTGAGGCTTCCTCCTTCAGAACCAGCCTGGTGTTGCATAAAGGGTGGGGGCGTTTGAAAACCCACATTAGTCATGCAACACAAAACGACTTTTATTGCATCAGAAAAAATAAATAAAAGTAGCTTTTGAAAATAAAACAAGAACTTACGTTATGGTGGTTCCTCTTCCCAGAGTGTCTCCTCGTGGGTCTTCAATCACGGAGAACTGATTCGAGTCAGACTCCCAGATGTGTTGAGTGTCGTTGTTGTGCTTGGACGTTACAATCACCTTGTCGGCGACGAGGAAAGCAGAGTAGAATCCCACACCAAACTGTCCGATCAGCTCTGAGGTAGACTGGCCCTCAGACTGCATCTCTGTCATTTTGTTGAGGAACTCGCTGGTGCCGGACTTTGCAATGGTCCCCAAGTTTTTAATCAGCTCCTCTTTGGTCATTCCAATGCCGGTGTCAGTGAGGTGGAGCATGTTCTTCTCTTTATCAGACTAGACAAGAGTGCAACAAATGGAAGCAAGTTAGAAATAGTCAGAAATTTCAAAATAAATGCGACGTGCATGTGTGCATACTTTAATCTTGATGGTCAATTCTTCATTGGCAGCCAAAGCTTCCTCATTGGTCAGAGACAGCAAGCGGATCTTGTCCAGAGCATCTGAGGCGTTAGAAATCAGCTCCCTGAGGAAGATCTGGAACAGACAGTTAGGTGGTAAAGCAACACACCAAACGAGGAAGTGTAGAGACCAGCTAAAACACCCAAGTGTTGATAAGTGATGTTTACTCCAACTCACTTCTTTGTTTTTGTAGAGAGAGTTGATGATGAGCTTCATCATACGGTTAACTTCAGCTTGAAACGCATGTTTTTCTGATTTTTCTCTCAACTCTTTAACTTGAGCCGCATTCAAGCCATCTAGCTGGATAGCCTCTTCCTCTCTAAAAAAGAAAAGAAAAAAAAGGTAAATCAATGCAGTTATTAATAAGCAATGAGTCTGGAGATCAAATCAAACTAGGGTTGCCACGACCTTGTAGACTGGTCATGTTGACTTTAGAGTCAGAATGACCCCAGCATGTTACAATCCAGGTAGTCGGTAACACCTACCTCTGCACCACCTCATCATCCGTTCTGGAACCATCCCGGCTTTTTCCCAAGTCTTCCTCCACTGTTGCGTCAACGTCGACTTCATCCTCAGCTCTCACAGCAGCTACCAAGCAAAAGAGAAAATGTGAACTCAACTAATTTAAGGCTAATTTCTTCTTGCATAATTTAAAGTTTCTACATTTTAAATAATTAAAAATAGTTCGGCAGCTCCATTTTATTGTGAACAGGAGCGCAAAAGAATGCATGGTAACTCAAGAAAGACGTTTTGTGTTTTAAATAACACTTTAAGTCACGTCACAAAGCGAAAAAAAAAAACTTCACCGCAAATTCAAATGAACAGAGCTAGCATAACCAGCACATTATTCCTGAGAGAAAGTTCTGGAAAGGCTACCAAATAAATAATTTACATATTAAAGTCTGGGGAGGAAAACACAATTAAACCTGAAGTTCGTCGTTTTAAACTCATTTAAACATCGCGCGTCCCATAATTGAGAAGACGGAACACAATTCTGCAAATATATGAAGACTTCAGGACGGAAATTAACGTTAGCACTACTAGCAAGAATCACTAAGCCGTTACATTAGAGCTCTCCTGCTTCGAGGACTCACCAAATGCTAGAAGTGCACAAAGAAGCCCGACCACCCAGAGTCGCTTCATTTTGAGTTACTGCTTGAATGAATGTGCAAGTCTCCACCGCCTGAGACAAAAGCCGTGCGCGCAGCTCATGCAGTACTGTCTACTCAAGAGGCTGGCAAGCTACATCTCCACCAAACGAGCCCACTCACTCAAACCCCGTGACGTCTGGCCAATCACTGCGCACCACGCACAAACTCGGACCAATCACCGGGCAGCTCATGGCCCACGCTGTCCAATCAGATTCGTCTACATAAGTCGATACCCGAAAATCGTGGCTCGTCACTATTGGCCAAGAATGACCGATCACCACGTCTGTACCTAACACAGAGATTTTCATTTTAGGAAAAAAAATCTTAAACATCCCTTTGGATGAACTTGAGGTTTCTTCAGGAATGTAAGAGAAAAAAGATAAAGATAGACGTTTGCTAAGAAGGTCTAACACGACACACCTATGTATGTCTCAAACTCGCAACATCAGATGTTTAATTGAACTTTATGACTTAAAATATTTAATGTTTTAGTATGGTTAAAAAAAACATGTTACTCATTTTTTCCCCTTTTACTTCGATCACCACAGAAAAAAACGAGATTATAAATATGATTTCTGTGAAAGGAGTCACTTTGTTTTATTGTTGACCACAAGATGTCACTGTTTAGCCAATACTCACCACAGTAACTCAACAGAAGAGGCTAAATAATTTACTGAAGGAAAAAAGAAGGCGAGCAGTTTGAAAATTCAGAGTTTGTGGAAAGTAAAAGGAGTGAGAATCTATGTGGTTTAGACAGCTAAACTATAAAACATTTATAAAGTAGCCAACTTTGGTGGGCTGTAGGGCCAGGTGTAAAACATTCACAATGGATTTACCTTTCCATGCATTCCCTATTGTCAATGGTTCCAAAAACCACCTATTTTGTTGGCTTCCTGTCTGAATTTTTTATTGATGACAGTCGCTTCTCTGGTCTGTCAGATCGTAAGCCTCAGTTACAACTGCCCGTATGGTTGGAAACAGGCTGTCTGCAAGGGAAAAATGGGCAAACCTGTGCAGGCCGCAGGAAATTTCCAGATTTTAGTCTGCTCGCTGAACGCATAGACAGAAAATGTTTATGCCCACTTTTCAACGGGAATGCTACAGATGTAAGGTTGCTTTTTTTTCTCCCTTCTTAGCTTTTTCTGAGGAAACCAATTAAAAATTTGTGTTTTAACTGAATTAATTTTAATCTAAAGCAAAAATGCTGCAAGAAAAAAAAGTTTGTGAACTTTTAAAACCAAAGTTTGACTGGACACAGGTGAAGACAGCTTGCTGTTAATGTTTTTTTTCCCCAAAGTTAAGGTAAATGACGTATGGTATACTTGTTTAGCACTTTTCTATCTTCTTTCAAGGTTCAAAGAGTTTTAGGGTCACAATCCCACTAACCCATTCACACACTCCACTGCCAAACACTGGCACCAACATATAACCACTAGAGATAACATGGGGTTCAGTGCATTGCCCAAGAACACCTTCACACATGCCAAGGCGGGAATCACACCTGCAGTCCTCTAATTGGAGGTCAATCGCTCCACTGCAGCACCATGGCTACTATTATCATTATTCATTACGACTAAAATTTTTTAAAATCAAAAATGTTGTATTGCTTCAGTTTAGTCATTTTGAGGGCACAGTAGATTAAAGTAAGAGTTTATTCCAGCAGGTGTTATTACTGAAGCATCTTGAGGCTATAACACTAAAAGAGAGCTGCTAATTTAGATATTGCATCAAAATCTAAACACAAATGGGTGGTAAGGTAGTCAACAGTGATGGATTTTAGTAACCATTTTGGTGGTCCAGGCAAACAAATGAGTGAGGCCCTCCTTTTTCAAAATGTTCATAGATAATTTGACTTTCCATACATGTATGAAACTTCATTTGACACTGCTTTTCCAGCAGTTTTGTTTGCAGTGCTGTTGACTATGATTTTCTTCCTACTTTTCTCTCCTAACAACTTTTTTACTTTAACATAACACTTAAGTTGTAGACATGCTAAAACCTTTGTTGTATTTCTTCCATTGGTATTTTGCAAACATAAAAAGGATTGTCACATATGTAAGCGAATGCTGCATCTGTGAACAAACTTTTTGCATTTGTAAAAAGAAAAAAATATTACAAAGTATAACAATGGACTTTTGCTATTTAATTTTTTCTTTGAGTAAAAAAACTTGTTTGGAGTAAAAAGCAAATTCAGGTTCTGTACAGCTCGCACACATGTACAAGTGTTGTTGTTTTTTTTGAAAAGTGCACGCAAAAACAAATATTTCAACATAATGGACCCTGTTTTTACAGTTCTGTTCACCTTGACTTTAAAGGCATAAACTCTCATTATGATGCAAGACTGACAGTAGAAAGCAATTGTATGTGTTAGTAACACAAAGAAATCATTAAAAAAATACTTTGGCTACTCTCTTCAGGGGAAACCAAGTGAATATAACATTCTTTTAATGAATACCAGCAGTAAACAATTGAGGGGTGGCATGCTGATTGGCTGCTGAAGGAAAAAAGTACAGAAAGATTGATCAGTTTAGATGGAATATTCTTGTCAAGAGTCAGAGGTTCATACTTGACTTTACATCTATAGATGAGTGTGTGGTGTGCATGTGCATGCACATAAGGAACATGCGGTCAGCGGAGGCAGGTGAGGCAATCATTTTTACCTTCCTTCATAAGATGTTTAGGCTACTAACAATAAAATAAATATTTGTTTACCTACCTGTGCCATAAAGGCAATTTCTGTGTGATTTAAATCATTTCACTCAATTTTTGATCAAAATCATAGTATTTTGGGGTATTTTCTGTTGAATTGCAGAATATGCTGCAAGGTTAGGCAGCATCAAGCTCTTGTAAACTGGGTTGAGCACAAGCCCTTTTTCAACTCAGATGCTACCAATGTAGGGCTTTGTTAAAAAAAGAAATATATATATATATATATATATATATATATATATATATATATATATATACATATATATATATATTAAACATTTATTTAATGTATATTATGTATGTATGTCCCTTTTTTCTTGTTAGGATCTTACATAAAGCCACACTGAAAAGACATAAGGTGAGGCAGGCAGTAGCTCTGCTGCAAATGAAGAGGGCATTTGAGCTCATGTTTGTTCATCTTTTGTTGCTACTGAAGTTCAATCGGAGCTCGTTATTGCGGATTGAGTTGTCATTTTATTTTTGAGTCAACGGAGGCAGCTGTATTTTGAAAATGAAAAAGCATTTCCGGTATTGACTTTTATTATGAATTATGAGTCACATTTGCTTCCATAGTTATTATGTGTTTTGCTCTGTCTGAATACAAAAAATCTCAGCTCCAAAAGTTTCTTGAAATTGGACATTCAATCAAATCTGGTGTTTGAGGGCTTCCTGCTTCAAAGTAAAAGAAAAAAAAAATATGTAGACTACAGTCACAATTAAGAACAGTGTGAAAATTCTGTGTGTGTGCGTGTGTATGTGGGAGGAAGCATCCGCAGTGGTCTGTAGCATCCATACATGTTACATTCTTCCTTGGCCTAATATGTAACTGCTATGTGTATTGAAAGAAGACCGAAATATGAAACACAATCAGTAAAAGGCAAATACACTGGGAGCATGTATGCATTTTAAAAATAATCAGTGCATCACCAGCCACAGACCTGACCACACGTTACTGATATGCACTTGTAGGAAAAACCCATGTGTGCATGTCTATGTATTTTTTTAGGACCTTTTGCAAGTGTGCAAAACATTTTTACAGGTAAGATTTTTTTTGCAGCAAAAATGTATACTTATATACTAATATACTTTTATTAATTTTAAATTTTTTTTCTTTTACAAATGCAAAAATTTTAATTCCAGATGGAAAACTTGTTTACATGTGTAGACATTGTTTACAACTGAAAAATACTACTTATACATTAATGTTTAATACATCAAATTCAGTTCATTTATAATTTAAAACCTCAGATCTGCTTTTATTTCATTTTATGTTATTTTTATTTACACATTATTAGAACATTATTTTCCTTGAAAATAAAGATAGAGTCCTCGTTAAAGTTTACATGACCGTCCAAATTTAAGGACAGACGCATAGTGCTCTGATTGGCCGACTGACCGGGACTTCTCCAAATCCGGAAGTGACGCAGGAAGCCGTGTTGACATTATTTTCGGAGGAGCCTGGCACCGCACGCGCTCCTGTCCTATAGAGCCCGGAATGGCGCCCGTGCCGCTGCCTCTTTCGTGTCTCCTGAAGTACACAGAGTGTCTGCAGAGGGTGCGAGGTGTCTGTAATGTCTTTCGGGCTCTGCCCCTCGGAGCGTCCAGGCTTCGCCCGTGGAGCAGGAATTTCAGGGCGATATCTCGTGGAGTCGGTCAGCCGTGGTCCCAACATCAGCCCGGCGCCCCCCAGAGCGCAGCATCTGTTTGCAGCAGCTCCTCGAGCGGCGAGGGCGTCGCAGAGAGGCTGTGGTCTGTTTATAATGAGACCAAGAGGCAAACGCAGGGTATGCGGTCACACACTCACATTTACTGGAACTCCATGCTATCAGTAATGTTCGAGGATGATTCATGCTGGACCAACCCAACCTTTGAGGACATTTGAACTGAACAACAGCCTTCAGTGTAAACTCAAATGTAATATACTGTAAAAGACTTAACTCTCGTTTAGAAAAGAAAAATCAATTACAATTTATAGATTAAATTAAAATAGGATATATAGGTAAAATGGAAGTCAATATGCAGAAGTCAGTGTATTATTATTAAAGACTCTCTCCAGTGTGTTTTTAACATGTTCTTGTGACATTTTCTGTTGAGAAAGGACATTCGCATGAAGAAAATAAAGCTTAAAATTGCATTTCTTCGAATTTCTTCAGTCAAATCATTGGGAACCAGAAGCAGGCGGAAAAAAAATGCAGTTTGAAAAAGAAGAATGTATTTGTGACGTGAAAATACACTGGGTGAGCCTCAAGCTTCCTGCTCCACTTCATTCTGATGCATTTACTTGTAAACGACTAGATCCATGTACGTCTTTGTTTAGAAAATATAAATGAAGGGATGATGGGAAACAGGGGTAGGCTTACTTCACGCTACGGGTCCTGCCCACAACTCAGAGGCGAAAATATATATATATATATATATATATATATATTAATGTCAGATCAATAAACAAATTAAATCCTCAATAAATTTTTTTTTTCCTTTTATCAATGATTCCTTGCCATGACATCAGGAGCATCTTTAATATTAACAGGCCAGTAAATCATTAATAACAAAAAGACTTGTTTTGGCCAAACGAAAGACAACTATTTAGAGCATCCTGTGTGTTCTCATACTGAAGTTATACGAGTTGCTGCATAACCTAGTAGTCCATATTCTTCAGAAAATGTAACAATTTCTTTTGATGTGAGCTGTTAAAGGTATTTGTTTATTTAGTTTTTATCACCTGTTTTAATCAGAGATTGAACTTCAGGTTTTTAATCTGATTCCAGGCATTTCCACTCATGAAGTGGATCCAGACACCATTTTTGCAAACAATGAGATGAGCCTTCGAGACATCGAGATCTATGGCTTTGATTATGACTACACTCTGGCCTTCTACTCCAGCCATCTACACACATTGATCTTCAACATAGCGCGGGACCTCCTCATCAGTAACCACCGGGTGAGAGCAGAGACCGGGTTGGGTTGTTCAAACATGCATGCTTTAGGCAGATTCTATTTCACTTTGAGGTTTAATTCACTATTGTTGTCTATTTAGGAAACAGGAGCAGTTGTGACAACAAAGCTTAACTCTACTCTTTTGTTAGTATCCAGAGGGCCTGCGGAAGTACGAGTATATTCCCGATTTTGCTGTCAGAGGACTTCACTATGATGTACAGAAGGTAAGAGAACATTTTTTTGTTTTTAAGTTTTTGATTCTTAAACTTTGTTATGAGTTTAGTTATTTTCTTTCATTCTAAGAGTACTTTATGATTTGTAATAGGCACTCCTGATGAAGATTGATGCTTTTCATTATATCCAGTTGGGAACCGTATACAGGTATCTGAGGACCTTCCACTCTTCAGTTCCCCTTTCACACACCAATACACACTCACATCCACACCTAGGGACAATTTAGAGTAAACAATTAACCTATGAAGCATGTTTTTGGACTGTGGGAGGAAACCCACGCATGCATGAGAGAATATGCAAACTCCATACAGAAGGATCCTAACCGGGACATGAATCAGGGCCTTCTTGCTGTGAGCATAACCACTGCGCTACCGTGCAACCCCCTATCTGAGGGCATTTATTGTTTTTTAAATCATGGTGATGGAAAATACAACTGTGAGAACATGGAACTTCAAACACTAAAAAAACTAAAGCTATTAAAATGTCATCACCTTAAACACTATATAGACCTACCTTGAAACAAAACAACTGCTCTAATGTTAGTATGTCATGGATTTGGGGCATTTCTTGTTTTTGATGCAGGGGTCTTCATCCAGTTCCCGATGAGGAAGTTATCGCCATGTATGAAGGCTGTCACGTACCCCTGGAGATTATGAGTGATTTCTATGGCAAGGTATTGATTTCTGCCACACATTTCTGTTTAAAGTCCCACTCCAACTATATTTTGTATCTATTTTAAAATCATTCCTGGTGGTCTTTTAATTTTGATTATGTCATTTATAGCCAAACTCAAAAAGCATCAGAAATTCGCCTCTGTGTTGTTGGCGTGGAAGTAATCCTAAGTTGATATCCCAGCATTCCTTTGTTTACACTCTCCTGGTAGCTTAAAGGACGTCACAAAGACACAAAAGCGCAGCATAAAAAGAAGGCGAGCAATATTAAAGTTATTAGTTTTGAGCCAGATGGCAGATGAGCAGAATGAAGACGTTCGTTCATTTGTCTGCAAGTGGATGCATCAGAATTGGAGACAAAGCAAAGGGATAATGGAGGCGGGCTTTCGCTACAAATCATGGGGGAATTTCTAATGAACTACTGCCGCTCTGCAGAAATTATGTCCTAGAAAATGACAGGTTTTTTTTTTGCTAAAAACAGCACAATCACAATTAAAAGTCCACTGGGAAGACTTTTAAAGTAGCTCAAAAGAGGATCAGAGTGGGACTTTAACCCGTACTGAAAGATCAACTTTAAGGATGACTTTCGTCCCAGAGTTCACATGGCCACACCATGAAGCAGTTCATGGATATTTTCTCTCTGCCTGAGATGACTCTACTGTCGTGCGTGAACGACTTCTTCATGAAGCACAACATCGACTATGAGCCGGTCCATCTCTACAAAGACGTAAAGGTAAGTTAGTCTCCTGGTAGCTCGACTGGGCCTGCTCAAGCGTTTGCACGTCTGTCCTGTCTCTCAAGTGCCTCTACTGCCTCTCAATTTTAGCTCTGAAAAGCAGCTTCTAATTTTAGTTGTTCAAAGTCGGCCCCAGCTATGCGACTCTGCCGCTTCACAGGAAGAGCAGTGTGAAGTGAGCTTCCTCTGCAAGGCCAACTGTCGTGCTGCTCCTGTCTGTTCAGCGTCACTCCGTTACTCTTTTGACAGAGTCTTGTGTTCTCTGCACGTGCTCTGTTTGAACGACGGCTCGCATATCTGTTCAGCACAGCCTCTGTTATCTTTTTTCTCTCGTGCTTCAACTTTTTTTTCCCCCTTTTGAGTTTTTTTTTGTGCATCAGATGATAAACAAGCCAAGTTTGCCCTTACATACCCAGGCTTTCAAACAGGAGTCTGTGCGTTGATTACAATCACACAAGTGTGCTCTCACTGAGTCAACAGAGCAGCTAAACTCCTGCTGTCTTCATTTATCATTTGTATGCTGGGATCTGCTTGCTTTGTTCTTCCAAATCAACTGTTTCACCTGCAGAGCAAAGCTGCTGTGAGGGCTGAATGCTAATGCGTCATTGATGTCGGAACTTTCTGGTTCACGGCTCTTCACTCCTCTTCTTCACAGGAAGCCATTAGAGATGTCCACGTGAAGGGGATCATGTATCGAGCAGTGGAGGCAGATATTGGTAAAGTTATTTCAATGATCTGTTAGTTCAATTAAAAAAAACGAGTAATTTTGTCATTGCGAGGTCATATTGATTTTCAAAAGGATGCCTTGTTTGTACAAAGACCCTCATGTTTTCTTCCGGTTTTATTGCTTTCAGATAAGTACATTTGCTATGGGGAGCAAAGCCATGCTGTCCTGAAGAAGCTGTCAGCGCACGGAAAGAAAATGTTCCTCATCACCAACAGCCCCTTTGACTTTGTGTAAGTGAGAGCAAGCGAGTTAATGACAGTTAAATTCATCAGCATCATCTAATGTTGCTTTACTTAACTGGCGCCTCGTTGGAGCTTTAAAGACAAATGTCGGCGTGCTTGTGTTTGCAGTTCTGTGCAGAATTGTGAAGGAACCTGACAGATTCCCACCAGCATGAGTCTTGCTGTGTGGACATCTTATTCCTGCTGTGTTATTGTCTCCTCAGGGACCGTGGAATGAGCTATATTGTTGGAAAAGATTGGAGGGATCTGTTCGATGTTGTAATAGTTCAAGCTGACAAACCTGGTTTTTTCAATGACAGGAGAAAGTAAGCAGGTTTTTTTTTAGTGCAGCCCATTTTGTGCTAAGTTTTGTGTATCCTCCCCCCAGTTGGGACTTCTAAGCCAGATCCAATTATGCTAGCTGATACCTGTGTGGCTTGTGCAATAAGGTGCAAACACGTCTTGCATTTGGCTTTTGTCACAGACCTTTCAGGCGTGTGACAGACAAAGGTGCGCTTCTGTGGGACAGAATCCACCGGCTGGAAAAAGGGCAGATCTACAAGCAGGTGCTTTACCAGGTTCACCTTTTCCAACAAATTACTTTGAATCAAACCCACCATGCAACATGTCATTCATTTATCCTTTTTGTGTACTTTTGATCAACAGGGAAACCTCTACGAGTTCCTCAGACTCACCGGCTGGAGGGGATCTAAAGTACTTTACTTTGGAGATCACATCTACAGTGACTTGGCAGTAAGGCATCTGTATTTACAACACATGGTTCACTCCTAACAGCACCATTATGTGAATTGTGAATCAACAACGACCACTAAAGCAACCTGGTTTTCTTTAAAGTCCCACTTCAATCATCTTTTGATCTTCGTTCCCAGTAGTCTTTTAATTATGATTTTGCCGTTTTCAGCTAAAAACAAAAAACCTGTTTCCATTTAATTTTTAGTACATCGTCAGTAGTTCGATAGAAATTTACCTCTGAGTTGTAGGCGTAACTGGAAGCAACCCCGAACCCTGTCTGTCACCCGTAACTGACCTGTTCACCACTAGCTTACAGCCCTTCACACCCAAACCTAACATTATCAGAGCAGCAGATATGGGAAGCAATATTGGAGCTATCCAGTTGTACAGTTTTGATCCACATGCCGACTCGGACGAGAAAAGCAAAGGCGTACATGGATCTATTTGTCAAAAGATGGATGCATCAGAACGGAGCAGGGAGCCTGTACCTTGCCCATTGCCTTTTCTACATCACGAATACAATCTTTTTCGAATGACATGTTTTCGCTCCTGATTCACAACAATTAGAATAAAGAAATAAACAAAAATGAAACTTTAAGCTTAATTATCCTAATATATGTCCTCCTAAAATGCCACGAGAACAAGTTAAAAACACCTGAAACACTGTTTTATGATGAGAAAAACTGTACCTCATTTATTCCTTTTTTGTCTGCTTTAAGTATTTGTCTTTGAGTTACATCAGTAACGTCACAGAGAAAAAGTCATTCTGATGTCTCCATAAATATGTTTCATCAGCATTAAGAGTGGCTTGCCTGGTAGGATGTCTGGTCAACGGATGTCAACCATGACTCATTTATATTCTCTTGTTTTGTTTTGTTTTTTCTGGAGCAATGGAACATGGCTTTTGTGATTTAACACAACTCTGCAGAACAGAACCAGTACTGCAAGTAGACGTGAAGGGCAAAAATATGTGTTTCAGATCCTAGATTGCACCAAAACTCTGGAGTCATGCAACAGAACTGAAAAAGCTGAACACAAACAAAAAAAAGAAAAAGAAAATTACAATGATAACATCACAGGAAAGCAAACTCATTAAAGCTTGTTGCACTTTATAATGTTTCTTTAACGTGCATTTGTATATGAACATTTTCTAATATATTCATGTTTCGTTAAATTATAATGTTCCTCTGGTTTAGTTGTGTTCTGCCCTCTGGGACCTTTCTGACAAAGACTTTAAGCACATTTCCTCTCCTCATTTGTGCAGCTACACTGAGTCTTTATTAGGCTGTTAAATGTCACTGCAGCATCATCTTAGTGGGAGTATGAAAGTATAATTGAAGAATATTGCTGCATTTGATCTTATGTTGCGCAGCCTCAAGTCTAAGAAGCAACATTCTCTGTTCTTATTGTTGTTTTTCCCTCTTGTTTTTTTTTTTTTATTTATGACACAAAGCCTCCAACTAAACGTGTTAATTTAGTTCATCCTTGATAGATTGTGCTGACATAGGTTAGTTTTAACATGGAGTCCTTATCTGTTTCCTCAGGATCTAACCCTTAAACATGGCTGGAGGACGGGGGCCATCATCCCTGAGCTGCGGAAGGAGATCAAGATCATGAACACTCCGGAGTTTGTGCACATGATGTCCTGGTTACAGGCACTGACTGGACTTGTCGAGCAGATGCAGGTTAGGAGACCATTGAATATACGTTTTGTTCCGGTTTTGTGGGATTGTTTTGCTTTGTATTCTGACATTTTAAATGAAGGCTATTCCATCTTAATCTGATTTCCCTTTAAACAAACTTGAATTTCTGCATTAAAAAATGTTCTTCATAATGTCATTTGTTGCATCTTGAAGTGGTTCCTTGACTGAAGCTTTTTCAGGTGATGCTCCACCTCCACCTATAGGGTTTCTTTCATTGGTTAAGCTTCTCAGAGTACCACCCTGTCACGACTGGTACCTGTTGGTGGGGTAATTGGTACCAGGCTGCAGAGAAAAAGCACCGCAAAATAATTTTTTTACTGTTTTATTTATAATCTGATTCTGGAGGAGGTTTTATTTTGCAAAACTGCTGGATGCTGCCAACCACATCAGACTCATTCCTGACACAAGTCAAGTCGCCCGGTCACATGTGGAAAATACATTTGCTACTTTCTTAAAGCAGCTGTGCCAGCTGCTAAAGTGAAACTCTCAAGCTAGCAAGTTTAAGGAACACCTGTAGTTGCATCTTAAAAAGTTGGACGACTTTGAAAGTTATGGGTTAAGGGAAAGTCTACATCACATTTTAATGGTTCCGACTCAAAATGCAATGTACAAATAAAGTTTAAACCAGCTGCAGATATTTACAGAGGATGAAGATAAACTTCCCTCAAAAGTTAAGGAAAACTGGAACAAAAATCAGACACCCACTTAACTTAATTCCGGCCAGTTTTGTGAAAACATTAAACTGGTCTGTAAAAAGTTGGGGACAACTGATTTAATGAACTTGTTGTCAACATTTGTTACCTGCTATCATGTCTGTGTATAGATACACTAGACAGATGTGGGGATATTTATAAACAGGAAAGACTTCAGGTGAAACTAACTTCCTATTATGTTACATTCCGAAACACTCCGGGCATGTGTGGCGTGTTCAAGAACGTGCTGAACGTGGGTTTTTGAACGTTCTTTTAGCATATGGCGTCCACACTGGTCTGTCGCTACCTAATAATAGCACATGTACCTACAGTTGGAAAACTCTATTCCGATATAGAAAACACTTGGTGTCAAATAATTCCGTCCGGTTTCAAACCTCATTCATTAATTTCTCTCTCCGTGTTTTGAAAAGGATGCTACCCATACGTCATTACCAAATCAAAGTCCCTAATTGGTCAAAGCTCAACCTTTTAATGCTTACACAATCTTTGTGCGTTTTATATATAGAGCCTGAAAAACTTTTTTTTAAAATGGGGAGCAACATGCGAACGTGATATGGTTGAACTTCGAAGCATACACGTGTGTTTACTTCGATTTTTAATTGAAAGCTGTAACTCGAAAGTTTCTGAGTCTGGTATGAACGTAACATTAGGGAATACTTCCAGCCAAATCATCAAAGAAAGCAACTCTGGAGTAGTTTTAAATCAAAGAAATACAATGGTTAAATGTTACATTTTTTTTCTGCTGCTTTTGTTGCACATTTTTCAGAAACTGTTTGTGTGACCCAGATGCAACGCTGGAACTAGCATTTTTGTCCGTCAAACGTCTGGCCAATTAGAACTCTGCAAGAGTTTTAAAGAAACTTTACTGGCAAATCCAACTCATTCTGAGTTTAGTCCTTTGAAGGAGCACGAACAAACAACCGTCAGAGTTGCATTCCTGTCCATGAAAAATGAGCTGCTTCCACAAGTAAAAAATATCTTAAGAATATGAAATCACTGGCATCCTTTACAGCTAAAAGCACACTTCATAAGGAACTTGATCAGACTAAAAAACTTACAAGAAGCACAGCAGAGATTTTTACAAGATTTGGTTGGAAGATCCACCTGCTAACAAGATTTCTCACATTGGGAATTTGGGATATTTTACAGAATAAACAAGAGCATTCCAGTTCATAGCCCAATAAGTTGTCACACACCTGGGTATGTGAAATTTATTCACTGAATTTGACCCAACCCCTCAGCCGGGAACCATTTGGTGGTTCAAGCCCCAATCCAACTGCGTACCATTTTCCAGTCTTTGGCACAACTTGATCATGATCAGATGAAAGTTTTGACTTTCACTCTGTGTTTATGGTAATTATTGAAGATGAAAGCTAAAAACCCACAGAATTCCTCATAGCTTTTCCGTACTTTTGCTGTCAGGTGCACAGGGATCCAGCTTCTCAAGCTGTAGTTGAAGAGTGGATCAAAGAAAGAGATGCAATGAGGTAACGAAGATCAAATCTTTAGGCTGCTCGATTCCTTTATTTGAAACACGTTTTGAGGATATGGATTTATTTTGCAGGTCACAAACGAAGGACATCTTCAATGCACAGTTTGGGAGCCTCTTTCGTGCGTACCACAACCCCACCTACTTCTCACGCCGACTGTCACGCTTCGCTGACATCTACATGGCCTCCATCAGTTGCCTGCTTAACTATGACCTCCAGCACATCTTTTTCCCTCGCCGCACTCCTCTGCAGCACGAATCCCCATACTGGCTAGAATACAATCCCTCTGGTCGCTTGGCCTCGTCTCCAGCCCCTCAGGACCAAGGCAGAGTCTAATTCAATCATTGGAGAGAGAGAGATAACTAGAAATTCAGAAATTAAATGTACTGTCCAAACTTTTGTTTTGTTTTAGGGAATGTTTTACACGTGATTATTTTAAATAATGGGATGCATTTGTTAATCTTAAAACATGGTAGATATGCATCCTTTGAAAGAAACAGTGGACTTTGTGCTATTTAAATATGTGTATTTGTGTGTGTGAGTGTGTGTTTCTGAGTTTATTTAAAGATGGATGCATTGCCAAACCTAAACATTAGGGGGCAGACACAGTTCAGGTTTAACGTACATTTGTTGTGCATTGCCTTTTTGTCCTTTTGCATCTTTGGCGAAATGGGTATTTTACATTCACATTACATACTCCGTTGCCTTAATCTGCACTTCACATTGCTGCCGGCTGTGTGTTTTTATAATAGGCTAATGTAATTTGTGGCAGTCAAGCTTTTTGTAAAATTTCGCCAGGCGGCATCTTTGTTAATTCAGCACTCATGTTGACACACATCGCACTTTGATGTACTGAGATCTTTGCGTTTAATAGTTTTAGACGTTTCCACACACAGTCGTCTGAATGCTTCATCTCAGAGGAGGAGGAAGAGGAGAGTGTCTCAGGAAGAATGGAGCGTCAGTGGTACGTTTGGTGGAAATGCTGCTTTTTAATCTTTGAAGGAAGCACGATTGAGCTCCTTACACTTCAGTTTTGCAGAGGATGACTGAAGCCTTTTCATGTCTTGACATAAAGGCTTATTGAGGATGCATTTGACACATCTTGGAGAAAGGAATATAAAAGAGCAGAGAGAGCTGTGACTGCAATGGAGATTTTTTTTTCTTTGGTTCGTTATGCATATTAATGATGTATATTTTTAATGTCATTTCACTATTAAAGTCCCAGTGATTGATTTTCACCCAGTATTTATGCTCTTATTTAAAGGACTTCATGAAGCCTTAAAATTATTGTTTGAAAAAAAGGCCATGTCATGGTGTTCTCAAATATATCTCCCCTACACTCGGAATAAATCTTGTTTCTTTGTCCACGTGGAAATCTATCCTTAAAACATCTATTTTCTTTTTGATACTCTCCCAGAATTCTATCTTTTCAGGGTAAACCATACCACAGGATCAGATTACTTTAATTGATTTCAAACTTTTTTCTAAAGTTAATGTAGAACAGCATCTTGTTAAAGCAAACATACTTAATCCCATACTTTCATATCCTTCAGGACTTTGTGATGGTTGTTAGCACAACAATGATGCGCACAGACTTATCAATTTCTCAGCAGACTTGTGCAGTTCAAAGATCCTTATTCAAAAAGTAGCTCAGTGGCATTGCTGGGAAAAACAAACTGCATCCACTGCTTCTGGATTTAAAAAAATCTGTAGGAACAAAAACAAGCCTTGATATTGTGTTATTATTCCTATTTTCACCACCACAATAAACAGACTGGAATTTCACTGGATGAACAACTACAATAATTAACCCAACTACCCCTCCAGGGTTCCCTGGTTCTTTACAGTGTTTATTTCTTGTCATTCACCATTTCAAAAGCAACCCCCCCCCCCCCCCCCACACACACACACACCAAATTAGGTGAGAGGAAATCCAGAGTTTCAATATGATAACTTGATATGAACCATCTGAGCATATTTATTTTTAAGATTTAGGATTTTCTTAAGCCTTTCAGAGTAAACTACATCCATATATATGGTCATATATTACCTTTGGAACACTAAAACAGAATATTTTTGATATACGAGTTATTTTTGTGGACTCTTTTTATACCCAGAACTAAAACGACTCGATCTCTGAGGCACCGCCTTTGTGGGTCCTGCCCATTTCACAACGTCATCCTAGAGCTGGCCTAAGCGTACCCGTGTCTGTCCATACATGCAAACAAAAAGCACCCAAACTTTTTGCAAAGATGGATGTTCAAACTGGGCATATAAAATGAAAGCGTTTTACAGATCACCACCAGCTCGACAGAGAAAGTGTGTGTGTGTGTTAACCTGTGGGGGTGCTGGCAGCGTAGACTCTTACTGAAAGGGGCTGACCTCAGTCTATGACGTCAGGTCGTGAGAACCCGGCCGTTTTCGTCTGTATGTAGTTATGTGGCCTTGCAGCAAACTGGCATCTGCCCAGGGTGCACCTCGCCTTCACCCATCAGTAGGTGGGATAGGCTCCAGCAGCCCAGTGACCCTAAAGGGGATTATTCAGGTTTGAAAGATGAATGGAGATCAGACACAGGATCTTTATAGCAAGAAATGTAGCTAAAAACTGAACAAAACTGTGGATGACCTCCTTTAAAAGCCCATTTTATTCAATTCACTGGTTATTTGTGTAAACACAGAGATTTTTTTTCTTCTCTCAAAAGCTCAAAGGAGCTTTTAGAATGATAGATTAGTTTTAAGTTAACCTGTTGGCTGTACTTAAACTTTCCAGGGTTTAAGTTTTCCTGGGAGATGCCTCTGCAACGCCTCCTTCTATGAGAAGGGTCAGTCACAGTGCAGGGGGATCCCATGAAGAAAAACACTGGGGTTGTCACGCTGAAGAATCTCTTCTTTAGCCTATGAGCATCTTGATCTTCAGCCTGGCTATGCTTGATCTCATGATCGCCCTTTGTTGGTAATTGCCACAATCACAAACGTCTGTGGTTTGCTGTTAGCTTTGGATAAGTATACATTCAAACAGCTTTCTTTGAACATTTTTAACCTTTTGTTTTAAATGTTGTTTCAAAGTTTTGTTTCTCTCGCCCAGGTTTGGATTCTCCCCACACCTTGACCAATCTTACCCATGAGCCAGGGGCAAAATTACAGGGGGCAAGGAGAGGGGCAGCAAAAAGCTTTGCCCCACACTTGCTCCCCAATTTTTAAGCCAATATTAGTCTCATAATTGACAAAATATGAAATAATCAATACAAGCTACAAAAATAACAAAAGACATATTTTTAAATGAAATAAAAACAATAATAATTAGAGAAAACTGTTAGAAAAACTTATTTTTGATCCTTTCCTTTCTAATAGAACTTCACTCTGCTGTTCTCATTTACAACCCTTCCTAAGTTATCTGCCCCCACCCGAACCCTTATATAAAAAATTCTAACTCCACCCCTGGCATGAGCTCTTCCATGCAGTGAGCAATCCAAAGAGTAAATTCAAACTTAGCATGCTCTGAAGGATCAGGACCTGTTTGTCTGTGTATTCTGAGGTCACTATTCCATTATTTGGCTGGAGCTTCTGTAGGGTTCCTGAAAGGGTCCATACTCCTCTTTCTATGGCCTGTGGGGAGAAACCATAGAGCAGCTATAGCTTTTTCACCCTCTATGCTGTTCTCTGCTTCATCTACTATTTCAAAGTACTGACATCCTTAAAAAAGGTTCGCTCGTTTAGTATTTCAAATGCAATCCTTTGACCCTGTGTGTTTGCATAAAACGGATTATTAACTTCTAAGTGGTTAAAATGTCTCTCCAGTTGAACAGGAGCCTTGAGCAACAGGGGAACACTCCAGGCATAAGAAAACCAATCATCCTGTCAAAATGATCCTGGGTTTGATTGTTGTGTTTTTTTATTTGTTGGCTACACCCTTCACACTGGTGGTGGTTGTAGCTCCAGAGCTGTGTATCTCTCCATTGGTTGCCACCTCGTCCATCTATTTAATTATTAAAAGGTGGGAACAATAAAAGCATGTGTATATTATCTCCGAATCCATCAGATCTGGGACTGCGTACTGGAAGGTGTCATGTGGGTACCGCATACCTAAAAGCCCCACACTGCAAATTTGGACACTTACAAAGATTTAAAACCTTGTTTTTAGACATTCAATTTTTTAAAATTGAATGCTGCACGGTGGCGCAGTGGTTAGCACTCTTGCCTTACAGCAAGAAAGTTCCTGGTTCAAGTCCTGGCTGGGGGACTTGAAACAATATCACCAATGGGGGACCTTTCTGTGTGGAGTTTGCATGTTCTCCCCGTGCATGCGTGGGTTTTCTCCGGGGACTCTGGCTTCCTCCCACCATCCAAAAACATGCTTCATAGGTTAATTGGTCACTCTAAATTGTCCCTAGATGTGGATGTGAGTGTGTATGGGTGTGTGATTGTGGCCCCTGCGACAGACTGGCGACCAGTCCAGGGGTGTCCCCTGCCTTCGCCCATGAGTAGCCGGGTTAAGCTCCGGCAGCCCCGTGACCCCAAAAGGGATAAAGCGGTTCAGAAAAAAAAAAAAAAAAAAAGAATGAATTTTTTAAAACCAGGTTTCAAGTCGTTTTAAATTGTCTTAAAATTCAATGTTGTACACTTTTCCAATCATTTCTTAAAAATCAGCACAGATGAGAATCTGTTGTCTCATTAAGAACTAGGATCTAGAAATGAAGAACTTATTGAGTCTTTTTGCTCCATACTTTTGACAATTGAAAAGCTTATAACAAGACTCAAAAAACTGAAATTGTACTTTCATTTTTGGTTCCATTTAAAATATGTTATTTTAAGTTCAACAAATGTTGACAAGTTAGACTGGACGTCCTTGTTTTGGAAGCAACAATTTCTAATTTTGTTTTGGGAATAAGTGTAAGTTTTAGATTTTATGAGGACTTAGACCAACTTCTGCAAAGATAAGTATGCTCATTTCACTCACATTTTATTCTAAAATGAGTCATTTTCCACTTATTACAATAATTTTTGTCACTAATCACAACGAACCATAATTAAGTTAATAAAAACTCAGAATTCAAACCATTTTCTCAAAACTAGGACAAACATACTTATTATTAGGCTGTATTACATTCACTTTAAGTAATTCAACCTAACATTTAACTTTTATAGCTTTAAAGATTTCTTTTTGAATTCTTGTGTGGAACTCCTTGTTTCTACTTTTGGATATCTTATAAGATTTCTTGTTAAGTAAAACTGACTTGGCTCATGGACAGATCATTTTACTACTTTCAGTGATTTTCTTCTTAAGATTGGTGTTTCTTTACTACTTAAAACTACCTCTTTTTGCAGTGAGCCCCTGCATTAATGTGACAAAGGGATCTTTTTCAGCAAGGCAGCACATAAAAATGACAAACAAGGTGTTCACCATGGTAAACTTCATCAGTGCAACGCCTTGTAGTGTTCTTGGAAGAGCTTATGGTCACAAGGACACCAGGTCAGAGAACCCGCAGTGCAGATTTTCATTGATACAAGAGCTTTAAAGGAAGGTTTGCTGGCATTTGCCAGTACCTGAGTGGCACTTCAGCACCAGAAAACAATTTTTAGAGAGCAAAAGACTGACTCAATTGGCTCTTGACTGAGTGTTATTTTAAAAAGACCTGAAAATGAACATCCAAAAGGTCAGAGTTCATCAGACATCTGCAATGATTCCTTAGAGTAAAAAGTCAGCTGCAAGATTGACTCTCAAAAAGAGTTTTTTTTTTTCTTATCTCTTCTTAAAACTATTATATTTAATCTATTTCAGATAGTGCTATGTGGCTGGAAGCTCTTATTTTTCTGCATCCGTTTCTTTCAGTGAGAATATTCAATGAGGCAGTTTTCATTCCTGTGATTTATTTGAGCTAAGCCAACTGTTACCCTCTGTGTGTGTGTTTGTTGATGTTTAGATACCTATGGGTATCTTAGGAACTCCACAAAGAGAGGCGGCTTTAAACAAACAGAGAAAAAAAAAAATTTTGTGACAACAAGGAGGTGGTGGTAATTTTCCATTTGTATGCATTTTTAACAAGACTATAGGCAGCCAGACTGCGGAGATAAACAGTGAGAAGGCGAAACCTCATTTGCTCCTAAACTAAATCAAGTGTGCCTGGGTTTATACGCTGTGGAAAGATAAGTCTTTTTAGGATGTTAGATATTGAACAATGTCAGGGTGTCTTCTACTTCAATATGGAGGCTATAATTACATTATATCATAGATACAGTACAGCCGAGTAGTCACATCTTTTTGTTTTGTTTTTTTGGAAACCTCATACTAGATAGACGGGGATTTTTTCTTTGAATGTAAAACACTGAACTTAGGTCATCAGAGACCAGTTGCAACAACTGGTCAATGCAACTGTTTTTAAATTCAAAGCAAAAAAACCAAAAAACCTAACAATGTACAAACCATTGACTGTAAATCGAGAACTGGACTGAGCAAGTGTGACATCGCCCATAGAAAATAACTTGTTTTCGGTTCCAATCAAATAAAGTTGATTCAGTCGCCATTTTTAGACATGTCCGTCACCACGTTGGAATCAGGCGTCCTCAGTAAGCCGTGACTGGTCCGTGTTGGTCTGAAGCTGCGCTTCAGCAAACGCGACTCGTGCGGTGGAGGAGGCCAGTTTCAATATTAAGTGAATAGTACAGACACAATCTGAGGTCCTGCAGAGCGATTTGAGCAGCTGTCACGGCACGAAGGGCTGGAAACTGTGCGAATGGAGCAGCACAGTGAAAATTAAGCGGCAGGCCAGAGTAATTCTTGATTTGTGTGTAACTTTAGGTTTGTGCATAATTTTGGATTTGACATTGGAATTTTTGAATTTTCTTGACTTGTAACTCATACAATACATTTTGTGTACAAGTGCAAAAATGATCAAATTCAAAAATCACAAAATACAATTTACACATGCACAACTTAAAATTACAACAGCTTGAAACTAACTACATGCACAAATTTTTTAGAAATTATGCACGACTCGCTCGTTTCGCACACACAAAACCGTATTTTAACCGTAATTTTAAGTTGTGCATGTGTGACTTGTATTTTTTTGAATTTTGTAATTTTTGCACTTGCAAATGTATTGTATGAGTTACAAGTCAAGAATTACGCACACACAAATCTAAAGTTACGCACAATTCCAAAATTACCAAATCCAAATCGGAGTGATACTCATTTCTCTCCATACAAGTGCGAGCATCACAGTCTTCAACACAACCTTTCTCCCATAACTGTTCCAGACATTTGGGGTTTAATCAACACACCGAGCTTCTTAAAAAAAAACAATTTACATTAAAACACAGCTGATAACTAAAAATATAAAATGCTAAAATGAAATTAAAATGATTTTAAACTGCTCACAATCAATCCAGCGCTCCACACGCCACCCTGTCCCGGAGGATTGGGGCTTGTGACACAACAAACAATCCTGGGACAAAATGATCTTTAAAAGGCTACAGAAGCTAAACAGCATCAGAGTTGCATTGCTGGTGACAGTTTATGGAACCTTACGTTTTTGGACCTGGAGTTTACAGCAGGGCTGCATTCCTGAGGGGGTTCACCAAAGGGAGTTTGACAGGCCTGCCACACGCTGCACCACAGCGGCGTTCGTAGGAACAGCGGCTGCGCACTGCGTTGTTAAACACCGTCTCACCTGATGCGAAGGCATTTTCTGGGTCCTAGTGCCCTAAAAATTACACCTCCTGGCTATACGCGTACAATTTTTCGTAATGAAAAGACTCCCGGGTTCGAATCCCACATCCAGTTTTGGTAGTTTGTTGAATCTTTTCCCTTTTTCCCCCTCTAAATTACTTCAGACACATGACTACAAATATTAATCAAACTTCAGGATAATTCACTAGATTTTAAACGTCACTAAAATGTTTTTTCTTTTATAGGCGTACAGTCTATGAATCCCTTGGTTTAATATTTGTTGTTGTTTTAATCTATAAAAGATGTTCAGAGGATTTAAAAAAAAATCTTGTATTATCTGTGTATAATGAAATACAACTTTAAAAGAAAATAGCCACTGCAGGATTTGATTACTTTGTTACTTTCAGCACCAATGGCCCATAACACACCACTGGCACTACAAGAGTCAGTGTTAACGATGAGAATTTGTTTTTTTGCAAACTGAATTTTTCTTTCTCCTTCTTTTTTTTTGTGAGTAGATGGTTTATTTTTGATTGCCCACGATCCACCCTCATGTGAGTACCTGTGATGAAGAGGCAGAGACTTTTGGATCCATTTGCAAACGGTTTAATGACTCAGCAAGAGCAAGACATAAACGTAGTCAAAATCCAGGCAGGGGTCAAATTCATAAAGGCAAGGCAGGATGACGAGGAGACAAGGCATGAAACCTGCTCAGACGGAAAGTAGAACTAACAAAACGTCGCACACATAGGAAGACTGGATGGGGTTTAAATGTGCATTGATAATGATGGTGATGATGAACAGCTGTGCAACAAGGAGCCGTTGGTGGTGGCTGATGGGATATGTAGTGAGGAAACTGAGGAGTCAGTGCTCCGGCAAGAGCTCCCTCTGGCGGTCGGAAGCAGGAGCTGTGGATGGAACTGAGACAGCACCCCTGCTCTAAATGATCTCAAATGTGATCACCTGTGTTTTTTATATAAGCCTGATCTTGAAACATCATCCTTCTCTTCCATGCATTGTAAATGGGAAGGGCACAGACACCGCTCCATGTAGCAATCAGGCAAAAACATTAGCCGGTAGCTCCTCCCACACCCAGCCGGGGGAGCGAGCTTCAGGAACGCACTTTTTGCCAAGCAGAGAGCACAGAACTCGGCAACAGGAGAAAGAGAGGTGTGCAAATCTACATTGAGTCTACATTTCTATGGCAACCACTCTCTCCCAGGAGTGAGCATGTTAGAAGGCCACACCCCTTTTCTACTGAAGGCGGACCCTGGAGAAGCTGTCAATCAAACATTCTGAACGTTCAACACTAGGCCACCTACTTTTTATTGAAGCATCTGATTGGTATTTTATAACTTCACTTTTACTACAAAAACAAAATATCATAAAAAAATTGTATTGCAAGAACACGTAAAAAAAAAGTAGCAGAGCAAGAATGGCTATTCTGACAAATGACTGCGTAACAGCTGTTTAGTTCTCTGTAGAAGTCAAAGGGATTTTGGCTTCTTGGGACCAACAGCTACTTCCTATTTAGACACTAGGGGGGAGGGGGTCATTCATTCCAGCTCTCTATATACAGTCAGTGGTACAGACAAGTAAAAACAATATGTATGGCTGCAAAAACCAAAATAAAAAATCTTCCCTTGAATGGCTCACAGCAAAATCTAAACTGATTCGCATGGATTATCGCATCACTGAACAAGCAGAAAAACTGAAAAATAAAAAAATAAATAAATGTGATAATATAAAAAAAAAAACCTTGATGTGTTTCATATTAATTTTCACAGATAATTGTGTGAATTATGTTTAGCTCTAAAAAGGGCTTCTGTTTATTATTTTGTCATTTACTATTATGCAGTAACACTGTCAGATTAACTGCAGGATTCACAGTGGAACACAGTGTTTTCTCCACTTTGATTCCATAATCAATAGTGTGTAAAGCTTTTATTTTGTAGACATTAGAGACATTCTTCTCTGGGTAAAGTGTAATTGTGTTGTGATAATAGTTTTGTTGTTTCCTTCTGACACCTCTTTTCCCACGTTCACTGCTGATACAGTACATTTAAATCTGCCCATATAAAGTGTTTCCAACCCTTTTCTGCACCCTGTAGTAGCAGTGATTGTTGTGTGAGTCCAGATTTGTAAAGATGTCCTCTGAGTTGTTGAGCAGATTATCTATGTTCAAACAAGATGTTTCTTCAGTCCAGTATGCAGGCTGGTCAGGAGTACAATAATTGTACTAATCTAATCCCAGATTTGGCGTACTTCTTAAGCTTCCACATTTAAGCAAAGAGTATTTTACACTTCATCTGCAAACAGGATTACACAATGGTGTGCTCTAATCCTGCAGCCCTGTTTCTGTCCTTCTCTGAGCCAATTCGAGAACTCCTTACTCATCCATCAGGCAGGTCTACTGACCTCAGCGGGGGGTTGGTTTGAAGTGAAACAGGCAGGTGCTGAGATGTGTCGCAGTGCCATGCCATCGTCATTAACGTCTCTCAGATCCACCCCTGCTTGCCTTCATAAAGTCACATTTGTCAGAGTTGAGGCAATGATGACGTGTTTGCAATCCAGTTAACGGCGATCACTTGCCCCCCGCCGTTGTTGCTGGTGCACTTCACAGGTTTTAATGAATGTGAACAGGGAGGGCTCCTGAGGGACTTGCCGGTGCTGCAGAGTGATAATGAAAAGGGCGGGCACTTTGGTGCGACTCATCGAAGGTGCAGTTTTGCTCATAATTCATCCGTCGGAGACCCAGTCTGGATGTTTGCTCAGTACACAGAGTGAACACAAACAGCTGAGCATGTTGACTCTTTGAACCTGAAGATGAGAGGCCGGTCAACACCTGCAGGGGACTCTGGGAATGTCACCATTTGGGAGGAGTACATCCACGTTGGCATTGTGGTAGCAAACAGCTTGGTTCTGTTAATCACCTCTTCTGTGGGGATAGCTTCAAACTGGTTTGTCATCCTGGCAGTGTTCTATCAGAAGTCTTTGCAAACGTCTGTGAATGCACTGGTGGTGAACCTGGCGGTCATAGACTTCCTGCGCTGCACAGTTGACTGCCCATTTCTGCTAACCATCATCATCACCGTGCATCAGGGAGGGCATGTGGATGGTCGGGTCTGTGACACGCAGATGGCCTCTTTCTCCTTCAGCAGCTGTCTCCAGTTGTTGACACTGGCCTGCATCAGTGGGGAGAGATACCAGGCGGTGGCACAGCCCTTCAAAGAAAGTCAGCGTAAAAGAAGGCTCGCGGTGCTCATCCCGCTCACATGGATGTCAGCTGCTCTGGTGGCGGTTTTGTCTTTGAAATATCTGAAAAACTCCCCCATCTATGTGAGATGCACCGGTCCACGGAGGGGACCGTCCTCCCCCTACGATACAGTTGGACTGTACATGCTGCTCCCTCTGTGGGCTGCTTGCTTTGCTGTTATTATTGGATTCTACACTCGCATATTTGCCCTTTTGAGATCACACAACCGCAAAATATTTGATGAAGGTACCTCAGCTGTGAAAAGAGACCCAACTGAAGGCAACCAGAGGAAACCGGATATGTCCGTTTTAGAAAATGCCCATAAGATATCAGAGCAAAAGCAAATCCTGAGCATACGTGTTGCTCCAACACAGACGGAGCCAAATCCATTACAGGAAAACTCCCTGCTGACCTCTGGAGAAGCTCTGCGATGTGTCTCAGTCGGCTCTGAGAAGGAAACAGAATTTAAAAATACACTGGAGATGAGTCAGCCCCTCACAGAGCAGGCTGTGGAGAAACATTTCAAAACACAGCAATGGAGAGAGTGTTCCATGAAAACGGAAGCAAGGGCATCAAATCAAGATTCAGTTGTTGATAGGGAGAGCGTGAAGATGCCTGGGGTATCAAGAGGAGAGAAAAAGTCCAGAGAACAGCTGGAAACTGTCAGAAAACCCACAGAAACGAGCCCCAAGGCACCGTTCCAGGATCCTGAATATATTTCTGTCCTACAGACTGATCTGACACAACCTAATAACAGAAAAGAGAAAGACGCAGCAGCTGTTTCAGCAGTACATCAGGTGTCCCTACATCCTTCAGTCATTGAGGCTGTTAAAGAGCCAGCAGAGATGGAAGGAGCTGTTTGCATGATGCCGTCAAAAGCAGGTAAAGAGAGAGCAAGGAAGAAGAAGGAGAGTAGAGTGGCCAAGCGCGCTGGCTACATAATTATAACATTTCTCTTATTCTGGCTGCCCCTGATCATCACCATCCTGGTGAATTGTCTCATTCACAAAAACAAGAACACACAGGTGAGTGCATGGATCAATTCCCTTCCTACATCATGCTGGGAGGTTTTATTTCCAAACAGGCAAACATGTTTATAAGACTTTTTCTGTTGTTTTCAGATGTTGATCGCTCAGGACTTGGATGTCCTGTCGATGTCGGTCACCTGCATCACGTCCATGAGTGACCCGATGATATATGCCGCAGTGAACCCTCAGTTTCGCTCAGAGTTTTCTAAGCTAAAGACTTGGGTCAAATCCAAATTCAATTGATTCTGTTTAATGTTTTTTTATGTTTACTTAGTAAAACTCAATAAGAACTAATCTGCTCTCTACTTGTTAAAGTTGGAGTCCTTCTTTTGGACGTAAGAGACCTATTATTTTACACACCACTGTGCTATGTTAGGTTTAACGCAGGCTGACTTTTCATAATTTGCTGAGCGCTGCAGAGCGGAGGAGGCGCTTGCTGTGAGGAGCTGCCCAGACCAGTGCAATCATCTCAGCAGGGAGATGCTGTGAAGCTCTCTGTCAAACAATTGCTGGGGCCAGTGCGCCTGCCTCCAGAGACCCTGCTGTCAGCTCCCACCTCCAGGTCAGTCAGGTCCTCGCATGTTTCGTGGCAGCACCTCCTCATTATCCAATCCTCCTATAAGTAACGCTATTTGAGCTATCAGGACAAAAAAAAACCCTCTAACTGTATATTACATAAAAAAAGAAGACATGAGCAATTTAATGATTGCTTCAGTAGAACTGGATTTTTTATTCTATCACTGCACCAAACGAACAATGTGTGATTATTCGTCCCTTTTGGTACCCCTCACATACGCAGGTCAGACAAAAGGCGCACTTTTATTGAAGGTGTTGCAGGATGTACATTAGAACACCTCTCGGGTTTTCCCTGCATTTTTTCTCAACCGACAAACCTTCACCGAGAAGAAGAGACATATTTTTAATTAAACAGAATTCTGCAATGACAGCATGCAAATCCTTAATTCAACCAGATAACAGACAGAAATAGTTTGCCAACGACCGTTGAGCTAAAGCTAGAAATAAGAGCTGACTTCGAATGCATTGGTAAAGTTCTAACAGAAATATTTACAATATGAAAAATATACAAAATGACCTTTATCTTTAACACAACAAAATGTACCAAGTCTTTGTCTATGAACACTAATTTATGAGGAAGTAAATAGAATCAATGATCAACACTCTTTCATAAGGTTTTCCAGGTAAATACTACAGTATGTGTCCACATTAGGGTATTCGTTTTGCCAAGAACATTCACTTCTGCTTCTACCTTGTGCCCTAACTAAATAAATACCCTGTATAGTCTTAATATCAATTGTTGGCTAACAGTTGTGGCTTTCACAAAGGTCCAAAATGTCAAATATGTAAGCCGACACAGATTCAGTCGTTCGACTCTCACTTCACAGACAGATCAGGATGCGCGGTAGTTCTTACTCACCAAGCGATGACATTAACCAGATAATTAGTCAGTTGATGAATATTCACAAGAGTTACCCATCCCAGTAGATTTTTTTTGTATTTACAATAGTTAAAGGAGAATGAGTGCATGAGAAGAATTCAGGGGTTTTCAAAACAATCAGTGTGAATGAATGGTAAGTGAGTGAAGCAGACTGATTTCATACAGACAAAGATGACTTCAGGTGAGGAATACATGTGCTTTGTCATTAGAGGTCAACGACCTCTGCATTTCCACCTTTGAGTCAGACAACAATTACAACGACATTACATTTTCAAAAATAAAGTTTTTTTTCTCCGTATATTTAGGCAAGAACAACGCATTCTACTCTTCCTTGTTCTTCTGTGCTTAATGACGCATGATCTGCTGATTCACTTCTACCTCCAAAGCAGCTGTCCCCTTGTTTTTTTTTTCTTTTTTAATACCATGCAGAGTTTGACATCAGATGAGATCACTACTTCAAAGAAAACTCCAACCTCTGTTAATCTTATAATCCCTCTTGATTATGGCAGGTTGATGCTCGGTGGTCCCTCTCCTTAGCATCTGGTGCTTTTTTTTTTTTTTTCTGAGACCAGTCAGCTGATCTGATCAAGATAGGCAAGACATCTACAAGGCAGATACTCGAACAATGTTGCTCTGAGAGTAGGCTGTGGTGGTGGTTGAGCTGTCCTCGTCTGATGAGGTCACCGGCGGCGCAGATAGGCTGACCATGGAGGGACTGATGTAAGGTTCGTTGCATTTCAAGGGCACGGTCTCATCCAGTTTGGCATTCAGGCTGGAGCGACTGCGAAGGGAAAAAAGAGTGAAGGAAGCAGCCAGGTCTGACCTTGCAAATATATAACACGAGGCTTATGTCCCATGGAGTCTTAAATAAACGTACCCATTCTTACACAGTTCTCTTTACAGAATCAAACACTATAAACAATGGGTTTTATAAAAGGTCTGTTTTGTAAAAAAGAAAAACGATGATATATTCTATTTTAAGAAATAAAAAAAAAATGTTGAAGCAGGTTGTTTAAAAATAGACACAAGAATCTGGATTTCATCACCTCTGTCATTGCTACTGTAAATGCTTGAGATTAGAGGAGACTTGAGAAAAATAAAATCTTTTTCCTATTTTTGCCTGCTGTAGGATTTTATCGGCTCAGGAACTGGATGCCTGTGGTCTTAAGCTTCATAACGTGATTGAGAGATCACTGGATAGTGTATCATTTGTTACAAAAACATGTTTTTTACAAAGGACAAGAGTTCATCCTGAAGACTTTGGATCAACTTTAAAATGTTTCCTTTTCTTTAAATCTTTTTGTTAGGTAGCCAATTGTGAAATAAAATTTGTTTTTTACATTTTTCTTTTACACACAGAGAGATAGTAATTCACACATTTTTGTTGAATTAAGAATGACTTTCTTTTTCCTCCTGTCTATTTATCTTCTATTCCCGCTTTGTCCTGAGCGGGGCCACTGGGCTTGCTGGAGCCTTTCCCAGTCACTGTAGGTCAAAGGTGGGGTACACACTGGACACTTTACCACTCTACAGCAACGCCACACACTCACAAACACACACGCACAACTAGCAAACAATTTAAAGTCGTCAAGCAACCCATAACCATACTTTTGAACTGTTGGAGAAAGCCAAAGAAAACTCACAGATGCACCAAAAGAACCGTTCAAACGGTGCTGACCCCCACACCACTAAAAATCCTGTATGTTCCAAGTTACTGTATTTTCCCGAGTAACTTTAAGTTACACTAAAGTAAAATCGCACCCCTGGCCAAACTATGTGAAAAAACATGACTTATACTTCAAAAATTACAGTACCGAGTTGCATTATGCAGTCATGTCACACTTTATGAGCATTTTCTTTTAACATATATACATTTTTTTTGGTCCAGAATATATATATCATGAGCAAAACAGCTTGAAAGTGGCTGCAAACTGAAAATCACAGGAAATCTGTCATTTTGTTTTCTCCTCATGGGTCCAGCTCGCTTTATCTAATCTTGAAGGCCTACAGGTTTCACTGTCTGCATGTGTTTATTTAATGTGTGTCAAGAGAAGCAGAGATAAGGCAGAAAACCTGGCAGACTACCTGTTGGCCAGCGGCCTCTCTCTTATCTGTATGGTGCTGAGCTCCTGGTTGTTTGTGCTGGGCAGGCTAAAGCTGCTCTTCTTCCTGTGGCGCCGGGAGCAGCACGAGCTGAGGCCGTGCGGAGACGAGGACAGCGAGGAGGAACGAGAGCCCGCCTTGTTCACCACGGAGATCTCCATGCAGTTGGCCTGGAACGTCTGCTCGTCCACAAACTCGTGATTCTGAAACGCAGTGGAGATTTGGATTCAGCTCCAAAAGTGCTTTTAAAAGTCAGAAGGAAGAGCTCTTGTATCATTCAAAGGACAATTTACAAAAGGAGACAAATCATAAAAGGAGACCCATAAAAATGATATAGCCGTTATGCTCGTGAATTACTTTTTAACATCGGCCATCAGCTTTGCTAAATGAGTAAAGATGTTTCACCCTGAAGATGAAGCAGCCTGATCCAAATCTGTGACAAAATTGTTTGATAATTGGAAAATTAATCATCGAGGGAATACAACTATATTTGCCCAGATGTCCATATTAAGAGCCATCTGTGAGAACACAACTGTTATTCATGAGACAAGGGAGAGGAACGTGAAGGTCAGGTTTCAAGTTTGATTCAAAGGCGTGCCAGCAGGTGGCAGAGCGACACCACTAAGGGCCCCGGTGAAAAGCTTTGAATTGAGTCTCTGTTCTTTATTCTGTCTTTCCTGCTCTTCTATCTATAATGCACACCGTGACATGCTTGATGTAAACATTTGTGCCCGAGTGCTATGTAATCTTTATGCGCTTTTTTCAAGCCATTCACCAGAGGTACGAGAACCACACTGATTTACTTCACATTTAAGTCATGTGCCCACACAGAGGGTTCAGAGCTGCTGCTGTCAAAAATGAAAAAGGGCACATCACAGCAAAGCATCAAAGAGGCTCTTACCTCTGTAAATTATGAATAACGTTAAATGTATTCAGCTGGTTTGTTTGGGAGAAATAATGTAACTGGCAGGCAGAGTCATGTTATCTTTAGCATGTTGGTGGCAGGGGGACTCGTGATTTCTCAGTCGCATTTACAGCTATTTTTAACTCACGCTGCTATGAAATAGATTCTACAGTTTGAGCGTGGATGAAAAAAAAATCACTTTGCTTCTATTTGTAACTCACGGTAACAGGTTTGTGCAACTGATGATGCAGCGCAGACTGCAGGAGTGATGCAATTATCTATGTGGGGATTCTTTTTTTTTTTTTTTTTTTTAATTTTCATCTGCGTCTCAGAGAAAATGCAAAAAGCAGCGGGGAGGGGAGAAAGACTAAGGATGCTTTACCGTGGTTTTTTCCAAGCAATGCAGCAGGTGATGATGCTGGCTCTCAAATGGAGGACTTGCAGCCTTCCCCACCAGAGCTTGTCCCGCCTCCTTGGAGGCCTTGAAAGACACAAAGTTAAAACAGACAAAGACAAGAACAAAGCAGCAGTGTGGTTGAACAGATTCAGACTTGTGGAAAAAAAAAAGAAAACAATCTCAAGCAACAGCTAGTAGCTGGGTGATGTGGTGGAGAGTAGCAAAGCTCTGAGTTGAAATGCTGATCTGTAGCACAGCAGCCAGTCTACTGAACCTAGTGAGATGGGAATGTTTAAAAGATGCATGGAGGCTGTGGCTGACTGCGTGTTTGACTGGTAGAAGTTTACTGTTTTGACGAAAGGGGGAACAAAAGGAAAGAAAGTATTCAAATCAAGCTGAGTTCCTCTCAGTGCAACAGCAGGGGCACACCTGGACAGAGTTCGAATAAGATTGGACCAAACACGGACGGAAACGACACAACACACCCCAACATATACACTGAAGCTCTGCACGGCTCTTGGATGGAGTGGATCTAGTTTTAGTCTGCTCTACAGCCCGGATGCTCTAGAAAACCACACACAGAACACACAGCAGATCAAACACAGAGTTTAGAGGAGATGCAGGCTGAGCAGACAGCCTCCGTGGGCGACCTACTCTCCAGAAAGTTCCCTCGTTCCCCTCCAAACCCTGTTGGACAGACATGCAGAGCTTGGGCATGAGTCAGTGTGACTGTGATGGTTGTGTTCCACCAGAAGGCAAGTGTGCCGTCCTGGCTCTCCTGCTGTATGAACAGAGAGAGTGTGTCGATGCTGCAGCTGAGAGGTATGATGTAGGAGGACGATCACACTGAACTGGAAGCACTGGAATGACAGCAGCCCCTGCATCGCCAAACTCGCCCGCCCCATCCCGCCTCCCGTGGTGGCATGGTCCCCCGAGCAGTGCGGCATGCAAGCATCGGCGAGGCCCAGGTCAGTTTGCAAACCCCCCCCACCCATCCCAAGCTGCTGCTCAGCCCCGTTACCTCCTCCAGTGAGTCGATCAGGAGCCCATTTTGTTTGTAGCGCATATAGGCATTAGTGCCTCGAATCTTCGCTGCACGGATTCTAGCGAGGCGAGTTTTCTGTTTGAACAAACAGACCTCTGTTTTAGCCGCTGACGCTTTGACTTTCCTCACACTAATTGGCTCTCTCTGGTAGCCACAGCATTCATGAGGAAGGAGCTATGTTTAAATCTACAAATTAGTAAAAAAAAATGGTCTTGGCAAACAGTTTTTGTAAAAAAAAAAAAAAAAGTGGTGTAAAAAAAGGCACATTTTGCAGTTGAAAAGCTGCTGACATAATTCTATGAAGATCAGGTTTTTTTTCTCCCGCTGAAAGATTTTCAAGCAAGTTTGAGCCCACACAGTACACACAGACACACAAAGACAATAAAGGATTAATATTAAAGTTGTTTTGCTCTGTCACCCTGAACGGCATGGATAAGACAGGGACACGGGGGGGAAAAAAGGGCAAAGACAAGCAAAATGAAGATAGAGGAGGAGGGGGTCAGTACCCTCTGAGCTCGCCGCTTTTCCGCCCGCTGGCTCTGGTGGTAGATTCGGCTGAAGTTTGACACAATGACAGGAACAGGCAGGGCGATGACCAGCACCCCGCTCAGAGAGCATATGGACCCAAACACCTTCCCCACAATTGTTTTTGGCACCATGTCGCCATACCTGAAAAACAGATAAGAGGAAGCACACTGAGTAAGTGAATGAGGAAAAAAAAAAAAAAAAAGAAAGAAGATGCTAGCATGCTAAGTAAGCTGTTTGGTGCTATTTTTAACCGTCTTGAAATAGTCCCGCCAACCCAGGAAAGTTTCACAACTTCAAACAACAAGTCACACATTTGAAGAGGGCGAGGAATAAATAGGACTTCTATGAAGACGCCGCTTCTTGGCCTACTTTCTGCATTCAATAGGACGTCTCTCGCTTAAAACGCCGCTTTGTACATAATTACACACCTGCTGGCAGCGACTAATGCTTTCACGTCAATGACCAAGTGTACTACACATCCTCTGTGACCTCTCCTAGCCCAGCAGCTTGATATTAAAAAAAAAACGATGCAGGGAGCAGAGATGCTGAACCCTGGAGACATCAGTGAATATCATGGGCCTTAGCAGCAGCAGCCACCGGTGAGTTTTGGCCTTTCCTTTGCATTAAAAATAGATTCTAGTGTAGAATTCAGAACTAAAACCAGAAAGGATATTAAAAAAAAAAAAAAGACAAAAGCTCTTTGGAAATTGCACATAACACTAATCGTCTTGGCACAATCAGGCTGCATTCAATATAGCAGACATGTCAGACGGGACCAAGTCATCCCATCACATTAACGAGTCTGTCCTCTGTCAGAAAGTCAGACGTGTTTGTGCGCAAGGTGATGCTGAAGCTCATCCTGACCTCGTTTTTTCCTGTGCCACTTGAAAGACAATGCAATCAAGAATACAAAGCCAAGCATTCGGTGGTAGAAAGGCCGGAAGCTCGCTGTCATCAAGCATCATTACACAAGCAGGAAGAAAGCCCAGATTTTTCCAAAAAATATGATCCAGCAAAAAAAAAAACCTGGACAACTCCCTCCGTGAGTTGGCGATGACCAGCAGTTTACGGGACTGGAGGCTGGTGAGATGAACGATCGAGTCCTAATGCGCAAATGACCCGAGACGACCATTACCTTCTGGGAGTAAGATGGATGCAGGTAGGAAGGGACATCAGCACTGCTCAGTGTCTGTGACAGTGGTGCATCTCTCAAGTGAGGCAGGGTAATATGAATGTATCGCTACACGGGAGGTTGACTGTTTCATAAATGAAGTTGTCTAATGCCCACAGCCGTCTGTTTGACTCATTAGCTGCAGGTTTCGTCGCAGTGGGCCCAGCAGCCTGAGCTTTCACACAGCTTGGGCGGGAAGATGTAAAAGTGTACATTTTAATATCACGCTTGATGAGGCTTCATGTACAACAGTTTGCTTTGGAGCTGACTAATTTTCACACAGATGTCATTAGTATCCCTTTCCATTTACAGGTCACGTCATTTTTCCTGTGTAATCAGAGACAGAGGCTGACAGCAGGTGTCAAATTACAGATGCTGGCGGACAGCGTTTCCTTGCAGGAATGCTACAGGCCACATATGTTTGGGCTTTTTTTTTCCCAGTGTGAGGCGTGGTGATGCCATATCATGTATTCCAGCCCTTCTGAGCGAGCATCATCCTTTGAAAGCGAAGCATAGTATGGAGGCAGGTAAAAAAGGAAAAAAACCTAGGGAGCAAGTGCACTCTAGAGGGAAGCACTAACAGTGATGGATTGTTCATAAGGGGGAGGCTGAGGTACACAAAGCTGTGCATGCCGGATGATGGCAGAGGTAGGAATTAACGGCAGCGACAGATTAAAGTAATGCTCCTGTTTTGTTCTTGCCGTTCCTGACTGCCAGGTACCCACGTTTGGTAGACGACGACACGAGCGAGACACTGAAAGATGGATGGCCAGATCCTTATCCTCACCACAGAGGTGGAAGGGAAATGTCGCTTTGACTGAGTATCCACTCCCCACTTCCACCCACTTGAAACCATCCTGCCTTCTCACCAGTCTCGGAAACAGTGCATTCTGTATGATTGTCCTGCAGCGAGGTGACAGCATAGCAGATGAAGCCACTGAGAGGAGCCAAACTGCAGACGTTGTGGGAGAAATGGCAGACGAAAGGGAATATTTGAATTACGAAAGTGGGGAATCAAAGTCGCCGCCTGACTGGGATAATAGACCAATCAAACATTCATGAGAGCCTGTATCAACCTGTGTGGCGAGGCTGCTGCCTCTGACCTCCATCATGGGGGGTTGCTCTGAGACACATTTCCGTGCATGACCTCACCGCCTCACAGCAAGCGGCACCCGCGCCTAAAACCAGAGCACTCACATTTATGCCGCCACGCCAACTATTTCTGCCTGTTTGTGTGTGAAAAAGCACTTAATTTGACATCTATTTAAACCAATCCCACATCCTAAAAAAAACAATCTTGTTCCTTGATTATCTTCCAGAACCCTGCGTCTGAAATCTGACTGCCATCTGGTTAGTGGGAAGTGGAGAAAAAAAAAGAGATATGGATGATTTTGTAGACACGTCATTTGTTTATTTCTCTGCTCCAAGATGAAGTAAGTGTTTTTTTTTCCGACAAATATGAAATGAGATTTCCTGAAGTAAAATGAGCTTAAACTGCAGATCCTGGCTGTTCACTTCTAATTCGTGCTGCTGGCTGCTGCTCACACAAAAAGTGCTCGTTGTTAGTAAATGCATAGCAAGTCACAGCTACTCCCATTTCGGATAAAAGCGGTTTAAAGCAAGTCCTGCTGTCCCACCACGCACATTCCAGTTGTGATCATTGCGGCAGCTTAGCAATGCTGACAAAAGGATTGTGGCTGATCTTTCTGCTGAGAGGGTTTTGTCAGGAGCATTAAAATCCAATCATTCTGTGGCACCTCTGTCATACTTCCAGCACCCACCTCTCCGGTTTTAACGTGTCACCAACTCACTTCCAGCAGAGGAGACTGTCAAGTGCATCAACAGGAGCAAAGGAAACGGCTATCATGCAGGAGTACAGTGGGCCAACGTAAAATGCATTTCACCAGATACAATTGCCTAATTGAAAATGCAATATTTCTAAAAGAAAGGAAATGTTTCCTGGTTAGGAGTTCGAAGAACACCACAATGTCTAGTAATATTTCAGTGTCACTTTGTGGAAATTGAAAAGTGAGGGAGGAGAAAAAATCAAATTAAGAGTGACCTCTAAGGAGGAGCTCCGACTTCCTTCACACTGTTGCTCAGATGCTGCTCACATCTGTTTGACTGGTTGCTTAAAAACCCATTCCGATCGTCTTTGGATCTATTTTCAAAGTGTTCCCAGTCGTCTTTTAACTGATTATGCAGTTTTTAACCAAAATGTAAATAAAAACTGCAGTTTTTTAGGACATAGTTCCTGCAGAGAAATTTGCCTTGAAGTTGTGGGCGAGATCATTTAGGCGGAGCAACCGTGCCCCCATTTCACCTCTCCATTGCTGAGAGCTATCTGTTTACGTGTTCTCCTGCTTGCTTACAACCTCTCACAACCCCCAACCTAACATTATTAGAGCAGCAAAAATGGCGAGCAACATTGGCAGTACAGTTTTGAGCCAGACACCAGCTTGGGTGAAAAAAACAAAGACTTAAATGGATCTTTTTGTCTACGCTCGAGTGCATCAGAATGGAGCAGAGCAGGGAGCTTGTGGCCCGTCTGTCTTATTTTCAAATGGCTCTTTTTTGTTTGCTCCTGATTCACAAATATTTGAAAAAGAAATACCCAGAAATGCAGTTTGACCTTAATTTTCTAACTACATGTCTTCCATCATTGGAAACATGCCTCAAGAACATGGTAAAAACACACTTTCCATCAGAGTGGATCTTTAACTGATTTAGTGAGCTCCTCATACATGGTAGCAGACTTGATCTATCTTGGTCTTGAAATGTAACCACCTGCTGCATGTCTTTGCTTCATCTCTTCCCATATCTCTTTACATCACCTGAAACGCTAGAACTGGAAAATAATCAAAGATAATGTTTTTTGCCTTTGAATGTGTGTGGTTGCTTCACATGTCCATGTGCTTCAAAGATCACAGCAAATCTCAGATGGAAGCAGTCTGATGCAGCTGCAGACTTCCCTAAAGACCTGCTGCGATAAAAATAATGGTTTTAGTTTTTTTAAAATATTCTTGTGGCATTTTCCTGATGATGGAGGAAATATATTCTGATCATTAAGCTTGTCTTTGGAAAAAGAGCCTATAATTAGAAAGTACACTGGGTGGGCCACAAGCTCACTGCTCTGCTCTGCAACCAGGGGAAGGGGGTGCACAGTTACACACACCGTTGACTGTATATAGAGAACTGGACTGTAACCCCTCCACCCCTCACCGTTCAAATAGGAAGTAGCAAAAACCCCATAGACTTTTTATTTGTCTGGCTCCAACATGATGACATCTGTACCTCTGAAAAATGGCGACTGTCTTGGCTTCATTTCGCCGGAGCTGGAGGTAAGGCATTTTCTAATTAAAGACATCTCACCCTCTCTGTCCAGTTCTCTATATAAAGTCAAGGCTCTGTACCAATGGTCCCGCCCACAACAGCTTTGATCTTCATGATCGATCTTCATGCTTTTTTAGCTAAATATATCACTATATTGACATATTCACAATTAAAATTACAATTTTTAAAATCTAAATCCCTAAATAAATTCTAAATCCCTAACCGTAAGGGAACTCTTAGTCGATCAATCATGGTACAGGCACAAAATCTCACTTTCATCCGTCACTTTGGACCACAACACTTTGATTTTTTTTTTTTGAGAAGCAGTGGAATGGAGCTGGTTTAATTAAAACATGAACTATTTTGATTAATCAGCTGATTAGAATGAAGATGAATTGAGGACCCTGTCCTATCTCATGCACCATCTATGCGTGTTGCTTCACGGCAGTAATTACCAAGAGCCCGGCAAATTTGCTACTCCTGCCTGATATCAAATTTATTTTCATCTCACTTTCTTACATCACTTTGATTTAGTCTTAACCCTCCTTTGTGTGTTTTTAACACTTTTTTGTACATAAGTGTAATTTTAGAATTTGTTGAGTCACAGAACTTTATTTACAAAGTATCTTTCTGATATAATAAAAGAAATCATGACAATCGGATTACTTTAAGCATTTTTTTTCTATTTTAGAAAGAATTAAGCAGTAAATTCTCCTCTATATTGAGCATCCCCAACCTGTCCTTGATAATTCTGTGAATGCATGGTTTTCCTCTTGACCTTCACCGGCCAACCCACTGCACACGCCTCCCTATCATGCTTCCTGAGGTAATTTTCCAGCTCGCTTTCACAGCTCAGTGGCTTCTGCAGTGAATTCGAGCCCCCACCCTCCATCAAAACAGCCAGACAAAAACCTGTCAAATATTCTGAAAGTTGGATGCGACTGTACATGAAGTTAGAAGCTACAGACAGCAGCTTTAAGAACACAGCGGGAAGTGAAGGATAATGAAAGTAGTGGGAAGTACTTTCTTATGACTAGATGTAGCTGCTGCAGAAGATCAAAGCATGTCAGATTGGACATAACATTAACAATTTTTTTTTTTTTACAAACTTAACAAAGACAGTTTTCTGTCCAGCTAAGAAAAAGTCTCCTTTTTTTACAAGTCATGACAAAGAGCAAATGGAGCATTGCTGCACAACAATCCAATTCCCTGTACCTTCTCCACAAGGCTGAGAGAGCACAGTATTCATCCTTGCTGACAGTTAAATAATAGATGTAGCACAAAAAAAAGTAATTTTCCCTCAGAACTCCATCATGGTATGAACTATGAATTCAGAATTTAAAGGAAATGGATTATACATCCTGTACATGCCGCAGAGGGACACAAACATGAGTGACAAGAAAAAAAAAGGGGGCTAAATTCTCTGCAGTTGTATGTTTCTGAAGACGGCGAGATTTACAGAGAGCTACAGTCGACGCTGTGAGGATGGTTTTGTCATGCTAAGAGCACTCATAAAAAATTTATTTTGAAAAAATATGAAACATAAAGGCGAGGAAAAAGCAGGGAGCCATTCTGACCATCGACTCCGAGCAGAGAAATTCAAGCACAACTGCTGTAAATAAACAAGGATGAATGATTGCAGCTCAATGAGGTAAAACCTCTATTTTTTACTATTACTGTACCAATCTGCTGTTTATCAACAGCGTGTTAAAATATTCAACACATTCTTTATTTATTTGCCCCCACTGTGAAAATACAGTAAGAGACTGCACATAAAAGTCTGTGTAACTCCAGCATCTCTGTCTGGAGGCAGCCTGCAACAATTTTTCAATGCAGTGGTCCAGCTACAGCATGAAACACTGCAGTGCTGGGAGATGTGCTACCAGATTTCCAGAATCTGAAATGCATTAAATGAAAATGATCCTTCTTCATGCTCTGCACCACATCCTTAGATCGAGGACAAGAGTTCAACATCCCAAAACAAGGTCTGTCTACAGGCTGGACAACAAGGACTGATGGGATTAGGAGTGTGATAGGATGCTGCTCTGATGCCGTTCCTCAGATATAAATCATTATTATAAAAAATAAAAAAGCAGGGTGGGGAATCCCAAAGGCGGAGGGATTAGCCTGCTAGATTTTCACTGCAGGTGATAAGGGAGAGAAGAAGAGGCTGGCACAACTACACAACATAATGGAGAGATGGGAGAGTGGCGATAGGATGGAGCCAGAGGGCCGCTCCGCCCGCTGGAAGGCAGGAGGCTGGAAGAGCAGAGCACTGGAGTATGAGTAAGTGAACAATAGCTAAAGGGAAGGACAACCTTGAGATAGGTGAGCTTCACCGTCTCTGTGGATGAAAACACATGTTTGTCGTCCCCCCCCCGCCCTTTGAAATTTTACAACCTGGTTGACATACAGGACAGACAGAGTCGCAAAAGAGGATAGGTGGATTTGAAATTTGGCTTTAAGCTCGAAAAAGCTCAAAAAAAAAAAAAAAAAAAGCCACACAGTGCGTGTAAGTTCACGGCGGTGCTTATAAATGAAAAAATGAAAAGGAGATGAAGACTTTGTGGTGCGCCACTGTCGATGAAACTTTGATCTCCTAGCTTAGCGCTCACTGAGAAGTCTCAGAACCCACACTGACTCAATAAAGACCGGTGAAATGACTTTCTTCTAGCCATGCAGATACAGATAGACCATATAAAATAATCCTCCATGTATAGTTCTGGCAAAGGCACCTCAGCGCTCAGTCAAATATCAAACATGTATTCCCCTCAGCTCTTCAAATCCCAGCTTAACCCTAACCCTGCAAAAACCAGGCGGCTAGTTATCACCGTGGCGTTGACATTAGTATGCACGCCCTCTCTCATTTGGGAGATCTTCTTAAGAGTCAAGGATGATAAAAAAGCATTTCCTCCCCAGCGCTCTTCCATTCCTGACTTTGACTCACCCTTCCTCTGCCTGGACCTGCCTGCCTCTGACTATGAGCCGGAGATGAAACGCTTCATTCTCCTTTTTTTTCCTTCTTTTTCTATTATCATGCGGCGCTAGCACAGCCCTGCTTGACATTTTTCTTTTGTTCGGCTTCCATCCAGATTCTCCAGCTACACATGCTGACACTTGGGATACAACTGCTGTCCTATGCAAAAAAAAATCAAGGGAAAAAACACATTTTTTAAGGAGCCATCTTAACTTCAGTTTCTTGTCATCATCATGCCTAAAAGGTTTTCACAGGGGGACTGAAATTTAATTACCAGCTGAGTGATACATTATTAGGAAATTTACCCAGTGTTAAGTGCATGCATGAACTCAGTCAATAGCACGTTCACCTGCAAAGGGGATAAAAAATCATCAGGGAGTTAAGAAAGAAAGAAAAAAGCTGCCCTTCGATGTGGATAAAAATAATGAAATGATTCAAATGTTGCTCAGCACCCAGCATGCCATTCCATGTTTAGATTTCTGCCCATCTTCCTTACATTAACTCAGGAAGCGGAAGCTAAAAATACATTCCCACAACATCGTTATAATACTCTGATAATGCAATTACACTGCTTCGTTGTCTGAATAAGGCCGGGCAGAGGAACATGAAAGAGGGACCGGAGGCTTGAAAGGGTGCCGAAGCTTCGGATTATACTGGAACATGATAACGAAATAAAATCATCAGACACTCAAGCGATTATGCTAATGAAGTCATTATGTATTCATCATAGGTTAATCGGCATGCGGCCGGGAGAGCGGTGACATTTTCTTTGATTTAGCAGGAATCCACCTGTCTCACTGAACAAGGTGAGAATACATATATTTTTTAGGTTGATTAGTTACAGAAAAGTAATTGCTATTTATCTCCTTTTTGAATCAAACCTGTTATTAAAGTCAAAGTAAAACACCAATTATAAGAAATGAAGCTATGCAAATAAAAAGCTCGACTGATGCTCAACTATTACTGAACAGTTCAAGGTCAATCCTGTGACTGTTGCTGTCTGGAAAAGAGGAAAAATGTGAAAGGTCCTGTGGATTAGTGGCTCTGTGCTGGTAGGAGGAACTGGTCCAGGAGCCTCATCACACTGACAGCAGATTAGTGCTCTGCAGTGCCGGAGCAGACGGTGCAAGATTAACTTTGATGTTTGATTCTGCACAGAGCAGCCTCTGGATATCAGCTTCCTCAACCAAATGGCCCTTTAACTCTGAGTTTGCAGTTTGTGCATTCATGAGCTACAGTATCTATGAATACTACAGTCTGATTTACAGCATCTGCGTCTGTGTAATGCCACACCTACCAGAAAAACCTATTTACAGAATTTTTGTTACTGTACTGGTGTCTGTTACTCATTTAGATCTGTTTTTATTGAATGTTTTCACCCCAACAGCTTCATAGATAAACATCAGCTTCTCTGTGATGCGAGGATGGACTTAAATTTCTCTCCTAAAGACAGCTGCACAACGCTTCCTGCTAATCTTGAGGACTTGTATTAAGTACGACCCGAGATTATGTCACAGCGTTGTCATCAGGGTTATCTGCACTCTGGCTGAAAGACTTCACACTTGGAAGATAAAGCCTTTGAATGTCAAGTTTGAAAGAAGCTGGAATTTACCAGAGAGGGATTAATGAAAGAGGCTTTCAAGTTGAGTATTCCAGATTGGTAAATTGGAAAAATGTGATCACTTTTACTTCTTTTAGAAACCTGTCTTTTAAAAAGTCTTCACATTATGAATCATTCTAATCTCGTGGTAACCATTAAAAAAAAACTAAATGTACTATAAATGTCAAGCAGCCCTGCTACAGACTAGCGACCTGTTCAGGTTGTACCTCATCTTCTCCACACAGTAGCTGGGCTGACTCCAGCGGGACCCGAAAGGGATTCAGAGGATGGATAAATGGAAGGATGGATGGATGGATATGTCAAACAACATTTTAAAATATCATAAGTCTTAACAGAAAGAAAGATGAGGTCCTGAACTTCATGTAGCAGGACTAATTAACTCAGGTGCATGGAATTAAATAATTGCAGGCCGTAGCTTCTTGGGGTGCTATAAAAGGGCCAAGAACCCCAATGGCCATCATGGCAGCGTTTGCCCACTGAAACCGCCTGCTTCCTGTTTGCACACTTCCGGGTGGCCTCACAGGTAAGGTAGCGGTGACAACCTGTAATCAGGTGATGGCTAGCTGGTATTAGAGCTGTAGATTGCTACTGGTTTTTGTTTAATTCCTGGGGCAGAGCAGCCCCAGGTGGCGTTGTTAGTTCACCCCTTTTTCTAAATCCCAGTGTTGCCACATTCACAACCAACTGACCACGCATTAATTAAGCAGAGAACCTCCTGCTGTTTCTGTTTGAAATGTAATCGTATTGACTAGATCATTTTTGTGCCAATATTCAGTCTGAAGTCTAAAAACATGGTGCAGTCAGTGTGAGAATCCACAGGTTCATGTCCTTGGACTCCTCATGTGTCCATGTGAACTTGACAGTTAAATTGGAGCCTCAGAGTGTTGCACAAAAAAATTGCAGAGATTAACAGCAGCAATTCTTTTGGCAAACACAAGCTATCAATCAAGTCATTTTGAATACATATCATTTTTAATTTAACTGCTTTCTAGTAAAGTTTAGGGAACCACAGTTTGCTTAGATTTTAGGAGTGTAACAATTATTTATTTTAATCAATGAATCGATTTCTATGCCTACGATCCAACTAGATCGATCTGTCTGAGACAAGTTGTTAATCAAATCGACATATACTACTATAAAATTGTTTCAAAATGAAATAAATTGATTAGGATTGATACTGAAAAATACCGTTTGGATTCAGACAGTATTATTAGATAGTTTTTTTTACTATAACAAAGAAATGACCCAGTGTATCGCAGCAAAAAATGATCAGTCCATCATTACAGTCCAATGAATGGAAATACTTTGAATTTGGCAAAAACATGTGACCATCCAGTGTGGTAGAATGTTCTTATAATGTTCCGTTTATATTATTTTGATGTGGAAAAACAACAGTGGGCTGAACTTCATGAAACTAAAATGTGAATGGATTTGACATTAATTCTGTGTTTGTTTGTTTGTACACATTTCTTTGTTTGTACACATATTTAACTCACTTTTTTGTCTTGCAAGAAATACAAAGAATGTGGAAAACTCCACCTGCACTGTTGGGTACCCATGTTTTTATTTAATCTCTGAGTCACGCTGGTTGAATTTTTGGCTTAAGATGTCCTGGATTGATATTAGGTCAGTAAATCAGATCGTTAAAAAATGAATTAATATTGACTATGAATCAGATCAGCGATCACAAATTATAATATGAATTGAATTGTTAAAAAATGATTAATAATAGACTTAAACCCTAACTCAGTGAACAACTTCTTATATGTAACAGAAGTGCAGTACTCAAAGATTTTTCCTCATTGTTTCTGATCATGTATTTTTCAGTTAAATATTAGCTGAACTTGGTAGAAAAATAATGTTTGTTTGTTTTTGTGTTTGTTGTTACCCCCACATTTTGCACATATAATTTGGCTTCAGTTTGACAGTCCCTGCCCCTCCTGACCGGCACAGATATACAATGCAGAGTGAATTGCACTAATTTACAGCACCTGGAAATCTGAGGAAGTCCCTCCATACGTTTGCTAATCTAATTTTATCCCTTATAGGGTCCATGGGGCTGCCAGAGCCTAACCTGGCTACCGTTGGGCGAAGACAGAATGCACCCTGGACAGGTCGCCAGTCTGTTGCCGGCTCTGAGTCTCCTATCAAAAAACTAGCCAGTCAATCCTGCTCTGCACTTGCTTCTAAGTGGAAATTAATTAGAGGACCTGTGTGGAGTAGCTTGGTCATTCTTGATAACAAATAAATACATTTTTTGATCGTTTTTGTCTTTCTACTGAATACTCTTTGCTTTGGTTTCACAGCATCAAATGCTGGCTGTTAGAAACAGTTAGTTGCATTTGATAGACTAGACTAAACAGAGCTAAGTAAACTTGGTAAATTTGTCACTAAAAGTCTAACAAACGAACCCTTAATTTTTTTTTTTAATTTTGCCATGACCAAAAACACCAACACATTGGTTTACATTTAAAAAATTATGATGCACTCCTGACAGAGTTAACTGTCACCTTACTCAACAAATACCTTGAATTTCATAGCATTATATTAATAAACACTTTTTTCAACAATTTAAACCTCTAAATATGGTTTGTTGTGTCTAAATCAGCAAGGCACCCCCATATTATTAAGCTCCTACCACCATGGTTCATCAAATGAAAGTGTTTGTCTTGGCTTCATGCTCTGCAAAACAAAAGTGAAATTTGTGTTTCCAATCGAAGGCATGTCCAATGCCCACTATGACCAGTAGTTTTTCTTTAGAAAGACCTGAAACGCTTTTTTAAATGGTGAGGTGATTTATGTTTTACCACTATAAAATTGAACTGCAGGATGGTTTGGAGGATACTTTTACACTAGATGCCTTTTCTTTGAATATGTAAGTCTGACTGAATCTCTTACTTGCTTCATGCAAGCAAAAGGAGGTCTCCATCATTGCTCCTGTTGTGGCTTGAGAAGTCTCTACAAAAGTCTTTTTTTTTTTTGCAAGTTTTATTAAATGAAACATCAAATCCTGCCCACGTTGAGGCACGACCCCGCTCTGCACACCGTAGTCGGGGGCTTCTCAGAAAATCTTTTTTTTTGGGCAGCTTGGGTGTTGGATACCTCCAAATATTTTCTTTCAAAGTATTTAGAAATTCTGCACCAGGAATCAAGATAAAAAAAAGACCAAAAACTTTGATCGTGAAACACAAGCAATGTCCAAGATTTCATCCTAAAATTCAGCAACCATTTCAGGTCTCGAATCCAGGCTCTAAAATGCTGTGATGACACAGCTGAGCTATGAAAGCTATTTTTTGTTTAAAGAAATGCTGTTGGTAGGAATGGGTGATATATTGGTGCCAGTACCGGTATCGGCCAATATTTGCATATTTTAAGTCCGATATGAAAAAAAAAAATCCACCTATACATGCCACCAACATGCTATGTTGACCAGCGGTAACAACAGGACAAGCGATCTGTTTACTTATGTTCACAGTCATATTCAGGATTTGTTCAGACTGTTTTCAGGTGGTTTTTGATAGAGATACACATTGTTCCTAATAGATCCCTGGTAATAGGAAGATTATGGTTTATATGTTTATTAGTTAGTTTATGGTCTGAATGATTTCACATATTTTTAAAAAGTTTTAAAGTGATACTTCTTCCTATGATGAACCTTGTTTTAAGTTATAAAGGTCAGTTACAATGTGATTGTACAGTAAAGGAGCAATTTTAAATGACAAAACAAAGAGGAAATCTAAATTTTGCTGTATTGCAAACACTGGCAGCCATTGGTCACAGCTGCAGGAAGAAATATTGGTTATCTGTATCGGTTGAAAAAAACAACGATGTTCCTAGTTGTAGCATTTTGTATTATCTTTTCTACATAGTTTTGTTACAGATCTAATCATTGCACTGTGTTTTGAGTAAAACTTGCACTTCAGGGCCGCTGTGTCGGGAGGAAAAAAGTTGAAATGAATAGAATTGTTATCCACCAGAACTCTACACTCAACCAAACATCATACGGCTCTTTACTTGGTGAGAAAATATACAGAAGAAAAACTCTGAGTGCAAACGAGTAACCTCCATGCTGTGATTCTGCACCACCGCACTGCCCGTTCTCTCTCCCAACATGTCATTATTTCATTATTTGCTGCCACCATATAATGCGTGGTGAAGCAGGTCATTATAATTTGTGGTATTATTGTGAGATTATGTTGTGAAAGCTGCCCGTGGATTAGTGGTTGAACAACCACTTTAGACTAATCAATTAACCTCCTTCAAAGGCAAAATTTGTAAATCTGCGTTTGAAAAAAAAATGTGCCAAAAATAAAAAATGTTATAAAAAAATACACGGTAAGCAAAACCTTTAAATTCAAGTAGAATTTAAAGTAAAGCAAAAGTTTCAGGATTTCTTATTCAGGGCGCACACAACACAGAAAAAGTTCAATGCTGTTTGAGGTAAAAGCACACAATGCCTTTGTCAGCTATCTGTTTCAAACAGCTGCGTCTGTTTATAGTCTCTGAAAGTAGAAAAGGAAGCCAGGCATTCAGGGGGCTTCCAGTAGGTTACCATGGGTACATATAACCCCAAGAATATTTGCAACGCCAATGTACTGTATCATAAATGCCAAGAGACGGTCTTTTCCAGGGATGACAACTGCACGTTCAAGGGAGCATCTCAAAGTCTAGAAGTGAAAAGTGGAGGGAATTTCAGAGATGTGGAAAAAAAGGCACTACTTCTGAGCATGTGGACAACAGCAAGAGGCAACAACAGGCAGCAGAACCCAGCAAGAATCTGATGGCTGGTGTTGGAAAGCTGAATCTCCTGCAGCAGCTGTTGAGTGGCCCCCACAGAGCAAAAAGCTGCTGCCCCATTCACCTATGTCACGCCACTTCATGTGCATGGGGGCATCATTAGTTTCCCCATTTCACTCCACAAATCTTTTCCTGTCAAATAAAAAAAAAAGCCAAAGGAAAATAATAACTTCTGGCCACAGCCAGAACAACAACAACACAAAGAAAAGGTCATTTCAGCCGTGAAAATTGGTCTCGCATCCACACAATCTATCAGACATCAAAGGCTTTACTGCTGTGTCTGCTTTCACGGCAGGGGAGGCTAAGGCCTGAATTAAACTGACCCAGGGTCAGCGTACTTAATGACACAACTCCCATCATTTATAACTTCAACATCTTTGTCAGGGCGGAGGACAGGTCTGATGAATAATGATGGGGAAACTTTTGTGGACGGGCAGGGAGAAGCCCCTCCACCACCTCCAACAGCAACTTCAAGCGTGCCGCTAACAATTGTGACTGAATGAAGGTTATTCTTTTTAATCACACTACAGCACGCCCCTTTCTTGCTACTGTCCCACAGGGTTGCTATATTTAAGCACTTTTTTCATGTCGTTTTTTTTTTCTTTTTCCTCAGTGCTTGGCTGATGGGGAGGCATCTGCTTTGTGCCCTTGAAGAATCAGACACCAAAGAGAAATATTTATATACAACATAGACGTGGGTTGAGTTGAAGAATTTTTATCACATAGAAGCTTTCTTTTTTGGACCTGAGTTGATAAAAATAAGAAATTAGATCACTAATTTGTAAGGTTTTCTTCCTTCTTTTTTTTTTTTTTTTTGTCTCCATCATGATTTCGGCTCTTAAACTCCACTCGAGCATTGCCTGTGTGTTTAAGAGAGGAAAAACGTGTTAAAATGTTTATTTCCCACTTTTCCCATTTCATTTGCCCACTTTCTAATTGGACTTCTCCATCTGTTGTGCAACCCAAGTTGTCTTCAGGGGCTGCTAGGACTAAACCATCCCATCAAACACATAAAACCAGCAGGGACACTCCTCCTGGAGTTGTGCCATCCCAGGCATTGAAGAGAAAGTCTGTGTACAGTATTTGTTTGTGTGGAACTGATTATACTGATGTTGTGTGGGCTTTAATTGATTTATTGAAGATACATAAAAAACAACAGATTTGGTGGCTGGAAGGCTTGCTAACAAATATATTTCTTAAAATGCTAACACTGCTTAAAAACATGGCTTTAGGCTGAGCTTTTATTTGTGAAAACTGCCTTTTGCACCATATGTCTGGACAATGCAGCTCTCCCAAGCAACATATTTTAGTACAAAGCCTTCAAGGGCAACATGGATAACAAAGACCTTCTTTATTTAGATGCTTTCAATGCAGGAAAGTTTGGCAAATTGTGCTCAATAATTTAGCCATTACTGAAATTGTTCACATCCTGAATCCTGAATCCACGTTTGACTTGGCTCAAAGCTGTACGACTGGATAGCTCAGATTATGCTCGCCATTTTTGTTGCAGTTGAATGTGAGGGGCTGTAAGCTAGAAAGACTGATGGGTCGGTCCCGCCAACAACTCAAAGGCAAATTTCTGATGAACTACTGCAGCTCTGCAGAAGCTATGTCCTAGAAAAACACACAGGTTTTTGATTTTGGCTGAAATCAGCGTAATCACAGTTTAAAGACCACTGGGTATGCTTTTACAACCGATCAGAACATGATCGGAGTGGGACTTTAAAGAGAATTATCTGCAGCTACAACAGCTGCTTGTTTTGCAGCCATGTTGTTAAAAACTACCACTGACCCATAACTGTGAGTGAAGATGAAGAGACGCCCTGGTGACTAATAACTTGTAAATTAATGATTTAATTGATTTACAATTTCAGAAAACAAAAAACTAATATTCATTCAATTCCAAAACCAATATTGTCGAGTGACAAAAAGCAGTTGTCACCTATCTAGCCATTTGAACTTAACAAAATTGTAACTTTAGTTATTATATATCAAACTTAGTCTTTTACTGAGGGTGTGAAGTTGAAGTGTTTTATGGTAAAGTAAATAGAGGCTGAATTGCTTTGCAATAAGCCATCTTGAGGTTCTAAGGTGAACTGTCTCTTACCTCTTGTCTGTTACCTCCATTTTATTTTTAAAGGAGCTTTAAATTATTACATAATATCAGGATAAAGTTCCCATATTTCCAGAGGAAAAAGAAAATTTAAATTACTAATGGTGCCAACCAACCGTTGGCAATTTTATGGGTATGTGTGTGCTGCAAACATTTTGAACAGTCTGGGGTATGAACAAAAGTAATGTAATAATATTCTTAAGTCTAAAAATAGTTACAAGCACATATATGGTACAAGAGCACATGAGAAATACTAGCATACATAGACATAATCACGTGGACGTTGAAAAGGATTAAACATGCATAGTCGTAAATAAAAAAAAAAAAAGTTTTGTCACTAAAATAAATGTTATTGTATTTTGATGAAAATGATTAGGATTCTTGACGATTATGATTGTCTTTTATAACGATCATCATCCTATTGTCCTGGGAGTTGAACTTTTGTTTTTCTTAAGGGTCAGGCTTCAATTAATTAAGCTTACCATTTTCATCGTTATTGTTGTTGTTATTATTACTATTGTTATCTATAAGTATGTATGATATAGATAGGCAACTCCAGGCCTTGAGGGCCGCTGTGTCTGCATGATTTCCAGATATCCAAGCCCTTCTCGTGACTGATTCATTGGTCCATGTGTGTTCAGCCAATGAGAACATGCCAGAGCATGGTATGTTGGAAAACATGCAAGAATGCGGCCCTTGAGGTCTGGAGTTGCGTATCCTTGATGTAGATTGTATTGCAATTATTAACATGTTTGAAACAAATGTAATTACATATATAACAGACGGCAAAAGTGTTCTACAACACAAATTTGAAGAGCTGCCATTAACAGACAGGTTACAGACTATCTCTTGGGTAAAGGTGGAGCACTGTGGAGGTGAAGGCACTTAGGAACCGCAAGACTAGTTTTTTTGTCTTTGTTCTTTTGAGCCCTTATGGTCTGTGCTCATTTTTGACAATGTCACAGGTATTCAAGCCGCCGCTGTAACAGAGTCTGTTCAAGTGCAAGAAAAACCCAACTCTTGAACTATTTTGGTTTAAAATGCCTTCAAATGTGCTTTAATAGCTACCAACAAATTATTTGTATTACTATTATTATGGTGGGGAGGGTATTTGTGCATCTTCCAGCATAGATTAATAATATATTTTTTACCAAAGCTTTCCTTTTTGGATAAATGAATGTAGTGTTCGTGTGGCAGTGAGTGCCATTAAACAAAGCTGCCTGATATTTACTGTATGTGTGGTCAGAATGCACTCCGACTCCATATTTAGCTCGGTGCTGAGAATGTAGGCCGCATAATTACATTTAATCTCCGTTCATGACAAATTAATGCTTGGGTAGCTTTTGCACAGCTGTACCTGCATTGTGATCTGTGTGCCGGTAATTTGTTGTGAAGGCTGTGTTTTAAAGTTAAAGCCATTCAATTATTTATCAGAAATGCTTAAATAGGGCTCAGTGAGGCTTGGATGCAGGTTGGTACAGGGCATGCAGGAAGTTTTCCTTAGGAAAGTCAATGTCGTGTCCTCCAAAGTAATAGATCCAAGGTGTGTGTGTGTGTGTGTGTGTGTGTGTGCGTGTGTGTGTGTGTGTGTGCACCTGTGTGATGTATAATCAGAAGTCCAGCAGCAGCATACAGCCTGCAGATAAGTAGACATACTGGATGCACTGAGGTGTGATTTGAGGCTGGCAGAACTGGCTGCTCGGGGAATGAATCTTTCTAGCAGGAGGCAGATCTGTCATTAACGGCTGGGATACTTTAATAAGAATTATTTCACAAGGTGACAATGTTGATGGGTGCCTAAAACACAATGTCAGTGGTATTGACCTTATGCCACTTGGATATTTAATAAATGTTTCACCTCTGCGCTTCCTCCCATATCCAAAGCAAGGAAAGTGGGAGTCTGAAAAACTGCACATTTTGGGGGGGATTCTCTGCCAAAGTCTTGCTTGAGGTTGTTAATAATATGCAAAAATGTGTTCCTCAAGCTTGTCACTCTTTCCATCCCATTGACTGGGAGTTGAATACTCTAAAGCGAGCACTGGGATGTGTGACAGAGTATTTGTGGTGATGATTACAGCCCATTAACTTTGATGGATGCTGTTTGATGGAAAAAAAAAAAGATGCTTTTCTGCCACCGCCGTGTGTACACAAAATCCCGGAAAGATTTGCTGTAGTGGATTTCAGGGTAGATTGATTTTTTTTTCCAAAATCAAAATGACCAACTCAATTTCTGGAGGTGAATGAGCAAAAGATTTGTACATTTTTGGTCTTCCTGGATGCTCAGATTCTGTGAAACACCCCCCCACACACACACATTACTCCGCTTCCCCAGGGGACAACAAAGTCAGGAGCATCAGACATAGCTGCTTATGCAATCTGGAATGTAAGCAGCATGTTTAGGTAAGCAAGTACTTGCCTGTGCAGCAAATGAGGCTAAGCTTTGGTCTGAAACTGATTGTATTGACCTGCTTTATTAATTGTTAAATGCCTGGACTTTTTTTTCTCCCCGTTTAGCTCACTTGCGTGCAGAAACCAGACTCATTCCATCTGCCTAGAGCTTCTGTGTAAAGATGAAACCATGTTTGCCAGAAATCAACCCTTTAAGCTTCTTCACAGGGATTACAGACAATTGGCTGAAGGGAAAAATGAAAACAATAATCACATGTTTATAGGTTTCTTTTGGGGATGGATTAATACTTTCCAAAAATATGCAAAAAATAACAAAAATATATAATGCAATATAATGGAATCCTTAGGCAGTGGATATTTGTGAGGTGACACCTGCAAACAGAAACGAAATTCTTTAGATGGAAGATGAAGTTGCAGCTCAGACAACACTGGACAAGCTTATCAATCTACTGAGCAGACAATCTGGTTCTCACATCTCTGAATAATCTTATCTGTCTAAGTGGCGCTTTCAAATTATTATCAGCTCATGCATTAAAAACGCACCAGCAAAATAAGATTTGCATATTTTATCAACAAGTCCTACAAATTGGTTCTTTACTTTAGAAAAAGATGACAGCAGTGCTTTGTTACAGAAAATTTAGTTGCTCTCTTTATGGAATTTTAAATGACTTGCATCTAAATATTTAAATCCATAATGTTTGACTTTTTTAAAATAGATGCTTGAGCAGTCGTTTAGGTGTACAGAAGGCTTTACGTCTTTATTAATTTATTCACTGCAGAGCTGGAGCTCAAAATGTCACAGGTGATATCAGCTCAATAACATGGATGCTTTCTAATGCTGCTTTGACAAAAGTTCATGAGGCTAATTAGTCTTTCAGTAAAATGGCAGTCAACCCAAGAACATAATAATCTCATGTTTTAGTGATTTTTTTTCAAATGTTTCTAATTGCTCAATGTGTTTACAGAAGTCATCATGCACCTTCATGGTTTTCTTTGACAGTTTTTTTGTTGGGTAAAAATATCAACAGCAGTGCAACTGCTGACATTAAAACAAAGGTAGAACACAAGAAGTCTCAAAAGCTTTCGTTTGTGCAAGCTCCAATGTCTATTTTTAAAGAACCACTCCGATGAAAATTGTGTTTTTAGCATGTTCGATGGAGACCCATGAGGAGGGAGCCATGTAGCATGTTGTTTGCTGAAGGCTCCCTGTACATCCCAATACTGAGGGGGCAGAGACTCGTGCTCAGTGACAGATTCAGGAATGATGATCTCAGTGGAGGCTATCTGGCAGTGTCGGAGGACACTGGAAGCAATGCGCTGTTGTCCATTGTTCTGACGACACCGATGTTGGCAGGAGGCGGACTTGATCGTGATTTCCCTTGACCACCAGATGATAGTGGGGTCATGGGTCTTGAGCCAGGGAAGACCCAAGATTACAGCACAGCGATCTTGGTGGCTAGTAAGGGTGTTGAGTTGGATATACGAAGTAAGGAATTTGACCCAACCCAAACCCAGGGGGCGACCATCCAGGGCAGAAACTGCCACTTGTAATTCGGAGAGAAGCAGAGGAATAAATTAGCAAAAGCCAAATCAATGAAGTTACCCACTGAATCAATCATGGCCTTGGTCGTTATATGCCTGTCATGTTTTCTCAAAATGACTGATATTTCACTCACTGGGCCCCCGACCGTCTTGAAGGACGAGTGGGGCAAGATGCTCGCAGGTGACCGGGTCGACCTCATGAGACAGAGATTTCTTGCATGCGTCTCCCTTTCTCCTCTGGAGTCAGATGAGTGTAATCCAACTGCATAGGTTCACCAGGCGTGGTTTGCTCGTTGCTAAATGGCATTGGTGTCATAGAGAAAGGTTCTGGGGTCGTTCCTCTGGATTTACAGGTTCTCATGATGTCGTCCAGCCAAATAGTCAAGGTGATCAGTTACTCCAGATCCAGATTCCTTTCGTGGCAGGCAATTTCCTGTTAGAGCTCCAAGGAAAGGCCCCGGCGGAAAACAGTTTTTAAACTACATGGAGTCAAAGCCGTTTGGGCTGCCATGGTCCGAAATTTAAAAGAATAGGCTCCGGCTGTCTCTTTAACTTGTTCAATGTCCATAAGTTGATTCCGAGGTTCCTTGCTGTCAATGGAGTGATGGAACACATTGTGGACTATGCGAGCGAAAGCCTCAAATGAATGGAAAGGCAAGGAACCATCAGAACTAGCCGACCGGACTCCTGCTAAACACTCCAATGCATCTCCAGACAGCAGAGAACATAAGAAGGAGACATTAGCTTCCTCAGTGGGATTCAGATAGGACTGTTAGTGGAGGAATAAGCTGTTCATTGATGGCATCGATAATAGTGGTTACACAATGGAGTTGACGGCTGTGCTCCAGTAGCATTGCCACAAATCCCGCTAGATTTGAAGGAGTGGGCACACTTGTTGCTTCATCTGAGTCTGACAAAGTCTTTTGTGACGAAGAGCCTGAGACATTTGGATCCATGTGCAACTGGTTTATTAGTGAGATCAGACAGAAATGGGCAAGGCAGGACGAAGTCAAAAACCAGGCAGGATTAAAAATACACGGAGAGAGGCAGGACAGAGTCAAGACAGGCAAGGGTCAAGGTACAAAGAGAAACAGCAGTTGAAACGTTTAGAATGTATTCTACAGCAAAACAAGACTTCCCACCGGGCAGAAGCCCAGTGTCTTCCTGAATACTGTTTGAGTGATTTCAATGATGAGGAACAGCTGGTGAGACCAGGGTGCAGGGGGCACAGGCTGATGGGAGATGTAGTAAGGAAAGTGCTCAGGAGAATGTCAACACTCAGGAGAGGGCTCCATCTGGTGTTCGGAGGGCGAGATGGAGGCTTGATCCCTGACACGATGCACAAAAAGGGATTTTTATAAATAAATCTTGATTAATTGACTGATTGGTTGGTTGCTTGGTTGGTTGATTGATTGATTGATAAAAACCAGTATGATTTCAGTTCCTCCACAAAATAAGAAAGACAATCCCCTATTACTTGTAGCAGGTTGAAAATGGATAGATCTGAAAGACTAGGCTGTGGTGACTGTGAACTCAAAGAAGGTGAGAACTCTGGTGGGAGATTAATGACACAAAGGGAATACATGGATACGCTTCTACAGAAAACAAAGCTGAAGCCAAAAAACTAAAATGAACTTTTGAGAAAAAGAACAAAAGTCCAACAATTTGAAGAGAAGCTTTGGTGTTATTTCAATCAGTAGTGTTTACCCTACCTCACTTCCAGGTATGTCACACGTCATTATCGATTTGGACCAATAGCCCGCCTTCTTTCTCAGCCAATTACATTCATATTTTCATCTTTATAGTCATGAATGGTTCTCCGAATTCTAGACAGCTCACCAGTACTCCTCTACTTTGATCTCCACCAGGCATTACATCAGTGACACCAATGGCCCATACCCAAGCATTATGGATTTTTATGCACATATTACTATGGTCACAAATTAATCTGTACTCACATTTCTTGGTTCAGTTTTCTTGACCATTGTGCTGCTGTACACTAGTGTGCCACGAGAGATCTTCAGATGTGATGTGGGAAATTATTTGATTTCACCGAATCAGTCTAGAAAACACTTAGCATTGAACAAGATACCAGTTCTGTGTTTATCTAAACAGGTCCAGGTTTCAGTAGTAGGTAGAAATATGAAAAATCACAAAACACTTTTCGATTTTTGTTCATTTGATTCTTATTTAACACACTTTGATTTGACTGGCTTTAAATTCTCTTCTCACTGACGCCTATTGATGCAAATATGCAACAAACTACTCCAGATAACCTGAATTTTTCATCTACTTGAAAGCAATAACATGAGTGAAATAGCTGCAAATAAATACAGATGTCAAGGAGTTAATACTGACTATGGAGTTTCTTTTTCTTTCTTTCTTCCATTTTTGTTTGGTGATGTGCCTTGTGATTTTTTATCAAGGAAAGAGGGTATCTTGGCATCATAAAATTGAAAAACACTGCCTTAGATTGCACCGTATAAAAATACTTTTGGGTTTATAGCAAATGTTGTCTGCTGTCTTGCAAAGTGAGTCTTTTAGCCCAAAGTTTTGTATAAACATGTAAGAAACACACAATCAAAAATAAAAAAGGAAAACCGAACAATCATTCCAAAAAAAAGACATGTAGAGTGTAACATGTTTACATTCTTTATTTTTTTATGTTAATTTTGATCTGCAGATAAAATCTTGGTATCATTATATTTATTTTTTTAAAACCTATTTCCTGTTTACTCCTTCAAACTTTATGACAGTTTTGTGTTGACAAAATGTTTGGACTGACAGGCAGGCAGATCGGCTGTGACATCCACAGAGCCACCTCGGTAAAATGACATCTGTAGCCAGATGTTTCTTCATAAATCTGAAACAACAGTTTGTCGTCGTGGGATGCCACTATACTCTGCAGACTGGAGACAGACAACAACAAGGACTGCCTTGCACCTGTCATCCAAAAACATAGACATTTTAAAGTGTAGATAAAAGAAACCCATTGTTCTATCAAAACACACGATTTGATGAAACGCGTGTCTCTACGCAGCCAAATTATCTAATATTGACTTGAAAATTCACAAAAATGGGCATTTACTCAAAACGGGTACTTTTATGTGTGACGGGCAGCAGGAAAACGAAGACAGAGCTCCTCTGTTATCTTTAAAGTATCAGACACTCGCTTTAGATCAGCTGAAGGTATGTAAAGGTGTGAAACTGACAGGGAAAAATGACCCTATACTATCGCAATTTAAGACGTCATCAATCTGGACGAGACGACGCGGAGACAGTCGAGGACGTGTGATACAACCTGTAGGAGAGAAATTAGTTTGAGGACAAAGAGAACAATACGGCTGAGAGCACATGCCCTGTTTAGTTTTCAGTTGACCAAATGGCCTACATTAGGTGATATGTTTTGCTATTTATAGGAGCCGGGGCAGGCGGGCAGGAAGCAGCTGCCATGTGTCAGGGTGACAGGCTGACATCCCTCATCTCAGCAGGACCTCCCTGCCAGGCAGACAGGAGGAAACTCTTTATATCTAAATTGAAATGGAACATGCACGCTCCTTATCGTTTACACAGGAAACTGATGATATTTGGAGCCTGTAGCAAAGATGCAGCATTGAATCTGGGTTAACTTTGAGCAGCTTCATTCAAAGCCCACATTTTTTGCCATTTACCAGGTTCAGATCTATTTTTTTTTGTGCCTCTTGAGAGGTTGTTGTAGACCGGCAAAGGATTCTTTGGATCTAATTAAAATGCGAATGAACATTAAAGTGAGGATTCCGGTTTACACGGAATTTGAATCAATATTTATGACTTTGCCAAGAGTCTGCACATGTTCAGGTAATATGAATGCCTGCAAACTGAGTTTTAGGTAATGAGCTGGCACCAAACGATACTTGTTCTTTGGGAATTGATGACAAGCAATGCATTTCGTTCATCTCCAGAACACGGCAGGCTGCATTGATTTCAGGACTCTCGGAGGACAGCAAGCGTTAACTAATTCACCGTCAAGCCTCGGAAATCTGTCACCCTGAAATGAATGCATGGATTGTGTGAGATTTCACTGTAAACAGCGTCACTGGAACTGGTGTCTCTCATTTTCAGAGTTGGTTTTGAATCTTCAACTGTGTCCTGCCACTCTTCAGAAGTGGTGTCATGGAGACAGGAGTTGCATAACTCAGTGGATTCTTTTGTTTCCGTTTCTTGCCTGGCACAATGATGGCTGCTGTTTGCTATAATCTCTGAAGCTGTGCTGATCACAGATGCCGGCGTGTTGGCTGAGGGCTGTTTTTGATAAAAAAGACAAATGTCAAGAGAGGGAGATGCTCACACGCTGGCACAATAAAAAGCTGGAATCATTTCAAGAGATTGTGTTTGAGAGATCGTGTTTGCAGTGCCGTCCCACGCGCCCGACAGACATAATCGCCGCAAACAGAAAGACCCCCCTACCCCTAAACTCCTTACAGTGATGGGTAAGATTATCACAACTTTTTTTTTATGCACACGTGTGCTGCAAAGCTGCATTTTGAGATTATTAAATGGGCACAAGAAGTCCTGTTGAGCTCTTGGAGACAGAGTAATGACTGTTTTCTTCTAAAAACGAAAGTACAAGTGCTTCTTTTTAACTGGCACTCATGCACAACACATCTGGGAGAGGGTGGGGGGTTCTCAAATGGGAACACAAAAAAATCTTTCATGAAAAATAGCAGATTTCTGTGCTGATCAACTCAATCACACAAAAGCAACAAGTGCAATTCTGCAGGAACTCCTCACTTTTAGAGAGGCTAATGGAGTGCAAACTCATACAACTGAACGGTGGCGACCTTTTTACAGCAAGGAAGCTGCCACTTTTGTAAGAAGGGCTTGTGAAAGTCAAACAGTGAAAATATTTTTTTAAATCCTTTATTCTTTCATTTTATTTGAGTTGAGTGAACTTCATCTTAAGAGAACAGCACCCGGTTTCTGTCTGTGCCTTATAAATAAATCTGTTTCAAGTTACGAAAGGGCTACACTGAAGTTTAAATTTGGTGACACAAATATCTGATGTAATGGTGAAAAAGGTAAACGTTTTTCTGTTTTCTTGTTAAATAAATATATGACTGTTTTTTATTGTAATAGTACAACTGACGCTTAGTTAAAAACAGGTCAGACATGAACACAGTGTTGGAGTTTTGTGCACATTTTCACAAAATGTAACAAAGTATTTAACACAAACACTTTTAGCAGGCACACACCGGCATTGGGAGCTCCACAGAAATATTAAAACCGGAATTGAGTTCTTAGGTCACGTTCACACTGTGCTATTAAGTCCAGACCGGTCTGGTGAGAATACCCAAGACTCTGTTTGCACCTGAACAGACTGGTTCATTGAGCAATCTATATTGACAAACTGTTCAATGGACCTAAAAGGATGTAAGCCAGACTGAACCGTACCATTTTTTGGGCCCCCATTGGTTCTAGATCCATACAAAAATAGAACGGACCGGTTGTTCTTGAAACCCATTGATTGGTGGAAGAAAGTGGCTAAATTCCTCTTCGTCGCCCGCAATCTCCTCTCAAACATTCATTGCTTTATGCAAAGCCAAAAGAAAAGCCAAGCAGAAAAAAATAAGATGCTGGATGACCTCCATTGTTGTTGTTGTTCTGATAGCTTCACGTTTGCACGACTCTGACGCAAAGCTAAGCAATCGATCCCGTGCGGTGGAGGTCCAACTTTGAGAGGAAACGGTCACCTGAATAGCTTGGACCATTCTAAACCAGACCGGAACGGTTTGTACCATATCGCTCAGTAAAGACAAGGTTAAAGTGACAAAAAAGATGATCATTTTAAGTAGGAGACAAAAATGTAAAAGAGAGAAGAAGCACATTTAAGAAAAACATTCAAATTTGAGTGGAAATCAAATATAATGACAAAGCACTTTGAGTTACAGTAGTATGAGAAGGTCAAAACAAATAAAGTTTGGTTTGATTTGAAGCTATTACTAATTAGAAGTCTTCTCTGAAGCTTTTTCTTTAAATTCTCTTTTTGGGACATGCAGCCAAAATCTAAAGCTGTTGTGGTTAATAATTTTAAGAGTTCTTAGCATGAAAACCGAATATAGTTTGACCATTTTTACCATCTAAAAAAGAAATATTGTAAAGCTGTGAGGTTTTGTTCTTGTAAAAGCAAGGCCCCCTAAAAAAAACCTTGTAGAAGGCCACTTGTCTCTCCCGAAAAGACCAGTAATAACAGCCTTTTGCACAGAAAAACATGTTCAGTGTGGTCTAATGTGACTGAGCGAAAAGCCTAAGCAGAAACTGAACTAAAAGAAATGCTCAAGAAAAAGGTTAGAAAAGAGTTTGATAAAAGATAACATATTATCTTGATTTAGATTAGCAAAAAATAAATGAAGTGGGTAAATCTATCTGATGCTCACAAATTTGGGCGTTTGGTTTTCCCACGCTCTGAAGCTCTGGTTTTCACAGTTTATTCATCATTCTTATCGATCAAAAGCAATCAGCTAATTGTTTTTCTTTTTTTTTTGCTAGCGCCACATGGAGCCAATCGATTGACAGATGAGATCATATCCTTATGCTAGAGTTGCAAAAACACTGTAACCTCTCAGGAAAAAAGACGTTTTTCACTCTAAAAAAAGTTGACTTTTGTCCTTTTTTTAATCAAAGAACACTTTTCACCAAAAAAAGTTTTTGTTCTGGAAGGGAACTAATTATATTCAGCAGGAGCTTTTGTCTTCAGAATTATCTTCTCTGTTGTAACAAGGTAATAACTTAAAAAAAAAAAAAAAATCAAGCATGGAAAAGGTTTCATCATGATCGATACTCAAGATCAGTATTTCTTTGTTGAGTCATTGTCTGTCATTGTCATAGATGGGCTTCTAATCAAATTAGGTCTCCATTCTTCAGAATTTAAGTTAGAATTTCTAGATTTGAATAGGCTTCATTTTGTTTTTTAGCTGATTTTGTGCTCAGGCTGTCTTGTTAATTAGGTTCTGTTTTCTCTTCCCCTTCATTATGGTTTAGGTTATTCATCATCACAGCTCCTTTTTGTTAGTTAACCAGCCCAGAGTTTATGTAAGCCTGTGGGTTTATTAGTCTTTGTCCAATCCTCGCTTATCGCCACCAATGTCATGCTTCAGTTCAGCAAAACTGTTTCAGTTTTGTCACAATTTTAGTTTTATTTTACAAATTAATAAAGTTTCCAATACACTGCCTATAATCTCCTGCACTTCCTGAAACCTCATTTTCAGACAGAAAGTGGAGAAACAAGTGATGGCAGAAATGCATTATAACAGAGGTACACTATTATATTACTTTTTGCTGTAAAACTATAGTATAAAGTATTACAAAGGAATTTTGAGTAATACCTGCTTCATTTCATGCCCAGTAACTTGTGTAACTCAGTTGTCGTCTATCCATCCATTTTCTGAACTTTCTGAATTGCTTTTAGGGTCATGGGACTGCTGGAGCTTGTGCCATGAACTGTTGGACAATGTTGGGGTATACACTCTGAACAGGTCACCAGTCTGTGCCACACAACCACACACACACTCACATTCACACCAAGGGACAATTTAGTCACAAATGAGCCTATGAAGCATGTTTTTGGACTGTGGGAGTAAGCTGGAATGCCTGGAGAAAACCTGCATGCACAATGAGAACACGCAAACTCCACATAAAGGACCCAGTTGGGATTTGAATCACAGCCTTCTAGATTTGAGGCTAACCACCTCAATACTGTGCAGCTCCAATACCATAGACTTGGATGTATTCAGAGTGGACACATTTGGTTAGTTTTGAGTGAACCAGAGTTCGTTTACCCCGATAATCCGGAACAAATGTTCAATCTGAATACACCCAAGCGGAATCTGGTATGGAACCAGCAACCGTTCTCTGATCCATCTTTTGAAGTGGTCTTGGTTTGTTTTCAATCGGTCTGAGGTTCGGTTCGCTCTCAGTCTGAATAGGCTCTGTGCTCGGAGCGGAACAACTGGACCAAAAAGGCCACCGTAGCCGGGACACAACAACTCATTGACATTTTTTGGAGGAATGGAGGCTGATTAAAACAGCTTTTAACATGATACACAGTCTATCTGTTATAAAAACTTATCAGTGTACCTTTGTAGCCGTCTCCACAGTAACTGCGTTGCAGCATGACTCCACCATATCAAAGTATCAGTAAAAACTATTGCTTGACGTTAATACAGACATTAAAAATTGGTCAATGAAATCTAAAGCTTGAATAAGTGAACTATCCCAACAAGTACTGCAGAGCGTAGGACTTCCATTATTTTTTCTCTCGTTCCTTTGCTGCGTCCTCGTAATTCCTGGTCAGTGAGTGAAGAGATCTTTAGACACTAGTTTTTTTTTCACAAGATTTGGTCCTGAACAGAAATGTACACAAGGTTCAGGACTCCATCCAGGCCAAATGAAGCGGACTCAGTCTGAATCAATAGATATTTCCGATCTGAATACACCCTTAAAGTTCAAAATTCAATTGTTCAAAAAAAAAAAGGTCACAAGTATCAAATCATACAAACGACTTGTTTTTACACATGTAAAAATATTCCTTTTTTACTCAGTTGTAATCATATTCTCAATAATTTATATTCTCATAATACACGTCTGATACTCAAACGTAATCATATTACTAGTACTCATTATCATACCATGTGCCCAAAATATAAATGAGAAATACTTTGGTGTAGATTGGTCATATCAGATGTTTTGCTCTAAATCTGTGGGTGTCATAAAGAAAGTATAATCTGAAAGTAATACAGAACTCATAAAAGAGAGTGATAATAAAAGTAAGCAATGTTTATTTATACGACACCTTTTATAGACAGCAGGCACACAGTGCTTTACAAAAGATAAATAAAACAAAGCATAAAAATTATATTATAAGGTACGATATATAATTTTAAGTGCAATAACATGTTATCTGTAATGCATGACAGCTAAGAAGTAACTTGCAAAAGTCTGTTCACAACCAATATCCAATAGTCTCCTCCAAAGCTTTCTACGCTCTTAAAAATATCTTTCTACAACTTGACTTGTCTCTCCAGCTGGAACACATTTCCCACAGCACTTAACTTTGAACGTGTTCTCTCTGACTTAGTTTGTGCGTGCGTACCACTTCACTTGGAATAAAAGCATCTGTCAGATGACTAAATGAGAGGTAAAAGGTTGATCAAATGTTCTGTAATCAATGCATATTTCTTATTACCATGCCTTATGTTAAAAAAAAAAAAAAGAAAATCCACACACATTTTGTGTGGAATGCCTGGACTCATGCCATCTTCTACTACCATCATGCAATGGTAATGAGCGCGGAATGTAAAGAGAAGTTCAAAAGTTCATGTTGGATGTTATTTTGAGGGCAGCGTAAGATTAATTTCAAGTTTCACTGTAGTTTCTGCTTTTATGCTGCTATTTAAAAAAAAACAAACATCATAACTCACTTAGCCTAAAGATGATAACTCAACTGTCAAAGGCCAAACGTTTAAACACATTCTAGTCTGGATGATGGTATTTATCTCCTCTTATTAACAAAGAATCATTTTGTTTTCTTAAAAAGCCATTAAAAATGCTGAGAGTTGCTGCGAGTTCTCTGTTAACGCACTCTCCCGCTAGCTTACAGCCCCTCAAGTCCCCAACTGAACACTACAGGTGCAACAAAAATGGTGAGCCATATTGGAGTTATCCAGCTGTCTTGTTTTGAGCCAGAAGCCGGCTCAGATGAATAAAACCAAAGACGTACATGATTCTATTTGTCTGCAAGTGGATCCATCAGAATGGAGGTAGCAGGGAGCTTGTGGCCCACCCAGCGTTATTTTTTGTATCATGAACACACTCTTTTTCAAACAGCATTTTTTTCTGTCTCCTCCTGATTCACAACAATGTGAAAAAAAGAAATACACAGAAATGCAATGTTAAGCTTAATTTTCTTAATATGTCCTCCATTGTCACTGTCATCAGTGTAGATCTTCAAGGTCGTAAATTCATTACATTTTAAACACTTAGTTAAAATTGTTATGGATGCCCTCCCCTCCCCGGGGGCTCCTGTAAGAGCCACAGGTGCCTTCTACTTACTCATTAAGCTCATGTGTAAACAGTGGGTACGGAAAGAGTTTGCTAAAAAACTCCAAGATGGTGAAAAATAAGACTCTGGTCTGATGAGACCAAGATAGAACTTTTTGGCTTTAATTCTAAGTGGTTTGTGTGGAGAAAAGCAGGCACAGCTCATCACCTGTCCAATACAGTCCCAACAGTGAAGCATGGTGGTAGCAGCATCATGCTGTGGGGGTGTTTTTCAGCGGCAGGGACAGGACAACTGGTTGCAATGGAGGGAAAGATGAATGTGGCCAAGTACTGTGATATCCTGGATGAAAACCTTCTCCAGAGTGCTCGGGACCTCAGACTGGGCCAAAGGTTCACAATGACCCAAAGCACACAGCTAGAATAACCAAGGAGTGGCTTCACAACAACTCAGTGACTGTTCTTGAATGGCCCAGTCAGAGCCCTGACTTAAACCCAACTGAGCATCTCTGAATAGACCTGAAAATGGCTGTCCAGCAACGTTTACCATCTAACCTGACCGAACCGGAGAGGATCTGCAAGGAGGAATGGCAGAGGATCCCCAAATCCAGGTGAGAAACACTTGTTGCATTTTTCCCAAAAAGACTCATGACTGTATTAGATCAAAAGGGTGCTGCTACTTAAATACTGAGCAAAGGGTCTGAATACTTAGGACTACGTGATATTTCAGTTTTTCTTTGTTAATAAATCTGCAAAAATGTCAAACATTCTGTGTTTTTTGTCAATATGGGGTGCTATGGTACATTAATGAGGAAAAAAATGAACTTAAATGATTTTAGCAAATGGTTGCAATATAACAAAGGGTGAAAAATGTAAGAGGGTCTGAATGCTTTCCATACCCACTGTATATAGTTGTGGTTCTCCCTTGTTCTGTGTCTCAGTGTCTTTGTAATCTCTGATTGTTGTAGGGTTTCCTTGGTACTTGTCTTAATAAAACCAGTGGCTAGTTTGAAGGACCTGTGTCGAGTTCTTCCTGCTCTTGGCTCACCTCGTTTGCCTACCGTCACAAAAATACATAGAATGCAGATTAAAAACTATTCTTTCTAGAATCTTTCCAATTATTTAAAAAAATAGATGTTGAACATTTCAATCACTTTACCACAGTTATAGATAAAGCAGACATGCTTTGCCTGTCTTTTGTGATCAAAGACTTATCCAAAAAAATGATTTATAGTTTTGCAACAGAGAACATAACCGGTCTGAAATAACATCGTCATTATTTTGTTTTCACAGGACCAAGTGAAATGAGATGCGGGCACAAAAAGCAGAAAAAGGATAAAATTAGCACATCAACAGAAACTGCAAAAGCGTAAGGTGTTGTGGGATCACACTTAGAAAATACAAAAATATCCTGCATATTAAAAACTGCTAACATTTTTTCTGGGTTTTGCATTTCTGTTTTGTCCATATTTGAGTCTTTTATTCTTAAGTGGTGCATTTTACATAAGTCCTCTTGTATCTTTTAACAAAATAAGAAAAACTGCAGAAACTAACACAAGTGTGTGTTTTCAAAAGTTTCTGTGAGATCTGTTAAAACAGAAAAAAATCTAAGAAACTTTCAATTATTTTAAAAGTCCGTCTGAGAAAAGACATGTTTAATGAATGATAAATAAAGTTTGATCTTATAAGCTCTTCTGGCCAAAGCTTTAATGTCAGCCATTCTGTGACAAACGTCTGCCCAATTTCAGAAACAATTGTAGCCTTAGATGTTTGGTTAAAATAAAAAGGACATATGCTGTGCATGTAGCGCTCCTGGGCAGCCGTGTCTCTTCTAGTCCCCCAAATATCTCTTTACAGAATACGTCTTTATTGATCCCGACATGACAACTCAACTGACTTAGTGCCTAGCGCAGCGTAAACGAGCCAACTAAAGAGAATCCATTTAGAAATTTTCGTGCACGTTTTAACAAAGTGATGATGGGGCGTTTTGTGAGCCTGCATACCAATATCCATGACGAGGCAAGCCATTTTCATCTGTATGTAAATGCTGAATATGTAAATAAGCCATGAGGTGCTGGAGGAGCAGATAGCTGTTGGACCTGGATTTATCACTCGCATAGTGTTTGATCCGCTGATCTCCTGGCACGCACTCCTGCATCCGACATCTTTTTACAACGCATCTACTTTGAAGATGGGACACAGTCACATAATAGGCAATATTTCCCCCTTTTCATTCATTTACTCAGGCTGGGTCAGGGTTTCCAGGCTGTTAGATTGGATGAAAGTGGAGCCAAGGCAGAGCAAATGCTGTCTTCCAGCAATGGAATGGAGGTGATGTGTTTTCTCACATATCTCCTCATTTCCTAATGCAGCGATGCCGCATTCATTTGGAGTAACTTTAATCTTGTTCTGGAAAATTCCATTAATCTTCAGCCGCTTCTTGCAACACAAAGAAGATATAAAATGCTGAGCAGAGGAAAAAAGGAAAAAAAAAAGAACCCATCGATGCCGCTCTTCACAGCTTCACGTTAGTCGGGCTCAAACTTCAAAACACGCCAGTCTGTTTCCCTGCATAATGCAGAACATCCAAAGTCAATTAATGACCCCCCCCCTTGTGGTATGTGTGTTAGTGGTGCCGTCTCAAAGATGACTTGTCAAACAAATCGAATCAAATAGGAGGACAGTGATTTCGTCCTTGCTATATAGATTATTTATCAATGTGACCATCCGCAGTGATGCATGCCTGCTTTTAGAGTCAGTTCACATACACAGTGGCCTCAAATCAAGCAAGCAGCTGGCCATCATCTCTTTTTCACTTCAGGGTTGAGTGACCGCAAACACACACGCTGGCCAACATTATCTTTCATCAAATATGATGTCGTTAAAATCAAATTTAAAGTTCTGAAGATTCTGCATCTAATAGATGATAAAAAAATAAATAAAAATGTAATTTATGACTGGCTATAAAAAGTAGATCAGTCATTTCAACCCACACTTTCCCCGCTTTCGATCTCCAATTTTGCAAAACAAAGACGGTGGAGGCAATGGTTTCCGTTTAGCAGAAAACAGAAAATCTGTGTCTCCTCTTTCTTCCAGAGTGTGTCTTTCACAATGATCTTAATCTCCTCTGAGGATGACTGCCTGCTTCCGCTCCCCACTCTTCCTCCTCCATTTCACAGTCATTTGCATGGGCAGAAAGGGGCTTTGCTCCGAACACATTTTGGAGCCTGGTTCCTCTCATTAAGTCACCTGTCACTTCAGGACCATTATACCAGCCTCACATTAGCATCACGTCTCCTCACCAATAAAGCACCTGGGGGTAAAGGGGCTGTTGGTGGGGAGTAAGCCTCCGGCTGAATCTCCTCTCATGTTAGCCACTTGTGTTTTACACCCCAGCATCGCATCACTCAGAATCAGTTGCGGATTTTCATAATGTGCACAGCATACACATTGCCAAGTGATGTAATGTATTCCGCTGAACACAGAAATGACACCCTTTGCACCACATAACCAAACACACCAAATGTTCTCACCGACTGTTGTGCTTTTACATGAAAAAAAAGGGGAAAAAAACAGAGTGAGAAATTTCTGCACTGCCAGCCAGAGGCGCAGTAACTTATCCAACCACATGGGTGCAAAATCAAGAACGCACTTGTTATCTCAAGGGTGCAGAAGCAGCGAAAGGCCCTCCAGATTGTTTCTGTACATTTCACTTACACTTGCAGAGAAGAGTTTGGACTTTAAAAGATTTGCTCTGCACCACGCTGAAGCATGACGCTAACGCGTTGCATCGTAAGCATTGACTGCCATGGGGCTGCGGTGTCAAAACTGGCAAGCATGATAATGGCTACACTTGTTGTGCTTTATGGGCCCTACAGTGACCCTTGTCTGTGTTAACCTTCCTTCCTTGCTCTTATAAATCCCACCCTGAGAGGTTTATGGACTCACTTGTCAAGTCTCTCCAGATGTATTTGGTGGGTGGAGCTGCTGCGCGGACGACTCAGCGATAAATTTAGCATCTGATGAGCGAACACAATGTGCCAGCATGTTTGTTGCACCGTAGGACAGTGCAGATGGCAAATGTCACGACAAATCTGTAATTAGGATGATTTTCTCTCTTCTCTGAATTACCTCAAGACTGTAAATTAAGTACAGTATTTAACATAAAATTATTGGCATACCATAAACGTTGATGGATTCATCTGTTGGGAAGATGAAGGAAAAAGTTGTGTGATCATGCATTCAAAAGTTAACTTTTTGTTTGACAGCTTTGATTGTCTAGTAAATTTTGAGCAGCTGGCATGGATTTGTGTTTTAAAGCAGGGCAGCACCTTCACTGCTGACAAGACAAACCAAATTGAAGACATGCAATTAGAGATTGCAAATTGTCTGCAAGAAACTGTCAGCTTTGCGGTCTATATCTCTTGTTTTCTCCGTGTTGACTGCTGGCCTGTCCACAGAATATGTTTTCCTTCACCCACAGACAGCTTGAGCAAGGTCCAGTGACAAACTGTGTTGTCCTTATTATTCGTGGGAGTAATAGTAGCAAGACAGCACTTTTTAATATAGCTTTTTAAAACGCATACAACAAACAATTATTTTAAAAATATTACGGTTGCCGCCTATTGCACCATGTAAATATGAATAGGGGAATTTAAGGTGAACATCAATATAGCCAACGCTAACAGCTCTCAAGAGGCTATTTGTTTTCTAAATGTGTCAGTTAGCGTCCAAGACACTCCAAAGGAACCAGTCAGCATTTAAAGCTCCCACTTAGGATTCCAATGAGAGCGTCTGGAGAGTCGCTTAAACGATTGACCGGAAAAGACGATAAATGCTTTACAACAAAAGCCAATAGGTTAAGAAATCAACCAGTCAAAAGATTGTAGCTGCTCGTCATAAAAGAGGGGAAGCTAATCTTCTATATGTTTCACTGTCACAGCAACTGCTGATCTGACACCTCAATGCAAAGTGCAAGAGAAGAGACAATCCTGATGGAAATCTTTTTGCGGTTGTAACTAAATTAATAAAGACTTTCTACTCATTTGCAGGGCTGCTGAGCCATCTTCTTGTAGAAGTTGTGATCGTCACATTTGAACATTAGAACAAAGTCATGGTTGCAGCTTTTATTTTCAAAGAAAGGATATTACTTTTAGCTCCCACAGTGAAAGACGCAGTGACAGTTGGCTTTGTGTGTTTATTAGATCATAAATCCTGTTAAAAATAGGATTAACTTGATTTGCCATTAATATTACATTAAATAGATATAAAATATTCTGAAAATTCGTATCTAATTGCAACTTACCAAGCCAAATGTTTAGGCTTCACAGTTGCAACAAGACTTTTGGTCTAAAACATGAAAAAACAAATGAACAGCATGAATAAAAACAACCACAAGAGGCTTTGACTTGTCACCAGTCAGTGTACTTGGGTAAGACACTGAAAGTCTCGCTCCAACTGGATTTTGTAATCTATTGTAAAATTGTTCCCAGTGGTCTTATAATCATGATTGTGGAGTTTTTGGTAAAATTTAAAAAAACGGTTGTTTTTTTAAGACATGTTTTCTGCAGCATGGTTCATCAGAAATGCTCATCTGGGTCGTGGGGCGGGACTGGAGCTGCAAAAGCTAGCTCTGCTAATTTCCCATCAATCCTTTGCTTATGTGCTCTCTTCCGCTAGCTTATAGCACCTCACAAGACCAAGCTAACAATAGCTTAGCAAAGAAAAAAAAAAACAACAACAAAAAACAGTGAGCAATATCAGAACCATCCAGCCAAACAGTTTGAAAGCGAATGCCAGCTCAGAAATGAAGATTTAATGGATCTATTTGTCTGCAAGTGGATGCTTCAGAATTGTAACAGAGCAAGAAGACCCATCACAGTTGCTGCTCCCCAAACGTAAGCTTTTTCAAACAGCAGGTTTTCTTCTGCACCTAGTCCAACACGATTTGAACAACGAAATACTCAGAAACACAGCTTTAACCTTAAATTACTTTAACTTTGTCCTCCATCATGAAAAAACCGCTACAAGAACATGTTAAAAACACAGAAAGCTTGATTCTTATTGGAATGTGTCTTGAACCCCTGGTTGCATTTGTTTGAGTGAACCAATGAATGGATGGGAAATACTGTAAAAGCATCTTGAGAACCAATACATAGAAAAGCAAAAAGTTAAGACTGAAAAGTCCAAAAGTCCACCTTAAACTGAAGACCCACTTTTTTGAGCTATTTTAAAAAAATGTTCCCGGTGGTCTTTTAATTATGATGATGCCATTTTTAGCCAAAATAATAAAAAAAGAACTGGTTTCTAGGACATACATTAGTTTCTGCAGAACTGCAGTAGTTTATTTGAAATTCACCTCTGAGTTGTTGGCGTGAATGTCGCTGAGGAGTAACCCATCTGTTTACAGTCTCTCTCCCCAGGTTACGGCCCCTCACAACTCCCAGTCTAACATTACAACAAAAATGGCGAGCACCATTGAAGCTATCCTGCCATACAGTCTAGAACCAGAAGCCAGCTAGGACGAAGAAAACAAAGACGTACATGAATCTATGTGTCTAAAAGTGGATGCATCAGAATGGAGCAGAGCGGAGCAGGGCGCTTGTGACACATCTACATCACAAATAGGCTTTTTTTGGTTTTTGTCAGCCACTAATACACAACAGTTTTAACAATTAATAATAAAGAAATACAATTTAAACTTGATTTTCTTTACATATGTCCTCCATCATGAGAAAAATGCCACAAGATCTTATTAAAAACACCAAAAACAATATTTTAATGGGAGTAAGTCTTTAAAGATCTCTTGAAAATTAAAGTCTGGTCAGGTCTGTGAGTTTCCAGTTCAGCTTAACTCTGTGTTCTTAGTGAGATCTATCTATCAATCTATAAATCTGTACCAGAACTTGTTTTGTCAGTTTAGGAGCTTATTTTGTGCGTACATGAAAGCTCACCTGAACTTTAGTGCAAACCAAAAAAAACCTGAAAGAGTCCCTGTTAGATTAGAAATAAAAATGTTGCAGAAAACCAAACCAAAGAGCTGAACAAAACCACAGAAGTAAAACATTTTACATTTTTTTCACTAGAAAACAAGGTGCTCTCTGTGGGATCCAAAGGAAAACAAATGAAGAAAAAGCTGAAAAACGTCATGTTGATTGATGTGGTGCAGTGAAAAGGTGTATTTGTCTCTTACTATTACTTTAGTCAGAGGAGGAGTATTTTTTGAAGTTTCTGGTCAAAGCATGTTTTAAGTATTAGCATCTCAAACAAGCAGCTGTTGTAGCTGCTCAGAGATTTATTTTCATTATCTGGCAAATAAAAAACAAATGCAAGAAAAGGACAATCAGTTATGCAAATCATCACTCATTTGATTAAAAAATTCTAACGCTAAATGTCATTTTTCTGGGATTTTCACACAAAAGCTTGAAACAGTTTTTTGTTCCAGCTTTTTGTGCAAAATGTAGAAACAGTTTTCACATCTTAATAATCACCACAAGCAAACACACACCACTTTAGCAGTGATACAACAAATGTGTGCAGGTGTATGAAAAGTGGGCATAAAGCGCACGTGTCAGAAACAAGCCTGCTGCTGTCACAGACTGGGATCTATCATGTCAATCGAAGGTAATGTTTGTCTGTGTCCAGACGAACAACTGTGTCTGTGTTCCAGACTGAACCATGTCCTCTTCCCTTGTGGGTTGCGCTTGACTTCCACCGTTTTCACAGCTGCTCTCAGCAGTGCACTCCATTACACCTTAAATCACTTAAAAGATCTAAAGCACAAAAAAAAAGAAAATCCCTGTGCAGCTAATTCCGCCATGACTGCCAGGATCATCTACAGAGAATAATGGCAGGAAACCACTGTAACATCTGACTCCAGCCGCATCCAGGAGGAGGCTGTGTTTCTGAATAAGAATCCATTGCTGTTAAAGACGGCCAGCGTTAAATCAACACACAAAACCACAGTTTAGCACTTTTGGAAAATGCTGCAAAGCACAATGGAACAGATACAAATCTATTTTTTCCAAAACCCAGTCAACCGATTTGTAAAAAAAAAAAAAAAAAAAAAAAAAAAAAAATCCCCCCAGATCCATTCTGAGGGAGGCGCATTCCTACTTGGGTGCAGATTTTAGGCTCGATAAGTAAGATGGGGCTAAGTGGGTCTTGTCCTGTGTTTGGTGGCACAGAGCAGAAGATACACAGAGGAATGACATGCAGCTGCACACAGCTATTGATTTTCCACTGGTCTCCAGGCTCCCTTCCCTTTCATTCAGGCTGCCTGCCAAGTGACTCTGAACAGGAGCCCCCGCTCGTCCAATGTCTGCACGTCTGCTTAAGCACAATCAATGGGCCATCAGTGGGGGAGAGAGCAACGCTACTGTCTTTACTTCCACAGAGTGAGTTGGGGAAAATTGAAAATATATTTAGTGGAAAGGCGTTAGCTTCCATCTGGGCATGTGGCATCATTGACTATCAGAATGGAATCAAATGCTTTGTCTTCAAGTGCAGGTTGCAGCCAAAAGGCCCCCTGTTGGTCTTTAGAGTGCTTATTTGCCAATAAATGAAAAGACCCATTCCCCTGTATCTATCTACTATTTGTTAGGAGCTGGATCAATGTATCTGCATGCTGGGCTCTGAAACAAACTCTCGTTTCCTCTGATCAGATCAGCATATGAAAGTGCTACCGGTGAAGAATCAAAACCATATTGTCTCTGGTGCGCATGCAGACCAATGTGATTGAGCTCCACAAGTCCAAAGATATGTGTTTTATGCAACACAGGAAAATAAATAAATAAATACATTGAAAAAACGCCAAATTTGTCTCCTAGTGAGGGGTGTTTGGCCCCTCTCCACTGGTGGTCCACACGCAGCATTCTGCACCACTGGAAAGGTTCCGTTTATGCAGCAAATCTGTCAGCTGGGCTGTCATAGCTCACAGTGACAGAGATGTCCCCATTACCAAGGACATTTTACTTTTATTCTTTAACACCAAACATCTTTTTCAAATCTACCTCAAGGAGGAGGAAAAAAAAGAGCTCTGAGCAGAATCCATTAATTTCTTGGTTTTGCCTCCAAAGATAAATAAAGCCGCTCCTTCCGCTACTCATCCGTCATCTGCACTTGAACCTAAATGGGAGCTCAACACAGTGCAGGAGCTTCAGTCATCAGAAAGAGCACATCACTAATTACACGCTCACTGGTCATTTCAAGGGTGAGCTGTAGTTTGACTTGTACTGAGCGAGCACAGAGGGAAGATTTGTATGTGCCATTGAAGGAAGACGTCCACCTCAACGGTGTGGGAGCTGACAGAGAGGCGCTGGCGTGGAAGTGGACATTTTTAGATAATAACAGGGTGATCATTTGACAGGGGCAACTGGCAGAGTTGAGCGGGCATCAGTGCAGATGTGACAGTGCAGGTGAAAGAAAGGATGGTGGACTTGTGCAGATTTTCACATCACAGCTGGTAGGCACACTTGTTCATGCATGCAGGCCAGCGCTGGAGAGAAAGCTGAGCACACACCGCTTATTTTGCAACTTTGAATCGGTATGTTAGGACATTCTAATTAAAAAAAAAACGTCATTTCAAGGAGACCTCATTTCCAAGTCTTCAGTGAGGAGGAGGAGGAGGAGGGAGGGGGTTCACACGAACACTGTGTGCTCAGTTATTGCAGTTGCAGCAGCGAGTGGAGACGCAGCCCGCATTTCTCCACAAGTGCGCAAACTGAGCGCAGCTGGTTTGCGCAAAAGTTTTGCGGGAGGAAACGCAGCAGCCCCTGCAGCTGCGGTGAATAATGGTAACGACAGTAATAGACTATAATAACCCACACCGCGCGGCTGAGCGCTTGAGTGCGCTCATCAATACGAATTAATGAGATGTAATCGTCTTAACCGTGTTTAATTATTTTATGCTGCATCAGCACACAGAGCAGCTGACGTTGTTCACGGGCATGAAATGGGCATTCAAATATTTACTGTACCTCCCTGGGAGAAGGATGAGCTGAGGTGTGAGGAGGGGAAGGTGCGTGCGCATGCGTGTGGGGACTTACTTATAAGTTTGGCTTTAATTTAGCTTCAGTTTGGCCCCCTGAATGCAGGAACCTGTTATGATCCGTTCTTTGTTTGCAGCTAAATGCGCCCCAGGATTTGTTCTCCTTATTTATTTATTTTTTTGAAAGCCTGGACTGTTCATTGCGCTAACCTTTACAAACGATCCACTAAAGACCTTGAGAACGGGAAGGGACGAAGCCTGACCTTCAACATAATAAGAGGTCCTGGTGAAGTGCAGGTGCACTGATGCGCAAAGAGGCTCCTGCAAGCTGCTGTCTGATTGGCTGGGAAGAGCTGGAGGCCATTAAAACATCCAATAAGTGCACACCTGTAGCAGCGCATTCATGAGGTCAAAAAGCACTGAGCACATTTGGATCATGATCGACTTTTTGTCTCATTCCTTTCAAATCACAGCATGAAAACAGTAAATTAAAGAGATTTGGTGCTTTGGAAACAACCAGCCACCTACCCGAGGGTTGTCATGGTGACGATGGTGTACCAAAACGCTGCGGGGATGCTGGTGAACTTGCTCCCCGCGGAGCCTTTCTCTGCGTAAAACATCACCGTGGCAAAGATGATGATGGCCATCGTGAGGGAGAAGAGCAGGAAGCCCAGCTCAGAGGCGCAGCTCTTTAAGGTGTAGCCCAAGATCCGCAGCCCCGCGGAGTGCCGGGAGAACTTGAAGATTCGAAAGACCCGGAAGACTCTGAGCGTGACGAAAGCTCCGCTCACCTGGTCGTTGTCGGTCATGACCAGGCCGATGTAGTAAGGCATGATCGCAACCACGTCGATGACGCTCATCACACTTTTCATGAACTTGTAGCGGCTGGGAGCCGCGATCAGGCGGAGGAGGTACTCAACCGTGAAGATCATCACGCACGCGGTGTCCAAACAAAAGAAGGCTAGCGCGTAACGGTCCCCGCACGAGACCTCCTTTGATCTGTTGGGCAAAGTCCCGCAGGGAACTGTTTCCACCACGTTGGCCATCACTGATATGGCGATGAAAAATCCCGTGACATAGTAGAAAACCAGAGCTAAGGTGCTGGTGTGAGGGTTTTCAAAAGCCCGCCACAGGTACTCCCGGTACGTCAGGTTCACCGGTGTGACGTCATTGTTCATGTCCATCTCCTCGTCATCCTGAAGCCTCTCCGCGTTCTCGCGCCGCCGGTCCTTGTACTCCTCGTAACAGCAGTCCCCGATGATCTCGGGGATGATGCCAAAGAACGTGAGCTCCTCGTCGTACGCAGAGATGCATTCTTGGCGCGGGTAGTGCAGCTTCCCCGTGCGGTAGAAATTCAGGATGTGTCTGAAGATGTCAGGGTCGCGGTCGAAAAAGTACTCGTTTGACTCCTCGTGGAAGAAGAAGTCCCTCTCCGTGCTCCCCAGCAAAGTGTCCGGGTATCTCTCCAAAGTGGTTCTCCACGTCTGAAACTTGGTCCCGCTCACGTTGAGGATGATCAGCCCGTCCTGGGTTTTCCTCTTGTCTTGGGGAGGGATGGGCATCGGGGTGGTCGCCACGGGCATCCATCCTATGGCCGCTGCGCGGGCGAAGGGAAGCCATGCCGCTACACCTGCTGCCATGCTGACCCCTTTAGTAATCGAAACGACCCCGCTCAGGCTGTCACAGTGCTACGGCGCAGAGATAAATTGCATCTGCAGGAGTGAAAGAGCAGATAGAGGCAGTGATGGTCATATGCTTCTGAAGCATGTCGATGCAACAGAAAAGGCGCGCACCTCCTCAGCATCCATCAAACCTTTATCCCGCTGTAACTATGCAGGGCACTTTGCAGCAAAATGCCATTTCAAAATCCCATTCAAAACATTTCTGAATAAGTATGTGTGTGAGGGAGGGGGGCATACCTTAGAGAAGGAAGCTCATCAAACTGCATCCACGGTCAGTGCAACACCTCTCCTCTCAAGAGAACACTTGTAATTCCGCCACCCATCAATTTGTCACCGGAGCCAGACGACGGAGGGAAAAAATGAGCAATGATTTGGCATCAACAAGTTAAACAATTCAAGCGGCGGTCACTGCGCGCACAGTGGTCATTTGTCGGAGCGCGATCCTCTTTTTTTCTTCTTTTTTTGCTCTCCATCCGCATGTGGTTTTTTTTCCCTCCTTGCGTTGCAGCCTCAGTAAACTCCTGCGCGTCTCGTCGACTGCAAGACCACCCTCCCCCTTTCCTCACCACCACGATGTGGAGGGGAGGAGAGAAAGAGAGCGCGAAAGAGGGGGAAGAAAAAAAATCTTATGCAGAGACAGAGGAGTGGTCCTATCTGCACCCACAAATTCCTCTGCTGCTTGGCTGCGCGATGCGTAAAAGTCCTTCTTCAAAATCCTCAAGTTTGCGCGTGTTGCTGCATGTTCATTTTTTATAACGAACAGCACAAAAAGCATACAAATATCATAAGTAATTTCGTAAAATTGGGTTCTCTGTTTGCATGCAGTCAACAGATTGACAAAAACTCCTTTTGAAGTTGTTGAATTTGATCTAAAATAAGGCAAACGTGATCAAATCAGAAAATTATTTAACATCAATATATGTAGTTGATATATAGGCTACTGCAAATTATAATCAATACTGTTTTCTGAAGTGCATTGTTCTATAATATTGTCAAACAGCTTGAAAGGTCAACATTATTGGATTACACCATGCTGACATTTTCCAAAATAACCATAATCAATGAAATGCATGTGCTACCTGACATAATGCTGCAAGCATCTGAGGGGATTTGAGACAGCTGTGACTGTGATGAAGCATGCACCAAATCTGGCTTGACTCCACATCATTAGAGCCCGTTCACACTGAGCTACAGGTCCTGCTTTGGCTCTTTCAGCACCACGGACAGCTCCAGCAGTTCCTCCTGTCAGACAACAGGGTACAGATTCCAAAAAAAAGTCTGTATATTTTCCAGCTTTAGATACATTTGAATGCTTTCAGATTCCCGTTGAAGTGCACACAGCCGGGTGGAGCTTGGCAGTGAATGCCCAATGAAGATGAGGTGTAGAAAATGTGCTGCAGCTGTTACTCTTATTTAAAGTACTGTAATTTGCAACAGACAAGTAGGAAGGGGGCTTCCTGCCTCACCAAGGGACAACCTGACAATATAAGTGGCTGCTGATGGACACATTAAATGCTGCACCAGTCAGACCTTCGGTCTCTTGCACTGCAGATCTCCAGCCAGTTCACTTCATTTCCACCCAGCAATGGTCCCCTCTAGCACAGTGCTTTGTTTTGGTCGGATAGATGCACAGGAGTGTCAGAAGTCCCATTAGTGTATGCCGAGCGTGTCATAGCACACTCAGTGCTCAGTTTGAGCAGTCAGACCCAGGGGCTATGTATTCATCAGGGTATTTAAATTTTCCAACGGTTGCCAATTGGCACCACATGCAGGCATCAGTGCTGGGTCGGATATCAGACAGACTGAGCTTTTCAGATCACAGAGGCACTGTCTTCAAATGTCTCCTAAGAAAAAATGAAAAATCATTTGTTTGTTTGTTTTTTATGCATGTTTTATGAAGTGTGTGTACAGGTGCAGCCTACAAATAGGTGTTTTATTTAGATAAAGTAGTTATGTATGTATGTATATTACATGGATTCATTTCATGTTTTTTTTTATAGAGATGGTTATGACAATGGACAAAAATCTTTCTTAGAAAATTAAAATACTTGTTTTCAAAAGATGGATATTTATGCCGTTTATTTTTATTTATATTATTTCATTTTACATCTGCAAATATTTCATGTGTCTTTAAATATTCTGCTTCTCTGATTCAGTCTACCATGAAGAACGTAGACCTCACAATTGTTCAGATTTTTGAAATTCTACCATTGACTGTATATGATAACTGGACCAAGTGAGTGTGATGTCTTCCATAGAAAATGGCTTCCTTCCAGCTCTAACCATTTTAAGTCATTTCAGTTGCCATTTTTTCACATTATGAACACCGCCGTGTTTGACCCAGACAGTCATTAAGCAGCAATTTTAAGTTGGTCTGAGTCACGTTGCTATGGCAACCACGCTCGCCAATCAGGAGAGAAGTTCACACTCCGTACACTTAAAGTGGGCTCAGAAGAATCTGTCAATCATTTCAAACGTTTAACGCAAGACCACATGCTTTTAATTGAATATTTGATTGTCCAGTTTATGACTTTAATAACTTGTATAACAGCAAAAAATATAATGAAAAAAATTAGATTAATGTGTCAGAGCAAGAATAGTTATTCTGACAAATAGAATGACTTAGGAATTGCTCTTTATTCCTCAATAGAAGTCTATGGGATGTTGGTTTTTTGGAACAAGCGGATACTTCCTGTTTGAAATACAAAGTGGGAGGAGTCACTCAGTTCAGTTCTCGCACAAGGACGACAGAAAGTTCCTTCAAAAGCTAGTTGTTCATAGCACTCTCTCCATTCAGACTAACTGAGATTTACATGGAAGAAAAACTTGTAAAAGAAAAGAACGAACAAGTAGCAGATATACCTGAAGCCTTGAGAGGATTAAAAAAAAAGACAATTTGGGAATCTCAAGTCGAGGCTTCAGACACATCCAGAAAATGGATTTCAACTGTCCAATTTGATACCACTCTCCAATCAGAGACAACTTCAGAGAAGATCCAGACACAGATCTCCTCAAAGTTCTAGTAAATTGTTCTCAGTCAGTGGATTGGGGACCTGCTGGTGTCAGTTCAAAATGTTGCTTTCGTCTTCTAACCAGCTTCATGGAGATACGAGTGATGACAATCAGCAACATTTTTAAGGTCATGAAGGATTTTCTCAAAAAAAAAAATCACTAAATATATATTTTTTCTTCTTTTTAACCAGCCTTAAAATGTAATATTAGGTTAAAAATAAACAGTTGAAATTTGTCAGTTTTTCTGTTTTAGATCTGTGAAGGAGTTTCTTTGTTTATGGTAGTAAATTACCAGGCTAGCTAGCAATCAGATAATGTTTAATTTACTGCTGCCCTATCTCTCTTATGGGTAGAGTTCAAGAACCCAGAAGCAGAGAAGGTTTGGACGCAGATGGGTAAGGTCATCGCTGGTTTATTTAGAAAAACAAAAGATCACCTCACATGAGGGAAAAAAGGGCAAGTAACTCAAACAACTAAGGAGCAGCATAAGGGTGCAATGCCAGGGACAAACCTCAAAAGAAAAACTCAAAACACTCCAATACAGGGAACTGAAACACACAGGCTTAAATAGAAAAACACAATCAGCTAAACAGGATGCAGCCGTGAACACCTCCAGCAGGAGACACAGGTGAGTGGGAGGAGAAAAAGACCACAACAGACCTGCACAGAACAGGCAGTGAAAACCAAAAACATAACAAGCAGAACGTGTCAACCTCACCTATACGGTAATGAAGTTTGGAGGAATAATAATAATTTTCATTACATCCATTATACATACTTCTCCACGGAGCTAAGCAGAGGGAAGATGGTTTGATAAACCTGGCCATGGCGGCCTATTCCCCTGCCTTAGTGGGTCTTGCGTGGGCTTAGATTACATTAATAATATGTTATATTAATATTGACATGCTAAAACTAGAGAGTATATTTTATTGTTATTATTATTACCTGCTATTACCTGCCATATGACATGTAACTTACCATTAACACGTTTTAATTAAATTTCGTAACTAATTAGTTGCTAGCAGGCTACTAGAAGTTAGAAGCTGGGGAAAGTAGGGTGCACTGGAGTTCTCTCCTTTTACATCATCCGTGCTCCTGTCTTTCGCAGTGGATCTCGCCTCTGGCTCGTCTCACACCCCCAGCTGTCCACCAGTTTCATCTGGATGAAGCCCATCTACTAGACTTTTCAAACATGTAGTTGTAGAGTTAGATAAGCCAATTCTTCTTTAACAGTTCTAGCACATCAACTGTCCATCCTGGGAGAGGATCTCTTCTTCATGTGGGCATCTCGGAGGTTTCTTCTTTTTTCCCCCAACATAGGTTTTTTTTTTTTTTTTTAGAGTTTTTCCTCACAGGGAAGGAGGGTCTAAGCAGGGATGCCCAGCGTAACTTAATCTGTTTATTTTAGCAACCAGTTATTGTTTATATTTTATGACTGACTTTATGGTCTTTTGATTTTGGTTTCCTAAATACCGGAGTGAAGGCCACTGAGACGGTTATAGTTGTGATATTGGCTGTATAGATAAAATTGGATTGAATTGAAATAAATTAATTCAGTCAACTTTTAGATGACAATATGAATAACGAGGATGCATCGTAGTCAAATGTTTTTTGCTCTTCGGGTGTCTTATTATTAATAAGACTGCAGCTGGTCCAAAATGCAGCAGCCAGATTTATTTGCGGGGCAAAAAAGTTTGACCACATAACCCCAATCTTGGCCTCTTTAAACTGGCTGCCGGTGCAGTTCCTGATTTTTATGAAAATTCTTATTTTTACTTTTAAGGCCCTGGCAGGTACTGCACCTTCTTACCTCTCCAGCCTGCTTGTAAAATATTCCCCCCCACAGTCCTTACGCTCTGCAGACAAGTTCGTGTTACTGGTTCCTAGAACTAAACGGAAATTTCAGGGGGACCGTGCTTTTGCTGTGCTGGCTCCTAAACTTTGGAATCAGTTGCCACCAGCAATTAGAGAGGTCAAGCATTTGGAGAGTTTTAAAAAACAGTTATTCCTGCACTACAGCATTTTAGCATCAACTTAGCCCTTTTATTGTCCTGGTTTTTAGTTGTACATTGTTTTACAATGGTTTTGTTCTTTTAATGTTTTTTATTCTCTTTGTTTAATTATTTTAATTCTATGTTTCCCTGTGTACAGCACTTTGGGCTTCCTTGGCTGGTGGTGGAAGGTGCTCAATAAATAAATAAATGAAATGAAATGAAATTGTAAACTATCTTTTTAAAAATGCATTTTAGTTGTGTTTATATCCAGCCTTCAGTCCTGTGGCTTAAACAGATTGATATCAATCAAGGTGCTCATGAACCTATACATTTCCAAAGGGAACCAAGGTCATCTCTGTTGATGCAGAATTGGGCAGATGATTTAATTATACTGTCTGTGTGTTTATGGATTTGGTCTTCCTGTCAAGTAATTAGTGTGTGTCCTTAACAAGGTTGTACACTTCATCCTGTAGCCTTAATGTGGCATTTTGTTTGGATGCTGTCCCGACTGAACAGACATTTCATCTATTTGAAGATAAATTTATGAATCTTTACAGCAATGCCACTGAGGGATTGTTTGGATGTCACAACACTGAACTGACTCCCAAGCCCTTTGGGGATTTGGTTGTGTAACATGATGAATTTTGTAAACAGGTCTTTAAGGATGCTCGGCGATGGAACGCAAAGGCAAGCATCCAAAACAAACAACTAAATCCATATTTGTGGTCTTCATCTGCTGATTGGCTTGTTTACATTAATGCAACTCAAACTGGAGACTGTTTTTGTGCTATATTTAGAGAGGCCAAGCTCAGTGATTGAGATGATTAAACAAATAAGTCCCGTTCTCTGGAGATGTGCCAGGCATTGTGGTGGAAAAGCAGTCATTATCAGAAATGTATCATCCGTAAAGAAGCTTCCTGAAATGATCGAGGTGAGTTTGAGTCGTGAAAATGTGAAGATACTTGAAGTTCCACTCCAATCATGGTTGATTGAACGGCAGGAGTTCATTAGAAATTCACCTCTAAGTTGTGGGAAGAGTAGCTTTCCCGTCACCCATCTGTTTACATGATCTCCCGCTAACTTACAGCCTCTCACATGCCTAACCTTACATTAACGGTGCAACTAAAATGACGAGCAATATTAGAGCTATTTAACTGTTCAGTGTGGATCCAGATACCAGCTCAGATGAGAAAAGCAAACAAATACCTGGATCTGTTTGTCTGCAAGTGGATGTATCAGAATGAGGCGGAGAAGGGAGCTTGTGGTTGCCAGGGTAGTCTCTATGTAACAAATACGATCTTTCTCAATCAGCATTTTCTTTTTGTTGCATGCTCCTGAATTACATCGATTTGAATAAAAAATACCCAGAAGTGCACATTTAGGCTTGTGGCCTGTGTGTTCCTCCATCATGAAAAAATGCTGCAAAAACACATTAAAAACACAATTTTCAGTGGAGTGGGTTCTTTAAACAAAACAAAGAATATGCTTAAAATATCACAAACCTATTCAGGAAGATGTAAGTTTCCATCAGGTGACAAAAAATCAAAGGGAAAAATTCCAATAAAGGAGTGTAACAAATGTGTGTGAACAAACCGGGTAAATCTGGTGTATTTCTCCATTTTGGGCTCAGAAGGAGCCTGGCGTGTTTTATGAAACACTGCTAATGAACTCATGAATTGTCCTCGTGACCTCTGGGCACAATGACACTCGGATATCTGCAGGTGAACAGCCCACAGCCAACCACCCACCTCCCACCACGTCATCTCCCTCAGCTGCCTCTGCCTTTCCTCGGCTCTAATGAGTTATTGACCCCCTGCGGATGTGTAAAATAGAGTAGGTCTTCATGGTTCTTTATTGCATACCGCAGCTGGTGTGTTTGTGTCTGCATGGGTGCGCATGTGAGTGCGTACACAAGCGTGCATTCACCTGTAAAGCTATTTATATGTGTATCTGTGTGCTGCAAGGAAAAGGGGAGTTACTGGGGAGTGGGAGGCTGATGTTTGAGACTAGTTTCATCCCTGTCAGGACTGCTTGAATAATGCAAAATTTAACAATTGCCAGTTGTCAGAAAGCAACAAATTGGACACACTTATACCGTAATTATGCACGGGTCAAAACACCTGTAATTCTCCCGGAAGTTTTTAGAGCTAAAAGCGTGTAAGTCCTTGTAACTGAAGTCAGGGGAGTCAGCCATTATGTTAACGCATGCTTTCTGTCACCATTGTGGACCGGCAGAAAACACAATTTTTGCAGCTTAAATATTCCCATTAAACTCCTCTATCTTTTATCAGCCTTGCTTACTGAAGGGGAAAGAATGAGATGGACAAATGTTCCACCCACTAGCGCTTTTTTAATTGTTTTTCACCCGGCTCCCTCTGTCTCGCTGTCTCTGTAGGGAAAGTAGCTCTTGTCATCTGGTGAAGAGGTGTAGAGGAGAGCAGGAGGTCTAAGCATACACTCGACAGCATCTACTGAGAGAGAGGCACCGCACAACATGAAGCACGTCCCCTGAGCAACAACTGCACACAAGCAAATCGGGCGGAAAATCTACAGTGGAGTAAAATAGTCTGCTTTATGTCTTATAGTGCAGAAAAACTACCGTAAGTGTTTGTTGTGCAGCGTGTAATTAAAAGCTATGGGCAATATGGGGCCCAAATGGCAAAGCCTGGCTGCCGTCCTTTGCAGGGGTTGCTGTGTTGTTCACATATGTTGAACACATTGACTGAGGCAGAGGTGCTGTGCGGATGCTGTGTGAGCATCTAAACTCACAGCGTTTAACACGTTCACACTGTCAGGGCTGCCGCTGCCCCCAAATGACACTTTTATTTTGCCACATGTGGCAAGTGTTGAAACCTTCAGCTGCTTCACTTAAGTGATGGATGGGACAAAAAGTGGGAACCAGATGAGGGATCGAACAGGGTTTGTTTTTCATCTGCAGGATGCACTAGTTAATCTAAAGACCCACTCTGATGAAAATTGTGTTTTTAACATTTTTTTGCTACATTTTTCCAAAATGTAAGACATATAAACAGGTAATTAAACTTATGAAGCTTTACTCAAATCATTGTGAATTGGGAGCAGACGAAAGTTGTCGTTGGAAAAAGCTCAGCTCCATTCTGATGCATCCACTTGCAGACGACTAGTTTAGTGTGTTCAAAACTGTACAGCTGGACATCTCCGATATAACTTGTCATTTTTGTTGCACTTGTAATGACAGGTTGGGGATATTTGGGGTGTTAGCAGATGGATGACAGGAAGTAGGGGTGGGCTTGCTCCAAGTCAACAGTTCTGTCCACAACCCAGAGGTGAGTCTGTAATAAACTCCTGCTGCTCTGCAGAAACTATGTCTTAAAAAAAGAGACTATTTTATTCATCTTAATTAAAAGACCACTGGGAACCCTTTTACAACACACCCACAGATGATTGGAGCGGGACTTTGAAAAATTGATCAAAAATATTAGAAAAATCCAATTTATTCTCCTGACTGTTGAGATATTTGTTTGGCAGATGTGAGGCGCCGTTTGTCTGGCTTGAGGTCGGAACTTCATTGCCTTTTTCAGCTGGTTGATACTTAAATGTCGCTGGCTTAAACACTGTTGGCAAAGACAGACAGTAGTTATTTAATCTGGATTTTGGATCTGCTGTCTGTCGTCTCTACGGTTAAGCTGACTGCAGCAGTCTGAAAGTCTCCGCATTCAATAGATTTATTCTTTTTTTTCCCCCCCAGCAACTCTGCTCATTTCCAGAGAGACAGCTATACTGTAACTCTAAATTCATGGATTAATATCTGACAAGCATGCAACTGCAAGTTTAAGGAGGGGTCAGCGAGTGGTGGGACGCTGAGGCGGGGTTGTTTATTTGGGCAGCCACAGTGCTGGCTTCCCCTGACGTCATTTGTCAGGACTTGGCATCGGCCGGTCTGACCGGTGACATTTGCTAGCCCACCATGTGGCCCCTGTACTTTGAGGCCAGATGGCAGATGAAGCCTCAGAAGCAGACGACGCACGAACATTGCTGTGCACTCAAGTCTCCCCACAGATCGAGAGAGGGGAAAGCAGCAGATCGATTCGTGACCCAAAATAATTTATAAAGTCCTGATAGATTGCACAAAAGTAAACTTGGTAAAAAGTAGATGTATTATGATTGGAGCCTGCCAGATCGATGCTTTGGTCTCTATGCGGGGATCATGGTGTTTGTTCAAGGTGAAATATCATCATGAAGGCACAGTGCAGAGCTGTTACACCTCCTCCTTCATGTGGCCTGCCAAATGTATTTGTCTTTCAGTCAGTGTCTCCGTTTCCCCCCTTTCCTTGCATATATGAGCTTTGTCCAACATGAAGTAATCATCTGTCACCTCTGAGCAGGAATTTCTTATTGAACTATTTGTCATTGAGCCAGACGTCTTCTGACAATTGTTAAAAGGCAAACCGAGCACTTGATTGTCGCTGTGGAGTCGGCATGAGGACGACCTTATTTACCTGACGGGAGGAGGCGAATCAATTTACCATCTTTGAAAACGATATCAATCAAAAGCATCCCAGCTTATGGGGAAACATGAAAAAGCAGTGAACTGCGATAAGCGTCAGCACTTTAATCTGAAGCCTCTTTGATCCGTTTTTGTAAAAAATGGCTTCTGCTTCAATGCAAACCCCACAAAGCACAGGCTCAGGGAAAGTTAGAAAAGACTGCGCAGTCCTTAAGCTTCTTCTCTCGCTGCACATTATTTCTTCATTCTCTTCCCCCTGCATGTTGTTTTACTTCCCCAACTGTAAGTCAAACAATTATTTTCTGTGAGGACTTGAAGCTTTTTATAAATCAACTGAATGAACGTATACTTCATTTCAAAGGGAGGGGATGAAGTTGATACAGGACATTCACGAAAACATATTACATACAAATGTTAAAATATTATGTATGTTTTGTCTTTTGAAATAACATAGCATTGGAACATGTCACAAGAGTAGTAGTAGTATTACCAATGAGAAAACCCAAGTAAAAAAATATTAAAATCCATACAAATTCTCTGCATTTTTTTATTTTTTGCTGTTGGACATTCTGTTCTTTAAATATGTGATTTAGTTCGATATGAAGTTAATTGTGTTCAGTCAAAAAGTCTTCTAAACATGCTTTTGCAGAAGAATATCAAAGAATTCAAATAAACACCATGACAGTTCCTGTGATGGAAATGCAGAGGAGCTCCATCAGAAACCTTCTAAAGTCTCTACCCAGTGGAGAAAGTTCCTGCAGTCAGAATGCAATGATCAAAAAGAAATATTGAGGAATGCCCTGAAGTTAGCACTTCTTGGGAAACCCACTGACTTAAGGGGTTAGAAACCCTCAAATGGATAGATGAAAAGTCTCAGGAAAGCCTTAAGCCTTCCGAGGTTTACTATGCTTACAAGGAGTCTGCATTTTTTTTTTCAATTTTTTAAAATTAAAATAGTCTAAAGCTGTGGTTTTCTAGGCTTTCTGGAGAACTTCTCCAGAACTTCTTCTGGAGAAGAAGTTTTTTACGGTATGTAGTTGCTGTTTGCTTTTCTATACAATTTACCTTTTCAAATGATTCAGAAGTTCAAGTTAGCAACCTTTGTCCTTTGAAAACATGCACGTAACCTAGACAGGCTATTGAACAATCAAACAATAAAAACAAACAAAAATCTTCAAGTCAAGAAAATTAAGCAAAATTGAAGAATTGCAAGATTTAAAAAAAAAAACGCTTCTTCTAGATTTGAAAATTTGATTTAACATATTTAAAAAATAATTAAAAGCAATTTATTGCATTTTCAGAATAACATTCATTTGATGTATGTACTGTAACATTTAAAAAAACATTTACTTTGTTGCTATATTATACACAAGTTTCCTGTTTTACTTCAAAGCCTTCTTTTTAGTGTTTTTTTTTTAATTATTATTTATCTACTGTTTTTATCAGAGCTGTGGTAACAAAGTAATTTCCCCTTTTCAAAACCACAGCCTACCTGAGTATTGTTGCTGACCATGTTCATTCCTTTATGACCACAGTGTCTTCTGATAGCTACTTCCAGCAGAATGAGCATAAATTCAGAAAACTCACATTGTTTTTATCTTTAAATAGCCCCCTTAAATTGTTTTGATTCTCACTGGGATAATGAATTCAAATAAATCAATATACCTTTAATATATGTTGATATGCTTTGTTATAGTATTAAATGGAACAGCAACAGTCCTCCATCAGAGGGTAAGTCTTGCAGCTGTTGCCGCTGTGTTCTGCACAAACACAGGAAGGAAACCACACTGTGCGTCACTCCCAGCTTATTATAAACATGTGCTCCCACCTAACAATCAATTGTCTCATTGACGACAAATGCATCCCCATTTCGTTTCTGACGTGTCAGCATGTTATGAATGGATGTTTCCAGAGTCATTTATCTGTGAAACAACCGTCTAATAAGCTTCATTAACCATGAAAATGTTCCCAGTCAAGTGTTCAATAGAATTTACACGGAGGACACGACTGTGTTGCCCCTTAAAGAAAATCCTTACCTTGAAACAGCTTGATGCAGTTCTAATGATATATTTTAATCTGACAGAAAGAACAATGCTGCAAATGAACGGCTGAGCTGTGGCCAACTGCCTGGTGAAGATAAAGGTGTTGAGAGTCACCGCTTTTGGAAGGCAGCTCTGCAGGAGAAGGTGGACCGTCCTTTGAGAGTTTTGTAATTAATCAAAGTCCCCCTTTTAAAATCAACTTTTTCGCTTTCAATTTGATCTGCTCGTCTCTCACGTGCAGAGCCCCAGTGCGACGTGAGCCCGTATCTTAATTACTCTCAGATCACTGATACCCCCCACACACGCACAATATCTCTTGAGGAGACAGAAAATCATTTTACAGCTGAGCAGATAAGTCCCTGTGCTCCTCTTAACACACACACACACACACACACACACACACACACGCACACACACGCACACACACACACACACACACACACACACACACACGCACACACACGCACACACTGCCAACACCCCCATCCAGAAAAGCACATCTTACTATGCAGTAATGACAGACAAGCAGAGAAGGAGCTTGTTCCAGTAATTCATCTGCTTCATACTAGGAAAGAGCCCCCTCACCCTTGATGGATTTCAAATTGAGCCTTTGCAAAAATGTTTGACTTTCAAAGCAGACATGCTGTAGATTGTTAATGAGTTATAAATGACAGAGACTTCTGCTGGAAAAGTTTTTCAACTTGAGTGAAAGATCATTACAGAATGTGACTCCTAGCGTGGTTATGTGGACCAGGGAGCCGTTTACTCAAGAGCTGCTGCACGAACCTTTGACATCACTTAACACTGAGTCACACAAGCACAGCTCTGTAAATTAGAAATTCATCAAAAAGTTGATTTTCTTAAGTGACTGACTTTAATAAGTTAAGCTGTAATTTACAGATTCATCTACACAGATTGAATTAAATTGACTTTACAGTTAATAAAAAGCTCAAATTCAGCTTCTCTTTAAATTAGAATATTTTATTGGTATAAACTTTGATATAATTCAATGTATTAGAGAAACCTGCATCTCAGTGAAACAGATCTGCAGAGGGAAGAAGGAAGTGCTCTAAAACTTTATGCCATTTTGATAAAAAGCAGTGGACCTTTAGCAGGAGATGATTCAAACCAACAGGGAAAGTTTGGTCTGTGAACCGTCTGTGAGGCTTCTGTGCGACAATTTATGTTTTTTTTTGACAATTGGAATAATAAAAGGCGTTTGGAACTAAAAGGCAAATCAGAGATACAAATTGACATGTGAAGCATGTTTTAAGAGTCTGGGAAGAGGCCAAACTGTCCGGAGAAAGTTCACGAATGGATAAAGGGAACATGTAAACTCCACACAGTAAGGTCCCAGCTGGGATTTAAACCAGGGCCTTCTTGCTGTGAGGTGTGAGTGCTAATCACTGCACTACCGTGCAGCCCTGTTTTACAGTTCTTGGTGTCCAAAAAATATGCGAACGTTATAGTTAGACAACAGTGCAGCTCTTTTTGTCTTGCAGGAAAGCCTCAGCAATCGTTACTGATTCATGTGTCTCTTAGTTCAAGGAAGTCTGCAGCTGAAGTTCATGTTCTGGAGACATCTATGAGCTGGGACTCCAGCAGCCTTCATCTTTATGTGATTTCCCTCAAACTTCTAAATTTTTTTGTTCTAATAGTCAACGGCCAAGAGGAAGAGTGTCCAACCAGAGACTGGATGGCTACATGTTCAAATCCCACTGCCAATATATACCAAAGACTTCAGAAATAAGAGGTTTTCTTGGGGGTTTAAGCCACCAAAGAGTTCCCAAACACAGCTGTATCTGCAGCTCACCACTCCCTGAGGGTCAATGGTGGAGAACAAACATCATAAACCCTAAATGTGTGACAACTAATTAGTGTTTCACTTGACTAACGTTAAAAAGAGTTCAATTTCTCTTTTTGTTTACTCTTCATTCAACCCTCTGTTAGTGTGCGCCGACACAGCATTTTATGAACAGCCAACTTCTTAGCAAAGACACGTGAAAACTTTGAATCAATTTTTTGTTCACTAAATTCTAATTCAAGATGATGAAGTTTGTGTTTTCATTAGTTGTAGTCATTCAAGTTTAAACAAATAAACACAGACTGTGTATAATGAAACTGCATATTATATTAGCTTTCCCTGTTGAGTTTGAAGGAAATGACATTATTTATGATATTCTAAATGTTTGAGGAACACTGAGAGGGTCTCTGATCAGTAACTTGGTGCATCGCAGGTGCAACGTTCTTCACTTCTGCTCCCTTCAGTTATTGCAATCATAGGAACCCTGTTTTAAAAAATATCAATAAATGTTTAATGTGTTTTACAGGCAATTAAATATGCGCAGACCCCCAAGAGTAAGTGCAGCATTTGGAAAAGTGGCTGGGTTGTGTTTTCACTCATGAATACCTAATAGGAACAACATTTGGACAAAGAGTCCATGAAATCTTACAGACCCTCAGACCTGCACTCCTTCACTGTATACAGTGAAGCGCCTGAAGCTGTTTGTCAGATATGATGAGCACTACAGAAGTTTACATTGACTGAAAGCATGACTTATGATGCAAAAATAATTATAAATCTTTCTCTCTCTATACATAAAAATCCAGCCGTCTGAAAGGGGCAACGTTTTGATATGCTAAGCCATGTGGTTCTTTATCTGGGAAGGGGAAAGAGCGCCGGAGGGCAATGCTGCGGCTTTGGAAGTAGCTCGGGGGCTTTGCTGACAGTACAAACATGTGGTTAAATTAAAAACAAGACTGAAATAAAAACTAGGTGAGCGACCCAAACTCGGCTTGAGGTATTAAAAAAGATTCCCATTTTCTGATCTGCCTCAGCAGACGCCAAAGTTTCATGAAAAGCACTTTCATTTCACCAAGCCTTGGTTCCTGTCTGCTGCCTAAATTAAAACAGTAAAAACAACTTTTGTTACTATTAAAGATTTTCATTAAAGCGAGGCCTCACCAACCTGAGAGCAGAGCAACTGTTACAGCGCCATCCAACACAAATATTCACCTGTTATTCCCTCTGCTGGCGGATGAATCAGCATCTCTGTTGTCTAATCGCCTCCCTTCACTCCTCCCACATGTTACTAGTTAATCACGCTCCCTTGAATGACTCATTTGTGTAATTACTGCTGTCAAGCGGTCCCGGGCTGAACGGGTCGACTTGTTTAGAGGGCTGACCCATTATGGAGGCACTAACTTCTGATCATTGCTGAAGACCAACTGGATTAAAACAACCCGGGGGAGAAAATGCCCTCCCGTCTCATTGGGAGAATAAAGTGTTTGTTTAACATGGAATGAGGTGAGTGGATTAGCATATGTATTCACAAGTCATTATGGTTCATCAGGGACTGTTGTTCCCCAATCAGAGCAAAGCAGAGCCACTCAGCAAGCCCCACCATAGCAGCTGTGCATTTGTGCTCATGACTTTTTTCTGCGTCAGCTTGAAAGTCAAACCTAATGACAGTCAGAGAAGAAAGACACGTTCTGTTTATCGTTCAGGGGGTGCACATGCACCAGTCTTGAAGAAAAAGAGGAGTCGTATTTAGGATGCAGAAAGTGATACTCAGTGGGTTGGCTGCCCTTCACCTTCAAGTCTTTCGCACTTTCTACTTAACTCCCTGCTTCTTCCTCTCACTTCTCTTTTACGCCGTTGCCATGATCCCAGGAGATGAGAGAAATGAGCCCTGAACTGCAGGAATAAGGGGAGGAAGTGAGAACAGGCTGAGGAGAAATTCACGACTTGTTTCACTGGGATGTGTGTGCACAGGCCACATGAGCAGGAATACATCGACAGACGTGTGGAGATCTAATGCATCCTGCAGGCTAAGAGCCAGATCTGCAGCTGAACTGCACCAGTGTTATGGCTGGTTTATGGACTGTGCCTGTCCAATCAGAGCTCTAATTAACCAGGAGCTGTGAAGGAGTGGGGCTGGGGTTGGAGTTGTGGGGTGGAAGGGAGTGTGCTGTTTACTAGAGCCGAAAGACTGCACCGAGTGTGTGCTGCAGCACCATATTGACAAGGCAGTTTTCATTATGAGCAAATACTATTTTTTTTTTCCTTATGTCTTCTCTGCTTAAAAAAAAAGTCCTGGAGAGGCAGACCCAGGAGGCGACACATTCTATTTCATTTCCATTTGACGAACAGCACAGAGGAAATGACAAATGCGTGAGGCCTACAGAGAAGCCTTCAGGGCAGCAATGTAAATAACAGAAATTAATCATCTTTTCTGAAGAGGGAGAATTGCGCCTCACAGTCACGACAAAGGTCACAAATCCGGCCTGCAACTTCACATCCTCCAAACAAGATATGCCGTGACACTGTGCTAATATGTGATTGCGTGTTTTACCATATGCACGTTTACCAATGCCTCGTTTCCACTGAGTGGTACGGCACGATGAGATACGGTCCAGCCCGGTATTTTGAGCAGACCCATTAAGCCAAACCGAACCATTTTTGGACCCCCGTTGGTAGAGCTCACCTGAATTGCCCAGTCTGGTCGGTTTAGAATTCAGGTGAGTTTTTTCACTCAAAGTTGGAGCATCATGGCGGACCGGACCATACTGGACTGTACCACTTAGTGGAAACACGTCTTAAATGTGCCACATTCACCTTCAATTGCAGTAAAACTTTCTGGGTTATAATACAGTCACATATCCCAAAATGCCGCCATGCTGCAGCCTAAATACAAGTTTTTTCAGCAAACTCAGCATGTGGCCGTGCAGCGATATGTTATCAGCAGTCGCATTTTTACACACCACGCAGTGACCACAGAGATTATTAAGAAAAAGCTAACATTTTAAGGCAACTGGACAATTTTTCTCTAAAAGTTGACATGGGTCAGTGGCCGCCCAGACACATTCTGAGGTCTTGCGGTGGCTTTGGAGGTGAAAATGGTGCCATTTCGAAATCGGGCAACAAGTGGGCAACCGCAGTTAACCGGCCACCAGCAGCTCTGACTAGAAGATGTGTAAATGTCTCTGGACAGCTGCCATATCAAGAGCCAGCTGCCCAGGGGTATATGAAAAGTGGGCCACTCTGCATGCCTGACTGCCGTTGTCTACATTCATGACCACGCTAGAGTTTCAAAAAATGTGGACAGTAGATTAAAATCTTGAGGATTCTGTCGATGCTTGTGGTGGGAGTTTCATTAGTGACCGTAGTAGAAAGCGTGAATGCATCTTTGCATCTATGTCCAGATCGCATGTTGGCTGTAGTGCATCTTTTCTTCCATCCACTTTTTAGCTGACAGAGAAAAGTTGAGGAGAAGCAATTTAATCTTGTTTTTCAGCCCAGAGTGGCACAAGGGAAAATAAAGCATTAAGGCTCCTCCTAACCCTCCTGGTAGAGGCAGTGACAACGGGCACCCATACGCTGAGGAATAGATGGTAATTGCAATGTGTTTATTTGAACTTTATAGTCATCATGGGAAGCCATGGCAGCACTGAGTTGAATTACCATACACACACAGCACACACACACACACACACTTCACAATTCTATCCAAGTAAGCTCAACAGCTTCCAGGGAAACTAATTTGCAGCTTGGGAAACTACTACCTGACAGATCGATTGTACCCAGTTGTACCCACAATTAATGGACAACTCGTTCTCATGAAAAAAAAAAAAAAAAAAAACATCCACTGGCTATATTTGGAAAAGGGAAAACAAATGTTGCTCTCCTATATCTCATAAATGTCACAATTAAAACTAACCACAAGCAGTGTGTAGCTACATTACAATTTCTCTCGGGGGGCAACTTGATATTTGAACAATCATGTCGAGTTTCTCATCACTCAGGAAGCTGGCTTTTATACCCCGAAGAGCTTGGAATTATTGGACTCATTTAGAGGAAAAAAGAAGCTTTAGAAATAAAGCGACATGCAATGTTGCTCATATATTCATAGCAGCAAGAGCCACTGAAATAGGTTTTGTTCAATGAGAGCGATCTATACATAGAGCTGGTCTGAGCCGAAGTGTTGCTGGTGAGGAGCACACACCAGCTGTCACTGCGAGGAAGGAGAAGAAAATAGCTTTCCTGATGGAGGGGAAGGAGAATTGTTGAGCCACAGAGAGGCACACACTGAATTGGTTATAGATTTCTAAATAAATGCGCACAGGTGAATCAGAATTTGACTACAAGCAACCAAAAAGGTACACAGCCGAGCTGCTCATCATCCCCCAGACAGTGTGCAAAATGAATACTGTAAAGCTAGGAGCAACAAATCCTTCCAGTTCCTAGAAATCAGTGAGGCCCTAACCAGATTAACGTGGCTCTCCATCGGAAAGTTCAGAGACCGTCAGATTGTTTTACATAACACCAGCGTGGAAGCGACCACGACTCTGAGCAGCTCAAACCCGTAGCTTTATCATTGCCCTGTTGCTTGTGTTTTTGTTGATGAGAAAAATTATGGGATTTGACTAAGAGGATTAAAATGACAGCAGTTAATGAGACACAGCTGGAGCTGGATCACAGCAGACAAAACTGAAATGCCCCCCTCCGCCCCCCCAGCCGTCCTCCTCATCCTCCTCCTCCACGACCACAAACACCCAGACGAGGCGTGCACACATGGGTTTTACACGTTAGCATGCATATGGGTTCTTTCTCACTTTCTAACACTCACCTAGAGGCCAAAAGCTGCCAATCACCCCCATGTCATGCTTATTACGCAGGGTTTATTATCCCATTCAAATGAACCAGATTAATGAGGTCTTCTCTGATGGATTTGAAGTATTTAGCCTAACAGGACACACTGACAATAATGCCATAATTGTAATCTCTTCCTAACTCCTCCCTGCACTGTGTAAAAATGATTTTAAATGTCTGTTACATAATAAATCCGACACTTGCAAATCTCACCCGCTCATTCACACTGTAAGATCTTTTAAAATCTTCTACCCTGACAGCAAACATGAGAGGCTGGCACATCTGAAAAACATTTCATGGACTCAGCGGAGAGTGAAAATACTGCTGGTACGTAAATCTGCTTTGGAAGTGACACACCCTGATCAGAAACATGGACCTTTAAAGTCCCACTCCAGTCATCTGCTGATCTATTGAAAAAGCTTTCCCAACGTTTGGTGTTTTTAAACGATGAAGCCAAAACCAAAAAACCCTCGTTTCCTAGAACATGGTGTCTGCAATCTAACCTTTCTAAGCATTCATGGGATGTATGCGTTAAAGGAGGGGAGGGTAAAGGGAGGGTTGGGTTGATCTTTCAAGATCTGTGTCTGTTTTTGTTTTTTCAACTGTAAAGCGCTTCAAGCTGCGCAATGTGTGAGAAGTTCTTTTTATAAATAAAGTTTTATTTTATTTGAAGTTTGATCCAGATGCCAGCTCAGACAAGGAAAATAAAGAGGTATATGGATCTATCTGTCACGTGGATGCATCAGAATGGAGCAGAGCAGGGAGCTTGTGGACCGCCAATCCTACATCTACGTCACAAATAGGCTCTTTTTTTAAACTTGATTATTTTTGTCTTCTTTAGTCTTTAAATGAATTAAATAAAACAGCACCTTGTACCAGGTGAGGTGAAACTAACTGGAAGAAGAGACATGTAGGGTGAGGTTTCCGAAATAATTTTTCCCCAAAGTGAAGTAGTCACCAAAAGATAACATCTGAGGCTTGTCAGGAATCCTCTGAAACGAAGACTGGTATGCGTAGGTTGATCCCACAAAAGAGCCACGAAAAGTCACGGGAATCATTAAAAAAGCGTCTTTCTCTCCGTGACAGAAAGCTGTCAACACATAAAAAGCCATGGAGTCTGAAGCTGCATCGGTCAGACTCCAGAGCTGCTGAGAAAGGGGCACGTTGGTGTCAGAACTCAATCATAGCGAAAAAGAAGTAGGTGGCCTTGTCTTGTGAATCGAGGCATTTCTTTTACATCTCTTGGACTGGTGGGTGGTTGTGTATCATTTACTCAGGAAAGAGATGACAGCAGGGTGCTCTTTGGAAGACAGGAAAACCCACCCGAGTCACTGCGTGGCTCTCTGCTCTGCTGAAAAAACCTTCACCTCTCATGTAAACGACATCTTTACTGAATAAAGCAGGTAATCAAGATTTCCAAACGCCACTGCCCTTTTCATGCACAGGCAAATCAATTGTGATATTTAAAGAGCACAATTAAGCAAAAACATAAACATGACCTCTCTTTAAATACATCAAAACTATAGTAGCAAGAAGTTTAAGTAAAATTTTGAAAAATCTATGCGTTTCCTTCTCAAAGTTAATTTTATTAAAAACGTATTGATCTGAAAAGAAAAAAACATTTAAAAAATGTGTATCTGAACTTGAAACTTGGAGGCTTTTGACCACCCATCTATGCTCATGTCATTAGGAAATGATTGAGGCAAAGGCCTTAAAAAGCAGATTAGAGCAGAGGCATCCCAATCAGAAAAAGAAAAATTTGCAAATAAAAAAAATGCATGTCAATAATTCTTTATTGAGGTTGTATGTTACTACAGGTTTCAAACTATCTCGGAAAGTTTGTTGATCCTCAAGAAGTAAGCTCTGTGCTGTCGGGTCCGAGGCTGTGGTTAAAAAATAAAACTTTGGTTAACTAGTTCAGCACACCAAGTAACCCCAATGCAGCTTGTTAGATCAAAAAGTACAACTCTACAATAGAACTTGACACATTCCAAAAAAAACATTATTTTTCATAACAGCAGCTGTTTTTATGATAAAATTGATGTACTTTAAATTTGGACTTTAAGTTGTGCATGAAAGGCTGCTTTTTATGAACATAATGACCAAATGTTGCAGTTCCTCCTGTGACCACAGGATGCTGGTTTCAGAAGTGAACCATTTCCATTCATCGATTCGTTTTCTTAACTGGCTTCAACCCATTTGGGGGGGGGGGGGGGGGGGGGGGGGGGGGGGGGGGGGGGGGGGGGGGGGGGGGGGGGTCACAGGGTGGCTGGAGCCTACCCAAATACTGTTTGGGCAGAGGGAGGACACATTTTATTACCAGACCATCACATGACACACTTTAGGCTCCTAACACACAGATCAGAGCACTTGCTAGAATGAGATCAAAAACATAGAATGCTGTAGTGTTCTCCCAAATGTTAGCATAAACAAAGCTGAGTAAGGTCGCACCAATTTAATCTTTTTATAACCATATGTGTTATAAGATATTGTCAATCCAGTAAATAAATGCATAATAGTCCCCGCTCTTAGCCAATGAAGAAGAGGCTGAGCAGTCTTTACAGTGGTGTAGTGGTTAGCACTGTTACTTCATAGTGAGAAAGCCCTGGTTCAAATCCCAGGCGGGACCTTTTAGGTTAATAAATCATTCTAACGTCTCCCAAGTAAAGATCTATCTGTGTGTGACTTGCCCAGGGTGTACACCTCCTTCACCCAATAGTACCTGGGATAGACTCCAGCATACCTGTTACCCCAAAAAAGGACTGAAGCAGATTTGGAAAAAGAATGGATGGAAAATGCTGGGGTTCAGTGACATCACATCCAGCCAAGCTGGAGCTGAATGAACTGGCTTCTGATTGGCTCAAGCTTTAGGCGTGTTTAATAAACACATTTTCTCCTTTTAATGTTGGCATCCTTTAAAAAGCTTCATGCAAGCCATGACTGATCCAAACTCCCACATTTTTCAATCTATTTTTTTCTTGTCAAATACAAAAAATCTCAGTCCAGCATTATATTTAGCCTGGACGGTATGTTTTGGATTTAGTGTGAGGAGTCTTGGGAATTATTTTTGGTGTTTTTTGCCCTTGATTTTCATATTCATAGATCCCCCTTTGGCTTTTGTCCTTTTTTTGTGGAATATTTCCAAAATAAATGGCTTTCATTTGCACACTGTTCCGAGATTTTTATCACATCCAGGCTGATGGATTGCAATAGTTGGATGTCTAAATAATTAACTCTAAATCTTCGAGTAAGTCATAAAAACTGACTGGATCTTTGAAGAGAGACTTCATTTTTACGTGTTTGAGGCCTCTTTCCATTGCCCCCCTCCCAGTAAAATCCACAAAAGAATTCCCAGCACCTTCAAGATTTTATCATTCCCTGTAACCATAAAAGGACTTTGATTCTAGGAACGAAATAAAAAAAATACTTGTTATTCTCAAAATTTACAAGAGAAGGAAGCAAAAGTGTGTCTTCTTTCATGAGGAACCAGCTGGCAGTCTGAGCATGAAAGCTGACATCTTCTCTCTGCTTTGAAGAATAAGCTTTAAACCTACATGTTTAGACGGTGAAGGTGGGATTCACTCACAGATCTTTTTTTGTAAACAGTTGCGTTTTAAAATTAGGTTTATGACCGAGTGGCAGAAAAATGACAGGAAGGCTTGCGTTCACTAAGCAGTTCCAACAAGGGCTGAGAGCAAACTGTGACAGGGCCTTTACTTCCTGCTGCACATCTTAGCTTTGAGACTAAAAGAAGTGCAAGAAAAAATAAAAGAGGGGAAAATGCAGCGCTTGGAAAAAACAACGTTTCATCTCCAATTATTTTGTATGTTTACCACCAACACAGAAATGATCTGCAGTTTTGATTGTAGGTTTGTTAGAAAAAGGAGACTGGGGCCACTGTTCACAATGGTGCAGTTATGATGTTCTATGAGTAGAAACCCCCTCTCCCCCTACCCCCAAATATAATGTTTCTATCTTCAGGTTTGATGATTATGGGTTAAAGGTAGCTTTCCTCCTCCAAATGCAAAAATAAAGGTAAATTGATGCTTTGATGATTTCTTTACCACAGGCGGTGCAATATTCCAGTCCTTTTAGTTACTGTGCATTTTCGTCTGCTAGCTCCCATTTATGGGATAATATTCCTCCAGAGTTCTACATACCTTAACAGTTTTAAACGTCAACTAAAGACTTTCTTTTTTTTTAGATGGCTTTTAATACTCAGAAGTGAGTGGTTTTTCTTTGATGCTAAGTTCACACGTTCTTGGCAATGTGCGTTCAAATAGTTATTTTCAGTTTAAAATTCCATGTTTTAATGTAAACACAAAAATGTGTTTTTCAGGCTTCTGCGGTCAAAACTCCCCCGTTTATGCATAGTTACCCACAATTTTAAGATCATTTTGGACGTTACGTCAAAATGCACAACCAACAAACAAGTGTTAAAAGGCCTAACTGTGACCAATCAGGGACTCTGATTTGGAAGTGACCAATGGATAGCTTCCACCTAAATTCATGGACGAGCCAACTGCTTGAAAATGGATCACGAAGGAGAAACTAATAATTGCAGTTTGTACCCGAACGGAATTTGATGAAACCAAGTTTTCAGTTATTGGAATAGAGCTTAACATTGTGCACTAGCTCTCTTTAAAATGTAGGAGGTGGACAAGCGTTAGTAAACAGTTGAAAAAGAAACAGAAGAAGAAGACCCTTCCTGTTTGTCCAGTGTGAACACACCACATGCTAAATGCTAGGGATGTCACAATTAATCAGTTAATTGATGAATTGATTTATATTTCTACACTCCAACCAGATCGATCTGTCTGAGGCAAGTTGTTAATTGAATTGACCTATACCATTATAAAATTATTAAACCCCACAATGCCATAGCTATGATCCATTATGAAAGGATTAAAGCTTGACTAGTGTTCATTATCATAAATTAATTGGATATGTGGAGGGCTGATCACATGGTACGGTAAACGGAGGAATGTCAACATGTATGATGGTATTAATAAGTTTGTGGTCAATATTTTTAGATTGCTTATGAAAGGGTTATGTATTGTTTTTTTGTGTTAAATTAGAGCAATGTGGACCAGATATTTTTTTTTGTGTGTTTTGCTTTCATTTTTTCTTAAGCTGCTTGAGATTTGAAAAAAAAGGCACTTGTTGGTGTAAAAGTAAAGACCGACTTCATAAAAGTTTTTTTTTTTAGATGTAATTTGATCTTTAACTGTGCAACAATGTCATGAACTTAAATGAAAATATCTAAAAATGATGCTTTTTACAGCAATTATTTGGATAAAAATACTTTATAATTGATTAGTTAGATTAATTACTTACAGACCCCGATTAATTATTCACATAAAAAAATTAATACCATGACAGCACTAATTATAACATGAAACGATTAAGTGCCTCCACTGGGGACAACACACATGTGATGTCAGCAAAAAATGATCAAGCCATCGTTACAGTCCAATGAGTGGAAACTTTTTACAAGGACATGTGGTAAAGTATTCTACTAATGTTTTGTTAATATTATTTTGAAATGGAAAAACAACAGTGGGCTGAATTTTATGAAACTAAAATGTGAATGGATTTGCCATTAATTCTTGTTTGTTTGTACACATATTTAATTCACATTTGATTATCCTGCAATAAATACAAGGAATCTGGAAAACTTCACCTGCATTGTTTAATACCCAGGTATTTATCTCTGACTGGTTGAAGTTTTGGCTAAAGATGTCCTGGATCGATGTCAATGAATTAAAATTCAAGGTCACTGAATCAATTGAATCCGATTGTTCAAAATGAACCAAAATCAAATATGAATCGGATCAGAAAGCACTAATTATGATATGAATCGAATCGTAGAGAAAAATTAGTTGTTACACCCCTACTATACACTCGTTCAAGATCTTGCATCAGATTTCCTGTATTTTGCAGCCTTCTGGTATTTTATGCTGCGGTTTTGAAAGTTTGTTCACAATTTTTTTTTATCTCTCATTTTAATGTAAGGCACTTTGGGACCCCGATGGTGCTGTAAACTTCCTTCATAAATAAATAAAGAATGATTCTTTTGTTTGTGACTTCGTGTGTCACAAACTGTGTTTTCGTGACTCCTGATGTGATCTCAAAGAAGCTGAGTTATCATTACGGTAAGGATATTATGAGCATGTTTTACTTACCTTTTTAGAAATCTTGTAAGATGTGACTTTTGTTTCTTCAGTTTGTTATTATTCAATATATATAAAAACTTTTTAAGACCTAAATCCTTGTCTCTGAAACCCTGTAACATATCTTTGGTCTTGGTGGATAGCATGGAGCCTGCTGACAGGTGTTTCCAATAAAGGTAATCACCTGTGCTTCTTATTTCAGCTCGTTACTAGTATTGAAAACACCTGGGAGTTAGACGTCTTGCTGATCATAAAGATCGACTTTCTAAAATAATTTTTATTATTATTTTATTTTTCACTGTGTAGATAAACTCACCATTAAATGTATGGACTGATAGCTTCTTTCAAATGCACAAAAGCAGCAGGGGATCAGATAATTTTTTTCCATGACTTTATGAATCTATGAAATTAGCCGCTTGGTGTCTTAATGGACTGGCTGATGGGATTGAGGGTAGGTTAGAGTTGAAAACATCTCTGCATCAGATGGGAAACAAAGTCATAAAACGGTTGTAATTTACAGCAGCGACACTGAGTTTGAAAGATTATTTCAGCGTTAAAAAATACTCACGTTAAAGTTTCAAAATGTCTTATATCACTAAAGCTTTAACTGGTTTTTAGAGCTGAAGCATCATCTCACAGCTTCCACATAAATGTCACCATGTGGTATTTCGTGCCATAATTAGAGTATCCCAGATACGACAGAGCTTACTTTAGCAGAAGATAAGAAATAAATGTAGATGGATGCCTCTGTCGCCAAATTTTTCCTCCAATCTTTGCAAAAAGTCAATCTTATTACTTTTGAGTAATGACAGATCTGCCCCATGCCCCGGATAAAAATGCTGGATCTGCAGTAACTTAAACGTTGGTGACATTTTGATGAAATGATCCTTGATACGAAGCCGTCACAGGACGCCTGTGGCGGCTCTCCGAACACATAAACACTGCAGGCGCCGTTTGCAATTAATTCAATCAGCACTGTGGTGTCTTACATGAACGGAATTCACATGAAAATCTAACAGGAATCTAAAAGCTTTGAAGAAAATTGTAAATAATGTAGGCACCTCATTATTAATGATGGCTGAACACATGTCAGGATCAAGTGCACGCAGCACATGCATTTCAATGTAATCCCAGAGAAACAGCTGGCGTGTATATGTCCATCTGCATGCACATTTTAATCTATGTGCACCTTATATGCAGAGGTGATGCATTATGCAGCTTTCAGTCAGATATGAAGGACAAAATTTAGAAAAGAAAGGGCTTCTGTGGCTGACAGGGATTGGAGAATTAAGACAGGATGGAATTTTCTGGTACACAGTGTCACAAATGTAAGGATGTAAGCCAACAAGGGCGGCAGGATTGCTGGTTTCATCCCTTTTCTTTGGTCCCACTCCGTTTATATTTTTTTATTTGTTTTTTAAGGGATATTTTCTTCAGCGCATCATCAGGTGCACATCAGAAATTTGATTCTGGTTTGTGGTGGGGACTGCTACATTTCTTTTGTTTACACTGTCTCTCCCCGCTGGCTTGCAGCACCTCACGAGTTAACATAAGCATTGGAAAAAAAAAGTAATATCAGAGCTATCCAGCCGTAAAGCTTAGAGCCCGATGGCAGCTCAGACGAGGACAAAGAAGACGTTAATGGATCTATTTGTTTGCAAAGGGATGCTTCAGAATTGTAGCAGAGGAGAGAGACTTTGTCCTGTCCATGTCAGTTGTTGCGCCACAAAACCGAGCTTTTTCATACTGTGGGATTCATCTACTCCTGATCCAAAGAGATTTGAAAAAATGCAGTTTTCATCTTCAAGGATTTTGTATATATTCTCCATCACAAGAAAAACACTACAAGAACAAGTTAAAAACATGATTTTCATTGGAATGGTGTCTTTAAGCCTGTACACTGGACGCAGTGTTTTGCCGTTCATTCCTGCCTGTTTGCATCAATATTTGACAATTATACGCAGCACTTTTCAGGCTGTACACAGTCAATCTGCTGGTATATTTGGAATCATATTGCCCTTTCAAAACTCGAGGGGCCATAGCATTATTTAGCTTGGCTTGACGCTGTGATGAATTAGTGAGTTTCTGCAAGTGTGCTCTGAATTTCATTATGCTAATGCTAACAGACGGGCCATCTGCAACAAGCATCAACTTGGTTGCGTTTCTGTTTGTGTGAGCTATTTTCTTCTCAGTGCAACATGGATGTAAGCACCTGTGCACATATTCTAACACTGCACAAGTGCTCTGCGCCTGTGACCGAACAAATGTTGTGTAATTGGAATTGGCGTACTCACTGGAATGTGAAAAAGCATTGCAGGTGAGGTCCAGTGACCCACAGGCCTCTATCATCTCTGGGTTAAAACCTGACTGAGACCAGTGACGTGAAGTCTTGCAGCAAGAGAGAACAAAAAGTTATGCTTCCATTTAGCCTGAGCTTCAGCCCACACACCAGACATGCTTCAGTGGTCTGAGAAATTACAGGATACCACCCCTTCCAATTTCTTCGGCACCGGACCTGGCTGTTACAGGATCCTGAAACAATTACCCTAAGGGCTGCAGAGCCCTCTTGTTTTTAGCTCATTGAGCATCCACAGCTCCAATTTAGCGCAGGTAATCACAACATTGTTATCTGCTCTCAAATCTTCACCAAAGGTTTTTTTGTCCGAGAAAATGCTACCTGCGCTTGGGTTTCTTGCTGTTTGAACATTGATCAAAGCAAACACAGCATGCCCAGGCGTTTCTTCGACTGGCTAATGCCGTTTCTCCAAGTGTCAGTGACCCAGGCAGCCTGCTTCCCCACATCGCATCAGTCACACCAACCCACATCTGCCGTGCAGGTCCAAGCTCCTCCATCACGGAGCTTGGCTTGTCACTCTCCTTGAGAGTCCCACCCCTGTTTGAGAGGACAAACAAGTTTTACAATTTGCTTCTAATCTGTAGTCTCTCCCCACCATGGGCTGCCATCAGCTCAGCAAATCAAAGACAAGCACTTCACAGGAGAGTTATCCATTTGCACAGCTTCCTACTTTCACCATAGTGTGATTGGGACAGCGCAGAGAAACGTACTCCAATTAGAGATGGACACATTGGGACTCTGCCCCCAACACATTCCTGCTGCTCTACAAAAGGAGTGTGAACACGTCTTTCCCATACAGAAGGACAGATTTCCCTCCTGTCATCTTTCCTGCCTCAGGCTGTTGCTACTCATACAACACATGAAGCCAAGCTATTTCACATCATGCTGTTTCTCTTCATATGTAGTGATGCCTCAGTATGCAAGCCTGTAAGCCTGTAAGCCTGGATGGCTGGTCAAATGTGTGTGTGTCTATGAGGGTGAAGTGTACATCATCTCATGCCTGTGTGCCTGCTCTTTGTTGCTAGTGTCAAAACGCTGTCTTGGGGTAGAAGGTCTTTGGCATGCATCTCTCGTCCGGGCTTCCATCAACAGAAATCCATCCCTCTCTGTAGTGCAGCCTGCTCAGCGCTGGGTTGAGGTGCGTTGGATCAGCTTCATGCTTCACGCATTTGCATGCTGCATGAACACAATCTGCTGGAGCCCAGTGGGAACTCTATTCATCCATTTGCAATGTTTTTACACATCTACATGAAGGGAACCAATTTGGAGCCACAGTCCGTCATATTTCTAATAGGGAATTTTGTGTGCGGGATACCATATAGAAGGCAGCACTCTTTGTGAACCTTCTGGTGTTTTTTCCTTTTCATCCTGAGGTGGATCCGATGGAGACACAGGGTGAACACAGTTCAGATGTTACTGGTGTGGCTGTCCATCTGCGAGGACAGAGCTATTCAATTACATTAAAATCCAGCTTCTCCTACAGCCTGCAAAGTGCATGCTTTCAGATAAGCAGAGAGAAATCTACTGTTTTCGCTTGATTATGCAGTGTATCAACTATGCATGAAGCAATTACACAGAGGAGCCTTCAGGCTTGGATTGAAAATGAATGGATGAATTCTCTACTGTACAGCAATCCATCCTTCCACTCTGTCTTTGCATCCATTTATTAACCCAAGCAGGAGACCATTTGTTTGTGCAAACATTGGTTTACTGTGTTTGTTTGTCTGCTTGCTCAGCCAAAGCTTTCTTTTTATTTTTTATTTTATTTTATTTTTTTTTCAGGAGGTGACAGAGACTTTTGAACACAGTCTACAGGGGCGACCACATGAGCTCGAGAGACTGAGCTGAGTTGACAGAAAAAGGGTCAAGACGGCCTCAGGAAAAAGTCTTATGGTGACAGATGATGAGAGGAATAAAGCCCTGGATGTGCAGAAACTGAGACTGATTGGAATTTAAAGAAAGGAAGTTTATATATAAGAGAAGCGGATAAGTATGAAGGGTGGTCAGACTGGATCAGATGATGATGATTATGCAGAAGTCAGCACAACAGGGTCAAGTCAAATAATGAGACTTTTGTCTAAGAGTATGACCTTCGAAAGCTTATGGAGACATGCTGTTACAGTTTTACTCTTAAAATAATCCCAACTTCTTTGTGTGTTTGTGTGTGTGTATTAGACACAGGAGTAGGGTGAGATCAGGGTTAGAGATGTGAGAAACAACAGCATCTCCGTGCAGAAGAGAATGAATGACTCATCGCCCGTTTCAGCAGCTCCAGCTCTAATGATAGCTTTGAAGGTTAAGTTATCCACTACATTAGCATGTTTTAAGTGAATTTGGGTCAATGATTGATTCGTTTGCAGGCTACCTTTCTTATTTCTTCAGATGTGTTTGTGTGTTTGTTCCTGACTCTGCCTGCCTCCTTTCCTCTCGATTCTTTAAATCCTATTCTCTTCCTCTAATCAATCTTTCTCACTCTGTTCCTCCCACATTCTCCTTCCTTTCTCCTCCTTTCTTCTCCCCCACCCTACTTTTGCATCTTACTTCCTTCAACACAGCAGCCTGCAAGGAAAGGAGCTGCCTCTGCTACCATTTGTTTGGCAGCAGCACGAAACAAACATGTTGCGGTGGACAGACGCTCATGTCCCGGTCCGGAGGAGCAGGATGTGAAGGACAGACCGACGTGGGTGGGCCCTGCCCTGGTCCTAACGTTAGCCCAGTCAGCAGCAGGCAGTTCCAGCCACTTGGCCAGATGGTCCGGACTTAAGCTCTCTTTTTTTTCTGGTCATAAGATGCACCCGTTCGCTCTGTCTTGCCTCATTATGGCCCCCCAGCATCGTGTCGCATTGGTACCAGTGAAAATTAGCACCTAATTATAGGCTCTTCTCTGTGAAGAATGGTACTGGTGCTGGTGGAGTGTGTCACCATGTGGAGGCTGGTTGGTTGACTCACTGTGGAACTGAGGCAGAAGAAGCAGAGGATGAGCAAAAAAACTCACACAGGTCATGAAGTCGGTCAAAAATGCACGGGGACACACAAGTGTGAGGCTGAACAGCCCCTTCTTTATGGTTTGTTTGTGCCTCAGCAAGGCCCCCTCCAACCTATGAGGGGAGCCGCAACAGAAACCACTCATGTTCTGTGTCTGATCCAATAGGATTAATTGCACACACGCTGGAAGCTGATGCCTCTGGTTTCTCTGCACTGCAGGCTCCCTCGTGTTTACGGCGCTGTAGTTAATCTTCACTGTGAACAATGGAGATTTTGTTTTGGTATACTTATCGGAGATTTAAATGCAGATGTGAGCTTGACTATGCTGCCATCTTGTGATTGCATCTGGATATGTACATGATGTAAATAAGCCCAGATTGACGGCCAGGATAAATGTTCTTAATGCAAAACTAAACAGTGGAATGAAACAGAGGTGAAGGAAGAGCTATAGGGGATCAAGCATCTGACTTTGTTATGTTTACCCCAGACGGACGGTTTAAAAACTCTCCGAACCTAACTACTTACAGGATGAGGATCAAACACTCAGCTGAGAGCCTCTGTGATCAAGAGAAAAAATCCTGACAGCTGCTCCCACAGCTGAACCAGCACTGGTCAGAAAATAGCTACAAGATGAAGCAATACAAATCTGCCTTTAGTAGAGCTAACAGCATTCCTCCCAATACTGTTTGACATGCAAGAAGAAGACTCGTTTTCAGTTGGAAATGTAGCAATGAGTTCTTTTATTAGGTTTGCAAAGACTTAGCAAAAAAAGGTTAATATAACAAAAAATTCATTCTTAAACCATACAAAATAACGTTGCATCCAACTTAAACACTTTGTATCATTCCTGCGCTACATCATCTGTTCGACAACGAAAGAACTGGGGGACCTCTCGATTTGGATTTCTGTATGTGAGTGTGCAACATCTTTTCTTGAGTTAATACCAAGGTTTGGCACAAAGCATATTCCGCCACTGTGAAGCTGAAGGTAAACATCCTTGTGGGGTTGAGTTCCTGTATAGTAGTAGGCAGTGTAATGGCAGAGCTTGGCCGATGATGAGGAAAAAGGCTGTTGTGGGTCAGCAAAGGAGATGGCAGGATGGCGGCAGGATGGCATCTGAGCAGTTTTTTGGTTTTTTTTCCTCAAGGGGCAGAGACTTTGTACGGGCTTCCGGGAACATTATCATCACCCCATTTGACGATGACAGTATAACTCCCCTTGTCCTTGACGGTGTACGTGACATTGTAGAGCTTGTTACCCATGTGCTTGACATAAACCTCCTCACAGGGGGTTTGAGGTCCATGCACACCAACCATCAGCATGTTGGTACCTAAATGGGGCAAACATTTTTTTATTGAGATCAAATACTTTGGTGCAAACACCCAAGCAGCTTCAGTTTGGTGGTCCAGGTATGTCTCTGAAATCTCACCTGCTTTGCTGCAGTCAACACTAAAGTTGTTTTTCTGCCCAATCCCAGCTTTGGACAGCCCCTGTCCACGGCAAACCACCTTGCTGGCGTCAGATGTCAGCTTGGTTGAGGTGGTGGAGGAGGAGGAGGAGGCGCTGTAGGCACCACCTACTTTAGAGGTCTTGGTAACAGTTTCAACCAGAACAGAGGAGGTCTCATGCAGGCTGTGTCCCCCTGACAGCCTTGCGCCTGCAGGAGAAAGAGACAGCAAAAAAAAAAAACGTATTTAAAATTGTCTTGACAGAGATTTTAGATAACCCCCAATCCTGACAAAGATGCAGAGAAAAGGAGGAGAAAGTGACATGAGCTCAAACAGAAGGTATAAAACTCTCTCTAAAATAAATTGATTTGAAAGGACCTGTGGGGACTGTTCTGAGCCTTAACAGTATTCTTAGATTAAAACTAGGAGGTTGAATTCAAGTCAATAAAAAGCAAAGCGATGACAAGAATGCATAACTGCAGTGTCGGGCAACACTTTCCATCTGAAAAGTCTGCATAAATTAATACATTTCTTCATTGTCTTGTAAGTTGCACTCTTCTTCAGAGCAACATTTGCCTCATTATCATCACATTTGTCATTCACAGATCAGATGGGAGAATGACTGTGAAACAGACCTGTGACTTTGGCTTTGAAAGGGCTGCCCACTATGTGCTGTGGCCCGCCGTATTTGATTGTGATGAGATAGTTGCCAGGTGCCATGGGTGTGTAGGTGATCCTGTAGCCCTCGGGACATTCGCGGCAGTCCATCTTCACCTTGGACGGCCCATCGATATTGACTGACAGAGTGCCAGAGCCTGCATTACAGGTCTTAACCACAAACTCTGAAGGGATACCTGGAAAATTGAGGGTAAGACTGATGTTAACAGGACACTCTGCACTTGATATCACAATGTTATTTAAATGGGAAATGAGTGCTATCTACCTGTTGTCCCTCCCTGCAATCCAGGCCCGTGTGCAGTCACCATGCCGGGGTCTCCAATCAACCCGGGATCTCCAACACGCACATTGAAGGGGCTCCCGGGAATGTGGCATCCGTTGAACTTGACATCTATGGAGTGAACTCCGTTCTCACGTGGAATGAAGCGGATTGCACTTTTGTCTTGAGAACACAAATTAGGATTATTTAAGTCTTCATTTGTTCAAGGTTTTTTAAAGTTATAGTCCCACTCCAATTATATTTTGATGTATTGTGAAAGTGGTCTTATTATGATTTTGCCATTTTTAGCCAAAATGTTAAAAACCTGTGTCACTTTTTATGACGTAATTTCTGCAGAGCAGCAGTATTTCACTACTAATTTGCTTCTGAGTTGTGGACCGTTGGTGAGGTGTAAGCCTGTCAGCACTTCCCATCAGTCCTTTGTTTACACTTTCCCGCTAGCTTACACTCTTCACAACCCCAACTTATCATTACCAGTGAAACAAAAATGGCAAGCAATGTTGGAGCTATCCAGTTTAGAACCAGATGCCAGCTTGGACTAGCAAAACAAAAACGTGTTGATCTATTTGTCTACAAGTGGATGCATTGGAATGGGGTGAAGCAGGGAGCGTTTGGCCTGCCGACTGTAGATTTTATGTCACATCTGGAGGGTTTTTCAAACTGCCTTTTTTTTCATCTGTTCTTAATTCACAACGATTTTAATAAAGAAATACAAAGAAATGACATTTTAAGCGTAATTTTCTTTAAACGTGTCCTTCGGAATTAGAAAAATGCCACAAGAATTTGTTAAAAACACCAAAAACACAGTTTGCTTTGGAGTGGGTCATCTCTGTTTTAAGGTTGGTGCATACCACTGTCAAGCTCGGAGACGTAGCATTCTTCAGTAGAGCCAGACGGAGTGTGGACTTTGGCGTCAACCACACCCCGGGCGCCGTTGCGCTGCACCATGAAAGATGCCTCCTGGTTAACCTTTAAGTCCTTCTCCTATCAAAACAAGGAAGAGGCCGATTAAATTAAATGTGTGAGCGCCCACACCGGGAAAAACACAATCTGCATGACTCATCAGACCTTAACGAGAACAGACACAGCATTCAGGTTGAAGAGGCAAAGAAGGTCACGTCTACAGCGAGGCGTTTAGTGCGTTCAAGCCACAAGTGGACAAAAGGTCCAAGCAGGTGGAGATACTGTGACATTTTAAATACTGCTGTTGCACTTCAGCTGAATTCTAGTGGAAGAAAAGTGCTCTGAAGTGGCATTTTCAGTTAACTAAAAATACAGAGTTTCAGTGTTTCTGGCAGCTGTAATGGAGATAGTAAAAGCAAATAAAGCAACAACCGTACAATGACAAGACCAATATTATGAGTTGTCACAGATCAATCTATTTCACGCTCACTCTGCTCTGTCTGTCTGGCAGAAACACAGTCGTGCATTTGAGTGCCCACATAGCACAGCTTGTGTTGCCCCACATTAGCAAGGGACAGTTAATCCATCCCTTCATCACTGGCCAGCATCATAGTATTACAGTCATAAACGCTGCTCCAGCTCTGGCATTCAATTACACTTCAAGGACAAAGTGCTATCAGACGGAGATATCAACAACCGCTCACACATGCTTTACAGACTTCTGCATATGTAAATGCTTTGTCTGAATGTTGCAGAAGAAATGCAAAAACGTTGACAAAACGGGCTTAAAGGGGCAGAATGTGTGCGTGTGTGAGAGCGAGCTGTACCTGAAGACTCGTCACGGTGAGCCTGCGGGCCTCATCTGACAGCGTGGCAATTGGAACGATGAAGGGGCTGTCAGGGATGTGCTCATTGTTGAATTTGATTGACACCTCATAGTCTCCTGTGGAAGCATACATGTTATTTACTTTCACGATCAAATGAACCGCTGGAATACCCGAGGAACTATGGGAGTGCTCAACAGTAAAGAGACAAAAAAAACACATAAAATGCACAACAGAAAAGAAACTTTGGTTGTGGGAGTTTAAAAGGAAAAAGAACTCTACCTGGTTCTTTCACTATGTAGGAGACTCCACAGGAACCATCTTTTCTGTCTTCAAAAGTGATCTCAGCCTTGCTGGGTCCTTCTACTGCAATAGACAGGCCGCCAGCACCTGCCTCTCTGGTCCAGATACTGAACTCAGCTAGAATGGTTGGAGATTATGAGATTACTTAATTCAATTCATTGTTTTAAACAGCAACAATTCTTCATCTTAAATTTAAGATACACACAGAGATACATCAAAAAGCAAAAACTACAACTCATTCATTCATATAGAGTGAACTTACAAGGAGCTCCAGCCACGCCTCTTTCCAGCCCGGGACCTCCTGCACGAACCTTGTGTGCTCCACCTTCTCCCATAGGCCCCACTGTGAACTGGAAGGGGCTCCCAGGAACGTGCTGCCCTCTGTATTTAACATTGACAGTGTGGGGTCCAATTTCCTGAGGGATGAAGCGCACGCTGTATGTGCTGCTCCCTCCATCTACAATGTCCGCATCCACCGTTTTCCCACTCGGACTGGTCACCTGAGCTGTCATGGCCTGAGAACCGCTTTCAACTGAGAGAGGGAGGATCAGAAAAATCCAACAGTTAGAAATAATTTGGTGTATTTTCTTTTTTTGTTTCTAGTTGTTGCTTGTGCCAGCCAGTCGATGTATTTATGTTGCATTACAAAGAGATAGATTTGGTTAAAATAGCTTGATTGGTTAAGCTAAATGGGGCAGAGATAACAAGTTTTCTTCTTTCTGTTCCCTTTCATTTTCACCCAAAAAACAGAATGTTATGGAGGTTTGTTTGTGTTTGTAATATGAAAATGAGATAAATCACTAAATGTTTCACAATCTGGGCTCATGTTTTGACTTACCTTCAGGTCTAGCGGTGAGGCCAGCAAAGCTGCTCAGGCTCTCTCGACCCAGAAAGTCTCCAAAAACATCTCTGAAAGGACTTCCTCCTCCTCCCACCTGGGTGCTCTCTTCTACGCGTACCTCCCTCTTGGTCTCTCCACCACGAGTTTTGCTGATCTCTGTGCGCTCGGTGCGCGTGTATGTGTGGCTGCTGCGAGTGAACGTCCGGGTCAGCCTCTCCTGAGCTGAAACCATCTGAAACCAGTTTCCTGTGGCAGGAAAAAAGCAGAGAGAATACTAATGTAGCTGTGGGGCAGCTTCAGGATTACCCGCCACCCTCTAACCATTTCTGACCGGCTCCTGTTTTCACCTGGGATCTTGAGGTTAAGTCCGCATGTGCTACCCACAGAGGCAAGAGAGGAGGCCTGTCTCTTTCTCGTAATGCTTTCCTTGATCCTTCCTTCTCCTGTCACCTTGACCGTAAATGGGCTTCCTGGAAAGAACATACAGAAAATGATCAATAAGACTCATGTCAAATCATCCAGGCCTTTCAGTGTTCAGTGAATTCTTGGAATAGATTCCCACCTGGAATGTGCTTTTCTGCAAACTTGATGTTAACGATGTAACTTCCAGGCTCTGTTGGGCAGTAAGTCACCTTGCATGTCCCATCCTCCATATCCTCACAGTTGATGTCCACTTTGCTCGGACCCTCAATCGACAGAGCAAGACCTCCATAACCTGAGTAAAGAAAAAAAGATGAGAAACATTTCAACAAAACATTTTTGCTAAATTTTGGAGAATATTTTTCTCAGTTTACCTGCATTCCTTGTGTCAACAAAAAATTCTGCCATTTCAAAAGTGTGTGCTTCAATCAGGCCTTTTCCAAAAGCTTTTACTCTGCTGGCCTCACCGATCTCCGACTGACCGACCATGATTTTGAAAGGACTGTTGGCCACATGGATGCCATCCTTTCTGACGCTAACTTCATGCTCACCAACTTCTTTGGGAGTGAAAGAGATTCCTATTCATGTAAAAGAGAAACGAAATGTTGATTCATTCATTCTTTTAAGGATTCATGAGGGATTTGGTGTGTCTTAACTCTGAGTGTGTCACCTAGGTGTCTGTTGGGAAGCCTCTTCAGCAGGCAGGGCTCCTCATTACCCGATGGTGCTCTGATACTGGCAGTCAAGCAGCTCAAATCAGTTTCTGTGATCTTTAAGGACACATCAGCTGCTGTTCCCACATTCAGCTGGGAGGTTCTGGTTATGGAGTCATCTCCTGTCGTACAAAAATGATTACGTTTTTTATGACCTCCTAAAAGCTGGTTTGATATAAATGTTCATCAAAAGATTCACCAGTGATCTTGGCGGTAAATGGACTTCCAGGGATGTGCTTATTGTCAAATTTAACAATGATGTTGTAGTCTCCCGGTGCAGTGGGGAGGTAGGACACAGTACAGGTGCCATCTTTGTTGTCCTTGCATGTGATCTCAGCTTTGGAGGGACCTTCTACTGCAAGTGACAGTCCACCTTAAGAGGGAAAGGCCCCCAAAGGAGTTTAGTGAAACAAACTCATGAAACCTCCCGAAATTGTGCTAAAGCACAGCAAAGCATTTCATTTTACCTTCTCCAGCATTCTTGGTGACCACTGTGAAGGTGGCAGCCTTATTGACCATGCCGTAGCTAAGACCCGGACCATAGGCAGTGACCACACCGCTGTTTACCGCATCCACGTAGAACTGGAGAGGGCTTCCTATAGCAAATATAAACAATGTTTAAGGTGTATTAAGACTGGAACAGTCAGTTGGTCCCAACCGAGTCCGCTTAATTCTGAGCCCTGAACCTTGCACTTTGTCTGTTTTCAGACTGCCTTTCAACTGCACATTTCTGTTTTGAACAAAAACCATGAGACTAAAGATCTCCTCAGTCTTTGACCAAGAATCACGAGGGCGGGGCAGACTAAAGAGAGAGAGAGAACAATGGAAGTACTAAGATTTGCAATCCTTGTCAGGATAGGTCATTTATTCAAACTTTATACTTCACTGACCAATTTTAAAAATCTGTATCAAGGTCAGGTAAAACACTTTCCTCTTGTTTCTTTGTAACTGGATCTGCTTGGTTGTATTCAGACTGAAACTTTGACTGTGTTTATTCTGAATACACCCTTAGACTCTGGTTTTTGCTCAATTTGGTTCCCATCATCAGCTCATTTCTGACCTGGAATGTGGTTTCCATCATATTTGATGTCCATCTCATGGAGGCCTCTCTCTGTCGGCTGGTACTTGATTGTGATGGTGCCGTCTTTATTGTCGGTGATGTGCGGCCGAGCAGTTTTCCCTGACGGCATCCGCACCTCACCTAAAGTTTTTTAAAAAATGTTCATTTCAGTGGCATTTTTTCCATTTGTTGCAGCAGCTGGGTGCTTTGTGTAAAGCCTCACCTGTGATTTCTCCTTGCTGTGGTGTGAAAGGCACCAGGAAATTAACTGGACGGAAGAGCGGGTCCACTGTATCACGAGGAACCACTGGCTCATTTGTGGCCTGTCAGTGCAGAGGGCAAAATGTCACATAAAGACACCTGAAACACAACTCTAACTGCTATGTAATTACTGCTTTACTCACCATCACGTGGAAGGGGCTCTTTGGGATGTTCTGCCCTCCAAAGCGTATCGTAATTACATATTTCCCTGGTTCAGGGGCAGTGTAGTAAATATCAAAGGTGCCATCATGATTCTCCACCACATCCATGTCCAGCTCGATTCCCTGTGGGGTCAGCACCTTGCAGGTCACCTTGCCTTTCCCTGCAGCCTTGGCATCCACTGTGATGACTGTGTCCTCCGAGGTTTGCAGCTTCTGCAGACTTGCTGTAAAGGACAGAAGGACGAAAAATTCAAAGTCCCGAATAAATTCACACCAAAAAGCGTGACTTGCAATGTTGCCGGGACAGAAAAACAAAGCCTGTGCGACTCACACATGCCATGTCCTCCAACTGAAACTGCAAAGTAGAAGAAAGCAGTCGTGAATAAATCTAAAAATGATTCCACAAACTGTCATTGTGTTTTGTTCATCAGAACCATCACAGAAGAAGTTGTTACCTGTGAGAAGACATTTGCTGGCGTCTCCTGTGGGCAGAGACTGGATGCGGTAAGGGGAGTATGGAATCTCATCTCCTCCGTATTTAATGGTGATGGTGTAGGGGCCTGTAGAGTCAGGGACATAGGACACAGTGTACGTCCCATCCCTGTTGTCTTGGATGGTTGCGTTCTTTGGCTTGCCCTCTGGATCCTGTCAATATGCAAGTTTGTTTTAGTAAGTAGCAATTACTCAACTTTTGCAGGTTGGAGCAGCTGGATGGTTTGATTGACTGCATGTCAGACTGGCGCATTGGAAACCTGGGTTTGCATTCCAGGGGGAGCGATGAGCTTCATCCAGTGTGCCTATATAGTAGCTATGAGGGGACCCAAGTGTGGGTCCCCCTGTGCTAGTTCCCAGCCCAGATAAAATACAGGATTGTGTCAGGAATAGAAGCCAGCAAAAAAAAAAAACCATCTCTGCCAAACCACCTATGTGAATCAGTAAAAACTAAAGGGATATACTGAAAGGTGAACCTACCAAAATCTGTACAGTGAGCAGTCCCTCTCCAGCATCACGAGCATCAATCGTGAACTCAACAGGCAGACTCGCAGATACACCTTTAGTATCCAAACCAGGACCACTGGCTCGGACCTTACTGGCATCATGGCCGGGCTGAGACATCACTTTGAATGGACTGGTAGAGAAAATATAGTCATTAAAACCAAAAGGCCTTGTATAGGAGACCTATTTCCAACGTAAACCAACTGGTTGACTCTGGTTGTTGTTTGAAGTTAGTCAAAAGGCTTCATACCTGTGTGGGACTTCCTGATCAGAATATTTCACTGACACAGTGTAGGGGCCGTCCTGTGCTGGGGTGTAATGAACTGTGTGGGTCCCGTCCCCATTGTTCTTCACACCAACAGGCTCCACTGTACCTACAAATATTCAAATCCAAGGTGTTCATTTATAATTACTTAATATTGAACAAATTCTACATTTTCTGTCAAAACTGTATCCTCACCTGTTGGACCATAAAGTTTTACATCCAGTGGAGCCTGTCCCGCCTGAGTACAGTCCACTGTAAAATTCTGAGGAACGTGGGCCCTCACTCCTGTGCCTAGACCTGGTCCAGAGCACTTGACCTTGGTGGGATCCACTGGATCCTTCACAGGAACACGAAACGGGCTGCCAGGGATTGGTTGACCTCCGTAGTTGATATTTACATCATAATCTCCGGGAGTGAAAGGTACATATTCCACACTGCAGCTGCCGTCTTTGTTGTCCTTGCATGATATTTTTGCCTCGGAAGCTCCCTCAATAGTTAGACCCAAACCTCCAGTACCAGCACCCCTGAAAGAAAAGATGGCTTTTTTTATTTTCCTCGTCATTGCTTCTGTCCCGATCTATATTGTCAGATTCACCAAAGCTATAAAGGTTGAATTATGTGCACTTATTTCTGTTATGCCTCCACAGATGTCTCCTCTGTGTGTTTTCACAGTACCTGGTTTCCACAGTGAAACAGTTAGGCTTGTTAGTTATTCCTCCCTCTAGACCCGGCCCAAAGGCACGGACCCGAGTCGGATCACATCCTTCAACCACAGACACTCTGAAGGGGCTCTTAGGAACAGGCGCATCATCGTACAGCACTTCAATCAGATGAATTCCTGCACACAAGCAGACGCATCTGTGCAGTCAGGGCCCTGCTGTCATTCATTTTCATTTGATTGCTGTAAAAACTGAAAAGCATTCTTTGATTGAGTCCCCTCCTTTTAATTATAAGCAAAACTAAATCCCCAAAAGGAATATAAACATCTGTTTATTAATAAAAGCCACTTTCCGGAGTTCAGATGCTTCGGTGAAGCAACAAGAGGATCCATCTGCTTCTTATTCATTATTCTGTAACAACGTGTTTTTGACAGAGCGCTCTAAGTAGGTCTATGGAACACGGCAGGTTCTCAGCTGCAAAGCTCTGATATTAGAGCATGTCTGGTGGGGCAGAAGTGCTCTGTGATCCCTTTGCTTTGTGTTAGAGGTCTCTATTAATACCAACTGTCATCCCCTCGCTGTATTGCTTCATGCAGGCAGCCTTCAGCACACATATCCGCCTGGTTAAGAGCTCCTGTTCCAGAGCGCACTATATATAAAGCAGAGGCTGTCTGCCTCTATGCCTGCCTGCTCTCTGCCCTCACATCATTGCTTGACTGCATCATTCTGTATTTATACTGCTCTCTCACTTGCTCTTCCTTTTCCCACTCTTCTGCTTTAATCCCAAATGGTGCTCCAAACCAGCACCTGTTGGCAATTCTTTGTCTGTCTGGCTTTACATTTGTTTCACTCCCCATCTTCTAATAATGTTTTTTAAGTTTTGCTCATATTAACTGTTTAACAGTTTTAGTTCAGTGCCTGTTTCTCATCACTGATCCTTTAATTGCATTCATTTGCACATTTAAATTAACTTGCAGCTTGTTTTTTTCACTCTCTCTGAGCTCATACCATCCTCGAATGCAGTGTACTCCACTCTGTAGGTGCCATCTCCCTTGTCTGTAATGTAAGCATCTGTATTGGAGCCAGAGGGGTTGATAATGTGAACTTTGACACGACCCCCTCCAACTTTGATGAGGGTGCGGGCATCGACAATGAAGTGAGTGGTGACTTCTCTGAGGACCCCTGGAATCAAAAAGGAGACATCCGGTGATTTGTTGACTGGGATCAGCATCAAACTTGCTCTGGAAGGGTTGTAATAAATGCTTTATCTGGCACTTTACTGTCACTGAAGGACAATTTGCTCAAACTATAAGCCGCATTTGAAATGCAAATTGATACTGAGGTGAAGGTATTTTGATCAGTCTCACCTCGGGGCTCCACTCCAGGCCCGTAAACATGGACCCCACTGGTGTCCACTGACGGCTCCACCTGCAGCACCCGGGGGAAGTGGGGAATTGTGTGGCCGCCATATTTAATGGTGATGGTGTGTGTGCCTTGGAAGGATGGGATGTACGTAACAGAAAAGGTCCCCTCAGTGGTTTTCTGGATGTGTACTTCAGCCTTAACCCCAGTCTCTGACACAATCTCAATGGTGAGCTCAGCATCGCCTGCCCTGCTGCAATCCACAGTAAAGGTTGCTGGTTCTCCTGCCTTGGCCCTCTCTAGACCTGGCCCACTGGCAACCACTTTGTTGGGATCGAGGGCGGGGCGAATGGTGGCTTTGAATGGAGAGCCAGAGATGTGCTTCTCTGCAAATAGGATGTTGATGGCATATTCGCCAGGCTCGGTGGGAAGGTAGGACACTGAGCATGTGCCATCACCATTGTCTTGGCATTCAATTTTTGCCTCACAGGGACCCTCCACTGTCAAGCCCAGCCCTCCAGCGCCGGCTCCTTTAGTATCAATGGTAAATGGAGCTGGTTTACCCACAATTCCGCCCTGCAGGCCTGGACCAAAAGCTCTCACCTTTGGGAAACAGAAACATGTTTATTTTGTTTAGCTCTTAGTTTATCTGTAAACCTGTGAGATGCTGCAAAGAAGCTTTACCTTTGAAGGATCAGCTGGCATCACTGCCTCAACCCCAAAAGGACTTCCTATGACAGGGTTCCCATCATAGCTGACGTCAACCTTGTACTGCCCCTCCTCTGGGGGGATGTACTTAACACTGTGTGTGCCTTTTGCTTTGTCTGACTCCAGCTTGCAAGGAATTGGTCGACCTGAGGGAGAGGTCATTTTCACACCTACGTTGCCCAGCCCACCAGCACCCTTTGTGTTCACCGTGAACTCCTGGTCCTTCCCAACCTCCACTTCTGCAAGTTAGAGCAGTTAAATCATTCCAGATGGTTCTGGACAGGTGTAAACAAGGAAGGAAGCTGTTTTTTTTTCTTGTAACTTACTGGTGTCCAATCCCTCAACTTTAACCTTTGCTAGATCCATAGCTGGTGCCACTGTAATATGGAAGGGGCTTTTGGGAATGGTGTCTCCTCCATGAGAGATAGAAATTGCCATGTTGCCCTGAGAAACGGCCAGAAAACACATAAGTACTCAATAATTAAGATGTGTGAAGATTTTTTTTTCTGAGCTAGAGGACTCCATACCTGCTGAAGAGCTGTGTATTTGACAGTGTAGGAATAATCATGATTATCGATGATCTCAAAGTCACGCACTGCCTCTCCAGGGCCAGATGCGGCGAAATGCACCTCAGGTTTGGCTTTTCCTGCTCCCTTTGTGTAGATTGTGAAGTGTGTTGGAGTGCCCACCTCCACACCTGAAACAAGCAGTGCTGTTGGCATTATAACTGTAAAAAGTGGGTGATTACTGACTGCTCTGCGGACATTATCATAGTCTCACCTGTCTTGTTGAGTCCTGGACCCTCTGCTCTCACCTTGCCAGCATCATGAGAAGGATCCACTTTGACTTTAAATGGACTGATGGGGATTTCCTGTGAAACCAAAAAATGTTTTATAAGTGATGTGAGGAAACCTGGTTCTGCCTGAACTGGAGCAACTTACCTGGTCAGCAAACAGAACCATGATAGTGAATCGTCCTGGAGCGGGTGGAGTGTATTTGACAGTGAAGGTGTCATTGTCGTTCTTGATGATGTCAAAGTCGATATCCGCCTCAGCAGGACCAACCACCCCTGGGGCACACTTGATTCCAATGCTGATGTCCCCTAATGGTGCATGACAATGAGCCCAATTCATAAAGGTTACTTAAAAGTAGATGATCTGAATAAATTGAAGTCATCGAGCTCCATCGCCTGGAGCTTGATTTCAAGTACAAGCATACATTTAAATGGGTTTGCAGCTTATTCTCACAGTTTTACTTCTTCTATTCCTTTTGTGCTTCTCTATTTTTAGCTTTTATGAGACGGCAATGATATTTGCACAACCATTCTCGATCCTTTTTCTCTTGGAATCGCTCATATCATGCACTCACCTTGGCCAGCCTCGCTGCAGTCCACAGTGAAGTATGTTGGCTCATTAGCTTTAAGCCCCGTCTTCTCCACTCCAGGCCCAAAGACCTTTACTTTGTCAGGATGAGAGCCCTCTCCAACCAGAACCTAATGAATTCACAGAGCACTTGAAGCAGAAACAACTCCTACAGCTCTCTTACTTTACATTTGGTCAAGTATCCTTATATTCTGTTGAGATATTTTTATGTCAAGTGTATCTGTGTTTGCGTATCTGTAAGAGTCTTACCCTGAAGGGGCTGTTGGGGACGTTGACCTCACCCCAAGTGATGATGATGGTGTGCTTTATGGGTTTGACAGGAGTATACACACACACAAATGTGCCGTCCCCCCTGTCAGTGATCTTGATGTCGATGGTGCAACCTTCTACATCCTGAACGGACACAAACGTCTGTCAGCTCAGGCCTGAGCAGGCTCATGCAATAAAGATGACACTTCCCCATGAATAAAAAATGATCTTGTGAATCTCGTACCTGTGCATAGATTCTGAGGTGACCCTTCCCAGCCATGCGGGCATCGATAGTAAACTCAGTTGGTTTGTTTACAATGACCCCAGTTGGCTGCAGGCCTGGACCATATGCTTTGACCTGTAAACAGTTTAGTTAGGTTACACAAAAGCACAAGCTCTGTGTTACTTATCATGATAAGAAACCACAAGTCATTACTTTTTCAGGGAAAACATCATTGACTGCAGGGAGGATGTGAGCCATAAAGGGACTGTCCTTGATGTCTTCATCATCACAGATGACGTGCACGGCGTAATCACCGGGCTCGGTTGGCCAGTAGCGGACATCACAGGAGCCGTCACCTTTATCATCACACTCAATTTTTGCCTGTGATGGGCCTTCAATAGAGAAGCCTGGGAAAATAAAACACAGAGATTTTAACAAAATATATCCAAAATTACTCTAAATTGATTTTTTTATTGCGTACAAACTTACCTAAAGTTCCAACTTCAGTGCCAATGGCCTCTACCACAAAATCAGCTGATTTCCCCACCACTCCAGTCTTCAGACCAGGACCCCAGGCCCTAACCTTCTGAAAACCTGCCTCTCCACCCACCTCTACCTCAAAGGGGCTAGAAAGCACACGAATGCATGAGCATACATGATGCATGACCTGAAAACTGCTAAAGAAAAGTTATAATCAGGAGACTTCTACCTGCGTGGGATGGGCTGGCCTCCCCAGGTAATGCTAACGGTGTATTTACCAGCTTTGAGTGGATGATACTCACACTCATAGACTCCATTACCAGCATCTCTCACTTTCACCTGCTCCTCCGCTCCAGCTAAAAAGAATTATTAAAGTTAGTGTGGATTCTGATGAGCACAGACACATTCCATATGCATGCCGAAAAAGCTGAAAAGACAGTGCCCCAACAAAGGAAAAAAATAACAATATATGTATGGAGAAGAGATACGGAGAACAGAGTGATGACTGACTCACTTGGTCCTTTGACTGAGACGTTCAGGGTGCCGCTGCCAGCTCCCTTAGTGAAAACTTTGAAGTCTGCAACCTCCCTTATTCTCACACCTTTAGGCTGTAGCCCTCTGCCAGCAGCTCTGCAAGCATTGGGGTTTATTGCTAAAAGGAAAAACAATAAGCGTAAATGACAAAGCTATTTCAAAACCCCAGAACACGGAGAGTCGCCGGCAGTTTGCAGCAGTGTTAGTGGAAGATTGCAGTTCACATGGAAATTCTTAGCAGAAAAAGGGCAAAACCTGAAGAAAAAGAGTGATGCTTTATGCAAAAAAAAAAAAAAATCACACAAAGTAGACTATCTTCCATAAGGTGCTGACACATCACAATGCATCTGACAACATTTCAGTCTGGTACCCTGAAATGTCGATGACAGGCTTTAAACTGAGCACTGGCTGATGTAACTTTGGACATGAGAAAAACAAACACGTCAAGAGCAGAAGCAGAGATATTTAACAAAGAAGAACAAAGAAAAGCGGGAACAGACAGAAATGCAATCTGGGGCAATCTGTACGATATGTGTACAACACTCCATTTGATCTGTCTCTGAGTGTAACTAAACCATCAAGCAGAAGAAGGAAGGAGCAGGCAACCAAGCACAGAGGTGACCCTCTGCGCTCTGATTTTAGGGAGGGCGCAGAGGGGCATCTGCAGGGCCTGGCACAGGAAAGACGGCACTGAGGCGAGCTAACCAGAACAAGATCCTCCTAGCAGACATGTACTAACTTGGACGGCCCGCTTTTTTGGGGGGAACCCCCGCTGCACCCTTTGCTCCAGGTGGGGTGCGCACTGACTGAGGAACTATCTGCAGTGGAGCTCCCGCAGGAGGAGCAATGCTTGGTGCTAGAAATGACAGATAGGAAGGGTCACAGTCTGTGCACGGCGGCTGTTCTCAAGGAAAATAAAAGTGACTGAAGATTGTGATGGATAGATCAGTCTGGCAGCAACAGCATGCTAAGGAATCTGATTTGTGTGACAGTAACTTACAACACAGACGGATGACTTACCCTCCGCAATGTTGACGTGAAAGGGACTCCTGGGGATCTCCTGGCCCGCAAATAATATGTGGATGGTGTGAGGCCCCTCCAGAACGGGGTGGTAGGTGCAGCGGAAAACACTGTCACCCTTATTTTCTAGGATGAGCTCCACCGTGTCTTTCTTGCCTTGAGGATCAACGATGACCACACTGATGTCTCCGTTCCCAGCACCTGCCGAAGGTCACAACAAGAAGACTTCATTGTTTAGAGATTATCTTGCCTCAATTTCAAGATCCGACAGTTGTCTGTGTTTCACCTGCTGTGTAGATGTCAAAGTAGGTGGGCTTGTTGGCCACATTGCCCGTCGCCTCCAGACCTGGTCCCCTTGCATGGACTTTGCTGGGGTCCCCCATGTCTTTTGCCACATTCACAGTGTAGGGGCTCTTATCAATGTCCTGCCCCGCAAACAACACCTTCACCTGTCATTCAAGATCAAAGGGAAACCTGTTTAAGACAAGTGATAACGAAGTGTAACAAATCCCGTTTGTGGGATTCATACCTTATGAACACCTTCAACTTTGGGGGTATATGTGACCGTGTAGGTTCTGTTTTTGTCCTTGTTGGGTTTAACTTTAGCCTGGAGAGGAAGGAGTCAACGTGAGAGAGGTTTAAATCAAACACAAGCTGCTACACTTTGAAAAACTTTGAGAATACCTAGAACTTTGACAGTAAGCTAGCAGAGTACATGTCCAGACCTTTAGGTAATTATTTATAACTTGCCTCCTCTTTGTGTCCTTCAGGGTCTTCAACAAACACCAGGACTTCACCACTGCCAGCCTCCAGAGTTTCCACTGTGAACACAGCTGGGTGCAGAACTTTGTTGCCATGAGGCTCAATGCCTGCAACAAGGAGACGTGGTTTACATGTGATAGTTTGGTGCAGTGCAGATAACAGCACTGAATGCTGTTGTCCAGCTACAACCAGTTTACCATCACCAGATAACAAATCTCACACATAATGAAACATAGATTTTGGTCAGATTTTCCAAAAATTAAAAAAAGGATCCCACAAAAAAAAAAAAACAAAACCAAAAGATTTCTTTAAATTTAGATCTGTTTCTATAGAAAAGAATCTGATTTCATCAGGTATGAATTTGAGGCTGAGAAACCGGACCGTAGAAATCATATTGTGTTACCCACCGGGCCCATAGGCTTTGACTTTATCTGGAAACAGCTGTTTGGGTCTAAGGGGAGCCCCAGGCTTCAGCTTTGCCTTGGGGAACTGAGATAAGTATGTCATCACAGAGTGCTCATCCACATCTGGGTCCACAATTTCCTCAGGAGCAATCACCTACAGCACAGACAGCGAGACAGAGGTTAATCGCACAAGCTGCCGGAGCTTTTCTGCAGAAAATATGGTTGACTTGTAATTGAAAAATAATCGATATGAAGAGGAAAGTGTAACTCTTCAGCAACCTCAAACAACAAAGCATAAAAAACCCCTGCGGTGACCTAATTTGTTCTTAAATGAACTAAATTGCCATTTGCAGCATAGATATGGATTATTTTTACTTCAACTTTCCCTTATTAAGCATAGTACAGCAGAACTTAACACGGATTAAAAGTATTTATTCTCTTCGCCTCTGACTCCTCAAGCTCTTAAATCACTTGTTTGCCTGTCTATCACACAGTGGCACAAAGCCGTGCACCACAATGGTTATATTTAACCTCAGGATAGCGGAGTTAAGCCACCGAGGGGGTTGGGAGAGGGATTTTATCCTGAGCCAGACCTCTCCCTCATCTCCTTAACAGCACAGCACTGGAATCCAGCCCCTAAGGCCTGCAAAGTCATGACATGCACCCCTGACTATCTCGCCAATGCAAAGCCTCCTAGACAACAGCACACCCTGTGTCTTGGACAAACAAGTAAACAACCGACACGGCGCTCGTGCGAAGTACAAACTCAAATGGGACTCAAAGTATTGCGCTCCGAGGCTGGTAAAATTGTTATTCTGATGAGTGCAGCATATTTACACCTCGGCTTGAGGCACTGGGTCAGATGGGTCTTAGGAAATCTCACACCTCTATAAATTCACAGATCCTAACAAAGTCCAACACACTCTCTAACTCTGAGATACAATAAAGTGGATGGAAATCTAAGAGGTGAGCTTGGTAATAAATATTTCATATTCCCCTCCAGTATGAGATTCTAGGAAAAACACTGGGCTCTGCATCAGCCACAGAACCATCTTTTTTTTATTCTGTGTTTTCTTTTTGTACAGAACCTCTGCCTTTTTTTGGTGTGTGCTGATCTGACTGGGGTTAATTCACAGAGAAGAGGCAGTACTTGTTTACTGAGACCACACCCACCCAACTGATCAATACCAACTAACGCCACCAATCTGCTGCATCTCACCTGAGGCACCCCCAGCCAGTCGTCAGCCTGCTGCATGGCTTCTTTGGCATTCTGCACAGGCTGGTTTGGGTCCCAGTCGGCCCAATCAGGGCACAAACCTAGAAGAACACAAGAGGGCAATTAGACAATCGTGCATTGACCAATGTAGGCAGAGCTTGACTGCTGCTGCTATATTAAGTCCACTTAGGCTGTCACTACTATCTTCCCAACACCTCCAACGACAAGAGTCCATGACCTCACTCACATTACTTTGCTCCTCCGTGTGACAATAAATGTCCATCGACTGCTCACGACTTCTACTGAAGCGGCGGCGCTGCAGCAGAGGCCCGCCTGCTCTGTGGTGCTAATGCCTAAATTGGATTAGTGCTGGCAATGGAGTGGCCTCTCACTCAAAAGACCCATGCAGCACACCACAGAATACTATTATCCAATTAATAAAGACATGGGATCTCTGAATAAACAGGGGTTGCGTGTGCTTGGAACGAACTGAGTGTGCCAATTCACTGGAGAATTGCAATAATCCTGTCATCTGGGAGTGAAAGCTCAGCCTAAAGCATGGCTGTAAAACAAAACAAAACATTGATCCACCATGTAGCTGGGCACAATAACACTGAATATGCTAAGAAGAACTGTTGCTATCTGTCTGTCCTGACTGTTGCTTTCTTTGTTGTACCTGAATGAGTTCAGAGCCTCTCAAAGCCAGCTTCCCTCTGCTCTTTAGCTAAAGCTGATAAAACAGCACAACCTTGTATGGGCAGAGCTGCGGCACAGTGTTTAAAAGATGTCTCTTCAGATCAATGGCTCAGATAAACACAATTAAACATTGTGTCCCGCACTTGCTACTCCCCCACCTTCAACCGAGCGAGGCCCAGCTTGTGCACGACTCCCTCATGTTCATTGTTGGAGGCAGAAGCCTCCGCTGGCGTGGACTCAAATAACGGCCTCGTGGTCGTCGGATCCGTGGCTCAGGCTCCTCCCTGTGACAGATTACTCTGCATTCTGATGCAGGGCCAAGCTTCCCTCTTGATGGAAGAGTAGGAATGGTGTCCAAATTTGGGGGTGTTGAGTAGCAGCAAGTCTATAAACGCTAAAGCCAGGCTTGGGCTTCGGGGCCTGAGACTGAGAGCAAATGCTTCATTGTGCGACAGCTGGTAGGGACGCCCTCCGGTCAACACAAACTGCTCTACAACACAAAAATATGACCTGCTCTCCAGAGACAGGTCACACTTGTTGGTGTCTAAATTTGGTTGTGTGCTTGAAAAAGTTGTGTGATCGTGTATAGTGAGGCAAAAAAAACCTTCTTCCTGTAATTACCGACCTACATCCTGTAGAAACCCAAGAAACAAGCAGTGTCTACGGATATTCTGACTCAGCTTTAGCGGCATGCAGCCCGTGGAGCAGCTGACTTCTTCTTACCAGGCGCACAGTTGTCAACCAGGGCTCCCAGTGCTTTGCCGTCCCGCCAGTCACGGTTAAAGTTGTTGATGGGCAGCTGGGGCACTTTGTTCTGAATCCAGCCCAACAGGCGTTGCTTTGGGGTCAGTTTTTTCGTCTCCTCGTCATCCTCATCATCCCACATGGGCATTGAGATGGAGTAATGCAGAATGAGAGTCCAGATAAGACCCAGAATCAGCTTTAGATTGCCGTCCACGATGGCTTTGCTATCTGTCATCAGAAAGAAAAAGAGGATCCTGAAATGTCATTTATTGTTTCATATCAGGTGCTGGTGAGCTGCATTGAGAATTTTTGTGCTCAGTTTACTGCTTGTGTCACTGATAAATAAGATGTTGTGTGTCAAAACGATCCTTCTGTTCAGCTCTTTACAGCTGACTGGGCTATTCTGGGTAGAAATATAAACAATAATGATTGACTGCTGAGCAAAAAAGAATCTAATGCTTCTCACTGCTTCCCCCGAGCCCCTTTCTTTCAGACAGCTGTCTGGCTGAAGACCCCTGACAGTCTGTCATCCAGTCACAATGGTCCTCTAAAGGCAGTGACAGCTGAGGATGTGTGGAAATGGATCCCCCCCCGCATTAGTACCTCTTGGATTTCAATTACCTCCTAAACTTGCAGCTCTAGAGTGCGATAAATCAATTTAACTTATTGACAGTGAGCTTGTTTCCAGAAGTTCTCAGAGGTGAAGCTTTTCAAACGAGCTTGTTAAAATCCACCCTAATTTGGAAACTGAGGCATTTGAGTGACAACAAAACCTCACAGAAGAGGGCTGAACTTGAGTCACCGAGTCCAATTAAATTCACTCCGAAGATTTCATTAGCATTTAGGGATTAATCCTGTGTTTTGTGAGTTTGAAGGGCTTTTGAAATTACTGTTTATTTGTTGCAAGACTTTCCCGGTGCTTCACTTTTCGCAGCAGTACGTCTTATCAGAGCCCAGGGTTTGATGTGTCACTGCTTGACTGGCACAGGCAGGTGGCACAATGTCTTTCCGGCTTTAAGGGCAACTGTGTGGTCAAAAGGACACCCATCAAATGGGATCCAGTTACCCACTGTGACACATGTGCAACTGGTGGCTCTATTCAGTGTCACTGCTGCAACAAGGCCCAGACATTATCTTCAGAGGATTTCCTTGACCTAGAGGGACTGCATGCAGGGAGGAGTGGAAGGAAAATGCCAAGACTTGCTTTATTTTCACGCCCTGTTTCTGTCAAAGCAGTCTGACCCTGTGTGTGTCTGCACAGCTGTGACAGCTGTGCAGACACACACATAGGCGCACCAGGTTCTGTTGTCCTGGTGCTGAGGTGTGACCTATGCCAGACCTGCTTATTCCCAATTTCTGGGCTGGAAGGTAACAATGTGGCCTTCACGGTCTAATGGCCAAAACAACAACCCAGACAGGAATTTCACCAGAGAGTGTCAGGATCACCAGACTCCACAATAGAAGCTTTTTGGAGGCCAAATCCCAATTGTTTCTGTTAGATAAATGCTTCAGATGGGAGATGGGAGATTTTATGTTATTAGGTTCTTCTGGGAAGTTACTCTCTGTTTTCTTTCTTTTTGAGTCATCTTTTGGCAACTTTGGGAAAAGTCTTTAAACCTACTGCCTAAAGCTGCCCAAATCACAGTCTGATCCCCAAATCCCTCAGGAGATCATCTTATTCACACAGGAGTGTCTGATGACCCCTGGCCACTAAAGCATTCTGGTCTCTGATTCACCTGAGTTTTTTTTTTTTTTTGGATGAAACTGCATACATGTCTGACACGCATCTTTCTCATTAGTAAAGCTGTTGTGAATTTGAAGCGTACAGGTTGCAGTGTTGCTTCAGTGGGTATTTGCTGAAGCAGCACTGAGTAGAAACAAGGTGTGGGCCCTGTCCCAACTTCATGAACTCAATGGCACCTATGAGTGATTTTCCAGTATGCTGTTAACCTCAGCTCAGCAATTCTTTCCACTGTCAGCATGTCTGCTGGCTGATGCTGATAACAAACCAGGAAACAACGAGAACCGTGAACTCTCCTTCAAATTTAGTATTTTTCTGTAAAGTTTATTTAAAACCAAACTTACCTATTGAGACCAGTTTGATGTGCTCTCTGTCCAGGAACTCCAACGCCACAGACACATTTTCCAGCTTCATCTGTCGGAAGTTTGGCCTCGTGTGGTGCTTTCTGTACATCTTCTTCTGGCTCAGTACCTCCAGGAGGGAAATGAGCTTCAGGCCATCGCTAAAATCCTTCTGCAGGTCGGTGATGGTCTTGTTGACACATTTGAGGTGCTCGTTGCACCACCTGGTGAAGGTGTTCTGCTGGATCTTCTTCCAGGGAGCATCCTCGGCCAGGTCCTTCTCTGTGGCCGGCATCTCGTCCTCCTCCTCGTCCCCAAAGTCGGTGGCCTGGTAGTATTGCGGAGGCAGCTGGTCGTCGTAGTTGTTGGCCATCATGTTGGCTTGTTCCGTGTCGACTTTTATACTTTGTTAACACTTGAGTGTTGGAGTGATGCGCAGAAAACTTTGTCGGGTGGATGGTAACCACAAGCAGAGCAGAGTTCAAACTTAGTGAAGTTTGGAAAGTAGAGATTTCTCTGACCTACTTGTGAAGAGGCCGCTGGTGTCGGGAAAGTGATGGATGAGATGATCCTGATCCTCCCTATTCTCTTCTTCCTCTTTTTTTTTTAAATCGTCACTCTCCTGATGGGTCCTTCCTCTCTAAAAAGACTTTTTAGGTTTCCTTGGCAGGTGTTCTGGAGCAGCAGGAGCTGATTGAGCGTGTTTAACGTGGAGAGAGGACAGAGATGGGTTTATAAAGGGCCCCAGGGGCCACGTCACGCCACGTCTGTGGTCATAGTCTATTTGCTCATCCATGAGGATAACAGGAGTCGGGGTCGGTTTACAGGGAAGAAGGGGGCAGCGATTGGCCAGACCTCGAGTAACGCAATAGTTGTGGCATGCATCCTATTTTTAGTCTCTCCTTTTTGGGCAAATATAGGGGGGCTGGGACTGACCAACTGTTGTGAATGTGTGTCACGCTGATCAGAAGAGAAAAAAAATCCCTGTGTCACAAAAAAACAATGTTATCGGAAAAATTATTTCTTCAAAAAATAGTCCAGACGTTAAAACTCTTCCTTCAGAGGGTTCATAAAAAGGGACAAGTCATTCATGAGACAGTCATCTGCCACCTCTCAGTGACACGCATCTCAGATAAACTGGAAGGCACAAAGCAATGTTTTGATGAAGCTTTATTTTTGAAATCAGTGTCAGTGTTTTCCTGAAAGTGAAAGAGCTGCAGCTCTGGAAGCACGATGACGCAAAGACATTCATCTACAATGAGCCTGTGTATAGTAATACTTAGGTTCAACATATCATGGCGTAAAAAAATAACGATGAGCAGCCAGAAAACACTGTTTGTGTCCACTTCAGGAACTAGCATGGTGTTGTGACTCAGCATTCACTGACACAAGCTGCCAGCAGCAGCCATGATGAAGTGGAGGGAGGTAAGAATAACTGTGACACATGCTGAAGACATTCCCAGGATACACTGGGAGGTCACACATGGGGTCCACAGGTCAATTTAGCAATCTGGGCCCCCCTCCATGCGAGGGAAAACACAAAGCCCAGTTATGGTTAAAGGATTCACACAGTTTTATTGACTTTTTTTGTAAATAAGGAGATCATATTGGCAATCCTAACATGTGGAATAAACATGACAAAGAAATTAAACACACAAAAGCAATTGCTGCCTTTAAAAGTATTATTAAAAGTGAAATGCTAAACAAATATAGATAATATGTCAAATTATCTATTAAGCAACATTATTTCATAAAACATTTAGTAGATAATGTCACTGAACCTTGTGTAGGTGAATATGAATAAATAAGGGTTTGTGTCGATAACTGTTTATGTATTTATGTTTTATATGTTGATTACCTAAAGATCATTTTCATTTTCTTTGTCTGATGTACGTTGATTTACTTTTGTTGATTTAGCAAAATGGGCAGATAATATACATTTTTCTTCTTTCTGCTCCTTTTCATTTAATAACAGTTAAATTTTAATCTGTATTGTTTTGATGCAAGTACTGTTATTAAATGAAACATTGCTCAGACTAGAGCTAATTCTGAGAATTTGTACTTAAAGATGGAAGTCTAAAGCTTTATTAGTCACTTTACCTGATCAAAAAAATCGATGTTTTTCTTGATGCAGGGAGAATGGCTACTGTCAGTGGAACTGTAGATGCATACAACCTGTACCCACCTTGTAAAATACTCTAAAGGTTATAATATTTCTTAACAGTTTGTTTGTTTACATTTTTTTTCTATAAAAAAGTGATACACATAAAAGAAGTTTAAAAAATAAATCACATAAATGTTGTTACCTGAATCAGTTACCTATCTGGACCAAAAATAGCCTAGAGTTGCCAAATGCTTTTATTTTGTAAAATAAGGGTGATAATGATTTTAAAACTTTGAAGTGCATTTGCAAATTTAAAGTTTTAATCATAAAGCTGGATTTAAAAAAAAAATCTAAAATAACTAGGAAAAAAAACAAAAAGGTGTTGAGTTTTCCCACTCAGAAATTAAATTCTTGAAGAGGTCTGAAAGGGGACCTTATTGTTCCAAATCTTTACAAAATGAAACATCTGAATTTAGAGTACCAGAGTAGGCGTTGTGGAAACCTTCAGGAAATCAATACGACAAAAAGTGGAGACACAAATGCTAAATAACAAAACAGAAAAGCGCAAAATGACAGAAGCACAGATTCTTTTTTTATTTATTTGAAACAAACTTCATTGGCCAAATAAGATAATGATCTTTTCATTTTTTACCCATTAAAAACATACAAAACTGTATTTACATTATTATCTGGTGGTAATGTTCATGGTGCACAGGCCTGGATGGACCGTTGGTTGAAGCTCACGGTGCTGCTTCTTTGTTGGGGAGTAAAAAAAACTGTCTTTTTGCAAGTATCGCAAAACCAAAGTGACAGTGCATCAACATTGTATGACTCTTAAGAAATGTGTTATGCTTTTATAACAACTTACCTTTCACAGATATATAACTTTTATTAGTATTATTTAGGCATTTTTCCAGTCACATTCAAGTCAATTTTACTTACTTTCTTTTGTGAATAAAGTGTTAATCTTGAAAGCAAACTTTACTTTAAACAAGGTGTAACTGTAAATCTAAGACCTTTTTTTTCTCTGTCACCTGTTTCATTTGAAGATTTAAATTATGTTTCAGCTTATTTGATCATCAATTACTGGCAATTTTATCAAGATTTCGCAATACATTTTTTAATGTACAGTTTGTAGGTGAAGGTTCTTATTTTACCTTTTGGTTAAAGAATGAACTTATTTTGAGCCTCTCAGAGCTTTTGTTTGGCGGAGGTCCATTTTTTTCCATGTCACTTCATTAAAAACTCCAAACACACCGCATGAAGTGAGGAATCCTTGCACTGTAATTATTTACAGTGCCAATGAAGCAACCACTTTAAGAGAGCAAATTTAATTTAAAAAAAATATGTTTTGCTAATTGCTGTTATTCATATTCTGTTATGGAGCACACCTCATGTGTGTCAGTTCTGTCAGCAGAAAACAATGTAAGTACTGATAAGAGCTAAAGGCCTAGCTTCTGTTCATTTCTTTTATTTCAAGTTTGATTCAAATAAAAGTTTATTTAAAGCAGTGACTCGCACTGAGAACAAAAGTCTTTTTTCTTGCAAAAGGACCCAAAATAATTTATAAGAGAATATTTAAATGGTTCAATCAATTGAGGTTTATTGAATATGTTAAAATAATTAACTTGGATACTAATGAATCAGAAGAGCATTTTCTATAATTAGTAGCAATGCTATTTTTTTAACACCGCAAGCAAGAAAATGTACAATTCAATCCTTAGTCCTTTCAAATATAGACTACTGTTTGGTAATTTGGTCCATGGATACATCAACACTGTTAAGCAAAGTTCAAAAGTTGCAAAACAGAGCAGCAAGAGCAGCACTTGATGGCAATGATAGAATTGATATCAATCAAAAGGATAAACACTTACACTGACTACAAGTAAAAGATGGGTTGATTTATTCATTATTTCTTTCTATAAAGAACATTGCTTTAGCACGAAAAAAAATATTTGTAGAAACCTCAAATTTAGTTGTATTATACATAACATGACTATTCTACAAGAGGATGCTCATTTCACCAAAAGCAAAAACTAACAGCATTAAAACGACTGTTCTGTACAGAGGCATGTCATATTTGAGTTTATTACCAAAAACTGTTTCACAGTCAAAGAGGAAAGTTATTTTTAAATAATCACAAAAAATGAACTTATCTCAAATGAAATAAACCTATTCTAATACTTTGTAGCTGTGTCATCATACTGGGTTGTGTGTGTGGAGGGTAGGCAAGGATCATATACACTTTTGAGAAGATTGTTTGATATTGCTTAATTTGTATAATTGTATATATGTTAATATTTGTATTATATCTATAAATGTAAAAGTTTTGTAAAAATGTCTGGACCCCAGGAAGAATAATTGCAACCGCTTAGTTGCAACTAATGGAAAGATCCATAATAAATATATAAATAAATAATTTTAAATGTCTTATTTTGTCCCTGATTTTAACTTGTGAAGCTCTTATTTTGAAGAGACAAAATCAAACAAGCAAATGGATTTTCTTGTTTGCTGTGACGCGGTCAGATGGTGTCTGTGGAGACAGCCTCTGGCTGCTCTTCCAGACAGTTTTTGACTATTTTTCTTTAAGAATGACTGTGTGCATATAGAGGGTTCTACAAAATACAAATAAAACATTTTAAAGTAGTTGCCATTGATTATATAATGTGGTTCAGAATCTGAGGTGATTCAGTGGAGACGTGACTGCAGCTGAGACGCTTCATCAGCTGCGCCGACGCACCGTCAGTTCCATCTAACCACGAGGGAGCTGTGTCGGTGAGATCACACCACTTCTCTGGAGTTCAGGTTATTAATATCCATACAACCCCTCTGTAAAGTGAAGCCCGGACAGACACGGTTGAATGTTTTCATGAATGGGACCCCCAGAAATCCAAAACCTTGCGACCGTAATAGTCAGTGAGGCCTGCATCCAAGAAAAGAAAACTCAGTCATCATTTGAGCTGGATATATTTATTTTTTTCTCTCCAAGTCATTTACAGTGCAAAATAGACCTCCAAGTAACAAAATAGCCACAACTATACTGAAAACAACAATGCAATCCATGTGCAATACAGAAGCTTCCTAAACTTTTGATGTTAATGAGCTAAAAAATAAAGACAATAATTTCCCAAATTGGGCAAAATATTCTATTGCAATGAATGGTTTCTATTGCAACACGATCAAGTAGTGACATTTGCAGTCTTGTGGCACATTACGTCATTTCTGTTTGTTGTGTGCTGAAGTGACGTTGGTCCTACTGTGTTTACGGAGGCGTGCGCTCTGGCACCTATGCGGTCAGCTGCGATCTAAATGCATGCGACGAGTACCTCACCTTCAAGCACAGACACACTGAAAGTGGCTCGAGATGCTCCTCCAGATAATGTCACGATAAATAAACATTTACGTAACATAGAATCTGTCTATCAAATATACGATGCTCTTTCAAAAAAGAATAAACTTTCTACAAAGCAAGTACAAATGGATTCAGGAAATATTTCTCCCATAGTACTGTTTGTCACTTCTATTTACATAGAATACAAAGTAACAGAACTCACAAACATAAATTAGATCTATTATGCTCTACATGTTTTATAGCATGCGGTTAAAGTCCTACGAGATTGTCACACAAAAGAATATTTCACAAATGTAAACGGCTTCCTTCAATACATAAACAGAAGTGTTTGTAAGTGATGCTGAGTCTGATGCTTCCCTATATGTACAGGTTTTGGACCCTCACTTTATCGATGTTTTTTTTTACCTGATCTGAGGCTGAAATAGCCTGATTTTTATGCTTTCTACTCATGAAGCTGAGTCACTGCAGTCCCACGGAGTACCTATAACCGTCTGCACAATCAAACAATCCACTTCAAACAAACCTTCAATCAATCCACTCACAAAAGCAGAGTCAATAGAAATTGGATGAAGACAAAGGAAAAGTTTCTTTGACATTTAGGTGAATGTAAGGAAAAACAACAAAAAATTCAACTCAGCCTCAAGTTTTCTCAACTTTGCTGCACTTTTAGAATACATCAAGAATGCAGTAGAGTGTCTTTTTTTGGGGTGTTTCAGTGCAGCTTTCTGTATCTGCATGATTTAAAGGTGAGCAGGCAGGCGGGTTGGACAGCACTGACTTTCAGGTTTTGCTACAGATGTGCAGGGACTGACATTAACCTCAATGGGTTAAAACCTTTAAGATGCATTTTATAGTTTTCAAAGCAGGGCCTGTGTGAAGCAATTATCACGGCTGTACCTGCAGAAGACAGCAGCCGCGCAATCTCAGTTTGACGATAAGAAAAGGAAGTACAGCAGGGCGAGCCAAACTGACAGGCGAAAAGCAACAGCTTCTGCATTCAAAACAGCTTAGAAATTCCACAGCAAACTGTTAACGTGGATTTTTAAATGCGACTTTAAGTGTCAGATAGTTGCACAGACTGTTTATAATAAGGTCCTTTGAGTAAAACTGTTGCAACTGGGTGTGTGGGCCACATTGCAGCATGGACTCTGCTGTAAAGAAAATGTGACTTTAATGTTAAATAGTCCACACTGCATCTTCCAGAAAGTTGTTTCAAATAGCAAAAAAAAAAAAAAAATTGCTCATCCTGCTTTAGTTTTGTTTAGCTCCCCCATGGCCCCTTCCTTAATTCTTCACACAGATAGCCCTCTGACTGCTGTTTTCTTCAGCGTAGACACTAATAAATTCTCGACACATCCTTATTTCACAGAGACCATTAAGCCGGGACTGGCAGGTTAGTTAAGATATTCTTGTCTTTCGGGTAATTGCACTATAACTGGTGCTTTCAAAGAAAAGACCTGACATTCGGTCATTTCTGCAAAGCAACTGATAGTTTGTTTTAGTTGAATATACTTAGTTTTACTGAATGGGAGTATGCAGCCTTAACGTTTGCCTTTATTATCAAAGATACAGCAGCTCCACAAACATGAATAAATAATGGTTAAATTAAATAAAAGCCATTTAAAGCACATTAAGACCTTCATTGTGTCACATTGCTGAAAGAGAAAAGAGCTCATTTTTACTGACACATGGGAGGACTGGCACAGCACTAGCACACTTCGACTGGAGGGATCCGTCCTCATGTGGGCTCCCTGCAGGCTGGATCGTTTCCATCGATGTTTTCTCTACAAACGAGACTGACAGGCAGCATCATTCTCAGTGCACGTCGTGCCGCCTCGTTAGAGATGAAACTTCCCATAGGTTTTCTACTAAACTGCTGTCTTTTATATCCTTTTTTTTTTTCAAACATTCCGGTTTTGTCTACGGATGTGGCAGGAGACAAGAAAGGCTGGTCTGAAGCAGACGTCCGTCCTTCTCGCAGTTGTTACCCATCCAGTCAACATCGGACCAGAGCTCTCAGTAAGCTAGCCATTGCTAGTAGCAGTGCTGCAGCTGCAGAGAGAGTCACAATGGAGCTCCAACCTACCTCACTCCCCTGAGGGAAGACATGAAAAGAGTTTATGGGAGGGGTGCAGGTGAGGGGTCATCACACACACATCAACAGCACAAAGACTTTTACAACAAAATTACATTCAACATTTTAGGAAATATGCATGATGCTGTCTTCAGTTGGACTGCAAGAGTTCCACGGTGTTACTGTGAATTAAAGATTAGCCTGGTTTTTGAGGGCTACACCTGCCGTCTGCAGTTCTGCTGAGGACCTCAACGTTCATGCACTTTCTTTGGAAAAAAATGTTTACTTTTTTGAAATAAATTCAATTGTTATTTGTTGTTTTTTAAACAAATATGTTTTATGAGTTTGAATATAGAGAAAGATAAACTGCCAAACGTTTGCCTAAGTGTTACCAACTATCTAAGAAACACCTTCAGTAACTTATGACCCGTAACTAATCCTTAATGAAGAGGTTCCTTTAGGACTCGTCAGTAACTTATTTGGATCAAACTTTGTATTTGCCTCTGGATCACTTCAGGGCAATAAGCATGAGTGAAAAACCATCCAAAAAAACCTTTCTTAAGTAAGAAAACCCTAAAGTGTGAACATGCTTTACTGTCTGCCTTTTGGGGCTGCATGTGGTTAACATTTAAATGAGCAACAAAGTATGCATGTTAATTCCTTCAGTAATTATTATTGAAATGAAATCATTAGTGGAATCCAACAGCAACTCTTTAACTACATTACATTTTCTTAATTAAAACCAGCTACATTTTGGTCTAAATTTCCCTTTTTGCTATTAAAACGAAATCTAAGCAACTGACTCTTTCTTTAAACATAGAGGAAATTTGAGGTCATTTTCAAATACATTTCTAGCTGAAAGGGGTCTACTTAAATCCACAATGAAGTCATGTGTTCCATTACTGAGCAGAGTAGGTTTCACAGATTATGAGGTGCACATGAAGTGTACCATTAAGTCCTTTGTTCTAACAGCCTGTGGTTGGCACACTCTCAAAGTAATTTAGACACACAATCAATGTGTGGGCGTTTAAGTTAAGTAGCAATGGTGCCAATGAGCCTTCCAGAGACAGAAGCTCAGTCGGTTTTAAAGGGAATCAGGAGGTCCTGCAGTGATTGCAACATATAAGAAAGGAAATGCTTGGAGCATGCTGCATAAGCAAACAAAAATAATATTTCTAAGCCCACATATATATGATGATAAATGTGCTTTACTTTTTCCAAGACAGCGATAAGGCATATTTCCCAAAATGGTGAGCACTAATTCATTTCCACTCAAAGGAATATTATACATTTGTCAAACTGCCTACCCGTCTCATCCTGCTGAGCTTTTACAAACACATTAACAAATACTGTTAAATTACGTCCTAACTGTTTTGGTTCTTGAAGAATCAGCGTTTTTTAAAATGTAGAATCAATCCAGACTTCAGGGAATCCCAACATGACAGTAAAGGCTTAGTTCACCAAAATAACAAAACAACTTGTTTGTATTTTGTCATATTTTTATGAAATGTTATGCATAAGTTGTAAAATGTAAAATGTTTCTGCGTACGGCAGTTCATCAATATTTATTGGAGGTTTGTCCAGCAAAGAGGAATCGCTCGGTCCATCAGTCATTTTATTTTTCTCCGCTTTTTAACAGTAATTTATGGATGCAATTTTATTTAATAAAATAGTGTCTGTGAAGGCTTTCTAGTGCCGGACTGAACCACTTATTCTGGTCACTAAAGTAAATGCAAACAAAGTCCGGAACATGCAGATAAATCCCATTCTTTGTACATTTAGGTGAACTAATCCATTGTGTATAACAGCTATTATGCAGAGATAAACTCCTCCCATACCTTGCTCTCTGGGACGCCAGCTCCGACAACCAGCACCAGACCACAGCCACAATTACAATCATTCCTATGAAGGGGATGGAGAGAACAGGGTGCTCAGACGGATGGATGAGTCTCTGAGGAGGGAACAAAAACAAACACAAGGACCATGGAGATGAGGAGGATGAAGGAATGGATGAAAAGACTCAAGTGGCCAACTAATCAACACCGAGACAAGGAGCTGCAACAAAACGGCAAACAGAGCCAAAAAACACAGAAAAATAATTCACCAATTCAATGTAAAACTGTGGATGCATGGTGTGGCGTGAAGGTACTAATGGAAGAATTCCACTTCCTATCAAACAAGCAATGCAACTGTACGGTGGCAAAAACATCAACCAAATGGGAGTATGGGTGCATGGGACTCTGGGGCATTTACTGTCAGCGTGTGATGCCAGGAATAAGACGGAAGACACACGGGGTCTGGATGAGCATTAGTTAATCTCTCCTCATTTTGTGGAGACTTTGGTTTAATGAGAACATTCGTTGTCCTGCAGCCTGAGAGGTCATGGACATTCAGAGAACAAGGACAGCATCAGAGACAGGCACGGGTAGACAGTTTGACACCACGCAGACACACCTCACCATGGCTGTTGTAGACAAAACACAGTTTTCACCTCAGTCATGTAATTTATTCTTTCACTTCCGGTCATGTGGTTCTACAATTAGAGGATTTCTTTTAAATTTCAGATGTACATCTTTCCTTTTCTCACACTATGTTTGCTCTACTCTTGTTTTTAAAAGCTTTTTTTGGCCTTAATGCAAGAAATACACACCCAAGAAACGAACAGTTACTTATTTCAACAGTAGAGACTTTTAAAATAGTTCTTAATTGTTGACATTTCATCCTCTTAGAAGTGTGTTTTTTGTCTTATATTAAAGATGTTTTTTCACATATTAGTGTGTTTGTCCATCAACAGTATTAAGCAGCACTGCCACAGAGAAGTCAGGACACAGAAACAGCGGGAGGAGGCGATCCCCAGCCCAAAGCACACAGTAAAAACTGATATGGGCTGACACCCAGCTCATACTGAAACATGTATTGCTACGGTATGAGACACATAAAAAAGTGGGCTCGACACACAAAAGAGGTTTGAGTTAGTTGGAAATGTGGCTGAAAAGAACGAGTTTTTAATCATGTAGAAATCCTTTTAATAAAAAAGAGTAATTGTATTATATGTCTTTAAAAACACAAAAATCCAGCTCCCACCATGCAGTTAGAAATACAGTAAAATGTCTTCAAATCTGACAGTGACTGAACAGCATTTTCATATTCACATTTGTCTCAGGATGGCAGGCCTTTGGTGTCTTACCCGATTCCCTCCTGACAGCTTCTCCAGCTCTGCCTTGCAGCGCTGCAGCTCCTCCTCCAGTTCTGCTCGCTCCCTCTGGCTGCTGTCATACAGTACCTGCAGTTCCTGGAGCTCCATCTTCAGTCCGTCACACTAGTGGACACAAGCAAATTTATTTAAATGTGACAGCATCATGTTGCACACAAACCCCCCCCACAAAAAAAGTTTTTTGTTTTGTTTTAACTCCAGGGCATCTTACTTCTCTCTGGACCTGCGAGGCCTTCTCCTCAGCCTGTTTCAGCTGGTCTCTCAGGGAGAAGATTTCCCCGACGCCTCCATTCCAGCCTGTCGGTGTCATCGGCTTCCCATCAAAGGAGATATTCTTCTGGATGGAGGCATCCACCAGGCGACAGTTCTCCGACTGGGCCATGGTCATGTAGCTCTCTGTCATGACCTCATCTGTGCCAATCTCTGTCAGCTTCCCGTCGGTGCCCTCTACTGTGTCCTCCTCTTTCAGTGACAGGTAGACGCTGGAGCTGAAAGGTGGAGGTGAAAGATCAGACTCATATTTGTTGGAAAAACTTTCGAAGAAGCTAAAACTTTTTAGGGAGATTTGGGGCTATCAAGTGAGTTATGCTAAATGAGAGGCAGAGCCTTCGGCTATCTGCCTTCTTTTTGAGTGGAACAGATCCTCTGTTTCAGTCCAGGAGGCAGACATCATTTCTTTCTCCAAAGTTAGAACCAAAACTTTCCTTTTTATCAAAACTGAGATAATCTGGTTAATTTGAAAAATTATTTGCAGTCTTCGTTAGAAAACTGATGCTTTTGTCCCAACTTAAGTTGGGAACTGGCACTTAATTTATTCACGGCAATAAACTGAATTCTGAGCAGTTGTGCCGCTATAGGCTTGGACAGCTCAGAGTTTTGGAACAAACCAGGAATTTTACTCAACCCCGTCAATGAATACTTCTGTCAGTCTGCTCTTTTTCTCATTCATGAATGCATTGCCAATGTCATTATTGCGATCCTTAAGGCTTTAGTCACATGCACCTGTGCAGGTGGTTGACCCGCATACGGGTACTGCAATTTTTGGGTTGTCCAGGGCCCGTGGAGGGTCAGGCAGGACCCAACGCATTTTAAAGGGGGCGCAAAGTGTGTCTTTCATTTTCCTGGAGGTTCATGCAACCTTAAGAGATTTCACGAAAATGGAACGTAGCCTTGTCATGCCACAGGCATGTGGCAAGTATATCGTGAAGTATTAGTAAGGATAAAGCAAACTACACACACTTATGATGCTTGGCTTGTCCTGTCACTACATTAGTCGTTAGTGAGGTGCATATTCTTAACATTTTGGGCAGCCGTAGTGCAGCGGTAGGGTGGTTGTTCTCTGATCGGAAGGTTGCAGGTTCAATTCCCACCTTACCCGCCCATGTGTCAAAGCATCCTTGGCCAAGACACTGAACCCCCCCCCCACTAAATTTTTGCTCTGCGGGCTCACTGAGCAGTTTACAATCATGAAATTTCATGCAGGTCATTTTTTACCAGCAGACAGCCCATATCCAACCAAAAGGGAAGTTGTGACTATGGCATAACTAGTGTTCCTTTCATTTCTTCTTGTCTGTCTCCTCCTTGTATCTCCCAAAAGTGCAACTACTAACGCATTTCTTTGTCTTTTAACAGATGTTACAAGGGTTTTAAGCTTGTCTACTTTCTGTTCCCTCATTGTTGCAGTGAACTCTGTCTTCTCTCTCATAACAATTGTTTTAAGCCTTTTGTGTTCATATGTCTGCGTCCTGTGTTCTCATTGCTGCAGTTACTGCCCATCTTTTTTGTCTTACAGCAGGTGCTACAATCTTTCTGTGCGTTTGACCCCTTTTTTTGTCACGTCAGAACCCAATGCAGTTGGTTGCAGTTAGCTAACTTCAAGGCTAAAATCCAAATTATCCTTAGGAGAAAAAAACGGGCATTTGCTGAAGCAGCTGCCTCATTGACTCAGACGATAATCTGAGAACATGGGAGCTGCCTCAGCCTCAACAGACCAGATCTGACCCTTTGAACAATATTTTAGGCATTAAATGAGCTTTGAAAGGAAAAGGGTTGAATCCTGCAGCAAGAAAGGCAAGCTGATAAGCTGTAAAACAAAGCTGAAAAAATATAATGCGACTTGCTTGCAATCATCTGCTGGTTGTCACGGCAACAAAGCAACATTGCAGCCAAGCTTACTCATTAACACATTAACTCAAACAACTAAGCCCTGTAGCAGCAGAGCTTCTACAAAGTCTCTTTTTTATCAAATCATTATGTGAGCATGGGCTTTAGATACACGTTTACATGACCAATTTTCAGAAAACACATCATAAATCATTTTCTGCAGTAGTTCATTAGAACTTCGCCTCTGAGTTGTTGGCGAGCCTTTTGGCGTGGAGAAAATGTGTCCCTCTTGCTCTCCCTGTTGCTGAGAACTTGGAGCAGGGAGCTTGTGGAGCGCCCACCATATTTTCTGCATCACAAACAAGCTCTTTTTCAAACAGCATTTTTTTTTGTCTGCTCCTGATTCACAACAAAATAAATAAATACATTTCAATCTTAGTGTTGTTAATATTTGCCCTCCATCATCAGTAAAAATGCCACAAGAACATGTTAAGAGCACAATTCTAATTGTAGAAGGTCTATAGAATTGCAAAACTGCTGCAGTGATTGAGCACAACATACAGCCCTAATGGGGGGTTTCCAGAATGTACCCCCCCTCACCATTGACTGATCAACAAGCAGTGCTCCTGACTGAGCAGCGTTGACCTCTCACCATGTCCTCTGTCTCTGCAGCAGCTGCAGCCTCTCTGAGAGACGTCTGTTGTCCTCCTTCAGGGTCTGACACTCCTCCCTCAGCTTTCGGCACTCCTCCTTCAGCAGGTCCACGTCACCTGGGACAACAGACAGTAGATAGTAGATATTTTGGGCCGAGGAGTTTTTCATGCTGTGTTGTTTGGAACACGTTTTAGGTTTTTCATATGCCAGCTTGTGTCATTGCCTCTGATTGGTGTGCCAAACTAGCCAAATTTGTAAGTCTGTAAACAAGTAAGAGAAGAAATATCCTAGGCCAAAAATAAAAAAAATGTGACGCTCCAGGCAGCTGAGCAGTAGAGTCTTCTGTAGGAGAGAATAAATCTCTTTGGTGCAGCTTTTAGCCTTGGTGACTTGGCAGACCTATTACATGCACAAAAAGCCATAAAAGCTATAAATCACACAGAATAGAAGTCATTAGATGTCCTCTTTGTTCTGAATGCAGGTCAGCTGAGCTCATCTTTTACTTCTCTTGTGGAATGAAGGCTCCTCTCCTCAACTCATCACAGCAAATGTATTGGACAAATCGCTGTTTTGGTAAATAACACCCGGTCTTTTCCCAGAGTCCCACCCGAGGCTCAGACCCAGCAGTGATGTCATGTGTTGTGTGTCTTTGTGTGTCGTGACTTCATCTTCCTGGTATCCTAACACTATTTGCAACACTAAACGACCACATTTTTAGAAGTTTATGAAGCCTAGAATTGATTTATGTTCTTGACTGCAGGATGTTACAATGATGTGAAAGAATAAGACCATCTATTATCTTCCCATTTGTTATCAAATTTTAATTTACAGTGACAGATTGTGAGATTAATTGTGTGAGCTCGACAGCACAAGAAGAAAGAAGAAGGTCTTAGCAATGGAAATTATTGCTGGATTTCTTTCAAAATCTCAGTTCCTTCTGCTGTGGCTGCCATCTACGGTTGTCTTGTGTGACCCTTCACTTCCTCACCCTCTCTCCTCTCAGCCTCCCTGCGCTGGCTCTTCATCCTGATCTCGGCCCTCAGAGTTGTGATCTCCAGCTCGTACTCCTGGGTCTCATCACTGAGGCGCTGCAGCTCGGCCCGCCGCCGACATAGCTCCTCCTGCAGCGATGCAATGTCGTTCTCTCTCTCAGCAGCAGCCTCCTCCGCCGCCTGCTGGAGTAGAACCACCTCCTCTTGGGCCACACGCAGCTCCTCCTGGAGCTCAGTAAGTTCACTTTCCTTCTCCTCCTCCAGACTGTCCATCTCCTCCTGCACAGAGCGCAGCTGAGCTGCAGCCAGAGGTGGAGAAGTTTAGCTTTTCTTTATGGAAGACTGCAGCCTAAACACGTTTGTGTGCACCCGAGCTCAGTGGACATTTTGCGAAAGTGGGATGCGTGTGTTTGTGCGTGGGTGGCGTGTTCTTGCACGGGCTTCAGTGTGTGTGTGCCGTGTGTGGGAACAGAAAGAGCAGCTGATGTAACTGAAGGAAACATGCTCGCTTTTCAGAGGAAAGGTCTAGTTCAGTCCATTCAGGAAGGACAAACTTTTTTACTGACAGCTGGATTCCTATTTTTATTTTTTTTATTATTAAATTAACTTATTTTCCTGTTTTCTTGTTTAAACTTTATTGTTAGACTTGTATGTCGATTACGATACAAGGAACTGTATTTTGGATAATATAGCAATAATAAGCCTTTGAATTTCAACCATTTTTATTTTCAAAAAAGCTTTCACTTTAAACTTTATTTATATTTTAAGTGCTAAAGGTTAAATCAATAGGGCAGACGCTGCAGACAACAGGGATTTACTGACATTTTTAAAAAATGTATAGCCACCTCAACAGAGGATGTGCCATTTGAACTCAATCACTAATCAAATGGGCATAGGGCTGCGTATTACTGCCAAAGTACAATTTACACAAGTCTGTTTATTTTTCATACAAAATCCATTTATAAAGGGATTTAAACTGAAAAAGAATTCAAGGAAAAAATTGTATACTAAAAACTAATTGAAAGTTGTCTTTTGATGGGAAAATGTATTTAAAGGAAAATCAAATAATAGATTCATTGAAATAAAAAAATAGTGTTCTATAAATAAAGATCCAACATTTTAAAAACACAGGTGTAAAAACAACAGAAGTTGGTATTGATTTTTTTTTTTAATAAAATGAGTTACAAAGATTGAAAAACCCTCTTTTTTACAAAAACTATTTTTTTCTTTTAACTAAAAATGGCTAAATACCTAGCATGTTAAGTATATTCATTCAGACTCTCATATAGTCAATCTTTTCCAACTTTGCTCTAACCTTAAGGGTCCTCCACATCTTTTGAGATTTGAATAACTTCCTGCAGTGCTGCATTGAGCTGAGCACATCATATCGCACTTTAAAACATCTTTAAAATCAATAATCCTTCGACGAATGTGTTGGTTTTCATTCCGGTCCTTTGTTTTCCAGAGATTAGACAGTAATGAGCAAACAAACCAGCAAAAAAAAAAAATCAATATAAGACATTAGGGAAATTAATACAAACACAAAACTCAAATGCTTTTTGTGCTTGTTTGTAATATGTTGATACCTTGAAGATTCTGGATCTGCCGTGTGAAGGCCTCCGCCTGATGAGCGCTGGCTAAGCGCTCATCCTCCAGCAGACCTGGTGGGAAACAAGGAGAAGAAGAACAGTAGTGGGAGACAGGCTGTAAGGCAGCAACAAGAGAAACTTTTTGACTCTGCTAAATGTTAAACTCACAAAGGCTGTGAGAATCCCAGTAATATATATATATATTAGCACATTATTATCAAAGGCAGAGGGCTAAAAAAGCTGATTCCTTTGGCTGTGATCTTAACAGCCTTTGCTTTGTTTTCATTCTAGAGCTTTCTGTCCATTAGTGTAGTTCCTGTGATACCAAATTGTTTCTGATGCAAGCCTGAGGCAGATTCACTGGAGGCTGTACACCACAGTCACTTCATTCCTTATGTTCTAGAAAGATCAGCTATTGAGCTCATAAACAACTAAAGAGAAACTTCTGAAACTTAAGCCCTTGATCCCTATTGATGCAACTATGAATCAAACCAATTTGGCTCCTAAAATCACCTTAATTTAGTCTCTACCTAAAAGCAAAAACATAAGGAATGTTTTTTTATTGCTGGAAATAAATTCATTGTGTTGAATTTTAAAACCCTTCTGTCATATTTTTCAATTTGTTGGAAATACTTTACCAGGCTGAACCTGTCTGCCAGGTATATGTATTTATGACCTTTTATTTCAAAATGACCGACTGCTTTGAAAAAAAAACTAAAGTTAAGAGCGGGACGGTTCCACTATTTTGAGGGGATTTTGAGTCACAAACTTCTTGATTGTTTATGGAAGAATCTGGGCGTAGATTGTTTTTAAACAGACGTAGTTTATTATTTGGAATTTTAGGTAGATTGATCTTGCTACAAAATAAACATTAATATTTTTTTACGTTTTAAACTCCAGAACAGAATCTATGAACCTGGAAGGGAATGTGAACGGATCATATGACGCACAGTGTTTTCCGGCTGCAGTGTAGACCATTTGTTCAAGAAGCACCCCCCAACACTTCTCTCAGCTGTCTGAGGAATGCCCCCCAACCCCTCCAGTCACTGCTTCCAGACCGACCACTGAGCTCATCACACAGTCAAATGCACTTATAAACACCCGCTGCGCTCAGCCTGGCTTCATATCAATGGCCTTACTCACCGCCGACGTCTCTGAGCGTTAAGCTCAGCGCGGCTAAGGTGTGATGTGACGCTCTATTCAGAGAGGACGAACGAATAAGACACAAACACTCCAGGCTTCTACTGCAGAAGACAGAAAGCATTTGTTTCTGTGGGATAATTCCTATCCATGACAAACTGTTTCACTTCTACTGGCATGGACGCGAAATAAATATATAAAAAGAATGACATTTGGAGGACAATAATGCAAGAAATCATTTTAATAGGGATGTTCCAACAGTTATTTTTTTAATTGTTCAAATTTAAGTCAGCAAAGGTTCAACTCAATGGTAAAGCAAAGTATTAAAGCAGGTGTGATAAAGCTCTGATCAGACCTGTTAAAGTGAGCCGTTAAATAAATGCAGCAGAAATCATCTTGGATCTGTCAGCAGAAGGTAAGTAGAGAGGCACTTCAGGCTTCGTTAATACCTTCATTAACAATGCAGAGATTTTTATGAAAATCTATTCCAAGGTAAGAGGGGAGCCAGAACAGAAAGAAATCCTTCTTATCAAAGAACTTTCATACTTAATTAACTTGAATAAAACATGTTTTAAACCTTTTAATTTTTTTTGTTTCATATTGTTGATTAGTTAGAATACATTTTAGTATGGCTGCAGCTGTCTCCTTCAGTGGAAGACTCATAGTCCATTTTTCCTTACAGAACATAATGAAAGAAGAGTGTGTGAGTCTGGTGTGTGTAAGTGAGCGGCTGCTCGAAGGTCAGATGAATGTTTGATAATCAAATGAGACTGATGCATATATAATGGATTGCGTGCAGCCTGGACTTCCCACCTTGTAACTCGTGGAAGCTCTCCTGGTGCTTGTTGGACGTCTCTCGGGCTTCCTCCAGCTCCAGCAGCAGCTGCAGCACCTGAGCCCTGAGCTCCTCCAGCTCCTGCTCCTCTGTCAGCAGCTCTTCCTCCTTCCTCTTCTTCTCCTCCCCTTCACCTTCCTCTTCCTTCAGTTTCTTTTCTTCTCCCTCTTCCTCCTGAGATCGCTCCATCTGGTCCTTCTTGTTGTTCTCTTCCAGGACGCCTCTCTCCTTGGCTGTGATCTCGGTGTCCATGTTGGGGTCGCTTTCAGCTTTCAGGTCACAGGGGTCATCTGAAAGAAAGTTGAAACAAAAATAAGAAAAGAGAAGCTCTCTTCAAAGTTTTTATCAGTTTTCTTTTGGATCAACAGCACCATCTTGTGATGCTACAAAAACTAGCACATATCCTTTTTTAAAACAAATTAACCTAAAGATCTCGCGCTGTAACCTGCTCATTGGAGCAGGGATACTGAACGTGTTATCTGCAAGTGAACGCATCACTTAGAAAGAGATGATCTGCTGTCTGGAGTGCCATGGTTTCATGATTACGCTGAGGTCGAGACACATTTCAATTGAGTGCAGCGAAATGCATACAGCCACATGTGCGGCGGTACATCCTTCAAGCCGCACTGCAAATTTAAATACTTGGCCAGTAGGTGGAGTGAGTTAGCTGACACAATGCGGCAAAAGAAGGGGGGGGTGTTGAAGCAATCACTATGAGTCACCACTCAGCAATGCGTCTCAAAGTCCATAACAGCGCAACGCTGGCACTCAAACTTGGAAACACAAGTCCCATTTTTTCACATTTTTGACCCAACGCTCTCTGTTTGTTTGAAGCTTTGCATCAGCTTGCTGTCTGATGCGGGAACTGGAACAGCTGCTACAAACAGAGGACGGATCTGAGAGGAAAGAAAACATCATCTGCAGGGGAACAACAGGAGGGCATATTCCCGCTTTGACTCATTTCTGTTCGCATGACAGCAGACATGGGGCTAAATGATCACCCTGACAGTGATGGATTGTTCTCAGCCTCCCTGTTATAGACTACAGTCACATAATCAGTCTTTTTTTTTTGGAAGATTTTCCTTGAAGCACACACCCTGATATTCCGCCATCTTTCTTTCATGCCCTTCAGGGTCAAGTCCATCTCAGAGATAAATATGCAGGGTTGAAAATAGTGAGGGCTTTAAATGTGTTTTTTACGAAGAAGTGAGGCTGAGAGGAGGCTGCTGGGATGTGGCGAGGCGAGATGATGCAGCAGGGGACAGAGTAACCTATTAACTACAGATCTACTCTAATTAACAATAATGCACACCAGTGTAATCCTGGCTCGGGGGATGCTTCCTTCTCTTTATTTCTTTCCTCTCTGGATGGATCTATTTCTATCTCGGCCGAGCAAACGTAACACTTTTTCATCCTTTATCCACAGGAGCCCTCATTTTTTTTCCTGTCTCATAATAATAAGTTAAACAACGCGGCCCCCGAGAGTAATGGGAGAGGTTTCATGAGCGCTGAGCTATTTTGTCATTAAACTTTGATGCTGGTGTAATGAGTTAGTCATAAAAAAGAGAGCTGGAGAATGGAGTGAGGCTGAGCTGCTTGGTATAACCAAAGGCAGCCAAAGGCCATCAACAAGAGACCAAAAAAGAGAACTTTCCAACGAGTATCAGTCATGTCATAACCATCTAAAATCTTTAGCTCAGGGTATGATTCAGAGAAATTTAGTCTCTGCTTTGTTTCAGTTTTATGCATCTGTTTTCTTCACTGTCCATGATGATTCACTTCATGCAGTCTTCAAAAAGCAGACGAATGCATTCCTCCTCACCTCAGTTCCTTTACATGGACTCAGGGCTGAAATCAAAGCTCAGATGCTGTCAACGTCAGCCTTTATAGAGCAGTTACATGTAAGTTAGCATTAATTTAATAATTTGGGGGCACAAAAAACCTCACATAGCCATAAAAAAGGTTTCAGAGAATTCAGATATTACAGATAAGTCACTGATAAATAAAAAGGATAAAACAAAAACAAATGAGGCCCTTGGTAGATAACTAACTATAAATTACTGTTGGTTCATCAATATCTTTTTGCTTTTGTTTTATCTAAGCACTTTTCAGAGGTGTTTCTTTTATTTAAAAAATGCTTCACTAGTTATGACTTTTTTCAAATTCTAGTTTAATGATTCAAGTCTTGCTGCTCTTTTAATTGCACGCTTTAAAATGTCACAGTACTTTAATCATGCAAAAATCTGTTGACATCAAAACAAAGTTTTAGGAGTATATTTGTAATAAACAAATGATGGATGGAGGGGCTCCCCGTGAATATTTGCCTTTATAGAAACTAGCAACACTCCTGCTCTGACTCAAATATACACAAAGTGCAAAACAAAAAGTCGGAATAAAAAGTGTGTTACTCTTTTAATTAAAATGATGACAAAGCTGGTTCACTGTTGACATCCAAACCTATTTCCAGGTGTGATAAAAATTTCATTTATGTTTGTCCTCTTAAGTAGATGCTAAATTTGGGTAATTTTGTGGTTTGATGCACATTTACACCAATAAGTGTCGGGGGATTAAGTGAAATCAAATCCAACTTGTAGAATGAAACAGATAATAGTAAACCAAAATGACAAGATATGTTGTCATTTAAAACAATATTTCAGCTGCATCACCCAGTGATAAGTGAAAAACCTTTGGATCACAGGAATGGGCTTGCAGTCTTTCTTTCATTTAAGGGAGCCACAATGAAAACAGAGAAGTCCCAAGGCTCTGCCATAACTTAGCCTCCAAACATAAACAACTGCAAATCAAAACTTCCTGCAGCTAAATAGATAAAAATAATTCACTAAAAATATATATTTTTTGATGTGGAGAGAGAGGGCTCTCTTTGTTGACCTAAAACGTCAAATGTTACACTCTCATCAAAACTCTGTGTGCACATCAAGTACAGGCATTTCAAAAATATAACTAAAATGAGATTTATTTAAGCTCTGCCGTGACTTCCGTTATCAAATGGTGCAGTTTGCCAGAATGTGCCCTTGTTGCAATTATTAATGCATAAGTTTCAAAGTAATTTTATTTTGTTTTTGTTGAAGTCCCTTGGCTTCTAAATATATGAGATCCTCATTCATTATTTATAGCATATAAAGGTGAAAATAAACCTCACAGAGAAGTCAGGTCTGCAGTGATGGACAAAATTCAGACGGAACAAAGTTATGCAGCTGTGTTTGTGAGTCACCTTTACCTGTAAACAAGTTGGCACCAACAACAGTAATGCTTACTAACAAGCAGACTCTTTGGAGAAGTCATTGTAAACACATCTACATTTGTGTCTCAGGATTCTGCAGAACTTGTACTGATGGGCTAAACTTTGGTGTTTGGTATGTTGGATCACAATTGCATTGTGGGTATCTATGACACTGCTGTTGGAAAAGAGTCCAATCCTCCACTGTTCCTCTATCCTGTGGGATCCCACAGGGTTTAGTTCTTGGACCGCTTTCCTTTTTTCTCTTAAATTCAATAATACAAATGTGATTTGTATTTTTAGTTATAGGTTTAATTGAATGTCTAATCTGTTAAAAAGTAAACACCTGTCCAACACAATTTGGTGTCTTGAAGAATTAAATAGGCTGGCAAGGCTATTGACTGAAAACTAAGTGCAAACTAAGACCAGTGTCCCAGACAGAATCCTTTTGCTCTGTAGTTGTGTGGATTTGTGAGACACCACGCATTCTGTCCTGGGTGAAGTTCAACAAGATGGCTTCAGTTCCTATGTTGCAGGCATCGCATGCCACAAACATGAAAGTGAGGGTCAGAGTGTGCAAGTATTGGTGGGAAAATAAAATGAAATTATGAATGACTGCGGAACAAGAGGGAATCCAGGACCAGGGTGTCCTGCTTTAAGAGAGCATACAGTGGTTGTGTTATGATTAGTGCTGTCAATCGATTAAAAAAATTAATCACATTAATCAAATTTAGGATGTGATTAATCTCAATTATTCACAATGTTTTACAATTTAAATTTCATACGACAATCTGCAACTTTCAAACAAAAACAATCCAGAGAGAAAATGATTCCCTTCATTGTTATTTTCTGAAATGTTTACATTTATAAAGAGTTAACTCAGTTTAAAGTGTGGGCAGATAACACATCAACTGTAAGATAAGCAGAATTGTAAAGACTTTAATGTCTGCAGTATTACTCCAAGAAAACAAAGATGCTGATATACAACCATAAGAAAATAACATTGTGTTTCTGCACTTTAAATGGTCTGGGTGAATACTCTTTTCTGATTGGCTGCTGGATGTGGATGCACGGCTAAAAAAGAAGCTCCAGTCACAATGTTCTATATGTGCCGGCTTCTTTAAAACAAATGTTTCTTTCATGATCTGGACAAAAACAAGCGGTAAGAGATGAATTTTCTCTCTTAATCGATGATTTGTTTAACTTATCGTGGTCATCAGTACTACTGCAATTCAAGGTCGCTGCAAGCTTAGCGACGCATTGACTTGTTACCACGACAACAGGCTGCTTTACATATTAAACAGTCCGCCTTTAGTGAAAAATCAATCTAAACCTAAAAAGAATAAGAATAAAGTACTAGAAATTGATTGAATATTTATTTGTTTTGTAATCGTCCATGTTATAAGTGGGATTATGCCTGACGAAGTGTGTGCATTTTAAGAAAAATTGACAAACACAGTGAAAGACTAAACCAGTGGAAGACAGTTGCTTCGTGCAGTGTAATTGATTAGTGCTAATAAATTTTAGTTTGTTCATTTTTTTAATTGATCGCGTGCATTAACACCTTTTGGTTGACAGCCCTACTTATAACAGATGAGAAGGAATTGTAAAAAAGGCAGAAGACTCCCGTGTATGTCACAAAAACCATTAAGTCACAGCTGTCAAGATGAATAGGAACTTGGAGATAGCATCTGCAAAGATCAAGCTTCATGAAGACTGTTGATCCATAACCTAATGCAAATAACACCTAAGCCATGAGCAGTGGGTATTTGTCAGGGATGACAACTTTATTCACCATTTGGAAGTTCACACAGGACTAAAGTCCACCATGTTTTGTTCTTGTCAATCACCTGGTTAGAAACCAAAGGAGATACATTAACTCGCTTCATGATGCCAATTGCTTCCGATTGCTTTCGATTGCTTCCACAGCTGAACTGTACCACTGTCACACAAAGCGAGGGGCAGTCGGTGAAGATGTGGAATGATTGGCAGCATGGCTGGTTTAATGAGTGGTTGATGGTTGAAAGCCATCAAACAGCCAAATACGGTAAAGAGAGCCAGTAATGTGACTAAGAGTTGGCCACTGTCAGTATGATAAAGAACAGTTCACAGGTTAGCTTCATGGTGTGTACAGTGTATGTCCTGGCGCCATAACGGACAAAGAATGTAGCAGTACACCTAATTTTAGAGTTTTCAGTGCCTTTCATTATATTGTGTCTGTCTATAATGTGTCTAGTTGTAGGTTCACTGAGTAAGGACTTGAGAGCAATAGTGTCCAGCGGCTGTGACAGAGCCACACCATCGAGGCTTTGAGTAGAGGCCTACAAAAGAATGGCAGTCAGGTTTAGTTGGCCAGGTGGCTATGTGCTTGATGATGGACACATTTTTGATGCATAAAAATATCCTTAGCACATCAGGAAACTGCTTTTAAATCCCTACGTTTTAATATCTGTGATTTCATTCTTCCCCCTCCCTGATTAAACACATTACAACGGTTTCAGATTTTTCAAAAACTTTCCTCGCTCATCATTGCATTTCCTGAGGAAGCTCTATCACCTCAAACCGGGAGTGAATGTCAAAAGCATTATGCGGCAGAGTGAGCTGTTGAGGCACCTGCGATGGCTCTGCTGCACAGTTGGTTCACCGCTGGTCTTCAGTCATGCAGAGTTTCCATTAGTCGTAGACGCTTGCATGCAAACGAGAGCAGTGACAGACAGCAGAGTCATCTCAGGAGCAGCCGTACAGCTCTAGGCAGAGGACAACTTTATCTATGCACAACACATTCCTTCCTTATCACATTGCAGCCAAACACGTTCCCTGTGTCAGTGCAGACAATGCGATACTTCAGAAAAACAGTAAGCAGCAGGCCAAGTGTTCTCTATCAACATCTCAGAATAGCAGCACGAGATGAAATTTAAACATTCATAAGGCGACATGACTCCTTTGTTTTATTTCGGATTGAGTGCTTGGTGAGGAAGTAAGGAGTGAAAAGTTGAGAAAAGGAGTGATGATTTGATCATCGTCTCATGCAGTGAAAGATGGAAAATGACAGAGAAACTGCTCAGAAAAGAAAGTAACATTTGGCATTACGCACTGATTTGCTACACAGGTGGACAAAAATGTTGGTACTCCTCTATCAAAAAATAGAAACTAAATAGTCTGTGAAATAATGAATACAATTACTAAAAATTAACAAAAATCTGGAATGATATACAAATTGTTCAGCAGAATTATTAAGAAAAGAACAAAATGGACATTAATTATGTCACCCTTACTGTATATGCTGTGCAACTTTTTACAGGCAATCACTGAAATCCAACAATTTCTGTAACTCTTAATGAGATTTCTGTATGTTTCTGTAAGTTTTTTGGCCCGCTCTTCACGAGCAAACCTCTTCATTTGTAAAAGAAGTTAGACTTTGACAAACATCATGTTTTATATGAATGAAAATACAATAAAAAATGTGTTTTAACATGTTCTTGAGGTCTTTTTGCGATTATGGAGAAGATACATAAAGAAAGTTAAATTAAATTATTGTAGAAAATACACTGGGAGGGCAACAAGTCCCCTGCTTGACCTATCAGCAACAGGGAGGGGAAAGGGGGCGGGGTTGCTCCACGCCAACAGTCCCACCTACAACTCAGAGGTGAAGTCCTAATAAACTTCTGTCACTGCGCAGAAACTATATCCTACAAAGCCATGCAGATTTTTGATTTTGGCCAAAAGCAGAATAATCACAATTAATAAAACCACTGGGAACGCTTAAAAAAAAAGCTCAAAAGATGATTGGAGAGGCTCTTTAAAGCCAGTGATGAGTAGATCAAGTACAAGGATACTTTAAGGCTTTTACTTTTTTTGGCCAAGAGCATTTAAAGAATAGATGCTTCGGTCTACAACTAAGAACAAACAGAAAAAAAAAACTGGGACATCTGGCTAACTAACATAATTGCATCATCTGAAGAGTGCAACGGAAACCCTTTTAATCCCATATTAGCATTAAATGTAGACATTATTCAAATTTTACTCATGATATAGATTACATTACTGTGTGTAAAGGACAGAACCTCAACAGCGGTTTAATAAAAACAGTAAAGTCAACTCACCGGAAAACTGTACCTGATTAAACTAAAAAATACATTTAAATGTAACCTAGTGACTGATGCTCTTACATGAACAAAGCTAAAATTTATGTCGCCAAAAAGTAGTCAAAGGATTAGTTCACAAACTAAACGGCCCTGCACACGACTAAAGACCCCTTTCCACAACAAAGCTCCCTGTAAATTTCAGCTTCACCTTGCCAAGCAATGCCAAAACGCTTGGAGACCACATCAAAGGGTTGGAGGTTATGGGGTATCTGCAGGATGCCTCAGTCTAAGCCCGATCCACAGAGGATGCGCTGCCAGCTTTGAGATTCCCTAACACCAAGTCAGACAAGTGGCTTTAAAGTTATGACTGATTAGAGTGTTAGAGAGCGCACAGATAAAAGGAAAATGGAAATTCATCAAAGCGCAGGGGTCATCAGGAGACGTCCCTTCTCCTCAACTCCATTTCATACTCTTGAATCTCCGGGCTCTTTTGCTTTAAGCTGTCGTGTGACAAAGATATTCCAATCTCGCTCTAACTGCTGGTGAGACACCAGCTTTGGTTGTGTAGTGAAAACAGCAGCAGCTCAGAGGAAGCTGAACCTGCAGGCTATCACAGGTGTAGTGTGATGGCGCCTTGCTGAACCGTGAAAAACAGGATTAGACACGTGTTGGTGGCAGTGTTTGTGCTCAGCTATGAACATGTGCTGCATGTGTTTGTGCATTTGAGCCCCGTGTGTCACGCTAGCACCCAGACCTGCTGAACTCCTGATAAGCTCACATTCATTATGCATCGCATGAAGAATCTCACAAGTCGTGTGCGTATGTAAGTCAGAATGTCTCTGTGTAAACGACCATGCATAATGCATCCAACCCCAGGTTTTGAAAGCAGCCCGACTCTGACGTAGTTTCCCCCCCTTGAACTGGAACACTTCCTCAGCAACACCTGATACATGCAGAGAGGAGGAAGGAGAAAAAGGAACTAACTATAGAATCAAAAGAGAGGAAGGAGAGGCAATAAAAGTCTCTGGATTTTACCTGCTTGGAGCTAATCTGGTGGAACAGTTCCCCTCAGGTTCATCGTCACTGTGGCCCCAGCACCAACAACCAAAGCATCAACATACGTAAAGTCTCCAAGGCGATTAAGCTGTTTTCATCCACAGCTGGCTTCCCATGGAAACCGTTCTGCCTGTCGATTGCCTGGTTTTCCCCCATCAGAAGGAAGACATTCATTTGCCAACATTGAGGGGTTTTTTTAACTTTGAAGTTGGACCGACTAAATCACAAAATGGAAAATCCATTCTTGCACTTTTTGAAGGAAAATAAGGAAAAAAATAGGCCAATAGAATAAAAAGGCAATGAAGAATGTGCTATAATTAAGTCTTATTAAATAGAGCGTGCACCAAAAATGTGCATGTGTGATTTGATTTGATTTCTTTTAACTTATAGGGATGTTTGTGTGGCTTGCTGCGAATCTTTTCCATTAATTTACATGAAGTGAGCCAGAATTTTTTCCTAAAAGAGGCAATGCAGCAAGAACTCATATTAGTGCAAACCAACACCCCTCACCTGAAAACAATCTCTCTCAGGGAGGTGTTACATCACCTAAAGCTGCAGGGTGGAGAGGAGAAACCACAGCTGAAGCTCCAGAATGGATAAAAAGGAAGCAGTGCGATAATGAGGACCACAGCAGCAAACATTTCAGGGAGGGAGAAGTTAAATCTGCAGGAAAAAAAAAGCTGTGCAAAGTTTCTATATTTAACTGTGAGACAGAAAACAACAACAGCAATGGAACAACAGATTGCACACTTTGCTTTGTCAGATTGCTTTCAAAGCATATTCTTTAAAATGGAGCACTTAAGCCACAGTGTTCAGGCCTGACAAGAAAAAAAAAAACAGGATCTGGAACGCCTGAAGGTGGGAAAGCGTGCAGCATTTGTTTCTGTTCGTTGTTTCTCCCACATTTCAAAAGTTTATGTAAAAGCCAGAAACTTTGTTTTTCATTAGAGAGTGGATTGGGACTAATATCTGCTGATGTGAGATTCTGCAGTGCCCCTCACCTGGGAGGAGATGATGACACTAGAGAATAGGCGTGTGGGCTGATGGTGCGGGCAGAGGTTTGTCTGTGAGTACATCAGCTGTGTGTGTGCGCACACGTGTGTGGGCGCTGAAAAGAGGACTGTAAGTAAGTGGGGGCAGGAATGAGTGGGAACGCAGATCCAAAGAAAAATGTTGGGCGACTTGTGTAGGTGGGAGGTGTGGGATCACATCATGCTGGAAAGGCACCTCGCAAAAAGTCATGTGTGTTTCTGACGATGTTTTATCGATCAGCTCAAACACGTGTCACAGCAAGAGTAAAGGATTCTGGGATTTATTCCCAGCAGACTAAGGAAAGACAGTAAAAGTCACCTCTGTCTGACACCCGACTTTCATTCAGCTGACCCCAATTACCCTGAGGAGCTCACTGTTAAAATCCATTTAGAGAGGATGTAACGCCTATAAATCACAACATAATTGAAAATGTATTAACATTTTTATAAAGTTTTATTATTGTTATAAATCAGACAGGATTCCCATCACCAGAGGCTGTTTCCAGAGGTCAAAGCGCACCTTAGAACATGATAAAAGAGAAGGAGGTCCCTGGAGTTCAAATGAGAGGAACATGCTTGTTAGGAAGGAAAGATTTCTCTTGAGACAGCATCCACCTTATTAGGTTTGATACATTATTAAATATCACTATGCAAGGCTCTTGTTTTAAGCTTTTGACCCCAATAAAACATCAGATTTGGAATTCAGAGGCAGCTCAGAATACACTTTGTCTAAGAAAAAAATCTGCATTTTCCAGAGTTTTTAGTCTAAAAAGGTTTTAGTTTGGTTTTACTTGAAAGGGATCGAAGGGAAACGATTCTCCTTCCCCACGCTTCAGTTCAAACCTCAATTTTTGGGTCACAGTTTTGTTTCGGTTCAATATTTGATTAATGTGTTACAAAACAACAACAAAAAGCTACAATTTCAGAAAAATCTTTTTTTTTTTTTTTTTATTGGCTTACAAGCAAGTTACAATGAAGAAAAATGTTTCAGTTGGCTCATACTATGCCTGGTGTAATGTAATAAAAACAACTCTAAATCCTTCTTTAATTTAGCACAACAATTGTTTGACACTTCAATAAACTTGTGGCATTACGGAGGACTATACACAACATAAAAAAATGTTCCCTCATATTAATCATTTGTGGCCACTAATTCATATTTTGGACGCTCCAATTACCTTTCTGTGGTCACATTTTAGTATTTCATAGCCAAAAATTGCATTTTATTAGCAATTTGTGGGCACAAACTAGTATTTTCTGCACACAATTTAGCATTTTGTGTGCATTACTTTGTACTTTGAGACTACAAATTAGTAGACAGGATTAAAGACATTAAAATACTAACTAATATACACAAAATACAAAATTGAGCACACAAAAGGCTAATTGTGGCATATTTATGCCCACACAATCTTAATTTATGTCCACAAAAAAACAATTTTCTGGCAACAAAATACTAATCTGTAGTAACAAAAAACTAATTTGTGTCCCCAAAATGCACAAAATGCAAATTGTTGCACACTAAATGCTAATTCGTGAAAACAAAAGTGTCTGTTTGTTTATTTAACTTTTTTTTTTTAATGTCATCTTCAGTAGATTTGGTTCAATGTAATAAGATTCTATTCAGTTTTAAATGGAGAATTGCAGGATTCCTACAAAATGACAACAAACCAAAACACAAAAAAATCTACACTTTCATCTGTTGAGTGCAAACTGACAACCAGTCACACTGCATTACCCCCAACTAATCAAGCTTGAATGTTAAAAACAGCAAAGCAGTGGGATGTCCTTATAAAGCATAAATGGTTTTCCCCAAAAACATGTAGAAGTAATATCAGCACCACAGGGCCACAGATTTCACTAAATTCAGTTCAATTTGTGTCAATTATAGTTTTTAAGTTTACCTTATATTGTCTTCCCTCAATCCAGCTCAAGCACGTGACAGAAAGTTCAGTTTTAGAGCAGTTTTGACAGGAAGTCAGAGTCCAGCAGATCCTGGTGACCTGAGCCTCTAAACCCCTCTATGTCAGTAAACATCCTCTGCGTCCCGCACGGGGCTGCTGTGCCTCCAAACATTCCTCGCATTCATTCTCACATTCAGACTCTGGAGTGACACAGCAGGTCCGGCCTCAGCCCCGCAGCACTCGTTCCCCGCAGCCTCGGCCGCGCGTGAGGCCCGCGTGGTTTCCTTTATGTTGTCTTTTTTACCTGAGAGCGCGCTGCCTCCATCAGAGATCCGCGCCTGCGTCTGCGGCGCGCGCGCCGGACCGGCAGCTCCTTACTAACACCCCCCCACCATCACGCACACACCTCCACGCACATGATCATCATCACACAAACAGAGAGAAGCAGGAAAAAAAGCAGAGCTGCACCGACCTGTGGAGTCCAGAGCCTCCTCTATGAGCGGAGGTAAGCGCAGTCCGTCCATAACCCCCCTCCTCCCCCGAGGAGCAGCAGAGCAGAGACGGAGAACGCGAGTGTGGGCGACCGAGGGTCAGAGGCTCCGCACGCCCACCTCCGCTGCGGGGAAGCCGAGCCGAGCCGAGCCGAGCGGGCCTGCACGCAAACACGCGCGGCGAGAAAAACAAGCCGCGCCGTGGAGACTCTGGGAGGGTCCGGGGAGCGGAGGGCTGAGCCGGGGAGCGTGGGAGAGATGCCGAGAGGGAAGAGGGGAGGAGCAGAGACGAGGGAAGGATGCTGTTTTGCCAGACGGCAAGCTCCGTCTCCGCGCTCGCGCTCGCGCGCGCGCGCCTCCCCCTCCTGCAACTCCCTTCCTGCTTACTATTCCTGCACGTTTGTCCCAACTTCATCAGGACGCCCTCAAGTCCTGATAAGAAATGCAGGCTTCTTTATGTCATTTAGACAAACATGTCGTCTTCTAATCTCTCTAAATGAAGAGGATTACCATAATCGGAATAATCTGGTCCCGAGCTGTCATTGCGCCATACACAACACACCTCAAAAACTTTAAGAAATACATCACAAAGTAGTTGATTATACTACTTCAGTTATTATTAATTGGAATTACATTTAGAAAATGGTAAAAGAAAGAAAGATACAAGTGTCCCAGAATGCTCCATTTAACAGTGTTTTGGACCACTGTGGCATAAATACCCACACTATCTGATATTAACTTCAAATATGATTGTCCTTAAATCAATAAATAGCAGAAATATGAACAAATAATGTTCTTCAAGTAAAAAGTACTACTTCAGTATCCACTATTGAAATTCTAACATGTATTTTTTTAAGTTATTGATTTGTAAAGCTCCACTTCTGAACTGAAGTTGTCCTGAGGCGTGAATGCAAGCAAAACATTCAAGCAAGCAAAAATGAAAGAATCAGGAATGTTGTTATTCAAGTCCCACTTCCACTTAATTCACGTTGATTTGCTTAAAGAAAAACTGAAAAAGGCTGTTTTAATCTTAATTTTCTTGATTTATGTTCTCCATCATGAAAAGAAATGCAAGCACATGTTAAAAACACAATTTCCATTGGAGTGGATCTTAACTACAAGTGAGTGTTTTTTTCAACAATGCAAGGAAAATAATTAAAATAAACAATTCATACTGTTGTTTGTAAACCAAAATGAGAACCCCTCTGCCGTGTGGAGGCAATATTCAGTCCGTGGACCACTCTTTCAAGCAAGCAAAAAAAAAAAAAAAAGTACTAAGGAATCAGGAATGTTGTTATTAAAGTTCCACTCCAATAATCTTTCAATCTACTTTAAAAGCATTTCCAGTATCTCTTAGTTATGTCTATGCCGTTTTTAGCCAAGACAAAAAAAAAAAAAAAACGGTGTTGTTTTCTAAGACTTAGTTTCTGTAGAGCGGCAGAAGTTTACTGGAAATTTGCCTCTTGAGTGTGGGTGGGAACGCTGGCGCAGAGTCAACCTGCCATTGTTTCCCATCATTCCTTTAGGGAAGATGATTAGGGAAAGGGATTAGGAGAGTGTGAGAAGGAGCACTGGGTGCCATTACTAATGTATTTAGGTAAAAACAAAAATGTTGTGAAGTAAAAATACTTTTAGGGTTACACTTCTGTAAATACATATATTATAGTCATTACTTTAAAAAAGCTTTTCAGGGTTTTCCATGTCGAGGTCATTCTAAAGAAAGTAATGTAGTTCATTTACTTATAATTTAGGGAAATTGAGGAGCTTCAAATATTTTTCTTACTTCTAGATTTCTTAATTTAGTTTTCGGGTGAAAAATTCCACATCTGCCTGAAGTGTGGGTGAGAGCAAGCAAGGACAAGCGCCGTCCTCAACACAAGCTGGTCTTAAATGACAATCTATGAAGCCCTGAGCCAATTTTATAACGCTTTTGCTTGGAGCTACTAATCCAGAAGTGACTGAAAAACAATCTTTTAAATGAATGTGAGTAAATCCTTTTGATCTAACTGTCCGTTAAGTTTCCAAAATCTGTGAGTCCAGAGCATTTATGTGGAAAATGCGCACACAAGTTCTCTCTCTTTGGAGACAAAAAAACCCAAGTCTGTACAGCTGGAGGTGATGAGTTTACCTCATGAGACAGTGAGGTTAACACTGCTGCTATTATTCCTTAAAGGAGACACCTTCAGGGACAAACTGATTATTTTTAGACTATCAGCATGGAAGCTCTAATCTGCTACCTGGAGCGTTGCAGCTTGGGCTGTCAGGGCAAACCCCCCGACCCTATAGTGGCACATTCAGAGCTGAATGCCCTGAAATTTCCAGCAGCCGGCCTGGATCCCATTAGGGACATCATCACAGTGTTGGCCACAAAGCGTGTGGGGGATGTTAACAAGGATCATACACACTGTGTGTCCGTGAGAATGCATGACGGCACAAAAATGCATGCTGGATGTTCCAAATTATGGGGAAAATGTTCAAAATAAAGCATCATCGTGAGCCATCATGTTTTTGTTTTTTTAACATGCTCTTGTAGCATTTTTCTTATAGTGGAGGACATAGATATGTTCTCCATTCTGATGTATTCACTTGTAGACGACTAGATACATGTAAGCCTTCATTTTTCTTGTCTGAGCTGGTACAGGGCTCAAAGCTGTTCAGCTGGAAAGCTCCTATGTTGCTCGCCATTTTTGTCGCATCAGTAATGTTATGAATAGGTTGTGAGGGGCTGTAAGCCAGCAGGAGAGAGTGTAAACAAAGGAATGATGGGAAATGAGTGCAGGCTTACTCTGCGCCAACAGTCCGACCCACAATTCAAGCAAATTTCTGAGGAACTACTGCTGGTCTGCAGAAACTATGTCTTAGACAACTATAGGTTTCTTGATTTGGGCTGAAAATTGCATAATTATAATCAGAAGATAATTGGAGTGAAGGCGTTAAAAGGTCAAGCATGTTTAGCTTGTTTAGAAATGAAAAAATGGAAATTGTTAACATGCCTACAAAAAAAGGTTTGTTGTAATAAAGCTCTCAGTAGAATCTATTTACTGTGCCAACTGATCCTAAACCTGTCAAATCCACGCACTGGTCAGGATGCGGTCAGACACCCATCCATATGATGATAGTTTGTCAATTAATTCTGTTTCACTGGATCTACGTGCAAGTGATGTCACATCGCCCCTGATTTTAATAAAACTAAAAACATGGGAACAGTCTTTAAAAGTTGCTAATGAAGTGCAATGGCAACTGCAAAGTATCAATATTTAATCAAGCTAATTTCAGCTCGCATGTCTAGCTTCCAGCAGCCGCATCTGGGGCAGGACAAGTGAAAAGAGAAAAAGCCGAGGGATGCTAACAGATTTCAGTGGTAGCTCAGACAACAACAGAACCATAGCACACTTACTCCAACTCCAAGTGTTTGTATTACTCACAGGAGCAAGTGTGAACCCATGCCCACACTCCATATTGGCTCATGCACATTCAAGCTTATTTACCTGTAATGAAATCCAGACAGATGGTTGCAATGGAAGCTGGCAGCTAACATTGACCATTACTGATGATTTCCCTTGCACTGTTCATTTCCTCCCTTTACAGACTCTCACTCACTTCGCAGATTATGAAGAGTTCCTCTTACACTAATAACACAACACCACCCCCTCTGTTTTTACCAGAGTCCTCATGCTTTGGTCGTCTCTGTTTTTTTTTCTCCTGGGAAATCTGGGAATTTGTATTGCGAGAAGTCGTAAGGCATTGGAAAAGGTGAGCCTCAATCGTGTCATTGAGAGAAATGAAGGTCAGGATTAACAGCTGCCTCCCCCTTCAGGAGGATATTCCTACCACAGAGCTGTGAGACGGCATACACCCTGACACAAACACGCAGTTTGTACACGCTATGTGAAAGAGGAAATGGAAGGAAAAATAGCAGAACTTTCTGGAACCGAAATAGACAGAAGCAAAACTCTTGTGTCTGGTTATCAGCGAGGTCAACTTCAAACCTGTGAGGAACATGAAGCAAGGCATCAAACTTACCAGACAGGAAAGATTGGTGTCTGCTTACAAGCACTTCCGGCACTTCCGTGTGTGTTCAAGCAGCTTTGCTTAGCTGTAATCCGCAGTCAAGAAGTGTGAGCAGGAAGACATGTTTCAACCCAAGATCCAGTCTTTTGAAAACAGGAGGGAAGAAAAACTGCAAGAAGGGAGAGAACTGCAGAGAACTGGCTGACAACACATGACAAAGTGTTGATAATGAGCTGACAATGTCTGGCTTCAGTCCGTAAGTGTCAATCTGATGTGGCAGCAGCCGGGCAGCAGAGCAGGACTGGCACAGATAAGAAGTAGATACCATCAGAATTGGTCTCAATAATTCATGATCCTTTCTCAAAACACATACCAATGACTGACAACAGTCCCCCAGTTCTGCTGAATCTAGTACACATTGTTCCCTGAAAGTCAGTTTAAATGGAAACTGACCCCCTCTTTCATGTTTGAAAGCTAATTAAAACTGTCCTCATGTGGTAGGTGTCAAAGCGAGCTGTTTGTTCTGTAACAGAGAAGTCTCACATGGGTCGGAGGAAAGGGAATCTCTCCAGTCTGTTTTCAGTGGGATCTTTGTTTCAGCCGCCCCCCACTCCGACCCCCGCAAATGCAAAGCAAATAACGCAAAAAGGCTAACAAGCTTTTGTGTATTCTTAACCAGTACAATCTTTATCCAGTCAATCAAACTTCTTTTATTTTGGACACTTTTGAAGGGTTCATGTTAAATTGACCCATCAAGTCAAAGAGGAAAACAACTGTGTGGAGTCATTTGATGAAATGCTCCTTTTCTGGTATGACGTTGTACAAAGCTTTGAGTCTGTTTTAAATTAATTCTCTGAAATTACAAAAAATCCGACTTGTATCCAAGCACTGAATAGGGTTAAAGTAAAGACTTAGAGCAATTTCACTAAAAAAACTGCCTCACTTCCACGTAGGCTGCATTTTTACATAAGTCTGCACACCAATAATCAACTAGACTTTCAATCTGAACCAACAGGTTCATGTCTTGTCAGTAAATCTCAATCATGCTTTTGCCTTTAAAGTTGTGAACGGTTGTCTCTTTGCATTCTAGACGGTTCACTCCTCCATCCTGTTCTTCATCAAGAATAATGCAACGACACGGTCGGGTTGGGGTTTTGGTCTTACGACTACATACTGTCTACAGGCTGTCTGCGGGTGAAAATTTTGCAAAATTGTACGGGGTAAGGTGGTGCAAAGCTCAAAATATCAATGTTATTGATCATTCGGTGAGACTGTAGAGTGATAATGCTCATGCAGATTTTTCCTGCTGCGAGTGACACGTTGAAGTGCACTCTTATGCAAGACACAAGGGTAATTAAGAGGAAAGTAGGTGAGACACAGTATGTATTTTTAATTTTTTAGACCCCTCCTAAATCCTGCAGACTGCCTAAAGGCTGTTCACAGGCTCCTTGCCTGCAGCTTGACTGTTAGAAATGAGAAAATTAAGACAATCAGAGTGCAGTTTGTGCTGTAGTTCTACTTGCTTCCTATGGGCACTTACGTATCATATGCATTCCCCACGCATGCAATGAGAGACCTTACTTACAACTAGTGCGGCGTAAGGAACCGCACGCCAGCATCACTTATATGTCATTAGTGCATGCAACTTCCATCTGCCTTACAAATCCTGCACAGTTACTACATTTTCAACAACGTCCATTGACAAATGATAAAATGGTAAATGGCGTATAGCTCATAACTACCTTCTTAGAAGACCTGAAGCGTTTTACAGCCACAGTGCCATTCATCCACACACACATTCATTCATTCACACATTGATGGTGGCTTCATTGCTGAACATTGGCCCCAACCTTTAGCCACCAGGAGCAACGTGGGGTTCAGTGTGGTGCCCAAGGACACTTCAACACATGGACAGGTAGGGCAGGAACTGAACCCACAATCATCCGATCAGAGGTCAATGGCTCTACCACTGCACCACGGTCTCAAGGGAACGAGAAGACACACCTGCTCTCCACTCCATGATCCACCTTGGGCCCAGACAACCAGAAAACCCTGCAGCATTCACAGGGGTCAACTCCTGTACAGGTCTATGATACTAAAGCTTTAACCACCATCAGTGTCTAGGCTCTAGAGTTTATTCATCTAAGGTCCAAGCTTGTACCAAGATCTCAAGACGTCATCGACCCAGAGCCTGACTGCCAAAGCTTATGGACTTATTTCACGCGCATCGTTCTACATAATAAAAAAAAAACCTCTACTCACATTCCAGAGATCTCTCTTCATTGAAATACTGAATGGAGCAGTTGTTGAACCAGAGGGTTTGCTCCATTCTTGAGATTCAATACTGTGGGAAAAGTTTTGGATAATTGTTCGCAGTTCCTGGTTTGATGATAAATTCTGGAAAATTCATTCAAATTCCTATTTCTATCCATCGACAAGAACCTGAAAAATTAAGAAGTTATGATGCTATAACTTGAGGAAGTCCACAAAACCTCAGCATGAAATTGGTAGTGACACAAAAATCCAAATAAAAACTGACATTGAAGTGAGGACAAATGACAGCTGATAATATTTGGAGCAAACAGGCCAAATATGGATAACACTAAAACTAACAACAGACATTACACATAAGCATCCTTTTTAATACTCCTTACAACTTGTCATGGCATTTCTGTTACCAGAGTGAGCGGGTTTATGTTTGTTCAGCAAGAGCAGTCACCCCAGAACAGCCGTTCAGCTGACATCATTTGTTTGTGGCGATACAGCAACAGGATCAACAGATTGTATAATTACTCTGCAGCGATAGTGTATCACTGTCATTGTCTGCTGGCTGTGTAATGGAACCTCAGAGCCATAAAAGACAGTGATTCACCCAACAATCCACTTTTTCACCGCTGGGCTGCCAGCCTTTAACTCCAAACCTCACTCTGGTGCTCAACGGTTGCCTAGCAACTAAAGGAAATTGGAGGTGCCTTTGATTTAAGGGGTTTGAAAAGGTGATTTATATGTGGATGTTGATGGAGAACGTTCCTATAAATCCTTTTTTTTTTTTACCAGTTACTTATAAGTGTTTATTGCTGAAAGCTGTAATTTGGTCACGGGGTCTGCAGCTCAGCTGCTGCAAATCTAAAGCTTGTTGATGCAGGAGGCTGCTGCTGCCAGTGACTTGATGCAGGGTAAGTTTTCATGCAACAGCCAAGGAAAGAAAAATGGTTTCCATGACACTGTAGAACAGGAAAAGGGAAGGGCTCAGCATGACCAGAGGACTCTATGCAATCGGCTGTGGAAGATGCCAAAAGGTCAGAACTTTCCCATAAAGTGAATTTGCATGAGTGCAAAAAAATGGACACACAAACCAATGGACAGCACGAGAAATAACAAGGAAGTAGTCATACTTTTTCTACTTAATATGCTTTTCTGAACAAATAAATGTGTCCTTGTCACTCCTCCTCAGGAGGGAGGAGGAGTTGCAGCAGTCCTTTTGATGGCCTCCTTTAGGTCTTGTCCCTTTGCAGTCACCATGCCAACCTATGTGGGGAAGAGACCAAGCCCAAAGAGAATTGATGAGGTCCTGGGATAATTAGCAGCTCATTATGGAGTCCAATGAATAGACCAGCTAGCTCCAGGAGCCACATGAGATTGTGCAATGGAAAACCCTCAGGATCGAAGCTCACATCAAAGGAAAACACTCGACCTGATGATAAAGAGAAGAGAGGAAAAGGAAATATTGCACACCTACAAATATAGCTCATAATCCCTGCTTTAAGCCTCTCTGTGTGTATGTGTGTGTTGGGATCTTTAGTTCACGTATTTTCTTCTTCCCCAGAGGTCTGGGCTGTTTCACAAATGCACAAAACACAGCTGGTCTACCCAGACACACACACATAAATGTGGGTGTGTTTGTGTTTGTGCACACGTCACCCTTTGACTCTCACACTTCAGCTCTTATGAGAACACAGAGAGAGCCGCAGTTTAGTTTCAAATCCATCCGCTTCTCTCCCACTCCTTCATCACACGGGCCCTAAACACGCTTTAAAGCAGAAATGTAACAATAGTAAGGAGCATTTCTGGAAAAAAAAAACCCCAAAAAACGTGAGCTTACTTTTCTAAAAGATAAACTAAACTGAAAGAAATGGAAGGAAATAAAAGAAAAAGAGAAAACAAATGTAAATCAACAACTAAACCTATGAAGGAATAGACAAAAAAATTGCCTTTAAGGCATAAACATGGATTTAAATGAGACGGGGAGTTAGAATAACAGAGATAGACTCTTGTTTTTCTGTTTTCCTTTATGTTTTTAGAAATCTTCATAGTAATCCTTACAGATTGCTTTCTTCCTCCTTATTGGCAGGCTGATGTGAGTCCTGTTTCATGCATTCATGGCATCAAATACAATTAGAAACAGATGTCTGAGATTATTGAACTTCTTATTGAGGTTGCAGTTTTCTTCCCTGAAGATCCTGGTTTTAGATTAGTTCTGCAGACTGATCTACCAAGACTATTTCTATATTTATCAGTATAAACTAGCTTTAATTATTACTCATTCCTCACTTCATTCAAGGAGGTTCTACTGATTTATTTGAACATTTTGATCTATTTTTGAATTACAAGTTCTTTTTCAGGGGCAGAGCTACAAGAGGGGGGGGGGTCCAATTTTTTTCAGCATTTGACAAAGATTAAAAAAAAAACATTTAAAAAAGTAGTAATAGCATGTCAACTAAAAGAATGCTTGTTTCACTATTAATAACAATAATAAAACGGTTTGAAATTCATATTTCATTTGTAATAGCCTTCCACTCTGTTGTTCTCATTTGCCACCCTTACAAAATGGAATATAAAATGTTCTTGCTCTGCCATTTTTTTTTTCTAAAATATGCAAAATATCCCAGAAGCTACTATTTAAAATGAATTTTCTATTTTTTCACATGAGTATTCGTGTTTCGGCCTGGTACGAGTTTTTGCCCTAATTCATTAAAGTGAATTTTAATTAAAGTGAATTCATGTTTGATCATCTGCTTCCTGCATACCAAACCTCACCCTGTTGAGAAGCCACATCACACATTCAATACTACAAAAAGCATGAGCGATCACAAAATCTGCTGCAGACTTGGATTTATTATTAATTAAATGTATAACACCAGTTAAAAGGCTAAAAATGTTATAGATTTAGCAACGTTGTGTTTCCCATGTACAGTAAGAGCAGAGGTTTTTCCTCTGCAGAGAGGTGAAAGCTGGAGTTTTTAAGTGTGTTAAGAACTGGCAAAAAATAAAAATTAGTGATGGGGGGGCTGAAGTCTTGCCATGCAGCATTCCTCAGTTCTCGATCTGCATTTGGAGTGTTGCACTTTCGCCCCCTACTGGTGAAGGTTTGGCATCAGTGCTGCAAGTGATGAGCAGTATTCTGGGAAATGGTGTAACTATAGTCTCTGTTTCCTCATAAAAAGCAGACAAGGCAATATTTTTGATACCCTCTACTGACATTACAACTACTAACTGGCATATATTAAATTTAAGACAGAAGCAAGTCTTTTTAAAATCTGTTTCATATCCTTCAGAATTTTTTTATCATATACTTGCTAATATTTCAAACACATGAACGCTTGAGTGAATTGTCTATTTTCAGAAGTTGTATCACACAAGTTTAAGCTGTATCGAGCAATTTGTATGAATTTAGATTTGTTGCTAAAGTATTGTCTTCATGAGTTTGATTGCATCTAAAAGTGTAAACAACTGTCGTTTCAGTCTGGGGTTTTCCTTCAAGTTCCAACGAGTTCTCAGAAGCGCCGCAGATCCTCCTTTCTCCTTTCAGGTGATGCTTTATTGATGAGTGTAGCAGGATAAGAGTCGTGCTGTGTTACCTTGGGGCTTTGGAAAATTAGACACACCCAGAAACATTTGAAGGTGAGGCTTTTTTACATAACCGTTTCACAAAAATGGGAACACATAGTCTTCCAGAGTTGTTCCTCTAAAAAAAAAAAATCTTGCAAAAGCTTGTTAACTTAAAACTTAGGATTGTTGATTGCCATAGAAGCTTCTAGAGGCCCTTAGATATGAATGCTGATATTTTCTTTCTTTAACAAGAAACCACATAAATGCTGTTGGTTGTAAAACTCTAGAAATACTTCGAAATGCAAAGAAATATTTACATTTCTGGAAATTACTTTTAATATCTGCATAGTGTTGAGATGTTACATTTGGGTTCTTTCCAGAAATGCTAGCCTACCAGAGCTGTACTTAGAAATACGCACGTTGGCTTGATTCTTCTAATGGAGTTCGTGATTCAAAAGATTGTGCTGTTAAGGGTTATGGATGGTAAAACCAGTCTTAATTCTTTCACTTTTAATGTTGAAAACTGCAGTTAATTAATGTTGAGTTTTTCCACATGAATCCATGTGTTTGGAGCTTTTTTATCTTTATAAAACAAAATGCTTTGTGTTTTTCAGTGGTAATCATAGCTTTATATTTTTCATGTTTGATAAACATTAGGGATTTCTCATGCTTATAATTAAAATCTATTAAAAATATGTATATTCAAGTGTATTTGCATGTGCAAAAATTAAACAGGTCTTTGTAAATAGGAGCTGGTTTGTGAATGAACTTCAATGGGAACTTTAATAATAAAAAAACTACAACAAGACTAGGCATTTATAAATGTTCGTGACTGTTTTGCATGGCAATGCATTAAAAAAAAAAAATTTAATTTAATAATGTAGTTTGAAAAATGAAGAAATTCTCTCCAACTTCATTGCATTTACAGTCAGGCCATATTTTTGCATGTTCATGTTCTCCACCACATCAGCCGAAGGTGACTGGGTTATTAAAAGCTCCGGGAGTAATCAGGGAAAACATAAGCGAAATTCTATTTAGTTCTTCAGAATAGGGAACGTAGCTGTTCAGTTATATGTCAGCAAATGTATGTTTATGGGAAACGCTTAATCATGATAAAAGTTGCCTTAACACAGAATGCCACATCAGTCTTACACAGATTTAAAAAGTTGGTTTAATTTAACAGAAATCATCAGACAAAGGCACATAATACACTAAAAAAAGATTGATCATATAGTGCACCAGAGGTGAAAACAGCGTCAGTGTAAACAGTGTCATAATTGTAACTCTTCACAGAATATACAAAATTAGGAATGAGGGAAAAAAATAAGACAAGAATATGACAAACATCAATGCAAACACGTTATGGCAAACAAAGATCATCAGTGGTCCACAGAAAAATGGAAAATTCTCTGAAGAAATAGTGAAATAATTGTCCAAAGAAGCAGCTCACAGCTAAATAATGAGATTTTTTGTGTGTTATTCCAGGATTAGAGAAAAATGAGCCTTGCATCACAGTATAACCCACTGCTTCTGCTTCCCATTGTTAGTTAACAATGAAACAGAGCTAAATCCGAAACAGTGATGCAAAGAAAACCAAGCAACCAGCTCTGCTTGTGTTTGTCTGAATGTGTGTGTCTGCACCGGAGCGCTGCAGTGAGGTGCTATAATGCTCACAGGGTAATGCAGGGAGATTGATTTTTGGCCTTTAAAGAGAGAAAGGAGGAGAAAACGGCTGGTGTTAACAGAAAAGGCCTCGTGTATCTCCTGCAAGCATTAATGATACTTCTTCACACTTTGCTGCTTCACCAGAACCCTGTCCCTCCTGTAAAACACTAGCAAGAAATTAAAAAAAAAAGATTAAAAAAAAAAGTCAGTCAGTCCCGAGCAAATGCTCTTCAAACTATGCTTTCTATTTCCATTATATTGCACTTCAGACATCAGCAGCTCTCTGGGAAACTCCGAGATAAAGATGCCACAGTTGGCTGGCAAAGCAATGAGAAAGAAAAACAACAAAGATTTTTAAAAAATGTTCAAAGCCTTTACTGTTGTTGAGAAATGCTGAATTAAACAGAATTTTGATAATCTGACATTTTTATGTGATTTTTAGCCGACAGCCTTGTCTTAACTGTAGCCCGCACTCGAGCTAAACCCCATGGCTACATGAAGCAGATGTGAGGTCGGATCTCTCGCTTTAAGACAACAAATCAATGCAATTAACAAGACATACCTTTTATTTTAAAGGGTCGTGCAGATGTTTTATTGTTCCAGCCAACTAACGATGTCCCGTTTCCAGTCTGTGTGCATCTCTGAAGCTTTCTCAATCCTTGATCTTGACGATTTCATTGAGATTTCTTTTGTAAAACTAGTAAAATTAGTGCATAAATATATATTTTTTCCTTTTTATGAAATCAATAGATAAAACGCAGTTAGGATTCGAATGAGTTTCAGTCAGTATTTATTTAAAAATGTTGACCTCTAAAATCCACTGGTCATCATGTCTTTGAAAGATTGTACAACCAATCCTCTTAAGACGAGACCATTCACACAACTGGCGTCTTCCCCGTCAATTGTACGTTCAGTGTTTTCAAGCAGGCACCAGCAACCTCTCCAATGCGTACTGTAATCGGTCCCAGTTCTTCCAGAAGACGGTCAGAAAGCACACCCCCAGGACAGTGGCTACCATGTGATACCGGCTCCTCGTCAACGGAGCTGCGAATTTGGCAGCGGTGGAGACGCAAACCAGGATGACGGTGATGATGGCCAGCATGATGTTGATGCTCTTCCCCACCAAGACCCGGGCGTCGTGGCTCTCCAGCTGGACCGTCTGCTGTTGGTGCTGCTGCTGGAGCTCCAGTTTGGACACACGTGTCTGACATGTCTCCAGAGCTTCCTGAGGGAATTCGATGGTACAGATGGTTACGTTGATATAAGTCAGCTTCCACAGGTGATAGGACTGTCATGGTAACAGATTAGTATAAAGGACTTTTAATCTTTGCCGTGTTTTTATTTTACACAGTTGTGTGGTTTGGAAACAAGGTTGTAGACAAAAAACAGAGTTGTAGGAACAAAGCATTCTACGTTCAGGCTCACCTGTATGTCCCGGGCCCTTTCATGAGCCTGATAGGTCACCCTCTCCTCTATGCTGGCCAGCTCCTGCTTCAGATTGGTCATTTCATGCTGATGCAGCTCAGTTAGGTCATTCAGCTGGTCTTCCAAGCGCTCGTACCTGTCAGTCAAGACACACACGTCGTACCTTCAAATGTATCATGTGACGTTCTGACACAGATTTCAGAGAGGTATGTATTGGGTTAAAAGCACACCTGTATCTCTCTTCCTGTAGTGTTTGGCTGATAATGTTGTAGTCTCTCTTCAATTGTTCTTTTAACTCCTCAATATCCTCCTCCAGTTGATCCTGCGCGCCTCTGATTTTCTTTACATCCTCCAAACAAATGTCCAATTGGCTGTGGCCTTCTCCCCCTGCTGGCGGCTCCTGACCGGGACTCTGGCCCTGTACTTTCACTGCGTTCCCGTTGCTCTCAGCTGAAATGGAGGCACTTCCTGAGGAGCACTCATCGTCGCTGGGATACTTGGGCTTGCCCACCAAGGACGCGCTGCTGCTCAGCCCCTTTGCTGCGCTGTCCGTAGGCAGCTGATTGGAAGTGTCCAGAGTGGTTTTGAGTTGAGAAATGTTATCAGCGCTTCCGAACTTGTTCCTGATGAGGTTTGCAAACTCTCTGGGCTTGCTAAAGAAGAACGGGGGAGACAGGGAAACACCGGGTCCAATGGTTTTGATCTTGTCCATGGTTGGGTGTCTGCCGCTGCCGGTCATGTCCTTAAGCAGCTGTCTGGGGGACTCTCTGGGTATGGTACTGTGTTTGACAGGCGGAGGCCGAGAGGACAGAACCTGTTGCAATTCCCTGTCTTTCATCTTCTGATGGTATTGCTCTAGCTTCTTCTGCATCTTGGCAATGTTTTGAGCCGACTTCTGGTTTTTCTTCTCAAACACCTGCTTGATGCGCCCCACCTGCTGCTTGTCAGCACTGTTCATGAGCTTCAGATATTCCGCTAAGTTCTCGTTTCGCACTGTGTCCTCAATCTTCAGTTGTTCCGTGACTTTCAGAATCTTCTGCTGCAGACTGTCCAAACAGGAACGACTTCGTTGGACCTCCAGGCCAAGTGCAGCGCGTGGGTTTTCATTACACTGGTCCAGATCCAGAGTGTTGTCTGAGGAGCCCCGACGCATCGACAGCGAAGGGTTGAAGTCCATACTTTGGTCCTGCAAGGTTGGAAAAAAAAAAGTTAAAAATAAGTGTTTGAAACAGAGCATTCAGAATTAAAGTCACACACCATCACCTCTCTGTTTTCTTGCAAAAGTGTGCCAGTGGTCTTTTAATAATGATTGTGTTGTTTTTAGGCAACATTTAAAAAAAAAAAAAAAAAACTGTTGTTTTTCTAGGACATAGCAACTGTTTTCACAGACAAACTTCACCCCCTTCCCTTCCCCATTGATGACAGCCCTCTGTTTAACCAGAGCAAGGAGCTTGAGACCTGCCCCTGAAGTATTTTCTACATTACAAATGCAACATTTTTTTTTGTCTGCTCCTGATTCCTTAAAATTAAATAAAGAAATACTCAGAAACGCAATTTTGATCTGAATTTTTTTCACTTATGCCCTCCATCTTCACAAAAATGCCACAAGCACATGTCTAAAACACCAATAGTGCAATTTTCTTTGGAATGGGTCCTTAAAATATCTAAGAAACGAAATTAGGCGATCAGTGCCTTCATAGAACATTACCTCTCCCTTCCATTCAAATCCAAAAATGTATATATTTTGTGCCTTTTAAAATATCTGCTAGAAACACAGATAAGGGTAAATATATAGGCCTGCACAATAAATCGCAAATTTGCCAATATTGCAGTATCAGCCTGTGTGATATGTGTGGCGCAAAAGACGTCATCAACTAGGATAAATGATAAGGATTAAATGTTTACACACATGCCAATACAATTTCATGACAGCTTGAAGTGTTTAACAAATCATTTGAACAACCAGATGGACCCCTTTTTATGTCAGATGCCCCCTCCTATGTATAGGAGGGTCATTTGGCATAAGAAATAATAAAACTGATAAAACTGTTGAAGTGAAATGGAAACAATCTATTGATTGTCTTGCTATTTGTACATGTGCTGCAAGTCATATAGTTATTGCAATATTTATCAATAATAATGCACATCACAAGTTTTCCCTCATATCGTGCAAGTTTAAAAATGAACAATGAAGTTATTTTGAACTCCATGGATAAAAAAACAACACTTTTTTCCAATGGCTAGTTAGTTTTTCAATAAACATCAACTGTTGCAATTTTATTCGTATTATTCATGTTTAATATTTCGCATAGCACGTGGGTATTTTGTAGATGGTGTGAGCCCATCTGGGTGCGTCTTTAATGCTCTTATATGACACGTCTGCTACTTTTTAAGAGACAGGCGTTAATCCTGCTGTATGAAACAAAGAACAACAACACAGAGGACTACATTCAGATTAACAGCTATAAAATATGCGTGACGGAAGGGAGCGTGTGCATCTTATGTAGGTCATTTCATTGCTAATGTCACACAAAGCCACGAGGCTAACCAAATCCCTACCCCAGACATCGTTCCCTACTTTTACAGTTGACTACCATTTTTTTTGCGAGGTTTCACAACTTTATTCATTGATGTGTGAAAAGCTCAATGATCAGAACAGAAGATACAGCTGTATTATAAGGAAGTTAAGCAGAACATGCAAGCAAGCTTAATTATAGCTGAAAAGAGGTCCTGTAACAAAAAAAGGAAGAGAAGCAGAATACATTTAAATAAAAGAAAAAAGGGCAAAAAACCAAAATCAAAAGCCCTTAGAGGTTTGTAAGTTGTTCACAGTACATTATTGTGATGTGAGGGCAGCAAATCCAAGTCCCCCTAAAAAAGGCCGATTTCAAAATGTTGTACAACTAGCACTGTGGGCAGTACAAAGCTGCGCTAATCCAATGTAACACTGCTATTCAAGTGAATAAACATGCAACAGCTAACTAAAACAGATTTAGGCCTCAATCCTGCTTAGCATTTCCACATCCACATGTAAGGGTCACATCCTGCGGGCAAACGCCTTCAGTTTTTTCATGTACAGATGCCCTCTGACTTCTCTGGAAGGTTTCGGGGTGGACACAAACTGATCCATGGAGTTGATAAAAATACAAAACATCAGCTTCCCATTGTAACACAGCTGTGTTGGTGTTTCATTTGGTTACATCAGACGGCTCCACAAACATCATCTGCTTACTGAGAACCTGCCAGACTCGTTTGGGGGATTTCGCCTTAGGCTGCCTGTGTTACTTTTTTTTTGACTACACACAACATTCCATTTTGCTTCTTTTGTTTATTATTCTCCATATATTAGTAGTTTTTTATTACTGACATTGTTAGAATTGGTTTTGTAGATGTTGCCATTGTCAGAAAGCCAGCTGAACAAAATCTTTAAGGTGTCAGTGGGTTTTGGTATTTTTCCATGTAACCAGACACAGAGGTAAGGCAAACGTTACGCAAAATGTATTGAAATCACTTCAGTTTCCCGTTTTTGCATGGATTCATCAGTCAGCACAAAGTTTTATGGTTTGAGTGACAAATGGCTTAAGTTGTGCTGAAACGACATCCAGTATTGAGTCAAAGCTTATGAGTCTGACACTCCCACTTTCAGTTAGATAAAAACTTCATCAAACATGATGAATCAACAAGACTCCTTCAGCTTCACCTTATGGACCACTGATAAGAGCAGAATTCTCTCATTCTCAATGTTAAGCATGGAGGTGGGAGGATAATGATTTGTGTATTTTTTGAGCTAAACAACTTTGGATTTGCTGAACCAACTGCAAGCTGTTCTGTACACCACAGCATTTACCACATACATGGGAGATTAAGTTTGGTCAAAACTGGAACATAAAGCAATCATCTTAAAACAAACACCAGCAAATCCACATCAACTGGCTGAAACAGAAAACAATAAAGCAGGAGAGTCAAACTAGAACTCAACTGAAATCTGTTGGGACCTTTGGAATAGGAAAATGCTTAAAATATTTCATGAAGTCTTGGGAAACTCCACCCCAGCTCCAGCCTTTAAAAGAACCACTCCAATCAACTTTTGATCTATTATAAACAGCATTCCTAGTGGTCATTTAATTATGATTATGCCATTTTTAGCCAAAATTTAATTAAAACCTGTTGTTTCTATGACATAGTTTCTACATAGCAACAGGATTTAATCAGAAATTCGCCTCTGAGTTGCGGGCGGGGCCGTTGGCAGAGCATGCCCACTCCCACTTCATTTGTTTACACTCTCGAAGCTTACAGCCCCTAACATCCCCAACCCAACATTACCGGTGCAACAAAAATGGCGAGCAATATTGGAGCTATCCAGCCGTGCAGCTTTGAGCCAGATCAGACAAGGACAACAAAGGTGAACATGGATCTAGCAGTCAACAAGTGGATGCATCAGAATTGAGCGGAGCGGGGAGCTTGTGCCAGTTGTAGCATCTACATCACAACTACAAGCTTTTTTCAACAGCATTTTTTGATCGGCTCCATATGTAAAACAATTTCAATAAGAAAAATACTCAGAAATTCAATTTTAGCTTAATTTTCTTTATGAAACGTCCTCTATCATCAGAAAAATGACATAACTGCAGAATTTTAAAAACATTGCAGAACATTAAAAAATGCCAAAAACACCATTTTCATTGGAGTGGCTCTTTAAGATTTACTAACCTGCTCGTCTTCCCACTCACTGATGATTATCTGGACCAGAACACTGAAGATTCTGAATCATTGAACACACCTGATCCATGTAATGACCAGCAGGTAGGGCTGGATGGTTGGAAACAAAGCAGAGGGATTGATCTAAGGTCTGTAGGTAGGTAGGCCTTTAAGCCTACTTTGGGTTATAGCTGTTTCAGGTTTTTCTAAAAGCTACTGCGACATAAAGATACTTTTATGGTGTGTTTTTCTGTCTGACACTTAATTGAATACATACATAAAGTGTAAAAGATGTTTTTTATGTTTGCTTAGAGCTGTATTCCATCAATAATCATAAATTATTTGTGTTTTTCTACCAAAAATGTCTAATCATCATAACAGGGGCGCTTGCTTTTGCTCATGACGCCAGCCGTTGTTGTTCTGTGAACACAATATTTTACAAAAATAGTTTATTGCCGATTGTTTTAAAAAGTCAATGTGGTGCAGTTTTGAATGGGCATGCTGGAGCATTTCAGCTTCAGGCCTGACCCCACCCTTTCTGGCGTCTGTCCTGGATGAACATAGAGCGCTCTCTGTGCAGAGAAAAAAAAAAGAAGACTTTGTCAATTCCTAGCTCGGCTCTGTTCAGGACTGTGCCGCAGCATAAGGATTGTCTCGTCACAATCTCGCTCTGTCGGGAGGTGTAGGTTTATCGAAACAATTGACACATACAGTCCGGCTTGCCAAACCCGTTTCGCAAGAAAAGAAAAGAAAGAATCAAATGTCCTCTCCGTCAAAGAGGAAGTAGACTGCGGGATAATGCCTACATTACTGTACCTTTTTTTCTCATAAGAAGTCTAGAGTGCAAACTGTTCTGTTTAGCTGTACATGAAGTGACTTCTGAGAAATGCTTTACCTCTAACAATGCTACTCGATGAACTCCCCTTCTGGCATTTTGGGATGTACACACACTGATGTAGGACCGGTTTTAACTGAATAAAACTGATGAATCACTTTTTTGCAGAACAATTCAGACAAGTATCCTTTTTTGAAAGCAGAATGTTAGCGTCTCCATATTTACCCTTCACCTTTAGCAGAATTTGCATTGCATGGCTGGAACAAAGAACACACACTGTGGTGCAAAAACAAGACAGACTTTTGCGAGATGGGCCCCAATTTATGAGCTCAGCCCACATAACAAAATAACTCAAACTGTTTTCACATTCCAGGGCCCAGCAGGATCCCTGAAAATCAACCAATTTTCTGTTGAGCGACTTGATGAAATTTCACCTCTTGGGTTTAGTAAAACCCATTTCCACTTGCTCTGCTTAACTGCAGGTGAAATCGCAGTGTCTGTCTGTATGAACAGCTCTGCCAAAATGAGGCTGATGAACACGTGGCCCCAAATCTGCTCGGGAGCTGCCCCACTTTCTGCACGCGTGCCACAATTCTCCAGGTTAACAGTGATTTCAGGGTGAGAGATGGTAATTACTGAAGGTGTTGGTCTGCGATGCAAAAGGAAAGCATGGGGGGGGAGGGGGCAGTAAATGGGTAAATGCATTCACAGCACAGCAGTAGGAAGGGCTGTGGGAATGGCCTAGAACTAAAAAGGTCACTGACTGAAACCAAACTAGAGTAGGAAATAGAGATATCACCTCAATCTGGTGGTATTTCTGAGAGAACCAAGATAAACTTCTGTTTGTCATGCAACATTTGTTAAAAGGGCACCATTCCATTTACACGTTCTAGGTGTGCGTCACATTTTTCTGAGTCTTGTAAAATGTGGTTTGTCACGATAAACTGAGAAGTTCTCATGGGTTTTTTTTCTTCAAAGATTTTAGTTCTCAAGACGGCTTCCGCTAATCTAGCACAACAGGCATCCAACTAAGACTGGGCTTCACAGTCAAACTAGTGAATCCACTCAATGTTGTCATAGATGCATTTAATTTTCAAATCAATATACATTTTTTATTTTTTTAAAAAGCAATTTATTTTGAAAAAAACTTTTCACTTTACTGATTTGAAATGGACAGGGTGGAACTTTCATTGTTAGAATGATAACATCATCTTTACAGCTTCATTAAAAGCAATCCCAGGGGTATTTTAATTACGATAATGCCGTTTTAAGCCAAAATCTAAAAACCGGTGACATTTTCTAGGACAGTTTCTGCAGAGCGGCAGGACTTTCACTTCACCTCTGAGTTGTGAGCAGGGGCGTTGGCTGAGTAAGCCTGCACTAATTTCCCATCATCCCTCTGTTTACACCCTCTATTGCTGGCTAATAGCCCCTCACAGCCCCAAGCGAACATTAGCATGCACAAAAAAGGTGAGCAATATTGGAGCTATCCAGCAGTTCAGTTTTGAACCAGAGCCCAGCTCACACGAGAAAAACGAAGACGTACATGGATCTAGTCGTCTACAAGAGGTTGCACCAGAATGGAGCGGAGCATTTAGCTTGAGGCCTGCTTATTGTAGTGTACCAGTGTTGCATCCAAAAAAAAAAAGTCTGTCAGAAAAGCAATTTTAAGCTTATTTTTCTTTATAAATGTCCTCCATCATCAGAAAAATTTCATAAGAACATGTTAAAATTATCACGATTTTTTAAATCAGAGTAGATCTACTAACTTGCTCGTTTTCCAAAAAAATACAAGAAATGCATCTTTTTAAGAAAATGTTTGGAATAAATTAATTCAAAGTGCATTTTCTAAGTTAAAATCAATTTACATTTTTTTCAACCCTGCCCTGACAGCAGCCGCTCCCAAAATAAGAGCTCCTTTTTTATCAGCAGGTTGGAAACAAAGAGCAAGATTGAAAGTGGAGATAATAATTGAGTTTTCAACCCATCATAGATAACAAACTACAAAAGGTGATTCAATCACCACCTTCATTAAAATAGACCTTTTGTTTCCCACAGGATGTGCGTCTCCCTTCACCATATCAAGCCCCCCATCCGCCATGCCCTACATAATAAAGTGTATGACCAACACTGCGACCTATTTAACACAATCTGACCTCTTTTACAAGGAATAACATAAGAATCCATGAGGATTGGCCTCAATTTTAGCTTAAAGCCCAGCATTGTGATGGTTTTCTTTAAGGGGTTCGTTCGTTTGTTCATGAGACACTTTTGGTGGAAAAGTCTCGGGAGTCAATAAAAACTGAATGGAAGCTGCTTATCTTGCACTGCGGTGTGATCTGCTCATGCTCACTCTTAGATCAATAACTTAGTTAACGGTTCAATATTTGATGTAAACTCAGACCGTATCCCCCGACCACACCATCAGAAACAGGCAGAGCAGTGATTCAGCAGGAAGTCCTGCACTTGACTGACTGAAAGCTAAGAAATTATTTAGAATGAAGGAGGGCTGTGCAGAAGTTGGTTAACACTGCTGGAGTTCTGCTGAAGTACATTTTAGCCCAGGTTAAGTAGAATAAATAGAAAATGCTAGCTTTTCTTGCTAAACCTGCTTTTCCTTTTTTGAGATTGAACTATATCAGCACCGCAGAGGTTTTCTGAGCAAACAGGAACTGTCCTGAGGACAAGGAAGTCGTGTTTGTAAGAGCTCGCAGACTCAGCTGTAATCTCTGGAAACCACAGTGCCGCCTCACGAGGCCAAACAAACAAATGCAAATAAAAGCACAGGTGCTTCTAGTGCTGTACAGAAAATTTGATCCCAGCATTGATAAGATTGCAATGAAGCGCCTGTGTCACTGGCTTGAGTATGGACAGCAGGATACAAAGCACGCCAGCAAAATGGGGCTTGCAGACTTGTGGGGATGGCAAAAACCCATCCCTTCAGCCCAGAACAGGAACACACAGGGAAAGATGCTCATTGGTATTCCCTCTAGCTGATCCACATGGATCCAGACACTCTCAAGCCAGGATTCATGCAGGGACATGGGCAGAAAACCTAAGGCAGAGAGAGCATGACAGGCAGCACATTTTTCAATTTAACAGAGAGCCTGAATGCCTCAATGCTCCTCCGTTTTCTAATCTCCATCCGACAGCAGCCTACGAACCCTTCTGACTTGACTTAGGGGGACAAACAATCCGCCTGAGTGAAAGACAGCAGGGGCCACAAAAAAAAAAAAACAGAAACAGCATTACTGTATTTAAAAAAAAAAAAAAACCCAAGCAAATGACTATCAGGAAGTCACAAGAACTAATCCCCTGATCCCAATCACAAAACAGGTCCAAACCTGAATCAATAACCCATTAACACTATCAGTGTCTCCCTGCTGAGTATTGAATGGGATTCAATTAAGGTAAAACATGTAGACATATTCACCGTACTGATTCAGTACAAGAACATTACAAGAGGAAAGGAGATAATGATGCATGAGTGCTGCTGCAGATAAAAGAACAGCATGCCTTACCTCAACATATCACACTCCAGTACTGGCACATTGCCTTCAAAAGGCAATGACATGTGTCATTTGTGCAGTTATTTGTCTGATTAGACCAAAAAAAAGTACAAAAACAACTGATTTTAAAAAATAAATAAATAAATAAACAGGACTTTAGGGAAAACATTGTATGCACAAGCATGTGTTGCGCAAATCTCCTTAGAGGCACCGTTCAGCAAAGACTTAAGTTTCAGAAACCAAGAAAATCTTCAGCATTGCATCATTTCTGGCCTGTAACCTGTTATATCTGCTGAACAATGGTATTTTTTAGGAGCTAATGTGCCATGCCATAGGAAAGAAAACCTAAAACTGCACATGCTGTGGTTGTAAAGCAAACCCACATAAAAGCCATGTTTTCGATACAACTGTTCTCTACAACAGCTCAGTTGCATGACTCAACTCTTTCAAACAGGCCTTTTTTATCACGCTGTACTTTAAAAGGAAACATTTGAATTATTTACTGTTGATTAAAAGAAAATGCTTCCGTATTTCTTGCAGGGAAGTACAAGAAACCTAGAGAACAGGCGATTTTCAATAAACCCAATCAAGCTGCATGACCAAGACAGAGACCTTACAAAAGTATTTTTTGCTTTAGTTTAATATTTATCACATTTTGTTGCTCGGTTACATCGCTGGTTCTAAAAGAACCTGCTTTAACTGCATAACTTTGCTGATTTTTCAGTCAAACAGGCGCTTATCTCACATTGTCATCAGATGGTGACCTGATGACTGTTAGAGTTTAAGGTTTTTATGTCTTCATTTTAAATATTATTACAAATTCAAACTGTAAAATATGTCCGATCTTGGAGTAATAAAGTTATTTCTGCCGTTATGTCGAGTTTTTTCCTTTTAAAATAGTTAAATGTAAATGTTTTAGTCTTAAATTTGTTTGATAAAAAGACAAAAAAGTACAATAAACATCACACCACTCACAGCATATGAAGCACATTTTATTTTAAGCCCTTCTGTAAATAGAAAATATATTTAAAAAACATTAACTCAATCTTTGCACTAAATATCAATATTAGGAAGTTATTAGAAGCTGATGGTTCTATATGCCTAAATACACAGCCACTTCATATTTCCAGTTTGATTGCACAATTGTTTTTGTTGCACTGGCACACTTTTGTCATACAGGTTAAGTAAGGATGGAGTTTGTTGTTCTGTCTTAGATGTCATCAGGAAACCTTGATAACAGAGGTGAATGCTGCATCCACAAAAACATTTTCACATTTTAAAAATAAACAATAAAGGGGAGCTTTTGCTAGCAGTTCAAAAGTGATGATCAGCTTTAACTGATTCGCACAGGTCGTTTGACAGAGTTTTACACCTTACACAGCCATGTGTGTTATCTGGGCTGGCCAGGGCCCCAGAAAACAACTTTCATCTTTCTTTATTTTTTATATTTTTAATGCACACACCTCTAGTTTATTTTTCTTCTGAACGTGTCCAGCCCCATGCGTGGCTGTGTGACTTCAAGCCCTTTGTTTGGGCAGTAATGGAGCAGTGAAGCGGCGCAGCTGTTCGCTCTCACATGACGTGCAGCTCGACGGGCAACAATGCATCGCTGGTACCGCGAAAGGAGCAGAACTATGACGACACACGAGGCATTCACTCACCATCCGGCGGCTGAGGTGTTTCTCTTCTTCGGACAAACTTCGCACAGACACGTTAACGCCGGGCATAATAACGTCCCCTCTCCTCCCGTCAGTGGCCAGAGAGGAGCAAACGGTTCGTTACTTTGGCAACGGCTCTCGTCTCCTCCAGTTCGCTTCTGAACCCATATCGAGGGGGGGTTTTTTAACCCATTTGGTCCGCCTTTGGTTCCTCTCGCCCGCCGTCTCGCGCACACCTCCTGGTCTGTGACAGCACTCTTCAACGTACAACTCAGTGTGGCTGAGGCTCCGCCCCCTCGCCTCAGCAGAGAGGGGAAGGTGGAGGAGGCCCCAACTCTTTCGTCACGCGCGCCTTTCGGTGGAAGATAACTTGGCAACAAGTCCATCCCCTCTCTATCGCGCCACTTCCTTCTTTTGCAACCCGGTACTCCCATCATTTTTCTCCGATATTTGTTAAAGATAAGAATTAATATATTGTGGACGGTGTTTAAACAAAAGGAACATGTTTATATATATATATATATAATAAAAAGTAGTTGGTCTTTGAGATTCTACACTTCTCCTATCCAGTGTGCCTTAATGAGAAGTGGTTTTCCAGCATTACATGTTCTCCTAATGATGATTTAAAGCAATTGCAAGTTGTTCATTTTACTATTTCTTGAAATTGTTTTCTTTTTAACTTGATTTTTTACAGAAATAATCATGCTGAGGTTTATATGCAGAGTTAGCAATTATCCTTAATATCAATACTACACATTCCCAAAAGACTGACTATATTTAAAGATTAAAACAAATAAAACGTTTTTTTAAACCAAGCTATAGATACATCGTTGGTGTAAAGTTGGTGTAAACTTTTAGGAGTCACAAGGTAATTGCTCCCTTCTGAAACCAGCCTCTAGTGGTCATTTGAAGAACTGCAACTCTTAGTAATTCCTGTTTTGCTGAAATTTGAGTAAAAATGTGGGTACCTTCTTGTGCTTTCTTTGTCATTTACATGTAAAAATAATTGTTAGTAGTAAATAGCCTATCCTAAAAATGAATACACGGGCTTGGGACTAAAATTATAGAATACTTCCAATAAATAAAATATTAGGCAACACCATTTAAATGTAAAAAAAAAACTTAACTCTTTCATCACGGGCCTTTCTGTGGAAGATAACTTGGCAACAAATCCATCTCCTTGTTATCTCGCCACTCCCTTCTTTTGTAATCCGGTACTAACATCATGTTTTAACACTATATTCTTGTGAATATTTACTGTATATAATCCTGTAGAACATTAGACTTTCTGTATTTTGGACGGCGTTTAAACACAAGGGACGTGTTTCAATCATTAAGAGAAGTTTCTCTTTGAGATTCCACAACACCACTTATCCACTCCTGTCCAGTGTACCATTTTGAGAAGTGTTTTTTTAGCATTACATCAATCAATGTACTTTAATAATGTATCCATTAATGTATCCATTATTCCCATGTTCTACAACTGTTTCAAACTAAGTTATAGCAATATTGCAAGTAGTTAAACGTACTGCTTCTTTAAGTTGTTTAACTTTTAACATGATTTTGTCAGAGATAATGATGCTGAAGTTCAGGGAGTTAGTAATTAGCACTAATATCTATGATGCCAATCTATGATGCCAATTTATCATGTCACAGTGCCACATATTCCTAAAAGACTGCCTATATTTAAAAAATGAATAAATAAAAAGGTTTGATAACCACATTGTACATACATTTATGCTTGGTGTAAAGTTGAGACTTTTTTACTATTATTTTACCATGAGAGTAATTGCTCCCTTCTGAAACCAACCTCTAGTGGTCATTTGAGCAACTGCAACTTTTGAAACTTCTTGTTTAATTTCAAATTTGGGGCAAAATATAGGTACTGGTTCTAGAAGACGTATTCTTCTTTTTCTTCTTTTTTTCTGTTTGTTTTGTGTGTTCCTTGAGGTTCAATTGTATAACATAATTAAAAGTAAAAAACTTAAAAATGAATTCAGGTGCTTGTGAGACATGACAAAAAAAACATCCATCCATCCATCCATCCATGTTTTTAACCCACTATATCCCTTTTGGGGTTGCTGGAGACAGTACAATGTGTTGAAAAAAATTAAAGAGGGTGAATTCTATGGGTATATTCTTGTCAATCATTTGAATGCACATATCCCCAAATTCAGCAGAAGGAATAAAAAATGCTTAAATGTTCACCTTTACTTTGTGATGCTTTTTACTTTAATCTAAACCTGCTTTTTTTTTTACATTGTCCTGCCTTATCATGTTATTTAAGTGATGTTTTTAACCAAAAATAGATGAATAAGTTTCTCAAATGCATCAAGAATCAAAATTATTGCAACATCCGAAATACTGAAAACTGAAATGGCACATTTATGCATTTAAAAAGTTCTGTAGCAAATATGATTTCAGATTTAATCAGTGAAGCTTAAAATAAATGAATTGTGTCTCTGCAGACATTTTAGTAATAATAAGTCTAGTTCTCTGCATCAGATCCATTTCTGTAAATAAAAACAAAATAAATAGTTCACGATTTTTTTTATTGTGAGTTTACTGGAGTCTAGCAGTGTACAGATGGATAAAAATGTAAATATGTTCATCATTTAAGGTATTTTATCTGTGAAAAAGAGAATATTTAGAATAAACTGAATAAAAATCCTACTTTAATTCCATGCTAAGGACTCGTAAAGGTGTTTACATTTTTCCAACTGTTTTGTAACACATCAACAGATACTCACACGGGCAGCTACACATAGGGAGTCCATGGGAACAGTCCAGTCTTTGATTTCACTCCCATTTGTTCGGCCTGGAATGAACTAATCCACCTTAGCAGAGAACACAAAAGACCAATGTTGCGTCACAAATCCCTCAGTCTTTGCAGCTTCAATCTGTTTTTTTTTTTGCTTTTCTGGATTGCATGGATGGCTTATGAACAGAACAGAGAACCTGCTCATTTGAACGAAGACAATCGGTTCTCTAAACTGTAATTCGGATCAACATCTGTGGTTCAGAGGCAAACCACAAAGTCAGCAATGGTGTGCAGAAACACTCAAAGAAGACACTTCCCCCAATGGACTTCCAGAAACAGCAGCATTTGTATGCTACTCATCAAGTTTTAATACCTATCAGTGGTTTTAATTAGCTAGATATGCTCATGGTGTGACTGCAGCAGCTTTTGAGACAGTGTCTTATGTTCTGCAGAGCTGTGATGAAAAATGCAACAGCTAATAACAAAAGCTGTAAGTCTGATCCCCTGTAAAGCATCCTGGGACAATTTCCAATGATGTTACTTGACACGAAATATACAACAAGGAGCAAGAGCTGGATACAAAATTTGAATTATTAATCCTACCTCATGCAAACAATCAGTCGTTCATAAGAATAGAAGAGACTTCTTAGAAGCCTAATACCTTATAACATTCCTGTAGTAATTTGCTATTCTAAAAATAACCTACTCCTGGTGTATTTTTGGAATAACCAAGAAATTTGTTTGAAAAGTTTGCATTTAACCCCAGAGAGGGATACAATTCTGATGCCTTTTCCTTTTTTTTTTATTTTTATTTTCAATGACCTTTTAAAATTGTGTTAATTTCTGCTACCCAAAAATGAACAAAAATAGGTCTAATCTTAATTGTAAAAGCCCAGAAAAAAAATGCTATTTGGTTCCCAGAGTTTGGTCAAAAGATTTTGAGAAGATATCAAAAATTTAATATAAAATTGTCATTATTTTTCTTTTTTGTACTTGTCTTGTTCAGCAGCTGAAAACAGAGACAAGCTGAAGGTCTCTTGTGTTGGACATATTTTACTGTTTGGTCATCCCCACACCAAGTCCCCTTATCAAAGGTGAGAGGCAGAGGTGGTAGCCAGGGCGCCCCAGACACCTACATGGGATAGCAGATTGGGAAATCTTCCCACCGGGTGACCCGCCTCAGCCACCCAGAACAGAGCCGGCAGAACCGCCACAGGGGCCCTCACTTAGCAGGGGGGCAAAGGAGCACAGAGAATGCAAGCTCAAGCCCAGCCAGAAGAACAGCCCTCCAGCCACGCCAGGGGGCACAGCCTAGGGTCCAATTCACTGAAGAGCCTTACCAGCCCCAGACAAGCAGCCCACCACCACATGGGAGTTTGGGGGACATTTTATGTTGTTGTGGGGTAGAGGGATGTGTGTGATAAAGGGCCCATGCACCAACCAAAAGGAGGGGGACCAAGGTCAAGTAGCCCCACTCCCAAGGTGCATTGCAGGTTGATACCCCAACTCCCCATCACCCTAATGAGTTTCCGTATGAGGAAGGAGGGTAGTTTGGGGACAGCTTCCAGTCAGACCCCCCATCCGAGTAATTATGCCCCCAGATGTCACTTTTTCACCATCAACTTTTATTTAAAAACTCTCTCCCCTACTACAGAATCCACATGTCTGGTTGTGACCTGATTTTTACAGTTAACCTATATTTTTAAAAATAAATATACAAAGATGTTCAAAATGGCCTACACAACTTTTTCTTTTACATTTGTAGGTGCTGATAAAGCTCAAGGAATCAAAAAGCAAAACTCATTTAGATCAACTTTTATTTGGCAAAATAAAAAAATGAAGCTTGAGTGTGGAAATAAGTCACAAATGTGATTGACATTTTTTTCCCCTCATTTTATGATGGTTTTCTTTTTATGATCTGTTTACATTCACTTCTTTTCATCCATATGATTTCATAAAATGATGGAATCCACAAATTATCAAGTGCTCCTCCCTTACAGATGACTTGGTTTGTAGTATTTACATATCTATTGTTCCTTCACAGGCCAAAATAAAACTGATTGATTCAGCAAATCACTTAAGGGTTGCAAAACATACATGCAATAAAGGTTATAACCTTTCAAAAATTCACATTAAACTTTTTTATTATTATTATTACTCAAAACAAATAATAAAAAAATATGACCATGTAGGAAAAGCAATGACAAAAACAAACTGTTTTCTTTACAAACCAGATCTTCAGAAAAGACTGGCTTGGAAGCAATGAAGCATAAAATACTATACAATAAAAAGTACAATCTACTATGCAGGTTTCAGGGATTTTCCTGGATGATTAGAGGTTGGGAGTCTTGTTTGGTACTGGAGTTCATCTTTTGCGTGAGCTGTGCTCTACTAAATCAACTGAGAGGTTAGATGAAAAAAAACAATGTTTTACAGATGATGCATCACAGTTATAGCAGGTTTATGGAACTGTTCAATAACCTGCTGAGTTCTTTGAACCTGTCGGGAGTTAGGGCAGGTTTTTTTTTTTTTGTCTTTAACCCTCCATGTTTCTACCACAAATGACACCGCTGGTCAGACGCCAGAGACCGTTTGGCTATTATAATCAGTGGACTCCATTTTGAGAATGTAAGGGATGATGCTGTCAATCTGAACGTTTCCGATAAGCCCGGCAAAAAACAGCTCCTCGGTCACAGCTGCGCTTATGAGCCTAAGGGCAGGTAGACGCAGCAACAGCTTGGATAACCTGGAAGTAATGACCAGGGAGAGGAGAAACACAATTCAGACATGCACATCAACAATCTGTGCTGTATGGAGGGCAAGGGCTTTATCCGACAATTGCTTTTCTTAATATACAAACCGATAAGAGTCTTCAGGATAGGTCCTGGTTATGTAATCTTGCAGCTCCGTGTAAGCTTTTTCCTGGAAAATTTCTATCTGTGGTATATCATCTATGCCTGGGTGATCTGCCACAGAGAAATAAAGAATATACATGAAGACGTGCTAAAATTCAGTTACTTCTCGGCCTTGAAATGTTTCTGTTTCCACACACCAGGACTAAAAAGAACGATGGCTTTCAGGTAGGCGTATTCGTATGCATCAGGGGACAGTTTAGTCATGCTGTTGCAGAACTCCTGCATCCTCCATATGTGCTCCATTACAAGTTTACCTCTTTCTGGGGACAGTTTTTCTGTATGGGAAGAGTTAAAGAAAGTTGCCAGAAATTTCTTGGAAGCTACAAAACAAAGAATAAACTTCCAGTTTGTCGTTAAAAAATTCATGCCTCAAGTCTTGAGTCAAGAGGCTAAAAGCAGCTCTTACCTTCCTGTAAGCTGGTCTGCAGATGGTTGATAATGGCACCGAGGATGGTACCAACATTCATAACGTTGGAGCACTGCGCCAGACCCAGGGCAAAAAGTTCATTCCAGCAAGCTTTTATCAAGTTAATGTCATTATCTTGACCACTGAAAAGACCAGAGGGGTAATCTGATTACAAAGGATGGAAACAGCAGGAACCATGTGCGACAGCAATCTGGCAGCATATGCTATTTACATGAATGAATCACCTTTGACACTTTAACAGATCTAAACACAAGACCATATAATCAAATATATGGTGTATTAACATTTAAATTAGTAAAGCAACAGATTCAAGTTGATTGTATCTCAGTTTAACCCAAACTAGGGAAAAACATTTTAATTGTAGCTGAAACGTCTGATAAGAGATTCGTTTAAATTGCTTGTCAATGTTTTATATAAAACTGTCCAAAAAGATAAAATATGTAGAAAAAAAACCCGCTGCTAAATTGTTGTGCAATTCAAGACTCAAACTGTGATGGTTAAGTAGCAGCTTATTGCAAGAACTCTGCACTTAACATCCAAAAAATACTTTGAAATATGTATTTTTAACTCAATCCAACATGGACCAAGCATTGCAAACAACAAATTGAAAGGAACCAAAGATCTAAAAGACATTAAAATAAGCTTCATGTGTTAAATTAAAAACATGCCAGACATAACTACTAAAGTTTAGAAGAGTTCTCTTACGCAAGGGTTTGAAAGGCAGGTATGGAGCGTGCCCAGTGCATAGACAAAAAAAGTAGCCGCGATGCAGACTCACAGATGTAGTTAACATTGAGGTACTCTGGTACAGGCAAAGGCATCATGAGCTGTAGAAACAAGGATTACATAAAAAACATTTTTTTAAAAACGAATTAATTAATTATAATTTTTAATTAAGCCGCTCTGAAAAAATAAAAAACTTGTAAATCCCAGGCAGTAACTCTGATCAATTAATGTGCTTTTGCCTTGAAAGGTATATGACTGTCAGAAAGTAAAGATCCCTCCAGTTCCACTACGGGACCCGACTGGTCTCCTGATATCAGCTGCATTGTGGCCTCCAAGGACTCTCCTGCTGAGCTGTCACAGGGGTGCAGGACTTTGGCCAATGTGTCAAAGGCTCTGAGAATGGAAAACACAATAAGGGTTTTGGTTTCTTCGCATATGCAACACTTGGCAAAAAAAAGTTACAATTATTAATTTTTCTCCCAGATAATCATTCAATTGTTTCATTTTTGTAAAATGAAAAACACAAAAACTTCAGAGCAGCCATCCTTGTTTTGAACGGCCTTCACCTTACTCCATCCGTCAAAGTAAGAGATCAAATGCTTAAACAAACTGTTGTTTCCTCTTGGGCTACTTTTAGTAAAAATAATCAAAGAAAAAGCTTTTTCCTGATTTCATCTTTCAACGTATTGATTTGCAATTAAACACAATTTCATTCCAATCTATTATTTCCACAGTTCCCAATGGCTGTTCTACATTCTTGTATAATTTAGTTTAAAATGTTAATGATGGTTAACATGTTATTTTCTGAGCCCTTCAGCATAAATCTTATTACTCACTCACAAATTTCTTAATTTTTTATTTAGCAAGAATTAATGTCAAACATAAAGCCATTCACTAAAACAATTTTAATCACACAATATAAAAAACATTAAATATTCTAAAATAAAAATTTGAATGTTAAATTTCATATTAGTAATATAAAGTCTGTTCCTATGGATACTGGAGTCATACACAATATGACCCAACCAAAAATTCTGTTTGTTTTGACTAAGAGAAAAGTAAAATACCGCATCCACGCTATATCAGAACAGTGTACTAAATTATATCGCAGTTCACCTTTCATGATCTTGTTGTTTTATGAATGGTTTTCAGCGGAACTTTCCTTTTTTTCTTTTTATTTAAACAGCATACTGTGCTCTGCATCCTGATTGGTTGTTTATCTGGCCAATCGATCTTTTTTGTGCTTTGTCTTCTGTACAAAGGCGCAGCACTTGCAGCCTGCCAGAGTTACATGAATCTTCATTGCGATCAGATCTTGCTTTTCTTTCTATAATACTGGACTCTATGAAGGTTTGAATTTTGGGAGTTTAAACAAGAGAGAAAAGTGTGAAAATGTTGATGTCAATCTGAGAAAAGTGTATAAAGTGTTTAGAGAAGGGTTTTACTGCCTTAAAACATCTGTTATCCTACTTGGCAGATTTCACCTTTCGCTGGAGCGTATCTCTCGACATAAATTAAAGAACACTGTAAATATACACACAGACTAAAAAAACATTACATGTTTGTGTTTTCTTATGACAGCTCTCACCTTGAGATATCATTTGCGCTTTGATCGTCACCCTGGATGTCTGTCATTGAACTGTCACCGTTGCTCAGAGTTTCAGCACCTATTAGGTCACTGCCGCTGTCGTTGGACTCCCTTGTCTTGTTGATGTGAGCAAGCGATGTAACTACATTTGCCAGAGTCCCCAGATCCCCCTGGGAAGGGTCATCCTGTACAGAAAGGGAACAAATGTTAGACATGATACAGTGAGTTCCAATTTATTACGCAAATTATACTTAAGTGTCAAAAAGATAAAAATACATTGGATTAAGAGAGCAGCTGCTAAAATACCATTACAAAGCAGCAAGCACATATTTGAAACTGCAGTGTAAGGTAGACAACAGGTAGAATACACATCCAGTATGGTGGATGAGAACTCCTGAACTTCCATTCATTTTCTTAACCTGATGTAATCCCTTTCGGGACAGCGGAGTTTCCTGAACCCTTTCCGCTACTGTTGGGCAACAGTCTGCTTCAAACACAGTCAGAGAGAGACGGAATCACTGCAAAAGCGGCCGTCATTCAGACAGAGCCGGACTGATGCTCACTTTACCTGGAGAACCTCTAAATCAGGGTTGCTCACACTTTTTGGCATGTAAGCTACTTAAAGAAAAAAAAATATCTCTAAACATCATCTGTGTCTTTTTATACATTGCAAATGAATTACAGACACCACTTCATGCAGTGATCAAAAACATTAGATGGTAGCTCCTCCCATACGTGAACGAGGCGGCGAGCTTAGGGAACACAATTTTGGCCATGTGGCGAGCAGTGAATTCGCAGTGCAGCAAGAGAAGGGCGGGCCACGCGAATTTGCCACATGAATCGCGTTTGGTGTGAATGCACCTTAAGGCCAGGAGGCAGCATTTATTTTTTAGAAAAAAATAACTACATCTTTAGGAAGTTTATTCATTAACATTTATTGTATTCTCTAATAGTTAGTGACTGTCATTTGCTTTGAATATTTAAAAATCATAGAAAAATATAATTTACATCATCATTTGGAAGACACTGTAAAAGAGTAACAAACAAATGGATTTATTCAGAAATACCTTTTCAGAAGAGGCAGGAATCAAGATGGTGTTTTCCAGCTTGGAGAAGGGTTGTTGGATGTTGAGTAACATGCTTGACTCAAGTAAACTTGTGGACCTAAAGTTTAAGATTTGACAATTTATTATAAAATATAAAACCTTACAGATTATTTCCAGTCATTTAAGGTGTTCATTATTTTAACAATTTAAGACAAAAACATGGATAATTTTTGGAATATTCTTTTTCTAATTTGTTCGGATTAAGATGGCTTATTTACTAGGCTTTTAGTATGCATGAAGTAAACCACTAATTAGTGTATCATGTTGGAGTATATCACACATACCTTGCAGTCTCCTTGTCAGACACAAAGGTAGGTGTAGCAGCTAGAGGGCTACACAGGTTTTTGCGAATGTAGATCTTTTCTGTTGAAGCTGCACAGTTCATGGATTTTTCTCTGGTGGCAACTTCTACGGGCTTTCTTTCACACTGAACAGCTAAAAAGACAAAGAATAGAACAATTTCAGACATAAACCTTGGGGTTAATTAGCACATGAATAGCACAGAAATTTTAGTGTCTTACAATCTTGCTTCATTCCCAGAGCTATGCATCGCTGCAGTCGACAGTACTGACAGCGATTTCGATGTAGCTTGTTAATGGCACATTCTCCTGAACCCCTGCACGTGTACACTAAGTTCTTCCTTATGCTGCGCTTGAAAAAGCCCTTACACCCCTCGCAGCTGACTGCTCCATAATGGCGCCCTGAGAGCAAAAACAAAAACTTAGGTTATCATAGCCACATTTATTTAAATAAGTCATTTTTTAAAAAGACTTTCAATTCTACCTGACGCCTTGTCGCCACAGACAACACAATACTCCACAACAGGTTTGGCAAGAGACTGGTCTGTGCCTTCAGTAACAAACTGAAGAATAACACAAAATATAAAGAATTGACAGCAACAACGTTAGCAAATGTTTATGTTTTGGATACTGCACAAGTTTGAAATGTTTTTTTTTTTTTTTTTAAAGTTAGAAAAATCTTCACGCAATACCTGAATCTGCTGTCCGGCCAGCTCAGGGGCAGCAAATAAGAGCTGATTAACTCCAGATCCATCTGGAGTTGCAAGAATAACCTTGTTCGGTGAGCCTTCATGCTTGGCCAGAATCACTTTGCCACTCGAGGAATAGTCCGCATTTGCTAAAATAAACTGCTGCTTTCCAGGGGAAGGCGGCTCTATGGCAGTGACGATCTGGATCTTCTGTCCAGTCTGCTGATCGGTGACAATCTATTAAAAAATATCCAAAATACAAGATTTACTGCAGAGACTTATTGCTTGTTGACTGGGAAAAAATAAGTCTGTGCAAACTTCCATATTAATCTATCTAATCACAATATCAGACTAGAGCTGTAAATAGAGCACAGCATTACCTGGATTCGATGTCCCAAAGCTATGCTGTTGTCTGAAGACACAAGCTGTATCCTCTGAGTCTGTCCATCCATCCTGATTCAACACACACCTTCCTTTATTGCCCCTTCACATTAGTGCAACCTAAAACACAAGAAAGATCACAATCTGCAAAACAGCAAATAAATTTGTCAAAAAAATTTTACTTTTGAACAGACTAATAATTTTATGGCATAACAATTAAAGTTACACTCCAATCATCTGTTGATCTATTTTAAAAGCATTCCCAGTGTTCTTTTTTAAATGATTATGCCGTTTTCAGCCAATATCAAGAAACCTGTCATTTTCTACGACATAGTTTATGCAGAGTGGCAGTGGTTCATAAGAAATTCGCGTCAGAGTTCTGAGCAGGACTGTTGGCGCAGAGTAAGCCTTGGCTAATTTCCCATTATCCTTCTGTTTACACACACTCTACCGCTTGCACCCCCTCACAACACCGACCTCACATTACTGGTGCAAAAAAATGGCGAGCAACATTGGAAGTATTCAACCATACAGTCTTGAGCCAGATGCCAGCTCAGATGATGAAGAGGACAAGGACACACATGGATCTATTTGTCTATAAATGGATGTATGTGAAAGGAACGGAGCAGGGAGCTTGTGGCTTGCTGATTGTAGTAAAGTGACAATCTTTTTCAAACAGCATTTTTTAGTCTGCTCCTGAGTCACAATTTAAATAAAGAAATATTCAGACATGAATTTTTAAGCTTAATTTTCTTTATCAATAACGAGACAAATGCAAGAGCGTGTTAAAAAAAAAAAAAACCATAAACATAGTTTCAACGAAATACTTTATAAATGGACTGCAACCTGATAATTCAATGACAGTGCCATTATGTTAACTATGTATATCAGAAAACTGGAGATAAAAGTGGATAAAATGAAATGAGACCTAATATTTATATAACCCCACAAAGTGGAACCATGCATTAGCAGTCTTCCTGGCTCTAGTGCTGAATTTAATCAAGAATAAATGTGTTCCCTCTTGAATCTTACAGCTTATCAATATTAGCAATACTATAAAACTCGCTAAAATCTTTTCACTGCTTCTAAAAAATGTTTAAGGACAAGTCACGTTTTGCTAATACTAAGAAATTGTAGTCCACAACAAGCAGGAGTTTAATTTGATTAAAATTGTATCTATAATATAATAAGCGTGAATTATTTCTGGCCTGAGTTAAAAAAAAAAAAAAAATGACGCGGGTACTAGCGTACGATAAATTCAAGCTAAATATCTCCATAATAGAGCAATAAACACCCGGGTGGAACACCGAAGAGACAACGAGATTCGACTGACTGCAACGAAAATCAATACGGAAGATAAAGGTATTTCTTTTCCTGTGGGTGAAAGGTCAACATTGAAGGGTTAAAGCATGCTAGGGTTCAAGGCCCGTCGCGCAGACTCGCAGAGATAACAGGTGAACTCCTGTTCTGCCATCCTGGCGAAATATGCTAAGACATTGGACTTCCACAACGCTGGGCATTTCGGAAAGTCATCCGGCGATTTCATTCTGCGATTTGTTTAATGAAGCCCACACCAACCTTTTCGTTTTTACGTTAGTTTTAGTAATCAGCGTTAGCATAGTAGCTAACGAAAGCACAGTTAGCCTAACGCCTAAGTTTGAAAGCTAACTAGTTATTCTGGGAAACTCCGTTAAATTTAACCGTCGTACATCAACAAACAACTTGCGTATTTCTTTAGTAATAGATTGGAAGACATATTAGAAACATACCTAATATCGGAACGTAATTTTAATTACCGATTTCTGGACGATGATGCTAACAGGCTAACTTAGCTGTTTGCTATGTTGCAGCTAATGGCAGCTTCGCTGCTGCAAACCACCTTCCTTCCTGTTTTACGGTCAGCGCTCCATAATTAACCTCTTCTGTTTAGACAATTGGAAAAAAGTGCTTACCTTTTTAAAATATATATACTTATAGAGAAAGAGATATTAATTTCTTTCAATAATTTAATAATAATAAAAAAATTCTTCAATGTAGGTGGGTCAGAGTTCGTGACCTTTTTTCATCAAAGAAAGATGTTTGCGCATGCGCAGTCCGGTGGCTGCAGTGTTTTTTTTTTTTTTGTTAGCTAAGTGTGGCTAAAACTATTGAAAGGATTCGTCAATAGATATACTAAAATTCTAATTTTTTGTTCGATTCTTCTTTCTGTAAAGTTTCTATGGTATTCAACCATGGGTGATTTAAATCGAACTGTTCTTAAATGCTGTATTAGAAATAAAATAAAATGTGTTTTATTTAAAAAAGAAATCACATCAAATTTCGTAATTTTTTTATGTAAATAAAATACTTAATTTGATAGTAAATCTTAAATATTGGGCTGATTTGGGAGAATTTATCATTAAATTGAATGTAAATATACCAGTTTATATTTTTGATGTCGTCTTATACTTCAAATTACATGGTTTTCTATGGAAATTTTATTTGCTCTTCAACTGTTTATTTTTGGGAAATTCCACATTTACATGTGTAAATAGTCTATTTACAACCATGATTTAATATATTCCATCTGGACTTTAAATCATATTAAAAAACAGCACAATATGGAGGTTACAAGAACATTTTACGTTATACAGGAAATGCCTATTTTTTCTTATAGCCTATGCTCAAAAAGATATTGTAAACCTCTGGATTGCAGATGTTGACTGCTGATGTGCAAGTTGCACAGTAATTTCAGTGTTTTCTTTTGTTTATTTTCTTGGGATTTATATAATGATAATTAAATAAAAGTCGGTTCTGTGTTTTATATGCCTGTTTGACAAGCCTTTGTTATTTACCTGGTGATTATGCAATGTAATAAAAATGCATCTTGTGCATTTTGGTCACTCAAGCTCACGTGTGAAAAACAATTGAAAGATGCAGCGTCATGTTCAAAACTGGAAATAAAGAAATGAATGCATGTTTTAATCTTGTATGTTTCTTTTTTTCTTACTGTGAGCACCTTTTTACACAGAAAACAACTGTGTTGTACAAAATCTTAAGCCATTATAATATTGTAGTACAATGTTGCTGGAGACCTATAAACAAATCAGTTATGCTTTTATACGTTTCCGTTTTATTTTGTAAAAATGTATCGACTGTATCCATTTTTAATCAACTGAAGTTGACCATGGCACACTTATTTTACCTTTCTATAATCCTTGCTCCAACAACTATTTTCTCTTTTTAAGTGCAAAAAGGTAAAACCGATTTATATTTGCACAACTCCAGTCCCACGCCTTATATTCTAGCTAACCTCTGACAAGTACACTTTAAATAAAATAAAATACCTATAAACAAGAGAACTTAACAAGTTTGCAAAATTATGGTGCATTTACTGTAGCAAAGAAAGAAAAAAAAAAATCAGAAAAAAATCCTTGCAACTCAAAAAAACTGAAGCTACAATTCAGAATAGATGTACCCTTAGCAATTTTCACACATTCTTGAACAATCAACATTGATCAGCAAATCTGTGAAATAAAAATCTATCACCATGGTCTTGGGTCTAATCTTATAACCCACTTAAAATATTCAGGAAAAAAAAACAAAAGCATAAAAGCTTAAGTTCTGATTACTTCATAGTAGCTTCTTATATTGGGGTTAAAATACTATGAATTGTTGTTTAAGGGCTACACTTAACATTTCACACTTTTTCACAAAATGTTTTTATATATACACAATAAAGTAACAGATTATGCAATTGTTTAAAAGTTTTTTGAGAATTCAAATCAACTAAAGTAAAGGTTAGGTGAGGGTAAGGGAACATCACAGGCAGTTGTAGACATCGTTCACAGGATGGTAGCTTCTTTGAAAGAGTTGATCCATCTGTGTAAAAACACATACAAATATTTTTATGATATCATCTCAGTTTAATCTTTTTTTCCATCTTACCTTTGAGCTATTTGGACATCATCAGCTTTAAAATTGTAATAGAGGGTGTTTTTGTGAAAGAGTCTAAACTGCAACTTCTGTGCAGAATCCATTTTCAACACAAATCCCAACAGAGGCTGGCTCTCCATGGCTGCAACATCCTGCAAGATATAACCACAAACATCCTCGAATTTGTTCTTCTTGGTCCTAGTAAAGGAAGATGCTAAGCTTTTCCTGCAAAAAGAGGCCTTACCTCACTTGCAGCGTATGTGTAAAGGACTTTGTCTTTGATGACAAACCACAGTCTCTTCCACTGCTTTTTTTTATGCTTTGACCTTTGCAGATATCCGCTCATGGAAGAGTCATCCGTGTTTGCCGACACCTGGAACAAATAAAACCCATTTGATAAGTTTTACAACCATGAAAATGAAACTTCAGAGTGAAAAGTATTTTTGTGTACGGTTACAAATACAACTACCACCATGTAATGGAGAGGTATCAGCAGAATCTTCAAGATTTCATGCCGCCGCCCGATTTTTGTGAAAATCATTGGGGTGGTCATTAATGTAGACAGGCAGACGTCAGGCCTTGAGGATGAAGGCATTACAAAATTGAGTGACAGCTCGACGGCCACAGGGTGGTGGCAGTTGGATCGATGGCCAGCAACCGCTCTGACTGGATGATCTGTTAAGGTCTCCAGACGGAAGCCGTCCATATCAAATGCCCCTGGCCGTAGCCCCGGCGTATACAAAAAGTGGGACATTCTGCACCACTGGTCATTCGCAACTCAAAATTTGAGCACACATTATAATCTTGTTTTTTTACAAATTATTAGACAACATGCTTTACAAGAAATCACAATGTTCTGTCTTTGTATTTTTCTCAGCATCAACCAAAATTTGTCAATATGCATGTCTCAGAGTAGCTGTGGTGCCATCAACACCATGATGAGTTTTGTGAAGCATCAATGCCGTCTCCATTTGGACTCACGGTGGCTGAGATTGCTGGGCCCGGCCCATTTTGAGTGTCTGCCTTGCTACCGTACAATTTCTAACAATCAGACGGTGGCAATGGGACGGCAGTAGGAGAACAGTCTAAAAAAATCAGTGAATCATCAGACAATTTGGGGGCCTTGGAAACTGTACTATACGTCAATTATTGTGCTGCTGCCTTCCTGTCACTGGACTGGCACCACATAACCTCCAATTGTGCCCAGGCAGTCACTGGCCGATGTCAAATAATTGTCTGGTCGTCGTAAAATTTTAACTTTTTCTCAAAACCTCCCTGGCCATTGCAGGCATGTAAACATTTGACTGCTGCCTCCCGATTACACCGGCCAAATTTGGTGAAAAACTTGCATTTAGGTTACCACGCTGCAGCATTTTGGGGTTTGTGACGGAAGTCACAAAATATTTTGGCTTATATGTTTAAAATATACTCTTAAAGTCCCACTCCGATAGTCTTTTAGTTAAGTTTATGTTGTTTTTAGTCAAAATTAAATAAACCTGTGTCGCTGTCTAGTAAATAGCTTCTGCAGAAGGGCAGAAGATCATCAGAAATTTGTCTGAGTTCTGGGTGGGACTGTTGGCACAGGGGCAACCCCACCCCCCTTTCTTTTCCCATTAGTGAGAGCTTAAAGTAGGGAGCTTGTGTCCTGCCCAGCATGTTTTCTGCATCACAAACATGGCCTTTTTTAAACAGTACTTATTCAGAATTAATCAAAAATATCAGGTAATAGTTTTTTACGTCCCAATGTTATCTATATTTCGAAACACTTGCTGACTGATTTAAAAGACGAACAAAAATCAAATGCATTCTGCTAATATTTAAAGACTCAAAAGGACAACAAACAGATCACATTGCTCTCAGTTTGAAGAATTACTGATCTTTCTCAGAAGAATTTGATCAAGTTTATATTTAAAGTTGAGCTAAGCCTTTTCCTTCACTTTTTACTCTGTACATGTCCTCTGTCTGCACTCTGAAATCACCCTGGATAAACTGTGTGAACTGGATTACTCTGAATGTTGTATAACACCTATTCTGCTGAGATTAAGGCCTGTAATAAAAGCAAAGATTTCCTGACTTCACTCAAACCCACCCCAAATCATCAGTTACCTCTTTAAGAGCCGCAGGCTTTTTTTTCTGCTTCTTTGGATACGTCGCATTAGACCTGATTCCAGGAGATAGAGACGAAGTGTTGTCCAATTCACCTGAGCAAAGGGAACAAGCAGAGGCATCTCACACACAAACAAAAGCTTGTATCTGACACGTGTTGAGGATGTTGTGTTAAACTCAAGGTTGAAAATAACCAGAAAAGAGGGCTGGACCTACATTTTTGCTGGCGTAAAGTTTGGAAACAAAGGTCACAGACTCGATCTGACTTTTTCAGGTATTGAAGGTAGTGTCTGTTGGAGGAGCAGCCCTGGCACACCACCTGGTAGGACGGTAAAGCAAAAATGAACTGGTTAGCATGCATGCCGAGTATTGCATCAGTCATCTTCAGAAAAACATCACATAACCTTGTGAAACTGTCAATAATCGGGATCTCTGATCCTTCTAAATACCACTTTGTATGTTGATCAGAGTAGAGGAGAGACAGAAATTTCTATTTTTTACTCATTCAAGCACACTACCCAAATACCAAAGCAACGCAAACCATCAGATTTCTAGAAAAACTGCAATTCTGTGAGAGGCCGCATGAGACATAATTCATACTTTGTCGCACAAACTCTACCACAATTCCTTTTGTAACTTTATGACATCTTTACTTGAGCATGCCGCTTCACCAGATTTATGGGTGCTACGGGAAAACAAAGAAAGCATTTTAAATGCTAAATATTCCACCCCGTCTTTCAGGAAATAGAAACAGGGTGAAAGTTAAGCAATTCTTCACTACTTTCATCCTTCAAGGTAAAAACAGTAATCAGGCCGAGTGTTGAAAATGAACACAGAGTTAAGGGGTTTGTGCAAACAGCCAAAGACGTTGATTTTGTTCATTTTAAATTGTTTCTTTTAACACAAATATTGGAATGAATTAATTTAATGAACAACTACATTCATTGACTGAATATGCTCAAAATATTAAAAAAAAAAAGAATAAGAGCCCACAGCCCAAATTATCCATCTGTTTTCTTCCGCTTACCCATGACCGGGTTGCAGGGGCAGTGATTTAAGCAAAGATGCCCAGAATTCCCTCTTCCTGGTGGCTTCCTCCTGCTCTACTGGGAGGGACCCCAAGGGGTTCTCAGGCCAGCCAAGAGACGTAGTCTCTCAAGCATGTCCTGGGTCATCCCAGGAGTCTTCGCCCAGGGAGACACACCAAAAACACCTCCCCATGGAGGAGTCTAGGAAGTATCCGGACGAGATGCCCGAGCCACCTTAACTGGCTCCTCTCAATGTGGAGAAGCAGCAGCTCTACTCCGAGCGTCTCACCCTATCTCTAAGCCACCGTACAAAGGAAGGTCATTTCAACCAAAAAAAAAAAGGTGAACGCAGTGCAGTGAGGAAGGTTTTAGAGATTTACAAACACCAGAGGAATAGCAGTACTGGCTGGTTTTCCCCTTCATGCTTTTTTTCCCCCATCCCATCACATTTCTTTGCCGTTTGATCAACCCATTGTGGAAGAAAGTGTTTCAACAATTCTGGAAATTTTTAACAGAGTTTGCCAGTTAGCATGTATTATCTGCTTTGTAGATTCTGTCACCACACCTTTCCACAGGCTCGACAGTGATGTCGTCTCCATGTCAGGGTGAACTCAGAGGTGCAGATCATGCACATGGTGGTGCGCGGATCAGGGATCCATATGGGGGCCTTGGATCCCAAAGGAGGACCGTCCCTCATGTCGGCCTAAATAAAAAAAAAAAGGAATAAAAAGAAGAAGGTGTAAAGGAACTCTTAAGCATATTTGCAATAATCACTATTGCAGAGGTTTGCACTTGAGATGCTTGGGGTTTTCTTACCTTATTTGAAGGATTTCCAGATAAAAAGCTAATTTTCTTTTTAGTGAATTCGTTGATTGCTGCTAAGATTGACTCGAGCCATTCATCTCTCTCTGTAGCCGAACTACAAGAGAGACAAAATATACATTTGACAAACTAACAACAAGATAAGAGTAACAGACTTAAAAGTTCCTTACCTCCCAGATAGAATAAAGGAACGCTCCACACTCTCTATGTTGAGTTCATTCTGATAGGCCTCCTGATTTGGTTTGCTCACCTGTAAAGTTTTGTGAAAAAATGATGGCGCTGTGCTGCATATCTACCCATAACAAAAGTCTGATATGAAAGGAGCAAGAATGAAGTTCTTACCTTCATCCCAGCCAGAGACAGCATGTTTTTCAGCTTGTACTGGCCAGTTTGAACTGGTTTGGTGTACAGCAGAATGTCGTTAAACTGAAGGATAAATGACAACACAAGAAAATCAGACCACAAATGTTCCCTTCAAATAATAACTTCTCCAAAAAGAATCCTTATAGGAGTTTACTGAAACTTGTTGCTGATAGTTTGGTTGCAAAGGAGAACACAAAAGATGAATGTCAAAGTGTCGTACCAGGAAGAACATCCTGGGCTGCATGACTTTCCTGGACAGCTTCATCAGGACACCCTCCTTAATGAAGATCTGGACAACAAAAACAAGAATGTTGTCAAACAAAGTGAATTACTCCGCTTAGAGTCGGAAATTTTGAACTGAATATTTTATTTTGACTAAATAAAAGAGAAAAAAAAAATGGGACTAACGCGTCCAGGTTGAATTATTTGATGATTGCCATTTAGACGATGCTGCACATCAATCAGTTTCTGGAAGTTATCCTAAAAACATAATCAGCTAATGTCAACAACGTGTGCAGAAATTACAAATTACAATACAATAAGATCTTGAATCTTTTCTCACCCCGTGTTTTATTATGTCATTTGCATGATTCGCAACCTCTTTCACCAGAGAAAGGGCAGCTTGGAGGATAAACACAGATATTATCAAATGATAAATGATATTCTGAGACACGAGGTAAACATTTTGATACGGCTGGGGGTTTACCTTTAGTTTCTTCATAGCCATCTGCTCCCTCAGAGAGGTTTTTTAGGTAGTCTGAAATAAAATGTAATATATTTTATATGTGGAACCCACACTGCAATCTAATGCCCCTCTTGAACTGAAAGCATTTGGTTTTAAGTATTAAATTCCATAAAGGAATGTGAAATCTGGGATGAAAAGTACAGTTTCTTACATAAATCAGTTACACAAGATCAACATTGAGAACATTCTCTGTGTTTTGTCACTGTGGGACATTTTATGCACCAAACACACAGCCTACAAAGCATTTTGTTATGTCACCAAATCCGATTTGAGCCTTTTGAACCAACAAAACAAAGCCTCTTTTTGGACACCAGAGGGCAGTCTAATGCATGCAACCAAAGGCTGTACAGTTTACCAACAACCCTATTTTCTGGGTCATATATGTTATTCAATTTAGTCTGAAATAATTGAATAGTTTTAGATATATTCGTTTTATCAAGAGATGCTTCTTTTACCTGTGAGCAGCAGCTGATACTGCGGTATCCTCTGAACTGGCTTCAGCAGGTAGTGCTTCAGAGCTAAGTTGGCACACCGAGGACTTTTCTTTCATTACGGATAAAACAAAAATGAAAAAAACTTTTACAAAAGATATATGATATTCAATGACACGTTCTGTACTCTGAAAAACAATGACTGTACTTCCGCTTAAAAAATAAGTAGAACAGGTTGAGTGAGAATCACTACCTCAAATTCTCTGACGACTGCACCAAATGCTGGGTTCTTTCTACTCTGCTCTTCCAGTAGAGCCACATTCTTGTCGAACTCACGGATGTATGTGGAGTACATCTTTAGATAGGGCCCCTTCTCCAGGAAAATGTCTGCTATCTGGGAGTTGTCATCCCTGCAAAAAAAAAAAAAAAAAAATACCAGAAAATATGACAGTTTTGTCAAAAATGTGTGATCATTTAAAAAAAGAAATAAGCACATAAACTGAATATTTTACAACAAAATAGAATAAGATGGGATGCTGATCCCATGTAACTACAGTTGTTCAGCTTCAAAACAAAAAAAATGTGAGAGTGAGAATTTAAGGAATACTTTTTAGTTTATTTTTGTAATACCAGTTGTCCACTCTTTGCTTCAGCTCCCTGAGCAGGTCCTGGTTAAGTTCATACAGCTGTGGAAGGTAGTAGAGGATCTGGTTGAGTAGTCGTTCCTCAATGATTGGCTTCCCATTGTAAGTAGACGCTTTATTCACTGATTCACGGAAGTCCTGTTGGTTGAAAAATAACAAAATACATTCACCAAGGGAACTTGGACATAAAGGTAACTGATGTGGTTAGAGGTATGCGTTTTCTTGTTAAACCAGAACAATCAAAAGAGACTACAGTTTTGGGTCAATAGTTGTCCTCTGTCAACTCTAAGTCTAAAATATGCAAACTCAAAGTATGTAGGGCATGAATGTTCCTTCAATCAGCTCAGAAGCTGCACGTCAGCTCTAAAACAAAAGCATAAAAAGGCTGAGGAGGCACTTCCTGGTTCTCATTCAGATGATTTGGAGGTTTATAGGAACATGCAGCACAAAAAAACCTGACTGAATACTTAAGAGGGAGTTCTGCAGTTAATGTCTAAACACTTCCTGCTGCAACAGCTGACTGTAAAAACACAGCTTTGTCATGAGGATGTGTTGAATTTGAAAAAAATCTGGATGACAGATACCTGTCAGCACAAAGTAAATAATGATGAAGAGTGAAGCTTTTACTGACAAGAACATGCACTGTTCAGAATGGCACGTTTTTCACTTTATTATTCAAAATCCTCTTATTTTTTCATCCATTTTTTTAGCAAATTTTCAATCACAATTTCAGCTGGGTTTTTTTAGGCATCAAAAATATTTTAGATCTTATTAGAAATCACTGCACATTCTTGGGTTTTGTGACCTTTATAGTGTTAAATTAAACAGGTATAGCATTAGTTACAGGAAAAGTCTAACATTCTTCCGAAATTTACAGCATATATTCCAGCATTTTAACCACCTTGGTTTCTTAACGCTCAGCTCCTTCAGAAGAATTCAACTTAAACTTGGCAGTTTTAACAAAATGTATCATTTAGGCCGTATTAAGCATTTCCATCTTCAGTTTTCAATGTAACAATTTCCTGAAAGGATCAGTTTTTGCATTTGCTAAACTGCTTTATACTCCCTAGACCAGCTTAAATTAGCAGTTTTATTTTGGCTTCCCTCTTAAATCACTTTTTTTTTAAAACTCTCTTTTGGTTTTTTAGAGTATTTAGCTCGTTTGTGGATAAAGTACTTAACATGAGAGGTTAAGCAATTGTCTCAGCCTCTTTTAAAAGCTGTCTGGGAGTCTTCCTCACCTTCAGCAAACAATTTCAGCTAATGTGTTTACACATGCATTTTCATTTCAATTATATATCATGTCCTTAAAGTAAATACTTTAAAGGGCAACATCAAATTGATGCAGTTCGGTCTAAATAATCCAAACATAATAAAATGGATCATTTTTTGGTTTCACTTTATGTCTGTTTATGTAGACCAAAAGGAATCTGTCCTGCTCACTTGTTGTTTAGTGGCTTTTTATTTATTAAAAAACTGTAGTTAAAAAAAGTTCTAAGTCTCTCTAAGACTAGAAAGTTGCACTGACAGGCTTAATTGTTTTAAAAATGCAACTGTTGGTCTTACAGTGACTAAATGTATTTATGTGGAAAGAAACCACTACAAAAACACTTTAATGTACATTAAATTTAAGTGTTTTAAAGTCAGAATTAGGTTTTAACTGCCCATCTCAAACGGCTTCAGTTTGGTCCTCATTTAGGATCATTTAAATCATCACTTTTCTTTTCTGTCAACGGTGAAACTAAATGATGAGGAAATTAAAAACAAAAAAACAATCAAAAGTACAAACTAGTGACTTTTAACATGGGCAATTTGCTGCACTTTTAGTCAGAAATGTTAGAAAAATAAATAAAATAAAATCGTGTATTTAAACTAAATAAAGCTTTGAATACAAATAGAGACAAAGTGGGTCTCTCACAGAATTAAGATTTTCCTCTGGACTGCATTTGCATCGACAGTCTGAGAAAAACCCTGAGGGATGTGAGCAGAACATAAGGGGAGTCACTCAGTTTGAAGGGTCAGACTGAATGAAAAACATATGAAGAATTTGAGCTCAGACGAGACCAGTTTCTCAAAAGGCAAACTAACAGGCCACAGATGTGGTTTCAGCAAACAACAGGATTTGGATGTACATAAACAGCCTGACATGCAGGAATAGACTTACCACATGAAGGAGTTTCAGGACATCAACAAACCTTTAGAAAAGAACAAAAAGCAGCCACGGTTACTATGAGGAAGTGATCTATTCAGATTACTAAACACAGTAATAGCAACTTAGTTCTTGTTTACCATAAAGGTTTGTCTGCCTGTTAAACTGTAAAGCATGGAAGGTTTCTGCTGTCTTAACACCTTCAATGTGTGTTTAGAACTGACACAGTCATGTGTTTTTCCCAAACAATGACCCCCCCACTACATCCTGAATTTTCATCTTTGCTTCACAGCAGGACTTTCCAAACTTTTTGCAGAGGCCAGATTTGGTGAGGTGGAAATGTGTGAAGGTCAGCATTTTCTTGAACCCTTTTAGCAACATTAAATACAAATGAACAATTTAGTTACATTTTTAATTGCAATTGGATCATTTTCATGCCTTCACATGAACAGAAATATATCTAAATAAATTTTCATCCAAATTGTTGGGGTTTTTCTTTTTATTTGAAAATCAGAAATGATTGATTTTATGACAGGAATTTTCTCTGAAATGCTGCAAAACCTGAGACAAAAGTGTGAGATCTTAATATAAATTATTATAGTGTTATATTTTTCAAAAAAGTGACTCTTACACACTCTCCGAAGTCATGATTTCGTTGGCAATGTACTGTATCTTGTTTTTCGTCCTTTCACTCTGTGCCTGAAAGAGATGTGAAAACAGATGTGCAACTTTTTTTGTATTCCGTTGAATAATCTACGACCATTTAGGACAAAGACAACCCTGAAGTGCACCAGGGGGACTGCTTTTTTGAGGAACTTGGTTTTCATAATACTTTCTCCTCACTGTACGCACCTCTGCATGCTCAGGGTCGCCTTTACTTGAGGTGGAACTGTTGTCGCCCTCATCCTCTTCAGAGGAATTTGCTTCGTAATCAAAATCCGAGAAGATTTCATTGTGGAAAGCCGGCTCCTCATTGACTCTGTCAGAAGGGTCAACATGTGAGAACATTATAGGGACAGCTGAGAATTTTTGACTTTATGACATCTGGACAAAGAAAATGATGACAGAAATGTTGAAAGCCACAAAAAACATAACTGCAATGACTCAAAAAAGAAACTTTTTGCTTGCTGTGTTACAAAAAGCTGTCCAAAAGAAAAAAAAAGTCAACATTTTCAATGAAAACTCCCTGAATGAATGAGGAAAAGTGTGTCAAAGCTGCACTGAATATCTAAGATGCCAGGTAATTCCCAGAGGGAGTGTCACAGTAGAAAACATGACGCTTCTCTAAACAAACCAAGACCAAGTTTGTGGGCAAGGCTGATCAGCAATACATCGCTTGACTGGTTTCAGTTTTTCCAGCTGCACAGTATATTTGCAACATATTGTTTCACATTTTGAATTGCAGAAGAAGAGCGTGCAGTTTATACTTCTCTTTTTCAGACTATTAGGACGTGATGCCTAACAGAAGAAAAAACTGCGTCAAAATGAATTACTGTACACGCAACTGTAGTTCTAAAAACACTGACTGTGGAAAAATAAAGAGTTACATGCCACGTTTTTCACAGTTTCACAGTAAACTGGTTCAGAGAGCTACATTGAGATTTACCTTTTTGTTTTTAATTTAGAGATCTTTCAATGGGGTTTGATTCTATTCATTTGCAAAGCAAATGCCAGATTGCATGTGAAAATATAATCAAAAGTCTAAATATTTCAGAATTTTAAACTCAAATTGATCCAAATTGCTCCAGTTAAGCTACATTTCTTCAAATGTACGATCAAAAAGACCGTAGAGCCTGTGAAGTATGTGTGAAACCGAGATTTTTGACATATTCTGCAACAATGCTAGGTGGAAGTGTATAAACCTGGTATTTTACAAAAGGAAAATACAAATTTAAAGAGTTTTTTCCCTGTTTAAAAAGAATTTGATGAAATGTATCACTTTTACTGTTCAAACTATACGGTCTTTCATTGGCCAAACCGAACACCTTTGGAGGAATTGGTTAAGAAAAGCAGCAGGGGCTTCTCAAGAGACCCACAACAAAAAAAAACATGAAGAGCTCCAGTGTTGCAAACTTCCTAATCAAATAGTAATCGTCAACAATGTTATGCAGATGACACCATATACTCTGTGGGGGTTAGTTTGGTCTGTGAAATTAGGTTTTAAACATACTGAAAAGCCATCTGCTTTACTGCATTCATGCCACCACACTCGTCCAACTCCCCTGACAACAATCTATAACCAAAGGCAGAATGCAATGTGTCAAAGGGTATTGTTTTGACTGTGAGTCAACCCATCAGTCATGAGCATAAAATGTTGCTGCTGATTAGTTAGCTGTAGAAAATGCTTGACACTGCATGCTTAACATATCTTCATATACATTGCTTTCTTATTGTAGATGTTGTCTTATGAAAATGTGTTTGTCAGTACCATTTGGATTTCGTACCTGTAATTTTCTGCACGAGCAATCTCCATCAGGGAGCTGTATGGGTCCTGCATCTCGTAGATTCCTTCTTCATCGTCATCGTCATCGTCATCATCAACATATTGAGAGTGCAAATAAGAGTCTGGAGGAAACTGTCCCGACTTCAGAGCCACGTTCATGTAGTTTGATTCATAGTATGATTCATAAGGATCTATTGTGTTGTAGTTGCTGTCTTTCTCAAAGTCTCCATCCACATTCTGTTCGAGTCCAACTTGATGAAATGAATCTTTCTGTTCAAAATGGTGTTGGTGATAAGTTAGACTTGAATTATTTACAGAGGGGGTAGTGCCTTGATCTTCTGTCAACAAGGGTCTTGGTACGATCTTTATGGTAAGCTTGGAGTCTAGCAACTTTCTGAAAGAGCTCCTCTTCTGGCCTTCAGAGCGAGTCATGTCCGTAGCAGTGAAGGACTTTGCTTTAGATATGAGGCTGAAGTGCGAAGACTTCAAGTTTCCAGATCCTTTAATGTTCGGAGAAGGCGGCTCTTTTATGCCACCATTCTTGAAGACGCCATCCTGATTCGTGTAGATTGGTTTGTCACTGTGTTCCTCCCTCAAAGATTTCTTCCTTGGAGGTTGGTGCTGCAGAGGCTTCTTTAGAGATTCTTTACGCATCTCATTTGCCGTCATAGGGGTCCTGGCAGGTCGACAGCGCAAACTCCCCAAAAGATAACCACCCACCTCCTGATTACCTGCTCCCGCCTTGTGCATCACATCGTCCTCCTTGTCGACAGAAATCTCCATGTCGTAGATGCTGGTGTGCCAGTTGGTATCTTCCTCCTGCACCTTTTTAGTCTGAAGAGCAGAGTTTGGATCTTTTTTAGGTTCCGACAGAAAAGGCTTTTTTCTAGGCGGAGGGGCAGGCTGGGTCTGCTGCCTGTTTTCTCGCTCAGGTGTGCTGACAGAAAGGGATGAACCACCCTTTCCGTCTGGTGACATCTTCCTCTCTTTTGCATTTACTTCCCTCTCTTTCTCCACTGCTGTGTTTTGCCTCTCCCCCACTGCCTTTTCCTGGTTGACCGGAGCAGCTGTTCTGGGTTTCCGTGGTACAGGGACAGGCTTTGTCGGGGTTCCTGACATGGGTTTAGATCGGGGCTCTGCCTTTGCTGTCCCATTGACAAGCTTTCTTTCAAGAATGCTCTGAAGTAACGTCCTTCCGTCTGTCATCTTTTCAGTCCCATTAGGACTTGAGGCATCTCTGTTATGAAAAGCTTTGTGGGTGGTAGCAGAAGTCTGATTATTAGAGATGACCTTTTTTAGTTTCCCCTGTCCTCCTTCCACTGCCTTGTTTTTCTGCAATACTTTGTTGTCTTCTCCTGTTTTTTCTTCATTTGCATTGTTAGCACAAGAGCAACTCCCATCACAATACAGGCAAACAGGAATTATTTCCCAATCTGAGTTTTGGTCCCCATTTTTTATGCCATTCTGTGCGTTCAGAAGGTTCTTGGAGGTTCCAAATGCAGATGTCTCGTGCAAGCTTGTTGAAATGGCTGGCTTAGATTCCACAGCAATGTGAGGGATTAATGATTTAGGTTTAGGGGCTACGGCAGGTTTAACCTTCCGCTGGGAGTCAGGAGGCAATAGGGCATTTCTTACAGGAGCTGCCGGAGATAATACTGAGATGTGCAGCTTTGGCTTGGGAGCCACGGGTGGCTTGCCAGTGCCTGAAAAGAGAACGTTTTGGGGTGTTTAGAGAAGATGAAATAAACTTAAAAAGGCACAGCTTTATTCTGAAATATGAAAAAAATATATGTATACATAAGTCTATTAAGTGTAGGTTTTACTATCAAATACCAAATTTGTCTTGGCTAGCCCATTTTTCCATCCATCTCCAAATTCCGCGGAATCCTTTTCAGGGTCACTGGAACCAACCCAGCTAATTTGGGGCGAAGGCAGGGTACACGCTGAACAGGTCGCCGGTGTGTTGTAGGGCACAAACACACACATGCACACCTAAGACCACTTTAGAGATACTAACTAACCTTAAGAAGTGTGTTTTGGACAGTTGAAGGAGAAAACCAACAGGAGGATATCATGCAAACTCCACACAGAAAGGCCACAGCTGGGATTTGAACCAGAACCTTGTGCCACTGTGCAGTCTTGCGCAACTTTTAAATTGCATTTTTGGTTTTTTTCAAACTAACACAAAAAAAGAACTTACTGTACAAGGAATGTAAAGCCCTTCCCTTCAAATGTCACTGGCATTTGTTGCAGCTCCCCTGCTGTAATCAGCTGGCAGGGGAGGAGGAGCAAATGAAGATGGAAGGTGGGCTTCAGGTGGTGGAGGAGTGGGTGCACACACACTCAAGCAAACTGGTTCATCTGGCTGAACTGCTAGAAACAACTAAACCTTGCTGAGAGAAAAGATTTCACACGTTTTCCCTGTTCTGACACCGGATAAGCCTTCATTTTCAAAATAAAAGGCGTTTTTGTTTTTCAATTTAAAGTTGTAACGTAAAACGTAGAAGAAGAAAAAAGATTAAAACAACTGAAATATGTTTTAGATTTGAGGACTGTTTCGGCTAAATTTTAAAACACAACTAAGAGTTTTAATATTTTTTTAATTATATTTTATTCTCATTTACCTTTTTTTTAACGAGTAAAAGCTACAAATTACGTGTTTAAACGCGCATTTCAACTAATTTAAAAAGTCAAAAAGGAGATAAGTATCCTGTTTACAGATAGGATCTGCCGAGAAGTGGAGTCAAACGGAGTGTCCAGTGATCATGAAGAAGTGTCCCGCTTACCTGGGTACATCTTCACTTCTGGTGGTCATTAAAGAGTCAGCAGAGCCTTCATGTCCGGACTGACAGCGCACAGCTCGAGGAGCTCCAGAACCGCCGCCGCGACATCCAAGTCAGAATCCAAGTTTCAGCCAACGATCCACTAGAGGTCCCCAGGAGCCCCAAACTCCAAATCCCCAAGGCTCACCTCAAACTGGCTGCCAATTACCCGTTAAGGTGCCTCAGAAAATAATGAATGTGTTCAATTAGTGTCTGTAAAGTGAACTAAGTCAGACTTCTCAATTGCTGCTGCTTGAAGAAAGCCTCAAACACGTCTTTCCACTCACATCACCATTTCCAATATTAACAGCTCCGGTGTGACTAAGAGGCCCAGACTATGAATGGCAGCCAATGAGTGTGTGTGTGTTTGTGAATGTGGGTGTGTCACAAGAGAGGCACAATCATGTGGAGGAAGTAAATATATAAAAATATACTTCATAAGCAAAGCTGTGGTCATGCTGACTCTCAGTCATCAGTTTGATGAAAAGCAATTTTTGGGAATAGAACAAAAAAAAAAAAAAGAAGCATGACCAGATTCTGCAAGGGGTTATTTCCAGTACTTATGTACAAAAAGATGGACAAAGCGATGAGATCCTATGATACTGTTTCAATGAAAGCCTGATTGGAGCAGATTTGCCATACAGTTCACCCACATTCGATTTTACAGCTGGAGATTTCATCTGAGCATGAGGAAAACACCCTCATCTAGCTATTCCAACTCTTATTTGAAAACGTAAAACATCAACAGTTTTTAAAAATATGTTTCAGTCAAATTTGCCAGTTTTAAAGAGGAATTATTTTTTTATACAATGAGCAACTGTACTTCTGAGAAAACATGTCATCATTCAAAATGAGGCTTCAACGTCCATGAACTCTAAAAATGGAAACCCTGTCCTAACATGGCATGTTTGAGGACATTTAAACATGGTTTTAATAAATTCTGATAGTAAAAATATGAGTTAATTTAGTGTACTTATAATGATTTATTTTAGTCACGTGACTAAATAAATCATATTGCAATGAGACATAAACATTCTAGGATCTGGTTGGCTGTAAGACAAATTTTAAATATGCTTAAAATGCCTAATAAATTGTTTTAACTGTCTTCATTTAGAACAAAAAAGTTAAGGTAATTAAATAAAAGTAATTTCTCCTTTTTGGGATCAAAAAACTTTGTGTGTCTATTAATGCATTTTTTTGTTTTTATTTGAGGTTTGATTTTAATTTTCTTCATGTGGAATGTGTTTTGGTTTAGACTTTGTTTTGGTATAAAACTGTCATCTGTATGTGATTACCATATTTAGTGCCAAAAATAAAACCATAACGAACAAGCAGGAAGTGTTTTTCTGAAAAGAGTTTTGGAAACCTTGAAAAGTTGTCTCAGTTACTAGTCTGCAAGAAAGACTACAGGTATATAAAACGAAAGAGGCACATATAAAGTACATATACATCTTTATTTAAATTGAAATTCTGATGAAGAGAGAGAAAACTGCTGAAGACCAACAAAAGATTCCTTTTTTTGATACCACATAAAAAAATGTGCTGAATATGTCTATATGCAACAGTAGTCACGTTGTTTTTAGTGCAAGATTTCACAACACTGCTCTTCAGCATCCTGTCCGTTAGAATGACGTGTTTGGGAAAAAAATGACCTCAGGAACTCAAGGTCTTAAAGAAAGTTCTATGTTTCTGTTGTTTTTTTCATTCCTTAATGCCCAGTCTTCAGGGTAAATGTATGTTTTTTGTTCTTTAAATTCAATCTCCTAAAGTTTTTCTAACTTATACAACTAATAAATGTGTGTTTTTACACTTTTTTAAAATCACAGTGATTCCCAGTTCTTCACACAAGCATCGCTGCTCCCATCTAGTGGTGGTAAAATAAAGTACACAAAGTGCAGCCAGTCCTGCAGCATCAGACTCAGTTTCTGCACTCACCACTGGCAGCAGAATGAGCTTTTTGTTGCTGCAGCAGGATGCTTTTAGATTCATGGCTTTCCCTGCTGCAAGCTACACCAGAAAAAAATGCTTTCTGGCACTGAAAGAGCAAAAATAATTGAATGCTGAGTGTTTGGTCTGCTCCTGAGTGCTGTTTGTCAGCTTCCAGGGCTTTGTATCCCAACCAATGTGTCAGATCTTTCCTTTATTAAACTATGAAGTGCAGCTGCATGGCCACACATTTTTAGAGACTTGTTCAGGAAATGTGATTTTGTCACAACCAGGAAGTAAATAAACCGCACAAACTGGTCACATGTTAAGGTTTACTGTATTTTAGTTGAGTGGATACCATTTAACAACTGGTGAGTGTTGAGAAGCTAAAGCTGCAGAATCCCTCGCCATAAGCCTCTGTTTACTGCGCGGTGGCTGGTTTTTAACACCAGTGTTAGAGTCCAGATCTGTCACCACTGAAGTAATGCTGCTGCTGCAGCACCTCCTCCAGCCACCACTGCAGGGCAGCTTTCAGCAGAGCATGAAGCACCATGCAGGAGATTTAAGGGCCAACACTGCTCCATATGGGGGAGGGTTGAATAACACATCAATTCTTAGATTTCAATCTTTTTCAACAGCTGGGTTAAACACTTGTTTTAAAGGACATTTTGAAAAAAAAAACAAGATGCGTAAATTACAGTGCTATCCATTGTCGTGCACCTAGCTAGGTGTGTGAAATTTGTTCTCTGCATTTGACCCATCCATTGGGGGGGCAGTAAGCTGCACTTACAGGAAGCATTTGGTGGTTTAACCCCCAATCCAACTCCTTAATGCTGAGTGTCAAGCAGGGAGGCATTGGGTCCCATTTTTAGAGTCTTTTGTATGACTCAGACTGGATTTGAGCTCACAACCTTCCATTTGCAGGGTTGACACTCCACTACAGGGCCACTGAGCTGGTAATTTGAAAAAAATACATTGGAAAAGATCTTTTTGCCTTTTTGAGTCAGTTTTGAGTTTCACAGTGCTACAGTGCTGAAGTAAAGTACTTAAAACTGATAAGTTTTGATCAACTTTTGAATGTATAAAATCTATAGCCAATTTGGTCTCCTGTGACTCCATGTTCTCTGAGTTTTCAGAATTTGTTGACATAAAGACAATCTTATTTACCATTGCAAAATTTATCACACAAAGAGGAAAACCTTTTTTTTTATTTTAGGGGTTCCACTTTAAAGAAATTGAAGAAAGTATTAGTAAAGTACTGAAGAAAATATAGTTTTCATTATTCCAAACTTTAGACTGAAATCTGTTTTTTTTTTGGCTTTACTTTGGTGCCAAAATAAAACACAAAGTGGTTTTGGTGAAAATAAAAAATGTGCAGCTATTGCAATTCTTTGACTGCCCAGCCCAATAGGAATTTTGCTTCTAATAGAGAAATCATACGATGAAGTAAATCCTTTTTGACTTGTTCAAAGCAGTAAAAAAGACATCCTGCTTCCTGTCCCAAATACCTGAGTAATCCAGTACGGATGTCCTCTCGTTAGCATAAATAGGTGTGGCTGTGAATCTCCTAAAAATCCCCCCTGCTGCTGTGGTGCTGCTGTGGTGCAGCTGGCCTGCGTGAGCATCTGTGCATCCATGGGTTCAAAAAGGGCAGAGCTGCTGACTGTCCTCTCTTCTCTGCCTGGTCCTCAGTGGGGCCTCTGGCACCTGCTTCATATCAGGACAACTGATACCTGAAGGAGACGAAGAGGTCACTCAAAAATGCACACAAGCGACACAAGTGACCATGAAATAGATCCGTGCTGAGCTGCTCAATAATGGTGAGTTTGCGCGATAAAGTGATACTGTAACTTTTTAGCAATGGCACAAGGCTTCAGCTCCCCCCACATAGATGGACCAGGGAAGGTGTTATATGTGCTCAATATGTGAGTTTGTTATTAAAGTCATTACCGCTTTTTCCTCAGCAAATATACTGATGATGTTTGCGGGAAAAACGTGTCATTTTAGAGTTGTGGAGTCAGTTCCTCAGCTGTCACTGTGTCATTTCATGCTTTGTCATCTGCTCACAATGATTTTCCTGCAGTGTTTGCCTTATTCTGTTCCGTAAGATGTGTTTTTTTTTTTTTGTCCTCTTTCCATGTTGATCAGAAAACAGAACAAATGTTGCCCTAAAAAATGAAATAATTAAACAAAATAAAACATGTTAAAAACAAAAATATTTGAAGTAAAAGTGAGGAGAAATCGGGAATTACTGCCAATTGACTGATCTATACACACTTGCACAACTGTTTTTGAGGAAATGATAGTGTTATTATTTCATCTAAGAGTCATGTGTTAAAGCTAATAATTCAAACTTTGATCCTTTAAAGATAAAATCAAAGTTATCATTCATTCATGATAATAGACCTTTTAAAATAAAAGCATATCAGATGATTCATGTTAATTCAGAGAGAAAGTTATACAAAACGCCATCACAGTAAGTTAAAGAAATATCAGTTTTGTGTTTGGACAAAAAAGAACAGAATAAAGAAAAGAAGTTTCCAAACTTTGTGGATGATTTCAACCAGATTTTTGGGTGAGGAAAAAAGGCCGTCCTGATCTCACGCAGAACCTCTGGGTTAGAGCCAACAATGGCAGGAGATTTGCTGTTACAAGCCGTTGGGGGCGCAGGGACGGGGCCTTCTGACTCACAGCAGGACACAGATATGAAAGCATGGGGTGAAAGCTCTAACGGTCATGAGTGGCTTACATGCACACTTCTGCATCTGCTGCTGTAACATTAACCCAAATGGGTGTCCAGCCCTTGTTGCTCCTGCTGTTTCTACCAGAACTGATCTTGATTGAGCTCTGAAGTACAGCAGCGTCTTGACAAACCGCAGCAGCAGAGGATAACGGCACCCTCAGGGGCTTCTTGCTGCCAGCGGTCCATCCACCCCCCCACTGACTCCTGATGATGATTGGGCGAAGCTCACAGAAGAGCGCCGTTTCATCTGAGCGATCCTGTCGAAGAACAACAGACATCCAGCTGAGGCAGCAGGAGAGAGGCCGTGTGTCAACCCAGAGCTGCAGCTCCACGTCAAACCTGCTGCTTTACCTCAAAGATTGATCAGACAGCTGTTGGGAGGCGAGAAACCCTTCCTTTCTCAATTATTCATACTGGATGTTTTCTTTTTTATGTCGTTTACTTAAGTGTTTTGATCAAGTCAGTAATCTTTGTAAGTCATTCATCAGAGTGCTGCATTTATCTGATCAGAAAAGCAGCTTTTCCAACAACAGTGACCTGAATTTAAGCTGGTTTGTGTAAAAATGACCAGTGTTCTGCAAATCATACAAGTTTTTGTGAATTTAGTTACATTTCTCCATAAATATCTTCTATTTGTACACACAAAATAAAGGTTTAGTGTGCTTAAAGATTAACACTGTTGAAGGAAAATACCATTTGCAAACAGACAAAATAATTTAGCCTCAGCAGGTTAAGAACAACACACGGTTTTCCCCAATTCCTACAATAATATAGCAGCAATTATCATCAGCGCATCAGAGAGGTCTGAATATTACTCAGTAAACTCAAAGTTTCATCAAACAACAACACGTTTGGCCAAAAGAATGACAAAATATTTGTTAGTTCCACTCGGATGATCTTTTAAACTACTTTCATTATGATTATATAGTTTTTAGAGAAGAGAAGATGGTATCGTCATGGGATTTGGTAAATGGGTTTTCATTGATGTTTTAATAGAATAAATGACTTTATATGAATCATATGAGACAAGACTGAAGAAATAGTGGAAACTTCATCAAGTTCAGTCAGATCAATGTTGCAGATTTTTTTGTGGATGGCATTCTGCAAAACACTTTTAAGATCATTTCGATGTCATTTTTCAATGGCTGGTTGGAAAATAAATTCCTTTAAGCTTCTATTAAATATATCTGCTTTATTATATGTTTACAATTGTAAGCAATACATTGAAAGTCCCATTCAAGTCATCTTTCAATCAATTTTCAAATCGTTACCGGGGGTCTTTTACTTTACTCATGATTTTGCCATTTTAGCCAAAATCAAAGAAACTTGAGTCATTTTCAAGGACATAGTTTCTGCACAGCTGCAGTTATTCATTAAAAAATTGTTTCTGAGTTGTAGGTGGGAATTGTGGCGTAGAAAAAGAGCACTCCCACTTCCCGTCATCCATCTGTTTGGACTCTCTCTTGCTAGCTTGCAGCCCTTCACACTCCCAACACATTGATGCAACAAAAATGGCGAGCAATATTGGAGCTATCCAGCCGTACAGTTTTGAGCCATACCAGCTCGAACGAGGAAAAGAAAGGCGTACTTGTCTGGAAGCATCAGAATGGAGCTTGTGATTCGCCGTTTGCTTTTTCAGCTCGGATTTTCTGGCCTGAGACCAGGGCCTCCCTGACTTTTCAGACCTTTGGGTCTCTGCCCATTCTCTTGTGAGTGCATGCCAACATTACTCTGCTAGAAAAACATTGTGCAGTGAGTGGCACAGTGGAAAATCCCAGAATGATGAGCCGCTGATTTGGCTGCCTCAGCACCAAAGGGAAGTTTGACTCTAACCCTAATGAACTTGTTGTTCTCCCTAGTTTGTCAAATAAAAAAGTTCTCTGGTGAATATCTCCCCCTATAGTCAAACCACACGCAAATATAGCAACAATCTAAATTCTTGTTCTAGATTACTTAACTTTCTCTATCATTTTGTTAACTTTTCTGCATAATAGTCTGCTGTTGAGAACCTCAAATTTATCTTCAATTTATTTGATTTGCAGTCAAGCAGGAAGTTTTTTTGTATTTGAGCCATATCTGAAAATGAGCAGAGCAGGGTGTAGGGCTGATTAACTCTGTCCACTCTCTGGGTATCGAGGAGGCCCCTGTGCCGCCTGCTCGCAGAGGAGTGTTATAGCGAAGGCGCTGCAGGGAAAGCGCAGCAGCAAAGAAGCAATGAGAATAGAGAAACTTTAGTGTTAAATGTTTATAAAATGCGTCTTTAGACTTTTTTATATTAATGGTCTCACCAGATACTTTTCACAATCTAAGTTCAAAGCAGCTGATAAGAAAACTCTGATGACCCAGCATTCTAGAAGGATTCTAAAGCATCACTTACACACAAAACTTGGAGGCGTGAAGTCTCACATCAGACTTGTGTGTTAATGCGGTTTTGTGTGTGCGGAACAAGCGATTCATCATATCTTTTAAAGATTAGTGCATGTAGTTAGTTTCAAGCTCATGCAATGAGAAATTTTGTAATTTTTGTACTTGTATTAAAAAAATAAAAATGTATTGCATGAATTCCAAGTCAAGAATCACGCACACACAAATCCAAAGTTACGCACAAATCAAAAATTACACGGGTCCAGAACAGGATGATACTATTTTTTCTCCATACTACATGTGCATGTGGGAGTGTGTATCCCTACAACAGACTAGAGCAATCTGTCCAGGTTGTACCGAATCCTTGCCAAGTAGTCAGGAAAGGCTCCGGCAACCCCCAAAAGGATATAGCAGTAAAAAAAAAAGGATGGTTTTATTTAGGACATTTGAAAGATCAAATAAACAGGTGATATATGAGGCCAGTCAGCTGCATGAGGTAAAGTCTTTTAGTTTAGGTGGTGCAGGTTGAAGAATACGAAACAAGTTTAATTGCACAAAGACACATCTGTCCATGGATGACTTTTGGCTGCAGTGAAGCCTGCAGTGCTTTAACAGTAAACATAAATCTAAAAAACAAACAGATATTTACTTGATTCAATGTCACCAGCAGAAGATGAGAGAGCTGCAGGGGAACTTTACATTGTAGTTACATGTTTGCTCTTTTCCTGCCGCAGTCAGGTGGGCCAGGTAACCTGAGACCTGAGATCATGAGTCTTGAAGGCTCCGGTAGTGTTTGGCAAATCCTCAAAAGTGTTTTCCTCGTTTAAAGAAAACTTAGATTTTGTTTGTTTGTTTGTTTGTTTCCTTCAATCTGAGTTGTGTAAACAGTGAAGGTTCCTCTGTTCTTGCTGAGCCTTTGCAGGAGAGACTACCGTATTTTTCTGACAGCTGGTTATTGGCTCCGCTGCCTCCAGCGCATTCTTCCTCTTTGACCACTGGAGGCTCCCGGCAGCTTCTGCGTCACTTGCTGCCTCAGCCTGCGAGCATGGCGGAGGTGCAGCCGCCGAGCGGAGGAGTGCAGCTCCAACTTCTCAATGGAGACGACTTCAACGAGGAGAGGGAAGACGCGGACCCGGGGAAGAAGAGGAGAAGGAGGAAGAAGAGGAGCAAGAACACTTCTGCAGGTCAGAGACTTTTTTTTTTTAATTTATTGGACTCAATAAAGAAAACTAAAGGTGCATTCCCCATCTTTCATTCACACACTCTGTAGCGCGTTAAATATGCGCAACTGGACACTTTTAAACCTGCCAGAAGGAACTCATGAGCAGCGACTCCAACTCTGAACAAACGGATCATTTCTCCTTTCAAATATTAGCAACATATATTAAATAATTTAGCAAAGAGAAAGCTGGAGGCAATTCAAGCAGCATAAACATCCATTGTGCTTATCTTGTAAGAAATCCAGTTTTACTTGTGAGATAAATTTGGTGCTTCATATTGCAGAACTACAATTTTATTTTCCGTTACCTTCACAAAGTCAGCAGTGGTCCATAAAGCACTTTTTTCTGAATGGCTATGTGTCATAGTGCTGCAAAGCACTTATGCCCTTGACGACATTGACTCTCAAGGTATAGAAAAGAAATTATTCACAGGCCCTGCCAAGTTTAGAACCTGGAGAATGCACTTTCTCAAAATGAATCTTAACCATAAATAACCAGTGTGTGTGTGTGTGTGTGTGTGCCACAAACACCTGTGTGTGCACATGCATGATGTGTCCATGACTTTGCAGCAGGGGCAAACAACACAGAGGAGGACTTCAGGGAAGCTGGAGGTGTCGGTGATGTGATGAAACAGCTGGAGCAGCAAACTCTGGAGGAAAGAGAAAAGGCTGAGGAGGCGGAGGAAGGTATCCCCTCATCACACCTTCATCCTAATAGTCATCGTCAAAGTGCAATGTTAAGATTCAGCAGGCCACATCTGCAATCTGATATTTGATTTTCACTTAAGGCCCTGGGAATTATGCCCGAAACCCCCCCCCTGTCAATACGTCTCGCTTTACAAATTGAAACTAACAAAGTTTTCAACAGATGGAGAAGATGGAGAGAACTTAGCTGGGAAAAAGAAAAGGAAGAAAAAGAAGAAGAAAGGATGTAAGCAGTTCTTTTTCTTCTGTTTTGCAGCATGTGCTTTTCTGGATTGATCTGCATGATGGGTTACACTTCAGAAGCTTCAGTCTTTAGAGGAACATAATGCAAAAGTGCACAAATCTGCAGCCAAGCCACATTCATTTAAGCACAAGCATTGAAATAGACAGAAAAAATAAGCTGAAAGTTGAGTGTGTTGCCCTTTTTTGGCAATATGTCTGCACCCTTTAACACAAGTTAATACAGAAGCAATGTCTTAAACACAATTAAGGAAACCTGACTTTTTTTGTTCTCCTTCCTTCTTTGTTACTGTGCTTTGGCTTTTCTCTATCTGGGCCACAGCGAGGGGACAGACTGACCCTCCCTCAGTTCCTATTTGTGAGCTCTATCCCAACGGAGACTTTCCAAAGGGAGAGGAGTGTGAATACTCTCCATCGAAAGATGGGTAAGTGACCTCAACACTCGACCACAAATCTTCTGCTCTGCCAAGATGTCACTGAGGCCCCCTGTCTTTGGAGATGCACACCAGCCTTGCTTGAATGCATAAAAACAAATATTAGACAGAGTATGCTGTGTCCTGGTTATCAGGGGTCTTATAATGAGAAAACAATGTGTGTCTCCTCATTGGGGTGGGCATGTTGGTCCAAAAACCTCTCAGGCGCAGTGCAGCGTGGCGCACCAGCAGTGAGGAGAAGCGCGCGCTGGACAGAGCCAATGAGGAGATGTGGAGTGACTTTAGGCAGGCGGCGGAGGCTCATCGACAGGTCCGCTCCTACGTCAGGAGCTGGATCAAACCAGGGATGACCATGATTGACATCTGGTGAGAAACTCATTAAAACACAATGTTTGAGACTTGATTTATGGTTGCTTGTACACAGTCCTCTGTCCTGTTTAATACAACATAAGATGTTTCATGTGGTTTCCTTACACATTTCATCCCCTTCTCTGTTGGAGCAGTGAAAAGCTGGAGGACTGCTCCAGGAGACTCATCAAAGAAAATGGACTGCATGCAGGTCTGGCATTCCCCACCGGCTGCTCCATTAACCACTGTGCTGCTCACTACACCCCTAACGCAGGCGACCCCACCGTACTGCAGTTTGATGACGTCTGCAAAATTGACTTTGGCACACACATCAACGGTGAGAACTCGGATAAGTTTTTAAGTGGTTCAGGAGTTGTGCCGCCCCAGTTGCCATTTACAGTGACGTGGTGAAAAAGTGATTGCATTGTCATTCGTATTGCCTGTATTGGATGGTTTTAGGGAGTTAATTTACATTTCTTTGTTAGGATAATTAAAGTTCAGCATTGAATTCCTTTTGGAAAGATGGTACAATTAATCAAGTCACTTGATCTTTCAGGTCGAATAATAGACTGCGCCTTCACTGTCACTTTCAATTCAAAGTATGACAGATTGCTGGAGGCTGTGAGGGACGCAACCAACACTGGAATCAGGGTAACGCTCTTCTTTGCCTTCATACATTTGTAACAGTTGGATCTACTATCATAAAGTTTAAAACTGGGCTGTTCGGCCTGGACTGGACTGGAGTTTGTTTCCTCAGATTGTCCACTCCTTTCAAGGGAGTGTGAAAACTCACCTAAACTCTGGAGTGGATCAGATTTACATGATAATCAGGGTTTAATTTGCTTGCAAGTGAACCCTGGCGTGGTTACCATCCTGTTGGAATGTAAACAGACTATCAGCAGAACACAGAGAGTATATGACATTTATAGCACAGTTTAAAAAGAAAACAATCCACTACACATTGACCGTCCCATTTACTCATATATACACATATTCACATACTGATGGTTGCTCCGGTGGCTCCTTACATATATGGGCCGACCTAAAACCGTCAAGAGCAATGTGGAGTTCAGAGTCTTGCACAAGGGTACTTCAACAAATGGGTGTGCAAGGCGGAAGTCGAACCTTTTCTGATCAGTGGTCGACCACTCCATCTCTGCACCGCTCGGAATCAAAGGGTGTGTTGTCGGTCAGCCTTTACAGAGGGTTTGATCTGCCTGGCCATTCAAACCTGAATCAGACAAACTATCTTGACTGAGAGCTTGTTGAAAGACACAAATCTACCTTTCAAGATTTCACCAATCTCATCTGCAGCCAAAACAACAATATATTGACACCATGTGTATTTAGAAGTTTCTTTATAATAGCTCAAGGAGGAAATATTGGTGAGAATGTGCTTCAAAAGGCTGAATCAGAAAGATCTCAGGGTCTAAATAGGACTTGATGTTGCTCAAAGTTGCACTGTAAGCAGACAGTGTTATCCTCAAGGGGAACATGGACAACACGTCACCTGCAGTTTTTCTGGAAAGCAGTGTTGACCTCATTCCAATGCACACAGTCAAACAAATAAGCATGAAATGAATAAAAAAATAGGATTACTTTGTATGGAATACTTTAATTAGAAGTAGTTTTAATCAGATTGCTTTTGTACAGATGTAAACATGTTAGACAAGCTTCTTAAGAGAATCATAGTCCACACAGTTTGGTCATTTATGACCTTTTTTTGTTTAAAAAATGTTTCAAAGAGTTGTTTTAGAATAACATGCAAAATTACTTATTATTTTTTTATGTTTTCTTACTTTGAGAGTTATCTAAAAATGTCAGCCTTCTAAAGTAATAGCTAGAAAATAAGTTTGATTGTGTATGGTAGCAAGTAATGATGGGATACTAAATGATTACATCATCAAAGTAGAGATAAATTTAGTACTCATGAGTACCTATAAGTACACATTGCTTACTAGGCCCAAACTCTTCACCAGTGCGCTGGAATTGATGTGCGCCTGTGCGACGTCGGTGAGACGATCCAGGAGGTCATGGAGTCTTACGAAGTGGAGATAGACGGGAAAACATATCAAGGTAAATTGAGGCCATTCTTTGCATTTTGTTTCTGCACAGACTTGTTACACTTTTGCGGTTGTCTTTTGTTGCAGTGAAGCCAATCAGGAATCTCAATGGCCACTCCATTGGACAGTACAGGATACACTCAGGGAAGACTGTTCCTATCGTAAAGGGAGGGGAGGCTACAAAAATGGAGGTTTGCACTCAGATTGGTTAAGCAATGGGCAAATGTGTCATTCGTGTTTGGTACACAAACTAACCGTACAGTTTCCTTTTATCTTGTTTAAATGCAAGTCCCCTGTTTGACCTTGAGGATATAAAAAAAAAAAACGCTTAAATTTTTAAGTGTAATTAGAAGAGTTTTCGGCTGCTTAGGTTACAGCCAAGTGTGGAATAGTTTTCCAATTTACTGCTCCAACAGCTTCTTTGTTACACTCATCACACTTTAATTACTGTTCTAATGGAATTACAAACCGCATCGAATGGTTACATACTAAAGCCCCAGCCCCTGAAACGAGCGCTGCTCTCGGGCAGATCTTACATTTCCAGAGAGTTCACTGATACTCGTGGTTTTGTCACACTGGCACAGCAGCTTTGTTCAGAAAGAACTAAATGTTTTTAATTGACACTTTGCTGTGTTAGGCTTTTTACCTTGTAACAGAATAGTGGGGGATGGAGGGTGCTGATGTGACAGTTTTTCTAAATGTATTTTTAGCAAAGGTCTGTTGTTCAAACGGGACTATTACCCCTGGAGTGATCAAACAACACACGGCTGAAATGGCAAACTGGGCGTGCCACAGCGCTGCCAGCGCATTTGACTGATTACCATTGCGGTGACAGAGGGCGTTGCAGCGTTATCAGCCAATACCACAAGGACCCCAACAACAACTCTGAACTGAAAGAGAGTTTGCAGTGCAAACTGCAAATGAAATCCTGTCATTCAGGCGCTCTGTTTAGTACATCGTTGTCCTTGATAGACATGAACTCATCAGCAGCTGACAACTTGAGGTTTTTTATCACACTGGGTTCTGTCAGACCCACCTCACGCCTCTGTCACCTGCAGAGTCTCAGTCCTTTCTGGAGTTTGGACCAACTGTTCTCTACTCTCAAATCTTAATTGAAAAGAGAACTATCTTTGGTTTTTTAGTTTTGAGCTATTTTTGTGATAGTGGTAGATAATGGGTACAAACTCAGTTTAACCCTTTGACACCAGAGTTTTAGCTCCAGTGTTTAAATCCTTTCAACTACTGTAGCTCTTCAACCGTTTACGCAATTAACTTAATTCCAGAAGGTTCTGAAGCAGAAAAAAGCAGCCTTGCTCAGATACGCAGCAATTTACTGCAGTGAAGGGCTCACTCAATCCATGTGAATTAGATGATTCTGATGTGGAGAAAAGTAGCTTTTCATATCGGCTTTTCATATCAGCTTTGTGCAGATATGCAACACATTAAACTGCTTTTTTTTCCCACACTGTAGAATCAGTGAATTCACGTTAAACATTTTTTAAATGGTTTTTAATGGTTAAAGATTTCCCAGATGTCAAATAGTGAGTGGGTATTTACCAGCAATATCTCCAATGTTAAAGAGTTAAAAATCATATTCTAAACTCATAATCTAATGACGTCATGTGTTTAGCTTCACTAGGGGGCAGTTTACTATGGACCAGGGTTGTCTTAGCATTATCCCAGTGTGTCTGTTTGAAATAATTGCATTCATCGAGACGCTTACAAAATGTGTTTTTGTTTGTTTTAATTTCCTGGCAGCAGTGGATGCAGTTTAGTTTTGACAGATATTAAAAATACTTGGGCTTTTGTTTGTTCATGATTCATCACGAGAGCAACTTCAGGTATAAGGCTTAAGATGTCACTGGTTTAGGCTCAAAGCTACCTTATTTAATCAGAGTGTTTTAATTGGCCAGGACACTGCTGAAAATTAGTGAATCGCATTAGTGTTTGTGACTTCTTTTCGCTTCAGGGGTCACCACAGCAAGTCAGCTTCCTCCATCTAACCCTGTCTCCAGCTACCTTTATGTTTTCGTTGACTGCATCCATAAATCTCCTCTTTGGTCTTCCTCTAGACCTCTTGCCTGGCAGCTGTAGACTCAGCATCCGTCTACCAATATATTCACCGTCTCCTCTGGACGTGTCAATCTGGCCTCTCTGACTGTAACTCCAAAACCTCCAACATGTGCTGTCCCTCTGATGTACTCATTCCTAATCCTATCCATGCTGGTCACTCTCAAAGAGAACCACAGCATCTTCATCTATGCTTCGTCCATTTCTTTTTGCTGTCTTTTTTCCTCAGTGTCACTGTCTCCAGACCGAATAACATGGCTGTGTAAATGTGGCTCTGTGTATGATATAAACACAAGGCTAGGTGCATTGTTTCACTTTTGTTCTATATTTATGGTAGACTTTAGATAAACACAAACCTTAGAGCGGCTGTAGCTCGCTGGTTGGAGTAGCTGTCTGGTTGTTAGTTGTGTTGCTCAATGCTTTTCCAGGGTTGACATTCATAGTGTTCTTCATCAAAACTCCCGACCTTAGGTTCATCTCAATTTTAAGAATCCTGTGTAAAAGCATTTGCTAAATGCCTGGATGTAACTTCACTGGCATGTGTAACTGGATCTGTGGTTATTACAGCCAAAGCTGTCATTTCTCTGTGTTTTCATCAGGCATGATGTGGCCTCCTCAACGACAGCACCCTGATAATAATTGGTTTTGTTCCTATTCAGGAGGGGGAAGCTTATGCCATTGAGACATTCGGCAGCACAGGAAGAGGTGCAGTCCACGACGACATGGAGTGCTCACACTACATGAAAAACTTCAGCGTTGGACATGTGCCTATAAGGTTCAGTTTGACATTTCATACTCATATTACGTTTTACTGCATCTGCCTCACTGTTTCACCTCATTCCTGTGTTACAGACTTCCAAGGGCTAAACATCTGCTGAATGTGATCAATGAGAACTTTGGTACTTTGGCTTTTTGCCGCCGCTGGCTGGACCGCCTTGGCGAAAGCAAGTACCTGATGGCCTTGAAGAATCTGTGCGACCTCGGCATCATAGACCCGTACCCACCCCTCTGCGACATCAAGGGCAGTTACACCGCTCAGTATGAGCACACCATCCTACTCAGGCCCACCTGCAAAGAGGTGGTGAGCAGAGGAGAAGACTACTAAGCATGCTGCAAAAAATTCAATGCAAACCTAGAGAAGCATGATAAGTCAGCAACAAGTCTTCGTAGACTGACAGCAATTATGCAAATGCTCTCCACAGCTAGAATATATTAAGGAAATAGTTTTAGGTGAAAAAATACAAATCTTTGAGGGATGACAATAGTTTTTGTATTTTGTCTGTATCATTTGGACTATGATGATGCTGGAGTAAGGCGAAGCACTTGAGTTGTCCGCTTTTAGGATTCATGCAGAACATTTACAAATAAGAGTATGCAAAGAATAGATTATAACCTTTTCTAAACAAGATTCATTTAATATATATATATACAAAACACAGAAATGTAAACATTTTGTTGTTTTAGAGCAAATTGTGATATACATTGCATTAAATGTTGCATTGTTTTTTCTCTCCTTTTATGGTTTGTGCCTAAGATTAGAAAAATGCATTAGAAAAGCTCAAAATAATAATAATTGTTCGCACAATCCCTTAAAGTGATCAATCTTCGTTTTCAGATTTAGTAAACTCCATTCACAACAACAACAAAAAATAAAAATAGTGATGTTTTCTGAACTGTTAGTAATAGTCTGAAGACTGCTTCTGACTATAAAGCCACTTATTTATTTTTTGTGCAAACATTTTTTTTAATAGAATACTGAAATAAAATGGCAAAAACGTTCAAAAAGGGAATAATTGATATCAAATTAATCTTGGAAAATGCAATGTCCATTAACTGAATTGATTTTTTAAAAAGTAATTTCAGGCAAAAACTGTTTCAAGGTAGGTTTTTATTGAAGAATTTATAAACGTATTAAATAAAATTCCACCTTAGATCAGGTTCACATTATTGATGAAAAAAGCATTTTTTAAATTATCAAACAAAACTGGTTTCGCCTCTTGAAATTGAATTAAGTTGTTAACTGGCACGTGGAAACATAGCTGGTTCCAAATTTTATTGGGGTGTAGCAAATAATCGATGATCTGAGGCAAATTGTTAATCCAATCGATTTGAGTCGACCTCATTAGCCATTATGAAATTGCTTTAAACGAAATAAATCAATCTTGGAAAATAACATTTGAATTGATACACTGTAGGTCTATTTTACTATAATGTAAAAACCACCAAGTGCCATCAAAGTGGACAACACACATGTGAATGCAGCAAAAAGTAATCAACCATCACTACAGTCCAATATGTGGAAAAACTTTGAATTTTGCAAGACATGTGACCATACAGTGAGGTATCATGTTCTAATAATGTCCTGTTTATATTATTTTGATGTGGAAAAACAACATTGGGCTGAACTTAATGAAACTAAAATGTAAACAGATTTGACATTAATTCTTTTTTACTTGTTTGTTTGTACACATATTTAATTTACACTTGATTTTCTTGCGAGGAGCATAAGGAATCTGGAAAACTTCACCTGCACTGTTCAGTACCAGGTATTTATCTCTGAGTCACACTGGTTACGTTTTTGGCTTAAAATGTCCTGTATTGCTTTTTGGTCAGTAAATCGGATCAAATCAGATCGTACAAAATGAATCAATATAGAATATGAGACTTATCAGCAAACGCAAATTATGATATGAATAGAATTGCTGTTCAAATGAATTGTTACACCCCTTGTGTTTTGGCATTGATACACAGCCTTAATGCCATGAAACTGCAATGAGAAACTAAATTCTAACATGGGTTTGATTTAGCAGTATAGTCTGGCGTTGTTTGTCTTAAATCCAAAGTTCACAGCTGATTTAAAAGGACTGGATGTATTATTGTATTTGTGCAACAAGTTTTTCTTCTAATGCATTACTTAACTTCTTCATATATTAAGGTTCTAATGATATTTAGTGCAAAAAATTGAAATATTTACCTGTTTTTTAGATTTCATCAGGAGCCAACAATTTTGCAGCAGCTCAACTTATTCAAACATTTGAAATGTGCAGCTTTTTCTGCTGTTTTTGGAAAACTAAAAGATCTTGTCTTTTCAGCGCCTGAGGAGCAACCATAGGGAAAAAAATAATGCAACACAGCAACTAATTCCTTAGTGTTGTGTGACTCTGGCAGCAAATGTTTTGTCTTTGCATTTTTGTCATTTAACTTCTCTTGCTGTGTATTTTTATTTGTGTGTGTGTGGTGCTATGCTGGTGCTGCTAGAGCCTCAGAGTTTCTGGGGTGTTCCGCCAAAAGAATTATTAAAGTTCATCTTATTTTAAGCATGGATTTTTCTATTATTTCCCTGACATCACGAAATTGAAATAACTGATACTCCAAGAAATCTTTTATGTGTAAGTGCAGTTCAGCAGCTGAATAAAACTTCAGGAAGAGTATAAACTCTGTGGGTTTAACATTATTCAACAGTTTATTACTATTTTGGGTTGATTTGCCAAAAAAAAAGAGATTCCAAATGTTTGATTTGGCAGCTTTTCTCTATGGGCCAAAGAGCAGTGCTCACGTCAAGCATGGTTGAAACATCAGTAAGCAACATCTTCATCTGAAAATGTTAACAACAGTTCATGTGCTTGAGGTTTTTTAAGTTTTTGTGTTTTAAAGTGAAACGTTTTTTAAATAAATTCCATTATACAATTATAAAAGCAGTTATTCAAATGTCCTATTGTTTACGAATAACTGTAACATTTTCTGCGGATGTTGAGAATTTTGCGCACAAGGATTGGTTTCCACGCTTTAACAAGGCTTTTGGTGTTTATGAGAAGACGGCCGGTGTTCCAGTCTTCATGACCGGCCACTATATACTCAGATCCTGAGGAAGCAAAACGTTCAAAGAATCAGTTAACTTCATCTCCAAAAACAGAAAGCAATATCCCTGTTGACAGTGACTGCAGACCTGGGTTGAGAATAGGGCAGGTGCAGCCATGGACCGTCCAGGACTCGGGGTAGAGGGTGACACTTTCATGCTGAATCTTCATCCGTGGTCTCTGATACAACACTTTCCTTATTTTGACCTCCACCTCCACGTGAGAGCCTTTGTCATGAGCGGACATGACCTTAACCACCACCACTGCAACACAAATAAACAAACAAACATAAGACAACAATGTTAACCAAAATAGGGCTGATTTATTGTTTTTAGGGAGATTTCTGCTGAGGAAAAACACACTTTATTATCAGTGAGTGCTGTGGTTTCATGTGTTCTGTCCCTGAGGATACGATCGCTAACATTAATGTGAGGAACATGGAAGTTTAATTTCTGATGTCAGATCATCCACTGATAAAAATCTAAAAGCATGTTCTTTTTTCAAAAAGCAGAATGTAAGTAATCATTTGAGAACTGGGTCAAAGGAAAGTGTAAAGTCATGAAGTTCAAACAGGAAATAATGTCTTTAACTCTGAAGCGTTTGAGCCATGTGCTTCATTCACTGAATTATAATTTGAAAAGATTTGTATTAAAAAAGATTTGTGTTAAATCTTCTCTTTACATCAATTATAAACACAATTTCCAATCAATAAATTAAATAATAGTTTTACTATTATTAAAGATCTCATCTGCAATGAGAATTTCGTTTTTTAAAAGCACATGAGTTATCATTTGAGGTTAAATTTTTGTAAATCATTACCATTACAGAGTGTAAATTTGTGGTAAATTTACCACATGTAAAAGTTTAGATTAATATCAATGTAATATTTAATATTTGACCTTTAATTTTTTTTATTGTAGTAGTGGAAACAGAGCTAAGCAAGTGACACCTCTCTTACGTTTGTGAGAAATTGTTTCTTTGATTTTTGACACTTAGGGGTAAATAAATGAATTGTCATAAAGCTCCAGCTTTGGCCAATGAGATGGATGGAGCCAAACATATCGCGACATGGAAATTACAGGACTCACTTTTACTTCTAACACTTTGAATCAGAATCATAAATCTGGAGCTCCATTATTGACTTTGAATTTCATCAATTTCCAGGTTTTCACTGGCATTTGGGGGTGAACTGTGTTTTTTGTCTTTTGCATTCACCTGAATGTATGACATTATATGGAAGTACAATCGCTGTTCCATGTTGGAATCTGCTGAAGGTGATTCCAAACAGCAGAAATCTTTTGACCTTGTAAAGCCCACTACATCAAATAACTGAAGGAAATGTCAGATTTTTGGGGATTAAGATGTTTTTAAACCATTTGATAAAATCCCCCCCAAAAATATTGTGTTACTATTTTTAATGTGATATAAAGTATATAGTATCAATTATGTTTTGTTGGGTGATTTGTTGAGTTTTTACTCACAGCAATGTTAGTCTGAGATGTAAAAATATTGACATGAGAGTTCAGAATAAAAGCTTTTATCCACCCTTTCAAATTTGATCCATACATTTTTAACATGGTGTAACTGAATTCAGTATCAACAACCTTTGCATTATTTATGTATAGTAAGTAGTCATTTTAAACAATGCATAACAAAAGATAAGTTGTTCTCACCAAAAAGTTCTAAAAAGAAAACTAAACTTTTTCCTGCCAAAAGTGTTATAAGATTTTGTGGAAGCAGCCATTTTGAAATGAACAGGAAAAGCCCCTCTACTGCCCTTAGTGGACTGATGATGAACGACAGGGCAGAAAACATGGATCAAGTTGTATACAATGGATTTCCAAGGAAAGTTTGGATCATGCTGATGTGAAGGGTTATGTATCAAATATGATACAACTGGTTATATAGACTTTGATACAAAACAAAACATCATACATGAACTGATGAAAGACTGAATTTTACTTTGAAAAATCCTTTAAAAAGCTCACTACCCCACTGTCTGAAAAATGATTAAGACACAGCTTCTTTTGTAGATTAGAAACTAAAATTAGGATTCTCCTAAATATGGTCCAAATTACAACCTTTAGTCAACATTTAGACATCTTCTGGTTATCAGATCTAGTCCGTTGTTTTCCCGGCTTCTGATGTTAATGGCTTTCAAAGTTATGAGAAAGTTCTCTTCAAGGTCTTCCACTCACCATAGTCAAACTCTGCAGAACAGAAGTGTTTAGGACTGCCAAATGCAACTTCTTCACACTCACATTTCTCTGTAAAGCAAGAATCAAAGCCATCAATAGATGCACTTCCACACACCAACTTCCCCCTAAGAGTGGCAGTAGTTTTTGCATGTTTTTTCAAGTGTGCAGTGTGTTAACTGTGGCCTCACCAGAGTGGTGCAGTGCAGAGAAAAGCTCCTCTCCCCTGAAGAGTGCCGTCTCACTCTTATTGCTGTTTTGTCTCTCGGGGTCAGCGGCTGCATAGAGGATCTCCACATCAGAGCTGAGCCGCACAGGTACAAACAGTTCGCCTCAGTGTTCCAGAAAATGCTCCACATCATCACTATTGTCCTGATTTATTTTTTAACAACACACACAGACTTGGTTCTTACCCAGAATTGCAGTCTCCAGTGTAGGGGTCGCAGTCCCCCGGGCAGTCACATGGACGGCAGCCGTGCTCATGCAGCCCCCAGTGTCCCATTAAGCACTTATCGCAGTGGGGGCCCCCGACGCCGGGCTTACAAGTGCACTTTCCATTGCTGGGGTCACAAAGACGGCCATCGGTTGGGAAGACAGAGCCAACGGGGTTGCAGGCGCAGGCTGCAGAGCAAGCAGGTAGAGGACGGATTTTTTAAAAATGAAGTTTTAGTGTTAAAAAAATACTGGTTTTGCTGGAGTGATAAAACAAAACCAGCCGTGAGATTGGGGCCATAAGACAGAAATGATGCATTTTTTGTCTTACACCTCCCTGTGTGAGAACAATTATCTCGTTTCTCTCAGAGCACAAAACAGCTTTCTCATCTATAGGACAGACAATTCCAGGCTCCTGCTGCTTTATAACCATATTTCACAGACTTTAATTTCGTCGGATGCGATCCAACTAATGTTCCAACAGCTGCCCCACTCCTGCAGCAATATGTGCTCTTACGTTTGCAGGAGTCTGCTGCGCTCTTTGGACTGCTTGCATCTCTGTAGTAGCCCCTCCTGCAGCTTTGGCAGCGGCGGCCTTCTGTGTTGTGGCGACATTGGTCACACACACCTCCACTCCGCCGACCTGTTGCCAACCACAGCCCTCGACTGAAGTGGCAGCTGCTGGCATGGCCGTTGCACTTGCACTCTTGGGTCAGAGGCATGAAGAAAATGAAATAAAACACAGATTTAAAGAAAACAAAACTGGTAAAAGGCGTCAAAACATTTACAACCGCTGAGATGTGAAGATGGAGCTGCTCTGTTTTCCATTGTGCGGTGGTGTCACAAAGGTTGAATGTGATTAATGCCTTCTGCATCAATTTTCAAGACAAGCGCCGTGGGCTCCATCTGCATCTGACTTCCCTGCCCCATCACTCACTCTGGCATCCGTGCGGCGTACCCATGATGCCGTTGGCTGCCTGCCACGGTCGGTCATTGAACAGAGGTGCACAGTGCTCACAGTGATCGCCGGCTGTGTTGTGCCTGCACACGCACTTCCCGTGAACCTTAAGTGGACGCCATACAAGATACGAGCAGGTTTTCACAACAGAGCATCCACACAAAAGCCTTTCCCTGATTTCATGTGGAGAAAATGTGAATCTCACCATGTTAGGCTCGTCCTGGCCGTTGGGTTGATAGCCTCTGGCTGGTACGCACTGATCAGCGTGTCCATTGCAAAGGCAGCTGCCTTTGATGATGAAATCGTAGATGGCGTAGTGGTCCATAGGGAGGACAGGAACCTTTGACGATCCAGTCAAACAAGGACAATGCTGCCTTTGCAGAAGTTTCACTCTGAGGTTGGTAATCATTAGCTGGTCCTGAGCAACCGGGCCATAGGGATCTACTGAGCTCCAAGGCGACAAGCCTCGATAAATCACCTGAGGGTGAAAGGACAGCGCCTAAAGTAAAAGCTTGTGATGGGTTTTTTTTATGTTCTTTACAACAAGCTGCTCCAAAAAGCAAAGGCAGTGGTAAAAACATCCATCTGATTTCCTTTCATGTTGCTCCAGCTGCTAAACTACGAAAAGGTAGGCATCTCCTGAGTAAATATGAATGGCTCCAACTCCCTCCCACCCCGTTTTGTTTAATGCTTACTATGCAGAAAGTTTAGAAATGAAAGCAACATGCAGAACAACTGTGTACTACATTAAACAGATCCTATAAGCTAGCAAATCCCTGACTCAAGATGCTAATGGGACACCAAAATCCTAAAATCGTCTTGCCTGTGTGTACACGAATACGAGACGAATAAGTCCTAAATCACGTGTAGACACAGCGCCATTAAACGTTTCAAACTCAAGAGCACATTTCTTTATCTTCACATTAAAAATCTTGAGACTCGTAAGCTGTTTGGTAAGACGGAGGACAAATACAGAGGGTGAGGGGCTTACGCCAGAGAGCTGGGCCACACAAGCAACACAGTAATTATGAGACCAGACATGTATTCAGTCAGCAAAGAGAGGAGCTCAGAGCCTGGGTAAAACAAATGTTTCCCAAACGTCTGTCTGTGGCCATCTGAGGGCGGCTCATGAATCAACCTGAGCTGGGAGAAAGATGACGATGCAGAAAGCACGTCCAAAACCAAACGACTCAAGTCTTTAGGAGGTCTGTCCCAGGAAACATCAGCAACGCGTCTTCATTAGGTGTTAGTTTGTGCTTGTCTTTTTTAAATTACCTGAGATAAGGGAGGACACCTATGAGATTCTTGAATGACAAACAGGAGACACATTTGGTGAAAACTGTTGTTGCACGTGATGGGGAATAACATCCATGCACTTTTCCAACCAATCTAATCCCAAAATTTAAAGTAACATTTTCCCAGGCTCTGCAACAGACTGGCGACCTGTTCAGGGTCGCCTTCATCCAATGGAGGGATGGATGGATCATTCAGCTAGTTTTGTGGTTGTTGTTTGTTTTTGTTGTGGCAGAATGAAATCTTTGTTGATAAAGAAACAAAATTATCACATTTCCTGATACAGTAGATTGAAATAACTTTTGTTTCTCATTTGGTTCCATTATAATGAGGATGTTGAGATTAGTAGACCAAGAACATGCTTTTTTTTTTTTTAACCAAAAATTCTTAAATGGTTTTGATTCTCAAAAGCTTAAAAAAACGTTTTTTTAAATAAAAAGCACATTTTCTAGCTGTTAGCAAAATGTATTTTCAGTTTAGTGTGAAAATATGAAATTATAATGAACATTTCAATATTCTAAAAAAGCAAAACAAAAAGAATTAGTGGATGTCAAGACGGTTTCAAATTGTTTTTTTGTTTTGTGGTTTTTGAAGCATCGAGGAAATTTCTTGCGTAATTTGTGAAGAACAAAAACTTTCTTGGATGTTTTGAGAAATTCTGTGCACTCTTAAAACTCTTGGGTTTCTTCTCCAACCCAGTTTTCGAATTATCCACACTGGGATATATTTTTGGGTAACTTTTTGGAGCAACACTAATGTTGGCGATTATTTCATTTGAACCCAATTCGTTTTTTTTTCTGTGTTAAAATAACCCAGAATAAATGTTGTCCCTTTTTAACCTCGGAGTAGGATTAAAACAACCCAAATTGAGTTATTTTTGACGCATGGAGTGTGTGTTTATTTCAACTTTTTTCACGTGTGTCATACTTTCATATTAACCTCAAACGTCTCACCTCTCCTCTGGTGCATGGAAACGCTCCAGAATACTTGGAGGTACAAGTTGCGCCACTTTCCCTGACAGGTGATCCCTCCGCCACGCCAAAAACCTCCTCGCAGCTCCAGGCGAAGTATCTGAGCGCCTTCCACGTGCGTCCGCGGTCCTGGGAGCGCTCCAGCACCATGGCAGCGGGACGCGGGGAGCGGAACACCATGATCAGATGGGTGAAGAGAAACTCGGTCTCCAGGTCCAGCTGGAGCGTCTCCTGCTCCACCTCCCCGGCTGACTGCCACCAGGTGTCGGGGAAGCGAAAGGAGGAGTCGCTCATGGCTGAAGGAGGGTGCGAGTGTCCGGAGGAGGCGACGCACAGGCTGCACTTTGCGGGGGAGCAGGATTCGCCATGGCGGGGCGCGGAGGTCTGCGTGAAGAAGCAGAAGGGTTCGGATGCGTTGGAGCCGCACTCTGAGCGCGTGCGTAAAAGTCTGCCGTGAGCCAAGTTCCCCATGCGGGGGTTGCAGGCTCGATCAAGGCAGACATCAGATCTCCCTGCTGAGGAAAAAATACAAACTTAAGTGATATCATGTAGGAAGATGCCAAAGATTCAGGTTTATCCACATTTATCAGCTAAAATGGCTTGTTAAAGGATTTGACAAGTACCAACAAACTTCAAAATAATCTATTTAAAGGGTTTCTGTTTAATCATTTGTGTGTATGTGTACTTAAAAATATGAGGTCTTTCAGACTCACCTAAAGACAGAGGAGATGATGCACACACCTGGAAGAAGACCAGCAGGGTCCACAGGGTCATGCTGCTCAAGTCCACAGAAACTTCCTGCAGAGGCTTCACCAGGATGGACTCTTCATTATTAAAAACAAGCTCCTTTCCATCATGGAAGAACCAAAAGGCCGTGCCGCAGTCATTTCAACAGCCAAAGCTTATTCCTGTCAGCTGCAGATGTGGAAATGTCTCTTAAGAAATGGTTTGAGTCATGTGTGAGCCCCCACAGTCATTACATGGAAAACCACACACTTCAGGACAGCCTCTCTATGACATGTTGGGCATCTGAAGGAACTTAGCACCGCCCTCTTCAGTTTGTCATTCCTCCAGACCACTCCCCCAAACGTCCAGGAGTCAGATTTTTCAAAATGACAGCATCCCTGCTCATTCTTTCTGAAACTGGATGCACAACCTAAAATGTAAGCAGATGGATACATGTGGAAATCAGACACGTAAACCAGGAGCTTTATTTTGCACTCTTTCCTAAGAGGTACGATTAAACCTTATTGCAGCTCTCATGAGTTACAGGACAGAGTTTGTGTGCTTTTGGATTCACGTGCTTTGTTGGAGTCCTTTCCAGCTTATCAGTCAAACTGCATCTCGAGTTGTTCTCTCTGCATACATCTTTTATGGTTTTTGACCTTCAAATCTCTGGAGTCACCATGAAAAATGTTGCAGGAAGGATGTCTAATCTTGGCCAGACTGTGCTGTATTCCCCTGACAGGATGAAAGCCATGCACATAAAAGGAAAATTCCTTCACACTCAAACGGAGCTCTGATGTTTAACTTTTACATGATTTTGATTGAGCCAGACTATCAAAATAACTTCTTTTTTTTATTAGGAGACAGAATCAGTGTTCCACGCTATTCTGCCATCTAAAATGTTTAGGATGAGAGGACGTAAAACCAAAAGAAAAGAAGGAAAAACATGTTACATCCTTAAGGAAGAAATAAGAGAAATTAGAAACCCACATTTAACTGCTTTAAAAAAAACACACAAATAAAAACAAATGAAAGAAATAAGTTAAAAAGTACAAACGTGAAATTAAAAAAAGGAAACACCGGTACAATAAACATCAAACCATTAAGTATAACATAATTTTGATCATAACAAAACTGGGAAAGAATAACACTGAAATACAGTCCAAACATTTTACATTTTAAAAAATGTTACAACATGAAGAGGTCAAAAGGCTCAAATGCTGAAGTATTTCAGTAAAACCAGAGTCTGTCATGAGTCTGCATAAAAACTGATTGAAAAATGTTCCAAATTTATTATGTAGAAAAAAGTTCCAGACTAATCTTTTAAAGCAAAAAGAGCTCATGAAATATATTCTCTGTTATTTTCTATAATTTTTAGGTCCACCAGGATCTTACATCAATAAAGTTTGTTTTAAATCTTTTAAATTTGTCAGAAGGACTGACAGAGGGGATTTTATTTTTATTACAAATAAATATAGAGGCTCAATAAGAGTAATCTTACCTCTTTACCTTTACCATCCCATTTGATGCAGGCTGGTGCAAGAATCTGATAAACCAGTTCTGCCTTTATGCCTCCTCATCCTAAGACGGGATAAGATGACAGATGCAGGGCTGCAGGCCAGATTTATTTCCAGACTCTAAATGGAAATTAGTCCTCTCTCCCCTCCCTGTCACCTTGCACCTTAAGATCACTCTGCTCTTGTACAAAACATCGCCAGATATGTGTGATTGTAATGAGGCCAAGTGCAGCCTTAATATTTCAAATACTTTATCGTGCAATTTGATTTGTGCAGAACAAAATTATCAAATGAGTTGATTCAGCCTTGAAGCTGTTAGAGAACAACTTAAACTTGCACAAGTAAAACGTAACAGACGAATGAGCACAACTTAGCTTTAAACTGGAGATTGGTCATGTTTCACAAGCTTTTTGTGTAGTGTGTGCTAATTTGCAGTCTTTCTTTGCTTCTGTTTAGATGAACCATTTCAACAGGGTAACTATGAAACCTCCACAAATGAGAAAGATCAATGAAAAAGTACAAATTACTTAAAATTAATCTGCACAAGCAACTTTTTCCTGTGGTTTGTGTGAGAAGCAACACTTAACAACATGGGGTTGAAAGGGTGTTTTCCCCTCTTCTAAGTAATTAGCACTGAAAAAGAAAGTTACATAACTTATAAAAAGTGCTTTGCAAATTATTTTGAAACTGGAAGGCATCCCAGATTACTTGTAATGTAAATGTAAGCCCTTACTTTTAAGTTACTGTTTTTGTAATACTTGCAGTAATAGAAGATGACATCTAATGTTTAAAAAAGTGCCCCATTTAGATAAAGAAACAATAATGATTGCTATTAATATAACTTATTTTCAGTAAAGTAAAAGCAAAAAAAAAATAGTTGTTGTGAGTTTAGTCCATAAATTTTATTGACAAAAACAGAAGTCAAAGTAGACAGCAGTGGCATGTGGGGCTCAGCAAATAGAAAATAGATTTTGTTTGGCAGATCATGTCAAGATCAGATCAAAATTATTCATATGAATAGCAAATTTCTATGCATTGCATTGATGAGTTGTGTTAATATCAACTTGTGAGGGTAAAAAAGCATCAGTACCCAAACAAACACATTGATTACTGGCAAGCTCTAAACCCCGATCAGATAAATACAAATGGAAAATAAACCATTTTAACAACTTAAAATATCATTATCACAACTAAACATCAGGGAAAACTTAATTGGCTCATTTATTATTTTCCTGTTCTGAAAAAAAGATTGATTTGTTGTCATTCTATAAAAGGGCTTTCTGACAGCTTACACTTGCTTTTACTGTCAGGAAATGTCGCCATCTAGTGGGGAAAAGCAGAACATAAAACATAAAGAGCCTCGTCTTTCCTACACTAGACAGAGAAAATGTCTGTATTATGTAAAGAAATAATATGGACATTATTGAGAATATTATTTTTGTTCTTTTTAAGTCAACGTTTCATTTAAAAAGTTTTTACTTGGCAATAAAAACTTTAGGCAATTATAATTCACGACATATGCAGAAACAACGTGTACAGTTGCCAACAAAACCATTATTTTAACGTTTCAAAACTGTTATATTTTTCCCAGTACACTTTGATTAAAAATAAATGTAGCTAGGGCTATTTACATAATTTAATTTCCTTCATTGCATTTCCTGAAGTCATGGACTGAAAGCAAAAGTAAAGTCCGTGTAGCTGCCGAGAAAGGGACGTTGTAATTTTTATTTATGTTTTCATTCATGAAAGCATTAAAAAAATACAAATTTGGTCTTGAAATTAAGTGGCACGATGAGGTGGCACCAGATAAGTGGTGGGGGTTGTTCTTTGAGAAACAAAAATGCACCTTTTCGTCGCAGCGCCCCTCCGATAGCTCAGTTGGTAGAGCGGAGGACTGTAGAGGCTAAACGCTGAAATCCTTAGGTCGCTGGTTCGAATCCGGCTCGGAGGAGGTCAATTTTTTTTAGTCAATATTTTTACTAAATGATGACGATAGGATAACTTCCATACAGTCTATAATGTTTGGAGCAATCTTTACTATTCATCACCTGTACAGACATTAACAGTGCTTTACACGACTCACTACAGACAAAAATGCTTCGTTTCTTTAATTTTACTCAAATAACATTTTTGTTTGTAAATTAACAATTTTAACATGGTTTCATTAAATTGGCTAAAACAGGATTTGACTGAACTTGTGTAACTATACTTTTTTTTATAGTTTCACTTTTTCATTGAAAAAAAATAATAATAATTATGCAAACATTGGACACAAAGCAAGACACAAAGTATAAGAATAAAAACAAGTTTTTATTTAAGCTTTATATGGATCTTTTGTAAACATTACTTAATTACATTGAAGTCTCAGAAGGAAAAAAAATCAACTAATAAATTTTTTTTTTTTAATAATTAGAGCAGTAAAAGTAATCTTTTCAATAGCTGAAAGGCTGAGGTAGAGACATGGCTGTGAATACTCAACTAAAAGGAGAACTGGACAGTCTAAAATATAGTCTACTGTGGGTCCAAATGTGCTCAAGGTCAAAAGGAAAACATTATTCATTTTTGATGTTTAAAGAGCAGTTCATTCAAATCAACAATCTTTGACATTTGATGAAAATGATTACACTTTTTTGCAAAAGTAAACATAGAAACGGTCGTGTATGTCACTCAAGTCGGAAGCGCTTTCTTGGCGAGCTTGGAGGGTCCAGAGAGAAAGCAGTGGGAGAACTGGGACGGGACTCTGGGATGTACTCTGACTTGTACTTGTCAATGTACGGTTTGGCCACACCCCATACCTGGTTTGAAGAGAGAAACATATTCATCCGAGTCGCTTAAATTCATTCATTAAATCTTTCTACAAACATTTATTTTACAACTTGCCTTCTGGTCGAGCAGGAGACGCTGCACAGCCTCAATATCTGCAGACATGAATCTGTCTTTGATCCACGGCCTGGTAACACCAGCATGGGACAGTGGATAAATATTAACATTTGGATGGACTCAAAGCTCTGCACCTTGGCCACATGTGTTTGACATACTTTGCAACACCACGCACGAGTTCGTAGACCTTCTCCAGAGGAGTGGTGGTGCAGAGGGGGCGGAGGAACTCGATACCCTGACAGGCTGCCAGCAACTCTATAGCAAGAACTGATCAAAGAAATGATCTGAGCCATTTTTGTGGAATAACTTTGAACTGCTGTCACATCTGACCTACTGTAGCTTCTCATTTAGAAGGCAGAAGCATCGTCTCCAATAAACATGTATGTTAAAAACATGAAGAAAAGTGGAAAATCCTCTGCAGCGCTCAGGTTCATTCAAAAAGTAGTTTTACAAACAAAACCCGATTATCAGTGACTTTAGATTAACAAGCATTCGAATATTTGCTGCTGCTGTTTTATCTCTTTTTGTTGGCAAACAAAGATAGGGTTTCATTCAGATTGTTTGTAGCAAAAGCATGAGGAGCTTCCTGAAACCTTCAAATCGATTTACAGGTGGGGTGAACGTTTGATCCACTCCTCTAAAGGTGAACCTTTATAACATTAATTAAAATGAACTTTCTAATAACATTTTTGTGCAATAGGAGACTTTTCATTTCTTCGCATTGAATACAATAATAGATTCAAAATTACCAAAGGTCCTGTGAATTTCATATTTGAAGACCAGAAAAAAAATAAGCATGAAATCTGGAAAGAAAAACATTTTATCTGGATTCATCTGAAATGTTGCATGTTATTCACTTATAAATGCTCACTATAAATGTCTACATTCAGAATTTTTAGAAGTACTGTGCTTTTGATGACAGAAACAAGTACATCTGTTCTTCTCGTTTTGCCCTTTAGGCTCCAAAGGTCAAGTAGCCACAGGTTGTTGTTGCCACAGGTTTACAACAGCTTCTAACAGAATCACTTCCAATCACAATCAATAAATCATACACACAGTTCTTAGCATGTCCTGGGAGCTGCATTGTATTAATGTTAATGGCAAGAGCCTGCAGGCCAGTGGAAATTTATATATATATATATATATATATATATATATATATATATATATATATATATATATATATATATATATATAATATATTACATCAATTAAATAGTTTGACAGTTTGACAACAGTGTTGTTAACAAAGTTCAGATAAAAAAAGGGGTGAGGTACATGTAAAAAATGAAATTCAGCTTTGAACCTTTTAAAATTACTTAGAACTGATCAAAATCTAGCTGTAAGCAAACAAAAATCCTTTACTTTCATCTACATTTGACAGCTTTTTAGTTTGGCTGAATGCAATCTCAGTGTTCACTGCTACTGAAGCATCTTCTCCAGGACTTCAGGAAATGATTTTATCAAAATGAAAAAAAAAAACCTACCTTGCTCCACGTGTTCCACAACTCTTAAAGCTTTCCTAGCAGCCCACCCCCCCATAGACACATGGTCCTCGGTGGCCGCACTTGTGGACAAAGAGTCCACAGAAGACGGATGACATAAAACTTTATTTTCTGAAACTGAGAGAGAACAGGAACGCTACAAACCAACGTCAATTTGTAGCAATGCTCTTTCTTTCTGCACCGACCTAAAGAGGCAGCTGTGCAGTGGGCAATCATGAAGCCGGAGTTGAGGCCCCCTTCATTGACCAGGAAAGCAGGAAGCTCACTCAGAGAGGGGTTACACAGCCTTTCGATCCTCCTTTCACTGATGGAGGCCAGCTCGTGTACAGCGATTGCCAAAAAGTCCAGAGCCTAATGAGAGACGGTAACAAAAGTGAAAAAAAAAACAGCCATAAAAAGGTACTAAAAAGATCTTCCTCACCAACCTTTGCAGGATATTCTCCATGAAAGTTTCCCCCTGAAATAGTCTCACCTCTTTCTGCAAAGACCATCTTGTATGTTGGTTAAAGTAAACATGAAGTACATGAAACATGAAGCAAATATGAATTAGGAAGGCACAAAAACCAAAGATACAGGGTTGTCCGTGGCGCTGTTGATCTCTGTGTTGATGATGTTCTTGACAAATTTGATGGTGTCGTTTGCGATTCCGTGAACCTGTGTGCAGAAAGACAGCTCAGACACTGCAACGCTCTTCTCTGGTGCAAATCTAACACTCTAACGTAATGAATAACAATGACTTCTGGGATACCTGAGGACAGCAGCGCATGGTGTAGGCATCCTGGACTCTGTCACAGAACCGGTGACTCTCTGGAAAACAGGATGTTTTTATTTTACCAGGAAGATTTCGGAAAAAGTAATGTATGCATTAGTAACGGGTCGCCTTGATTATTGCTCTCAAGCAAACTGCCGATCTGTTTAGGGTGTATCCCACCTGAACACTTCAATAAATAGGCTCCAGCAACCCCAAGACCCCAAAAGGGATTAGACAGGTTGATAAAATAGATGGATGGATGGATGGAGGTTTGAATGGATGGATAGATGAAAAGAGGGATGGATGGATAAATAACCCTGAATTAATGGATGTATGGACGCATGGATGGATGGATGGATGGTTGGACAGCTTGATGGAGGTTTATGGGCCTTATATTTATATATATTTTTTAAAATATAATGGTTTATATTTTAAGTAACTATTTTTAAATGGTGACATGTTAATTTGTAACAAAAGGTTACCAGGAAAATGTTTTAGAGTGATGGCATGTTGATCAATCGCCATCATTTAAATAGTTTAAAGAGCCGCTTGATGAAAATTTTGTTTTTCCTTTTTTTTTTTTTTTTTACATGTTTTTGTTGCTTTCTTATGGAGGACAGATGTTAAGAAAATTAAGCTTAAAATTGCAGTTCTATTGTGAATAAAGAGCTGATGACAAAAATCAGTTTGAAAAAGATTTGTGATTTAGAAACTACACTTTGGTGAGCCTCAAGCTCCCTGCTCCACTCCATTCTGATACATGCGTTTACAAAAAGAAAAATAGATCCATGTACGTCTTTGTTTTTGTTCCTTTTTTCACAGCAGTTTCTCACTTTTTCGTTTCTGAATTTTACGTTTTGTGCATTTAAAAGTGCAGTTAGTCAGCCGCCTTTGCTTTAATGGGCTATTTACATCAAGCTGATGCTGCAGCTTCTGTGTAGTAAATACTGAGCTGCAGCCAGAAGGCAGACTGGGTTCTTCAAACATTGAGAACAAAACAGTAAAAAAATCATTGATTTTCCTCATGGTGTAGTTGCGTAAAACAGAATAAATGAACATAGATCCATGTGGATGTATCAGTCACATTCAGTCCTTTATTATTCTTTGTTTTCGTGTGAATTTTTTATCATAAATCATTTGCTGGAACTTTTGTCCAAGTTTGATTTTGCTCCTCAACACTTTCCGGCAGTTAGTGCATTAGTGGTAGGAGTCTGCTAAATCCATCTTTTAATTGGCAGAAACGGTGTCTGTTTCAGCGTTTGGCTCTGTGCTCTGACCTGCAATCTGGGATGGGTGGTGATCAGAGTCCAGCAGGGAGCGGAACCGTTGGGCCACCTCCACTTGTCCTGGATGGGGACGCAGCAAGTGGATGTCTGGGGGGGGGGCATCAGAGGCAAAAGATATGCTGAAACGGGAGGTCAATATTGACTCCCTCTTGTGTGCCGTTGTGCTCCCGTTTGCTGCTCCTCACCACTGTCAAAGGCCTTGGTCGTCCCCTTCAGAACCTCCAGCGTGAGAGCCGCCACAATATCTGCCTGTTGGGCTATCGCCTCAGCTCGCTCCACCGCTTCTGCCCCCAAGGACGTGATCATCTGAGTCCCGTTGATCAGGGCCAAACCCTGAGAGGGAATCCAGGAGATGCAGTCTAGTTTTACAGAGACTAGAACATGAGTTTAAGCATTACTCTAGTGAGAAGTACTACTTATTCCACTAACTTTTGTTCTGGATTTATTTACAAATTCTGCTTCCCAAAATCATATTACATTATTGCGGGAACAAAAATGTGCTGAATTTTAGAAACATGAACATATGTTGTGAGAAAATCAAAATGGTAGACATGCTTCAAAAAATATTAATTTCAGACTAAAAATCATATTTTATGATTTTAGCTTGAAGAAAGCGTGTGATAACATTCTACAGTCCAATACAATTTAGATTTATTAAGTAAGTCATGGTTGTTTTAAACTAGCTTGTCTGATCCAGATCAATAAAATGTGGTTAAAGAAGCCTGCTTTTGAGGATTACCTCTTTAGGTTTTAGTGTTATTGGCTTTAGTCCATGGGCCTCCAGGACCTGGTCAGAGTTGAGAGTCAAAGGTCAACAAATCCCCATTTTTCTTATCAGATCTGTCATGTTTTGCTGATGTAAGTAATTTTCCATCAATGAAGTGGCGCTGATCTTACGTATTTGGCATCTGCCCATCCGCTCTTTGGGGACCACATTTTGCCCTCTCCCATCAGCCCCAGAGCCAGGTGTGAGAGGGGCGCCAGGTCTCCACTAGCGCCCACCGTTCCCTTCTCAGGAACAAAGGAGAGGCAAGATGCTGCCGGGGCGAAGCATATTCGAGCTTTTATCCACTCAGAGGTCAGTAAATGAAAGGTTTGTGGGTTGGGCTGCATACCATTAAATGCCTGGATCATAGCGTGAAGGGTTTCCAGGGAAACTCCACTGTGGCCTTTGGCGAGAACGTTGATCCTCAGAGCGAGCAGCATGCGGGTCCTCTCCGGGCTCAGCGGGTTTCCCAAACCTACATGTTGCAACAGAACTGTGGTAACAACACCCAGGAACCTGAACATCCAGGAGACTGATCTAAGATGCCGTCTCACCTGCTGAGTGTGAGCGCACCAAGTTTTCCTGAAGCTCCCTGTGGACAAAAAATAGGTGAGCAGATCAGAAAAGGCTCAGAAAGAATTTAACAAAAGCAAGAGGAGGTTCCTGTACTTGAGCTTGCTGACAGGAATGACAGTCCGGGCAAATTTACCAAACCCTGTAGTGATTCCATAGACAACTGCAAGAACAAAAGACAAGAGGAGTGATCATCATTTCATTGAGCAGCAATCCTTTCAATTGATCTAAAAAAAAAAAGTATTTTTATTACCTTTGTTTTCTTTAACGATAGTATCCAAAAGTTCCCGTGACTGCACCACTTTTCTTTCCGCCTCTGGAGTCAGCTGGCGTGTGGGTCAGAGGTCAGATGAAGCACCACAGAACACAGTAGAATTTGTTGATCATTACCTTTATCTTGTAGAGCCCACGGCCCAAGTTGACCAGATCTGTGGAAGTCAGGCTGTTGCCGTCCAAAGCAATGAACTGTACATGGAGCAGCGCGTCAAACAGAAGCTTGTGGTCGTTTTAAAGTTTAACAGACGGCAAACTTACATCTCCAGGTTCTCTATAACGTGCTGTTCTGTTAATAGACAGCAGAGTTGAGGAGAAGTCTAGACAAGAGTTTAATGTGTAACATAAAAAGGATTCAGATTTGGATTTTAAAAAGTCACAAATTCAAGGATACAGATTGGAAACTCCAGGTGCGCATGGAATATAATCTGGAGACATGGAATCTCCCTCAATAGCTGGGGGGGAAAGGTGGAGAATTTTGAAGAATTCAAACACAACTTCAGTTAAAACTTCTCAAAGTCATTACCGAGCTCAACAAAATCGTTATCCTCCAACACATCCTCGATGGCGTCATCCACGTCCAGCAAGCCCGAACCCTGGCATCTGCGCACAATGAAGCGCGTGTCCTTCACGGACGTGATGCCTCCATTGTCGGGTTTGTTCTTGATGTAGCGTTTCAGGGCCTCCTGGCCGAGCCACCCGACGGTTCTGGAGGTCTCCCGGCAGGGCACCGCCAGCCACTCGTCACGGATGTGGACAGTGAAGCGAGGCATCGCGCGTCTGTGCGGCTGTGAGCGCTGCGCAACGCTCTCCGCTGGACCCTCCTCTGGCGCGCGCCTCAGCGCCACCAATCAGAGCCGGGCGGCGGGGGGCATGCCTCGCCAGAACCGGACTGCACTGGACCAGTGACCGGGTCATTCAAACAAATGAGTGCACGTTGATCCGCCGCGTTCACGTGATGCAATCACAAAAACTTGACGTAGAAGGTTTTTATTTGATGACAAATATGTTTTTAAAAAGTGAAATCAGAAAAGAAATAACCAGAAAAAGATCAACTGCAGCTCAAGTATTGGGAGAAAAATGATTGGTCCTGATAGGGTAGGTGCCCTCCAGTCATCAGATTAACAATTTTAACTAAATCAACTTTATAAAAATGTATCACATGAAATAAAAATAAGACAAATGACCTTTGACCTCTTGGACTTGAGACACTCTGAAGTCTAACATGCAGAGAAAGGAGACTTGTGAACAATATTCATGTGTTTATTCTTATTTTTTTCATCTCCAGAACCTCCCTGTCAGGTCTAAAAAAAATAAAACCAATTTTTAAAGAGTTGGTTTAAAAGTTATCTGCATTGACAATGTAGAAACGCCTGGTTTTGTGTTTCAGTGGTTTAATTACAATTTATGACAAATGAAATATTCATTTTAAATATTAAGACTTGGCTTTCAAATCTTGGACTTGATTTGTAAAAAGAGACTTATGAGGGTCTCCCTGTGTCTGCTGGTCCCCATCCCGGTTAAACCTTAGCCTTGTCAGGAAGGGCATCCATCGTAAAACCTTCTGTCAAGAATCAGTGATTTTCTTGTGGCGACCCCTGAAGGGAAATGCTGAAAGGTGAACGTCAGTTCAGTGGTGGACAGTTCTCACACTCTTATAGATTTGATCCTTATGATGTGATTTTACATGGTGTAAAAGTTTAAAGCCAGGTTTCTGGTCGAGGTACTGTGGCAGAGTGGTCGACCTCTGATCAGAGGATCGCAGATCTGGTTCCTGCTCCGCTCGCCCATGTGTTGAAGTGTCCTTGGGCAATACCCTGAACCTCCTTATGGTTCTAGGTTGGCACCGGCGTTCGGCAGCTGATCCACCATCAGTGTGTGAATAAATGGGACTGTGAAGTACTTTGAACCTTAAATCAGTATGCGCCATTACGACTTCCTGCAGGAAAAAATTGTGTTTTATGTGTTTGTTCAATATAATTATTTTGTTTTTTTTTTTTCAGAATTGTCTTTTATGGTTTTTGAATATCTCAACGGTCATCTGCCTTACCTGTCTGACCTGTTAGTAAAATATGAACCCTCAGGCACCCTGAGATCCTCCAGTACTGATTTGCTAACCGTTTCAATTGTAGAGACCAAAATGGAGAAGCATCTTTTCAGCATTTTGGCTTTCATAAATGGAACAGCCTGTCCGAGGACCTGAGGGCTTTAGAGCAAGGCATTTTTGTTTATTTTTTTTTAGAAAAGTCTCCTTAGAAGAGACTGACCTTTTTTGAGTTTGGCCATCAACTAGTTTAATTACATCTTATGATTCTACACAAATGGGAATCAGTCTTTTTATTATCCGTTAATAATGTTGTTTTAATCAATAATTTCCATGATTATTTTTATCTCCTGTACAGCTGGAGATTAAAACTATCTGTCTGGGTTTCAGCTGTTACAGCCACTGTAGCTCCAGTTGGAAACCTGCATCAACACCTGACTGTGGTGGGACCCCCCCTCTGTGGATGCTGCACTCCGCTGGCTGTGGATTCACCCCCCCATGGAAGGAGTTTTCAACTATCTGTGTTTCTACTGACTTAGTTTGCTTTTCCGCGCTCAGCCTATGGTGCACAATGTTTACCTCCACGGGTTCACGGGGTGGGAGGTGAGTGTTTTAAATGTATTTTTAAATATATTTATTTTATTTTTTTTTGTTTCCAGCACTCAGTGCTGCTTTGTATGAAAATGCTTTATAGATAAAAGTTGATTTGGTTAAAAAAAACGATTTGAAAAGCCATGTTACCAAATTCAGATTGCTATGGTCAACCCCTCCTTTTACTACAGACGAATACTGACCTTGATGTACCTCATTGACATAGTATTTTATACTTTTGTGAAGAGGTCTTTTTAACTCATTTTTTAATCAGAAAAAAATATAATTGAGGTTAAAATCTGTTAGTTTTTAATATCTTTTAGAGACAGCAAATTATAAACGAATAAAAAGCAGTTAAACCTAAAAGTCTCAACATAATTGTTGTGTTGTTTTATTTTTTATTTTTATTCGAAAGGGGTCTTGTGAAAGTCGTCCCCCAAGGAAAAATAAACGCTAAAAACGTTTAAATAAATGCTCACTAAACTTTCAACATGTTTAATGCGTGGTGTTACTCAACTTTCTGATGTTCATTCCTTAAATTCATTTAAGCCCATAACATCAATAATTTAATCGCATGGCGCTTTGAGGCTAGTGGGAAGTTCGAGGCGTTCTTGAACGCCTCACCATTGTTGTGTGCGAATCGCGGCTACTCCAAAGTCCCCGCGATCAATGATGGCAGTTCACGGACCGTCGGAGTTTCTGCATCATCTCATCGCAGCGTAGGCCTTCTGCCGGCCGCCAGCGGGCGGGCGGGCAGCACACAGAAAAAGGGGAGGAAAAGTGTGTTTACACAGACGGTAAACCGCCTGGGGAATCGCAGGGGGAGAGGAAGTCAGCCGGCTCTGTGTCTGCCTTCTCCAACTTCCTGCTCAGAAGAAGAAAAAAGCCCAGGATCCTATTTCAGTTCGGCACAAGCGTGCAGAGCAGGAGTAAGCATGGAAAAACAAGGACTCCGGCAAGCTTCGCCCTGAACTTTCACGGAGAAAGAAAAAAAAAAGCAACTCGGAATTTGAAGGTAACAAGAAATCTTTCCAGCGACGCGGACAAAAGCTCATGAAAGAAACAAAGCGGGGATGGACGCGTAATCAGCCGCGAATAAGTCTGGAACGACCGAAACGCGCGGGTTCGCTTCTCTATCAATGATTAGGATGCGGTTTGAACGCTTTTGATAGCAGGGTTTCAGGTTCGAGTCCTCTTCCGGTCCGAGTAACGTGTTGAAACCGCGGCAGGAGGTCCGAAGTGCAACTTTCCAGCTGACCCACATTATCGCCAGCTCCGGGCTGCTCGGGGTCCCGGTCCCGGCCGGTTGTTGCGGGCTTTTCCGCAGAGTTCACTGCCGCTCTCGTGAACAGGAAGACGGCGGATCTGCTCGCGTCTAAGTCACGTCTGCACGCACCATTTCATCTCATCAGGAGTTTCCGCTCAGCCAGCACACTGGCTGGCTTTGTGCGCTCGGCGGGGCTCGTTCCCGGCCCTCAGAGCTCCACGGCGCTCCTGCTCGGTTCCTAGAAAGAGCAGGAGCCCGTCTGCGCCTCCTCTTTCATTCTCGCGCAGTTCAGATGCATGCGGTAAACCAAACCGTTTGCTTTGACCTACATCTGCAGGGACGTGCGTCTCATCCTGACTCTGTCAGGTCCTTTTTTTCTGTTTCCAAAGGTAAGGGTGGAGTTGTAGTCAGGGGACAATGATGTGATCTTTTGACCCCTTCCTTTTGGGATTTTTGGTGGGAAGTGTGTCAGGATCGGGGAAACACTCCCCTGCTGTGGGATCCCGTCTCCCTTCCATTTGTCCTTGGAAGCAGAATAGGAGGAAGTCCTGAGTTTGACAGGTTTGTAGCTTGACAAGGCAGATAGCAGCCCTCAGGGGATGGCTCCTGTCAGGAAGGAGTTCAGCCCCTCTCATGGTTGAAAAGCTGCGCTGATGCCTCTGGAACCCTGGATATGACATAAAAAAGTTACCTCAAAATGATCATTAGTGGCAGAAAATTCACACTGTGTACACATTTATTTATTTATTTTAGCCCAAATCAGTAGTGTGTGTGAGAAAAGTTCCAATTTGGGGAAAAAGATTTTAGCAGTTTGTGCCACAAATTTTTTTTTTTTTAGTACAAATTAGTAGTTTGCGAGAGAAAATTTGCAATTTGGGTTCACGTATTTGCAGTTTGTCCACACAAGTTAGTATTTTGTGTGCATAATTTAGCATTTTTGCATACAAATTAGCAGTTTGTGGGCACAAATTAGGAATTTGTGGGGACAAATTCATAATTTATGGGGAGAAATGAGCATTTTGCAGGCACAAATTAGCAGTTTGTGGGAAAACACACATTGGCACACTGCGTGGACAAATGACTATTTTGTGGTCACAAATTGATATTATGAATTTAAGATACTAAAATACTAATTTGTGCCCACAAATTATTAATTTGATGGAACAATGATTTTTTTATGTCATCTCTAGGGCTCTTTAGACATTTTTTACATTATGCAAAAGGTGCTTTCCCCTCCTAACTGTCGTTTAAAGACCAGAGAGATTCAGTCTTCCTCATCATTCCAAGTCTGCATCTCACTTTACAGTTACGTTGCCATGGTGATGTGAAGTTCAAAGCATAACTTTTTTTTTTTTTTTTTACTTTGATGGGAAATGTGAGCATTACAGTTACAAAGCATGGATGCTTTTACAAAACAATGAGAAGGGGGAGACAGGAAGTACTCGTGAATTAAAAGTTGGAAAAAGTTTTAAAACATTTTTTTGAGATCTTTAAGTAAAAACATTCTTGATTTGTCTAAATACAGAGTGAAGTTCTAATGAAAAATAGAATTTATTGATTGTAAATGTATGGAATAGTCTTTTGACTTTAAGGTGGAGTTCTAGGGTGTCTGTAGGGGACAGAGCTGCACCTCCCCGGTGTTTGAGCTCCTGCTCGGCAGACAGGAGTGTGAGGGCTGCACATTCCTTTAATAAAGGAATAACCCACCCTGAGCCGTCACACTTCCTGTGCAGAGAGGGCCAGCTCGAACCGCAGCATATTTCTTGCTTGAGCTGTTGTTTCTCCTCAGACATTTTTCCCCTCCCCTGCTGCTGCAACATTACTCCTTTTCCTCACACTGGTCTATTCAGGACTCGTCCTCACGCCACATGTTGCTCCGGCTTGTTTCCTCTTCAGCCGGTAACCTGATTTAGTCTGTTAGAACATGGCTGAAAGAATGAAAACGATGTGGAAACATGGGTTTTGTTCCTCCTTTGAGGAGCTTAATTAATACATAAAAACGGTGGTTCCGTGTGGTTGGTGTCTCGTCACATTTTGCTCGTTCTCTGTCTTCAGGCATGGACAGCGCCATCACTCTGTGGCAGTTCCTGCTGCAGCTGCTGCTGGACCAGACTCACAAACACCTGATATGCTGGATGTCCACAGACGGCGAGTTCAAGCTCCTCAAGTCTGAGGAAGTAGCCAAGCTGTGGGGACTCCGCAAGAACAAAACCAACATGAACTACGACAAGCTGAGCCGGGCCCTGCGCTACTACTACGACAAGGTGAACGCCGCCACAAGGCTTTGCTTTTTGAAGGAAGGGTAGTAAAAGCTTTGCTCTTCCACTTTAGCTCACGTCTCTTGTAATAGACACTTCCACTTCCTCTTTGTCATGACGCACTCTGAGCGTAACGCAGCCGCTTTGTTGCACAGCTGTAGTTTGATCGTTGTGTGCTTGTTTTACAGAACATCATCAAGAAGGTGATTGGTCAAAAGTTTGTCTACAAGTTTGTGTCATTCCCGGAGATCCTGAAGATGGACCCACAGGCAGTGGAGATGGGCTTGGCGTCTGGAAGGCTTCCTCTGCAAGAAGGCAAGGCCCATGAGCTGGAAGCGGAAGAGGAGGAGGAGGTGGAGAGTGAGGAGGAGACGCAGAGGAGGACCCAAGGAGCTCTGTTGCAGCCGTGCCGGAGCGACTACATCCACTCAGGACTGTACTCATCCTTCAGCATCGGCTCCCTGCAGACGCAGTCTGAGTTTCTCCGTGCGCTGCGGGAGCACCAGGAAGAGCCGCGCTCTGTCATCCGGTTCGGCACCAACACCAACGAAAGGAGCTCTCCTCCTCTCATCCAATCAGAGTCCTTTGTCTCCTCCAGGCCGTCCAAACTGCTCTCCCTTCCGCCGTCCTCGCCGCGAACCCAACCCGGCCGAACCTGGAGCCCCGCTGCCGCCGAGGAGGAGGAGGAGGACAAGGCGGATTCTGACCAGAACGCTCAGCCCCTCAACCTCTCCTCGGGCCACAGGGAGCGCGCCCTGCAGCCCCCTGAAAAGAGGAGCAGCAATGGTAGAAACACTTCTACTGGCAGTAGTGCCAACCAAGGAGATGGACTCCCACCTAAAAGCAAAAAGCCCAAAGCTCTGGAGATCTCCCCTCAATCCCTGCTCCTGACAGGGAGTGACATCGGCTCCATCGCCCTCAACAGCCCCGCCCTGCCGTCCGGCTCGCTCACTCCTGCCTTCTTTGCAGCGCAGGTGAGATACGCCCACCTGAGAACCAACAAGCCTTTACAGTATTTTCTGCTCTCTCGACGCATTTCTGGAAACCGTTGACTCACCCATCAGGGTGCTTTCCAAACGCCATCAATCGCTTAGATAAAAGTTACACAATCTGAGACAGTGACGTCACAAGCAGGAACGTTTTCCGTCGTAGGCACGGATGATGCAGCATCTGTCATGTCGCAGCGTCTCTCTGTCAGAGCACAGACCGCCTCCCGTCGTTCTCTGGCAGAAAACCTCAGAGGGAATAATCGGGGAAGGATCAGATCCATCCGAGGAATGACGCCAGAGCCTCCGGCAGCAGCCGTCTGAAGCTGTTTGGCATGTGCTGGAGGAAACACGACAGATATACTTATTTATTAGCCAATCGAGTCAAACGTTGCACTATAAACAGAGAAAGTGTTGAATTGAGTCCAGATCCCCTTCAGACTTTCAGATCCATCAGCTCTGAGGTGACTCATTTATTCAAAAAAATGTTTTTGACAGCCTGGTTTGAGGGGAAATAATGCCCCCCACCCCCAGTCTATTTACAGCAGCAGAGAATGAAATCAGAGCAAAACAAGCGATTTACAGAAATCTCCAGCCTCTTGGAGGGGTGGGGGGGGCCCTAAGTGATGCCATATGCTCCAATAACTCCATTAAAAATGGGAGCAGGCCAGGGTCCCTCCACCAGCAGTGCTGCTTACTTTTCTGAGGTGACACAGGAGAAAAGGAGTAAGGTGGAGAGGAGGGGAAAGAAATTGATTTCATATGTTTTCTCTCCTTTGCATGGGCACCCCGTCCTCGCTTTCTCCCTCTACCCCACCCCCTTCTCCTGCTCTCATCACTCCTGTGCTCCAGAGGAGAAACCACAGACTTCCTTCCTGCTCCGCTAGTTTGTTTTTCCAAATGCCAGCGCAACATCCATTTGGCGGTTCAGAAGCCTTCGGAGTGGCGTTTCGCTGACTTTTCTGCATTTGTTTCAAAATGTATTTTCCTTTTCTTTCTCGGTACACGACCTCGGCAGACTCCCTCGGGTTTGCTGCTGGCTCATAGTCCGCTCTTGTCAGGCATCCACTTCTGGAGCAGCCTGAGCCCCGTGGCGCCCCTCAGCCCCGCCCGCCTGCAGGGGCACAGCTCGCTCTTCCAGGTAACAAGCACACTTGTTGAAAGATCATTCTATGATGTTTAGGCTGTTTTTTTTAGTTGACAAAAGGCAGGTAAAGGTGATTTGGTTAGTATTTGCAAAGCAGCAATGGCTGTGAAGCAAGTGGAGACTTTTTGGAAGCAGGTTCTGCAGAGGTGTCCTGTTTCAGGGCCTGCGAGAGGGAGAGGAAATCCTGTGAATACTTCCTGTTTGAGCCCAGGGGAGCCGGTCTGAACAGGGTGGACTGGTTTGAGAGCTGCTCCTCATTTACGAAACACACAAGACAGCATCTCCACAGACAGACACACACACACACACACACACACACAGTAGCTACTGCAAAGTTTGAGAAAGGAGAAGGAAGGAGGACAATGAAGAGTTTTAAAAAGTAAAGAAAAAAATACAGGAAACGAGAGCAGTGACAATGCTGCAGTTCCTCAGCGGAAAGAAACCAACCCACTGACTCTCCGTCTTCCTCCACAGTTCCCCAGCTTAATCAACAGACACATGCCTGTCCCCCTGCCAAACCTGGAAGGAACACCCTCCTCTCTGCTCCTGTCACCCACCACCCACAAATCCTGATCCAGAAACCTCCATCTTCCTCCATCCGGGTGGAAATTTTCTCATCGGTTGTGCTCTTTGTCGAATTCTGCTTCAGAAATTAGACCGGACCTCATTGTCTTTTTGCACTTGAAAATTACTCTTTCTAGTTTTTGTTGTTTGTTTGTTTTTTTTTTTTTAAAGCACTTGGTTGAAGCCATATTCCACATAGTCTGTGAGGAGAACACAGAACATTCCTGTCCTCCATGCACAGAATGACATGCAGCTCCGTCTGTGCAGGACTTTGACGTAAAATATATATATATATATAAATATATATATATTTTTCCCCATAAATGTTAATTCCATGTGACCGTCTTGCCTGTGTGACATCACAGGTCATGTATGCACTATGCTTCTCTGCCGGCTGTGCCTTGTTCCTAGTTTTTTTTTTTTTTGTTTTTTTGTTTTTTTGCTTTATTATGAAATCTTTGAATGAAGACGAGATTAAAAGTCAAAGAAAACCTAACTGTTTTTATATACTGGACTTAGCATACAATATGTATTCTGAATATTTTTTGTATTGTGAAGAATGTCATTTTCAATAAAAGCATTGAATGCTTGAACGTTTTTAATATTTTGTAGGAAGGCAAATTAATAAAAGACAGAAAAGATTTGGATTTCTGTCAACTTTAAATTTAATTTTCTTTACTCTGAAAATAAAACTCAGAAAAAAGGAAGGGAAGAGAGGGAGACAAAATCCCACACAAATAGTTATTCACAAATAAACAAAATACAAAACGTATAACACTGTTAAACAGAACAGACCCGTTAGGGGGCGGGGCTTCAGTGACCGTCTCATGACAGAGCAGGCATGCAACGACAACAGAGGCAATCCAGAGAAAAAGAAGATTTTTTTTAACTCTAGATGGAGATGGGAATGAGAGGGAAACGCACAAAAGCAGACCCGCTGGTTGCTCCTCCTCTTTGTGACGAGTTTAGATGCAACAACAAACACCGTGGAGGTTAATCCTAACCGTATATCGCTCTTAATCTCTCGCTGTAATGCCCTCGCCAGCATCTGCGTTTGTTCGTTGGTCATGGCTGAGACCTCAGCATCCCGGAATGATACGCAAGCCTCAGACAAAAATGGGGATTTTTCCTTTCAGCAGCTCTGCTCTCGCATTGGCTTCCCGTCAGGATGAAAGCCGTCGCTTATCAAAGCGGACGGTGCCAGTGATGGCTCCACATGGGAGGAGCTCACCGCTGCACTGGAGGGGGGCAACTGACCCGACATCCACCCCCGCTGAGCTGCTACACAAACACCCCCACGACCGTGAGCCTCAAACACGCTTCTCTGCATGAAAATGTAACAACAACAAAAACAACTAAAAACATACCACTACTTGAAAAAACAAATAAAAATCTATACACATTGCATGTAGTTATTAAAGTGACTGAGCCAGTTAGAATTCTAGACAGTAGTCAGATTTAGCAGCACGTTCTCTTCTCTCAATAAATATCCATGTACAGTACATAATCGTCTCTCACTGGAGTCAGACTTGGACCAAACTCAGGAGCATGGGGCGGAGTCCCCCCCGAAAAAACAGTTTGGTTGGAGTGATGATGATCTTGATGTTCCATCCATGCCAAAGAAAAAAAAATCCATCTCTGGGTCCTGATCCGTCTGCGAGACTGTACACAGCTGGGAGATCCTCCCCACAGAAGCAAACCCAGACCAGAAATATTAAAACAGCATGCTTTGTCTTCTGTTCTTCCCATTACCTGATGAAGACCAGGACAAAAAAAGGATTCAGATAGGATTTTTAGACTTGGAACACACACTAATTCACTACATATCCCACAATGCAGTGTGAGATGAGTGTTTAATGCCAGATTAAAGTAAAGCTTTTCATCTTGATTTTTGCTTTTCAACACATTGACTAATTTTCTGCTGTTTTATTTAATAAAAGTGTATCTATTGTTAGTGTTCACTTAATTTTATTCATTCAACACATCCTCCATCAAATCTGAAGTATTTGTAGCCAAGTAACCAAAATAAACTTTTTGCTTCAAGATGCCACATTAGATATTCTTGTGGTGCCAAACTCTGCTCCTCACCTGATTCAGGGTGCGAGGAGTTCCTATAGCCGGGATCTTTCTGCAGCTGCACCTCCTTCAGTGTAAATATGGACATATCTGCCAAACACAAAGGTGGGTCAGAACCACAGAGGTCTGCAGGACGGCCATGTTTCTGCAGCTGGAAGTGGTCCTTGTACCTTTCAAGTTGTTTTCTTGAATCTGCTATAAGATTTGTTCACACCACCCTTGGCAATGTGCGTTTAAACTCTCACTTCCAACGAAAAAACTAAGATGTGTTAATGCGCGTTTTGTGTTCGCTCATGTTCAAGGCTAGTTAAGCAAGTTTCTACGACCGTTTTTGGGCTCTATGTCCAAAACACGTCCACTGAATACGCACTGCAAGTTAAGCTAAGTCAAACAACATCAACATCAATCAGATACTTGGATATAATAGTGAGTTTTGGATGGTTTCCCTTTTAATTCATGGAAGTGCCAAACATTTGTAAATTGATCATGGAGGAGAAATGAATCATTTACGTTTGTGACCGGCTGGAAGTCTTTCATATATCTGTGAAATAGAAAAAACCTGGAGCAAAATTCATGAGATTTACACCGCTTCAATATTTAACACCAAACCTCCTCCAACTGTAGGTGATGGACATGTGATGAACATCATGGGCTAAACGCAGCATTACTGTGAGATTACTCACTCTCCGGCAGCGTGTGCACACGCGGCCCCAGGCTCCTGAAGTATGGCTGCCTCATGGCTTCATCAGCAGAGACTCTCTTTTTGGATTCAAACTGAAATTTTAAGGACAGCAAATGTTTGAGAGATGTATTCCAGCAAACCCCTAGTCCTTCACAGCTGTCATCAGTTCAGGGACTCACTTTCAGGAACGACATCAAAAGGTCGAGTCCATCATTGTCCAGCCTGCATGAAGGGAGGGAGGGGAGAAGAGGAGGGGAGTCAGTAAGATAGGGCAACTCACAGATGCTGTAGGATGTAAGGAAGGAAACTGAGCAAAACAGAGTCAACTATTCCACAGGATTTCCTTACAGGAAGTGACACGAGCACACACTCTTAACTAAATAACCTAGCAATGCTAGCGTCTGGGTTTCAATCTAAAGCACGCCGGTTTTTAGACTAATACCTGGGTCTCACGATTAATGTTTGCCCATTCCTTTCTCCAATGATTAGAGGACTAGCAAAAGAGGTGAGGGGTTAACACCTGCACCGTTTACAATGTGGCATATATGGATGTTGAGAGGAGGGAGGGGTGTCACAGCATAAATGTCCCCATCTTACCTCGGCGCGTGATTGATCAGAGGCTGAGCCTTGTACTTTGGGAACTTGTAGGACTTGAACTCCTCAATGGAGGAGATTCCCGGCCAGCTATCTTCTGTCGGAGTGCCTGTGGAAAAAAAAAAAAAAAAAAACATGCAGGCAGCCTTGCGTAAGTCAGGCTCTGCTGTGCCAGCTGGAGGGGCTTTTCACGCAGCCACAGGGGGGCTACATACCAGAGCTAATGCGATTAAAGGCTCATGTTAGACATTTGAGCGTCAGCAGAGGGCAGCACTGACCTAACAGCCTGAAGATGAGGTGCAGCTCGTCCTCCACCGTGGAGCCTGGAAACAAGGGCCTGCCTGCAGCCATCTCATAGAATATGCAGCCTACACCCCTGAGGAGGAGAACAGGCAGGGGGTGAAGATCATGAGATGTTTGCAACAACTACAGATAGTTACAAATACCCGTCTAACACTTCAACGATGTCTTGAGTAATGTACTGTGCAGACATATGGAATCAGAAGCAGGAATCAGTTGCCATCACCCCCACAGAGAGAAGCCCCCTCACCACATGTCTATCTGCGTGGAGTACTCAGACGAGCCCAGCAGCACGTCTGGAGGCCGATACCACAGAGTCACCACCTCATTGGAGTAGGTTTTTGTGGGCACAGACTTGGCTCTGGCTAAACCTGTGGAGCAAAAAAAGTGCATGAATTACACTTTTATTTACACTTTTTAAAATATAATTAATCATACATAAACATAAACTGAACTGTCTCTTAACAAATAGTCAAAAGAAAGGTTTTATTTCAAATAGGCTTTTCCCCCATCCATCCATCTTCTTCCGCTTATCTGGCACAGTCTAAGCAAAATTGCCCATCTTTCCCTCTTCCAAGTCACTTCCTCCAGCTCCTCTGGGGAATCCCGAGATGTTCCCAGGCCAGCCAAGAGATGTAGTCTCTCCTGGGTCTTCTCCAGGGCCTCTGTCCAGTGAGACATGCCTGTAACAATTCCCCAGGGAGGCGTCCAGGAGGAATCCCGACCAGATGCCCAAGACACCTCAACTGGCTTCTCTCGATGTAGAGGAGATCTACTCCAAACTCCCACTCGGTGATCGAGCTTCTCACTCTATATCTAAGGGAGCGCCTAGCCACCCTACGGAAGAAGCTTCTTTCGGCCGCTTGTATTCAGGACGGTCATGACCCAGAGCTCATGACCATAAGAGAGTATTGGAGCGTAGATCGACTGGTAAATTAGGAGCTTTGCTTTTGGGTACCGCTCTTCACCACAACAAAACGGTATAGCAACCGCACAATGGAGGACGCCACACCAATACCCCTTTCAATCTCACGCTCTGATCTCCCCTTATTCATGAACAAGAACCCCAATATATTTAAACTCCTCTACCTGGGGCAGGAGCACTCCACCCACCCAGAGGACAAACCTCCTTTCTCAGATTGAGAACCATAGCCTCAGACTTATCAGTGCTGACCCTCATCTCATCTTTTTTTTGTGCTGACCCTCATCTCAGCCGCTTCACACTCGGCTCCAAACCATCCCACTGCATGCTGAAGGTCCTGGCTTGATGAAGCCAATACGGCAATATCATCTGCAAATAGCAGAGGGGAAATCATGCGGTTCCCAAACCAGACCCCCTCCAGCTCCTGGCTGCGCCTAGAAATTCTGTCCATACAGACTATGAACAGAACCGGTGATAAAGGGCAGCCCTGCTGGAGTCCAACATGCACCGAGAACAGGTCCAACTTACTGCCAGCGATGCGGACCGAGCTCCTACTCCAGTCATACAGAGACCAGACATCCCTCAGCAAGGCTCTACGGACCCTATACTCCCTGAAGCACCCTCCCCAAGACACTACAGGGGACACAGTCAACCGCCTTCTCCAAATTCACAAAACACATATAAACAGAATGAGGGAAGTCCCACGAACGCTCCAGCACCCTACAGAGGGTGTAGGGCTGGTCCACGGTTCTATGTTTTGTTGCTGGACTTCTGTGCTCATCATAGTTTGTCCATAACAAACATGTTTGAGCACAGGAGATCGATTGACTTTGCATTCGTTTCAGGTGACTTGGAAACTTGGGTAAAGAGAAGCAGAGCTGCCAACTGATCACTTGATGTGGCAGTTAAAGACTGCCACATCCAGGAGAGCTTCAAACATGTACTGAGCGAGGTTGGAGACACTGAGTCAGAGTAGACCATGTTCTCCACCTCCATTGTCTCTGCTGCTGTTCGGATCTATGGTCAACAGTCTGGCCGATAGTCAAACCACAGTTCCAGGAACAACCGTGTTAACGTTTCCCCCATAATTTAACTAAATGAAGAGTTTCTAGTTTTACCAAAGTCTGCTAGTTTGAGTTCCCCCCTGTCGTTGATGAGCAGGTTTTGGGGCTTCAGGTCTCTGTGAAGGACCTTCCGTCTGTGGCAGTAGGCTAAGCCTCGCAATATCTGGAAAAGGAAAATCTGCAGGAAAAGAGAAAAATGTTGAAGGAACGAGAAGTTTTTAATGAAAAATGCCATAATATGAACCCTACTACTCTACCAAATGGTTGGCATTCAATAGAAGCTGTTTCTACTAAGAGTTTTGGTCATTCATGAAATATTTTTCAACTCAGTCTAATTTTCACAACAAAATATTTTCAGCATAAGAAAAAGCCCCTACAGAGATTAAATGTGCCTTAACCATGTTCTATATGCACGGTTTAGAACATTAAGCTGTTTATTTCCAACACTGCTAAATGTAAATGAAGCGGTACTTTTAAAACTGTTCAGGTGTCTGAATAAGTGCTTTCCAGAAACATTTTAAAGTGATGAAGTAGCATGACAGAGTGAAGAAAAGCACTTGAATGTGGCTAAGATCCTTTATTTCGTTCTTCCAGACAGTCTGCACTGCAGCGCGACATGTCAGTTTTTTCTCAAGAGGAAGCAAGCCAGTATTTCATGGCTCATCGCCACAACGCTGGCCTATTTTCACAGCGTTGAACACATCACTCTGATCCATCAGGCCAAAGATTCAGAATCTTTTGTTGTAAAGTTCAGCAGAACGTTGGTCTGCTTCGTATTTGCCATTTAGCTCTGCACAGTGTGCATGGTGGGTGTGCGCGGGCTCACTCATTCTTCCATAAACCACGAAGCACCAAAATCCGTGTTTTTATACGATACCGGTTCCAGCTAGGGACAGATTTTTGGTTCAGTTCTTATCCTTCATTAAAATAAAGTTGTAAATGTCT